>JASWHV010000012.1:9963676-10597491 GCA_030760725.1 Neostapfia colusana | reverse complement strand
TCAAAGTAGGCACTGATGGAGAGAGAGGAAGAAGCTTTGTGAAGTCAGATGCAGAGTCCTCTGAGATGACTGGAGATCCAATGGGCTCAATCTCCAGTTTTTGGCATATTGCTTTGACATTAGCCTTCATGTATCTCATTTCTTATTTTCTTTCCTTGTTCATCTTATGAAGCTTCACCTCAGTTTTGCGGCAAGAACCAAAGATAGCAGCCAAATACTTCATAATCCCACTAGGGGACCCTTTGTGAGGAGGGGCCCTAGTCTTGGATGAAGGCCTTGCATCTTCTTGAGCTCTCTCTGGATGTTCTTCAGGTGAGCCAGGTGAGGGAGCAGCTGGGAGAGAGGCTTGAGGAGGCTTCTGAGGCCTTAGAGCAGTGTGCTCCACATCCTTCACAAACTCAATTCCTGTGACTTTTTCAATCATGAACATCATGTATGGTGCATAGCCACAGGAACGGTTTGGTGTGCAGGATATGTTCACCATGTCATTCCAAATGTAATCGAAGATATCAAATTTTCTCCTCCTACTGATTACTTTCATCAAGGTTCTCAAGTAACCTTGAACACTCCCGGCATCTCCATCCTTTGGAGCAATGGTCTTCCGGAGCACTCTGTTGAGAACAATGAAAAAGGGCTTCATGTTCCTGGTTGAGGGAGGATTGTATGGGAGTCGAGTATCATAGAGGAATTCCATCTTGTCCTTCTCCACAACACCAAGATTGTGAATCACAATCTCATTACTGCCGTGTCCTCAAGGTGCAGCAGTCTGGCAAACTCAACATAGGAAACTGTGTACTTGGATCCATGTGTCATCCAAGTCACTTTGTCTTCTCCATCGTGGGCAAAGTGGCAAGTTGCAAAGAAGAACTAGGCGATGATCTCATCATTCCAGTTGTATCTGAAGGATAGAAAGTCCTTGAGTCCGTGTCTCTATGCAGCCTCTATTACCTCCTCAAAGGCTTTACAGCTCTTCCTTTCAAAATATGTCCAATCGATCCATTGGCTGCGGACCACTGGAGTCTTCATTTGGAGGTACACCGAACTATAGTAGTTTGAGTGAAAGTTGCTCCAAAATCTCTTGTCAGCTGCCTTTTTGTCAGTGCTATAGGTGTCAATCTTCCTTAGATTCCATGCCACATCAATCCCCTTGCCATTGAACTTCTCTACCGAGGGATCCCTATTTCCCTGTTTTGGAGTTGTCATCTTAAGGGGACCAATCGGGCCGGAAGCAAGTCCCTTTCCCTTGCCCTTGGTTCGGCGTTGAGCCGCTGAGCTAGAATCAGCCATATTTGCTTTTGAAGCTGGTCTCTTGATTGCAACTTTTCGACGAACCCTAGGTGGGGTGAGCGAAGGCTCGGCAGCACGCTCTTGTCTCTTGTTGGAGCGAGACTCCGGAATATGAGACATCACATCTTGTTCCATCTCGGCTTCAAAGTTGGAGAGATTCTCATTTGATCCTAACATGATTTCTAACAAGGAAGATATAAAGGATATGAATAATCAAGGATGACAGGGGATTGCATTGAATTGATATAAGCTAAGGTTTCGATCAGGGCATACCGGACTTGTCCGATGTTCAAGGTCGGACTAGTCCGGAATACCGGACTTGTCCGCCCTAAGAACGGACTAGTCCGTTATAAGGCTGCTCAAACCCTAACTTGTCAAAATTTGAGGTTATTCAATGCAAATATGATCTAGGGTGAATGGAATACATCAATAGAGCATGTATTGACTGGAGGAGCTAAGCTAATTGAGCAAAAACAAGGAAAATCGAAGGTTCTAGGGTTTGGAGAGAAGTTTACCAAATCCTTCGATTCGAGGCGTTGAAGGAGTTCTTGATGCGGACTAGTCTGGGGTCTTTGATCCCCTTGCAGTGGAGATCGATTCACACGGAGATTTGGGCAGATTTGATGGAGAACTCGCAAATCCGCCTTGGGAGCACTTGAGTGAAGAGAGAGAACGTGGGAGGAGTTGTGGGGTTGAAGTAGATTAGGTCTGAGCTGGCCCTAGGGTTATGGAGTCGAAATATCAGACTAGTCCCTGGTCGAACCGGACTAGTCCGGACTAGCGGACCAAGTACGGACTAGTGTGGTCCCTTGTACAGAAAAGTACAAAACGCTTATATATATGTATTCAATGGTTCCTAATAAGGAATAGGGGACAAAGATACACAGATATTCTTGATGAATATGATCATTAAACATACAACAATCAAGTTATGACCATAATTCATTAATATCAAGTAACTAACATAGTTTTTAGGAGAAAAATAGAGAGAGTTGATTTTTCAACACAATTAACATGATTTTGAGGATGGCATACAGGTATGCAAGTTTTCAAGCCACGTTGCGAGCATCAAGGATATTCAGTTCATTTCGGAGCTCACAAAAGCGTTTTTCATCAAGTGGCTTGGTAAAGATATCGGCTAGTTGTTTTTCAATGTTGACATGGGAAATGGCTATCTCCTTTCATTGAGTGATCTCTCAAAAAATGATGTCGGATATCTATGTGTTTGATTCTAGAGTGCTCAACAGGTTATGGGCAATTTTAATTGCACTCTCATTGTCACAAAGGAGTGGAATACGGCTCATATTGTAGCCGTAATCCCTTAGAGTTTGTCGCATCCAAAGGAGTTGTGCACAGCAACTCCCGGCTGCAACATACTCCGCTTCGGCCGTGGATAAGGCAATTGAATTTTGTTTCTTGGAGGACCAAGAAACTAAGGATCTACCTAGGAATTTGCAAGTATCGGAAGTACTTTTTCTATGTACCTTGCATCCGGCATAATCTGCATAGGAGTATCCAATGAGATTGAATTTTGAACCTTTGGGATATCAAAGGCCTAGGTTGGGTGTATGAACTAAATATCTCGATCCTTTTAATGGCCGTCAAATGACATTCCTTAGGATTGGCTTGAAACCTTGCACACAAACATACAATCAACATGATATCAGGCCTAGATGCACATAAATAAAGTAAGGAGCCAATCATGGAACGATATACCTTTTGATCCACATTTGGTTCATCTTCATTGAGATCCAAGTGTCCATTTGTCGCCATGGGAGTCTTTATGGGCTTTGCTTTGTCCATTCCAAACTTCTTGAGAATGTCCTGAGTGTACTTTGTTTGGCTTATGAATGTCCCGTCCTTTTGTTGCTTCACTTGGAATCCCAAAAAGTACCTCAACTCTCCCATCATGGACATCTCGAATCTATCTGTCATAATCTTACTAAATTCTTGACAAAAGGATTAGTTGAACCAAATATAATATCGTCAACATAGATTTGGAAATTGAAGAGATCATCACCAAAGTGTTTAGTAAATAAAGTGTAATCAGCTTTTCAAATCTTGAAGTCATTTTCAATCAAAAAATCTCTAAGGCACTCATACCAAGCTCTAGGAGCTTGTTTGAGGCCATAGAGAGACTTACGCAGTTTGAACACATAGTCGGGGTACTCTTGATCTTCAAAACCGGGTGGTTGCTCCACGTACACCTCCTCCTTGATCGGTCCGTTGAGAAAGGCGCTTTTCATGTCCATTTGATAAAGCTTGAAATCATGGTGAGTAGCATGTGCAAGTAACATACGAATCGATTCAAGCCTAGCTACGGGAGCAAAAGTCTCGTCGAAATCCAAACCTTTGACTTGTGAGTACCCTTTTGCCACAAGTCGTGCCTTGTTCCTTGTTACCACTCCATGTTCATCTTGCTTGTTGCGGAAGACCCATTTAGTGCCGACGACGTTGGACTTGGATCTTTCAACAAGCTCCCACACTTCGTTCCTTTTGAAGTTGTTCAATTCTTCTTGCATCGCCATCACCTAATCCGGATCTCTTAATGCATCCTTGACCCTGTATGGTTCCAAAGAAGATACAAAAGAATGGTGTTCACAAAAATTAGCTATGCGAGATAGAGTTATTACTCCCTTTTGGATGTCACTGATTATGTTGTCGATGGGGTGATCTCTTTGGATGCTTTGGTGTACTCTTGGATGTGGCACTTGTAGTCTTGAATCTTCATTATCATCTTCTTCTTCCCCTGGATAGTTGCCCTCATTGATGTTTTGATCTTCTTGATTTTCTTGTGGTTGATCTTGTATGGAAGCTCCCTCTTGATCATTTTCCTCCACCTGTGGTTCATTTTCTTTGATCGCATTTGAAGGTGGCACTTGTGGTCGAACATCGCCCAATGTCATTCTTCTCAATGCTTGACATGGAGCTTCTTCTTGATCTAGCACACATTGATCAACTTGCTCTTCTTGAGAGCCGTTAGTTTCATCAAACACTACGTCACGTGCTACTTCAACAAGTTCGGAGGTTTTGTTGAAGACACAATAAGCGTATGAGTTCGAATCATAGCCAAGTAAGAAACCTTCATCGGACTTCGAAGCAAACTTTGAAGCCCTTGGCTTCTTGTTTAAAATATAACATTTTGAACCAAAAACTCGAAAATATGAAATATTCGGCTTGTTACCCGTGAGTAGTTCATATGAAGTTTTCTTGTGCAACCGATGAAGATATAGTCAGTTTATGGCGTGACAAGCGGTGTTAACTGCTTCATCCCAAAACCTGTCCGAAGTCTTGAATTAATCGAGCATTGTCCTCGTCATCTCAATGAGAGTTATGTTCTTCCTTTCGACTACTCCGTTTTGTTGAGGAGTATATGGTGCTGAAAATTCGTGCTTTATCCCTTCTTCGTCTAGATACTCCTCAACATGGGTGTTCTTGAATTCTGTCCCATTGTCACTTCGTATGTTCTTGATCTTCAATGAGAATTCATTTTGGACACGCTTGATGAACTTCTTGAGGATTCTTCGAGTTTCTATCTTATCATGCAAAAAGAAAACCCACGTGAAGCGTGAAAAATCATCAACAATGACTAGACCGTATTTATTACCGCCGATGCTTATGTAAGTAATTGGACCGAATAGATCCATGTGGAGGAGCTCAAGCGGTCTTGTTGTAGTCATGACATTCTTCGCGGGATGGGGTGCTCCTACTTGCTTTCCTGCTTGGCACGCTCTACAAGGCCTGTCTTTCTCAAAAACAACATCCTTTAAACCTCGGATGTGATCGCCTTTAAGGAGTTTTTGAAGATTCCTCATACCAACATGTGCTAGCCGTCTATGCCACAACCAACCCATGTTGGTCTTTGCAATCAAGCATGTGTCAAGTTTGGCTTTATCTTTGTTTAAGTCAACTAGATAAAGTTTTCCCTTTAACACACCCTTGAATGCAATTGAGTTATCACTCCTTCTAGAGACAGTCACACCCTCATTAGTGAATAAACAATTATAACCCTTGTCACATAATTGAGATATGGACAAAAGGTTATAATCCAAGGAGTCAACGTGTAAAACATGAGAGAGAGTATGTTGTGATGAAATTACAATTTTACCGGTACCAAGCACTCTCCCTTGACTATTATCACCAAAGTAAGTGCCTTCGCTTGGATCTTCATTTTCTTCATATTCCACGAACATTCTTCTTTCTCCGGTCATGTGATTGGTGCATCCACTATCTAGCACCCATTTTGTCCACCGGATGAATAAGTCTGCAAAAGACAAATTATCCCTTGGTCTTAGGTACCCAAGCTTGCTTGGGTCCTTTGAGGTTAGTCACAAGTGATTTGAGCACCCACACATGAGACTTGGTGTTCCCATGGCGTGGCCCAACATATTTAGCATAAACTCTTCCAAGATTACTTTTCATAAGTACATATGAAGTGTCAAAATTTCTAAATAGGAGTTGTTGTTCATATGTGTTCATAGTGTTAAATTTATCAACATTATTAAGTTTTCTAACTTGAGAAGAGTTTCCCCCTTGACAAAGGCAATGCAACCCTTGTTATTCTTGTGGCTTCTAGCATTTTTCTTTTCAACATAAGAATATCCAATGCCATATTTGATATTAGGAGGTTTTCTGACTGAGTATGCACTACGTGCATACTTGATCTTCTCGTTGTCAAATATGCCACTTTGAGAAGATTGCTTGTCCTTTGTCGAGTTTGGCTTTTTCTTCAAGTTAGTGTCACTTTTGGCACAAGCACAAGTAATACTAGTTTCAGATTTTATGTATTGAGAAGGTGAGCTTGAAGTGGATGAAGAACCACTTTGCTTGAGTGACTCAACTTGTACCTCAAGGATCTTGCTAACCTTGGTTAAGTTAGCAAGTTCATCCTTGATGGTGACGTTTGAGACTTTTAACTTCAAGCAAGCTTCCTTGTCTGAAGCTAACTCAAGTTCTAGTGATTTACTTTGCTCCTTTTCAAGTTCAAGAAGCTTTTCGATCTCAAGATATTCCTCCTTTTGGGAGATGATCATATCTTCCTGACGGTTGACTAACTTCTCCATATCAACAAGCTTATCAAATATAAATTTCATCTTAGTAGTTGTCCTTTTGTCTAAACCCCTAAGCATATATTCATTTTCATCACCGCTATCATCCTCACTAGAATTATCACTATCACTAGTAAAAGAATGCGAGAAGGAAGATGTAGTTGTTACCTTTCTTTTACCTTCCTTTGCCATTAGACAAGTGTTGTTGGTGTCCTTCCATGCGCCCATGGTTGGGAAGAGAGTGGATTTCTTGATAGTCTTCTTTATGGCTATGGTGGCCATCTCCTCTTCTTCTTCAGATGAGGATTCATCATTGGAGTCCCACTCCTTCCCTATATGCGCTTGGTCATATTGCTTCTTCTTCTTGAACATTTTCTTTGGTTGAGGCTTGTTGTCTTTAGTCTTCCTCTTATTTTCTTCATATGGACAATCTACTATGAAGTGATCATATTCTCCACAGTTGTAGCACGCCCGTCTCATCTTGGGTCTTTGTTTGTCCCTTTGTCTTCCTTCGTTTGAGCTGCTACCCTTTCTTCTTCTCATCATTTTCTTGAACTTCTTCATGAACAAGATCATGTCTTCTTCATCGATATCACTACTTTCATCATCACTGTCGTCTTCTCCATGAGCTTCTCGAGCTTCTTTCGATACGGGTTTACAAGTTGACTTCAAAGCAACTCCTTTCTTCTTTACTGAGGTGAGATCGGCAATTTCCTTGACATGCTTGGCTTGCTTCTCCATCATTTCAAAGTTGATGATCTTGCCAAGAAGTTCGTCTGGGGTAATTTTCCGATACCCGGGGCTTTCTCTAATCATAGAGCAAAGAGTCATGTTTCGAGGCATGAATGCTCTAAGAATCAACTTCACGACCTCATGATCATTCCACTTTTTGCTGCCATAAGCTCAGACTTTGTTGATAAGATTCTTCAGTCGATTGTACATATCTTGTGGTGATTCATCTTCTTCTATCGCGAATCTTCCCAATTCACCTTCAATCATTTCTATCTTGGCTTTGCGTACATGACGCTCACCTTCATGTGCGGTTTGTAGTGTGTCCCATATCTCCTTGGCAATTTCGAGTCCATCCACCTTGGTGAACTCATCTCGGCTCAGTGAGGACGTGATCATAGCTACAGCTTGAGCATTCTGATGAAAGGCTTGTTCTTGGCTTGGAGTCAGCTCTTCATCATTCCGGGATATCTATCCCTGTACACACTATATGCCACGAACTTGGGTTAAGAGATATAAGGTGCATTTTCATGTTTTGTCTCCACATTGAATAGTCATTGTCATCAAAGTAAGGTGCTTTCCCTAGAGGAATTGATAAGTAATGACTATTGTTAGAATTCAGACTTTCATAGTCAAAAGGATATCGGGAGTAGTTTGTGTGACTACCCCCTTTCTTCTTCTTTTCATCATCGATCTTCTTCTTCCCTTTTAGGGAGAGTGCCTTCTTCCGTAGAAGAGCTTTGAGTTGGAGCATCTCCTCATTATCATCCTCACTGTCTTGAATGGCGTCGAGTAGCATCTTTAGCTTTTGAGTCCTTTCATCATCACCCTTTTCATCGTCGATCTTCTTGTGTACATCGTTGATGCCCGACATCGTCTCTTCGAGCGGTGAGTCTCTTTTGAAGAGTTTGGCTCTGATACCAATTGAATGTAGCCTATAGGGGGTGAATAGGCTTTTCAATTCTTTGTTAATCCCTGAAACACTTAATAGATTTATCAAATACAGGGAAATCGGACTAGTCCGGTAGAGTGCGGACTAGTCCATTGTCTACTCAGAGACAAATCGGACTAGTCCAGTACTGTGCGGACTAGTCCGGTATGCGTGGACTAGAAAGATCAAGGTTGATCAATATTTTCACTTCTAGTACCCTATGCAGCGGAAATTATTTGGGAACTTAGATGTATTACAACAGTGAAACACTGAATGACAGAGATCAACTTTATGTTCAATGCTTCAACGTGAATTACACAAAGATTAAGTAAACCCTAGAATGTGATGAACAATAAAACACAAGAGTAAGAGACAAGATTTTATCCCGAGGTTCGATTCCACAAAGGAAATATACGTCCCCGTTGAGGAGTCCACGAAGGACCGGGTCTTCACCAACCCTACCCTCGTCGAATCGCCATGGAGGTCGATTCTCTTCCACTAATCACAAAAGGCAAATAAATCGTTCAAGGGGCCTTCTCACAGGTTGAGGGCTCCCTAGGAATTACAATGAATGAATACCACCAAACACACTCAAAAGATGAACAATAACTGAACAAGAGTGTGCGAGAGATCAAACCCAAGAGCTCAAGATGTGTAGAACAAGTCTCTCCTTTGATCAATTGCTAATCCTCAAAGATTTGATCCTTTTAGGGTTAGAATGTGTGGAGAGATGTGAATTTTGGGTTCTTGGAAGGTGTGACGGCGCAGGGGGTCGAGAGAGATGGTAGTATGGCCGTACACCTCTATTTATACTAGGGTTTCCAAAGGTTACCGTTAGGGTTTACGATGTCCGGACTAGTTCGTGGTGGACTCCAGACTAGTCCGGTGTACGGCGTGTGGAAAACCCTAAGTGTTGTGAGATACCGGACTAGTCCGTAAGAGTTCGGACTAGTCCGTTGTCTACTCAGGGACAAATCGGACTAGTCCGGTCCATATCGGACTAGTCCATTTTCTAGTTAGAGAGAAATCGGACTAGTCCGGTTGATATGGGACTAGTCCGCACATGCTGATTTTTGCGCAGTTAGTGTGATTTCTTTCACTTGAGCTCTTGGGGTGTGTTTCTCCAACACACTCCATAGTAAGTAATCTAATCTTTTCAGCTCCTGAGCTTTTATCATTTTAGATCCTCATTCTTCTTTCTTTTTGTGGTTTCTTCCTAATTTCTTTAATAACATGCGCTCATCTCAACGATTTTGTTATGGTCTCATTTGTTTGTCATAAATCAACCAAAACCCACAAGGGGTGCCTAGATGCACTTTCACAGACCCACCTATCGGCTCCTTCTCTTCCAATCGCCCTCGCGCCGATCACCTCCGTGCCACGCGCACCATGCCCACGCCCCCCCCCATTTATCCGCGTGCTACGCCGATTTCGCACGACACAACCAAGGCCTCCATGCCCTCCCAATTTGAACCCCTCTCATACCCCAATTTCCCTTTCCCCGCTCAAGCTCACGCCTCCACCGGTAAGTCGCCGCCGTCCTCCAAAATTCGCCACAACCATCACCATTTTCTTGGGTTTAACGCGTCACATTGCATCACAGGATCCTCCACAACCCACTAGTTTCAACCCCGCAACAAGTTCGTGTCGATAACCCTGACGCCATCGTGCATCCATGAGAGCACGCCGCCCCTCACTGTCGCCCCATCGATACCCCTCTCCCTTTCTCTCTGAACAACTCGTTGGCTTTGGTACATTGTAGGGAAGCTCTAGGGAAAGCACCGGCGACAAGCAGCGCTACCCTTCGTCGTCATCAACCACCGTCCGAGTCGTTCTGCATCCCAAAACTATCCTAGGTGAGTTCACCGTGCCTCCCTCCTTCGAATTATGCAGAGAAAGTCAAGATTTAGTGTGATTAGGCAACATTTTGCATCTCTCCGACGAAGCCGCCGCCGCTGCCGCCGGGTAAAGCCGCGGCATCACGCGATGTGACGTGGCCCTCTTATAGGCGTCCGTTTTAAATCTTCTGACCTAGATTAAATCAAACTGTACCCCTTCGATTAATAAAATCTGAGCCACCCAAACTGAATACGGCGGCCCACATTTAAATAGGCCCTATTCATTAGGATTCTCACAGTTAGACCCTTGAAATCTTACCAAAACTTAATATATGCCCTAAACATTGCAAATTAGACCCTGTACTTCATAGTAATTATGAAATATGTTGTATATAGATGATTTAGTCCCTGTAATTATTATAAATTAGGAATTTACTCTGTATTACTTATTAAAACCCTGATAATAGTAGGAAGTTACAGTTTGACCCTGCAGAAGGCCATAATTTCATTTTAGACCTTGTAGTTAGCCAAAATAATGCATTTTGAAATTTAGATTCACATAAAGACCCTGCAGTAGTAAATATTTATACAAGTGACCCTGTAATAATCTGTTCATTTTAGGAAAGCCCTAAAATATTTTTTTACATTTTAAGCAATATATATTTTGTAATCACAAATAAGTATCTGTTTTAATGCTGAAAATACATTCTAGCCATAATAATAATTCTGAATTCACATTTAAAAATAATATACACCTTAGAAAATAAATATAAAAATGCCTTAACTTCATAATTAATGTCTGAAAGTTTGTTAGAGATAATAAAAGTCTGTTTTAAGCTGAAATTACATTTTAGCTGTAATATTATGTTTGAAATTACGTTAAAACAGTATATACACACACACACACACACATAACACTTGAGGTGCATAAATAGGTTCGAAGATTAAATTAAAAGCAACATATATCCATATATATACACTGCAAGATTTAGTATATGGATATATGTGTGTGTGTGTGTGTGTGTGTGTCATACTATTAGTGACTTTAAGCCAGCATAATAAATGAAATAATAATGAATAAATATGTAACTTTACATAGGAATTATAAATGCTAAATGAATATATCTTTTGATTGTTAATTTGCTATGATTGCCTATATTGTGATGTTGCTTGTTGTGCATATCTGCGTGGGTAGAACCAGCCCCAGAGCCGGTTGCCAACCTCCAAGAGCAAGTTTTCGGCGTTTATGAGCAGCAACAAGAAGGCAAGTGTTTATTGATCACTTTGTTCCTACTTTAGGATATAAGTTATAATTAATTGCATGTTGTTCTGAATTGTGAAACCTATGTTAGGATGTTTTTCCTAGTTTCCCATCATCTTTCCTTGTAGCCTTGGTGGGAGCCTCTTAGTGCACTAATGAGTATTCTTTATGCTTATCCATGCTTAGAGTTTTGGGAAATTTTAGGATATGAATATAACTTGGTTCATTGAACATTTGATGAAACATAATTATATGTTGTAGAGGTAGGAATCTAGGCAGGCTGGATTTTTGGTATGGTGTTGTGTGCATGAGAACTCGGGCTAGTGATTGGTGTTTGTTTTAGATTCTAAGAACCGGTTCATGAAGCACTTAACCCGGCTTTACTGTGCTACCACAAGGCTGAGATGGGGCGGCTTGACTAGTTAATTAGGTGCTCTTCTGACTTAGTATGGGTGATTGGAAGGTGCGCGAATTGGGAGTCAGCGGGAGTGCCCTAGGAACCGTATGGCTCAAGAGTGGGCTTCTGCAGCGGAGGCTATAGCCTCCTTGATGCTGTTAGTGGTGGAACCTCAGCGGGCTTGTACTAGTCAGAAGACTCTTTGTGAAGGCCTCGTAGTGATCTCCTAGCAGCACATCCGAGGAAGTGTGTAATGTAGTTGCCTACCACAAGCATCACAGAGGTTCTTTTAGTCCACCTGGAAACAGGAGATGAAATCACTACTTATGGATAAAGTGGTACAAACTCTATAGAGATTTCAAAACTATCATGACAGTCGTACTCAAGGTCAAGAGCGGCGACTTGGAATTTTTCATGAATACTGGATTATGAGATGAAATGGTAGGGGATGTTGGGTGGGTAACCTGACATTGGTGACTTGTCTATGGGAATGGTGTGAATTCAATTTCTTAGTACTATACGTTGTTGATTCAAGCTAGGGTATTAGGAATAAATGCATAATGCTTAACCTTGATGTCTGCCTTCCCTTGACAATGGCTTTCATGTCATTTCTTTTACTGGGTACCTTAGGCACTCATACTTGCTTTTTGTTGGAATTTAATTTCTGCTCACGCTATGGTGATGGCGTGGACTACAATGAAGACGACTTCGACCTGTATGACATTTAATAGGCTAGCGGGAACCCGGGCAACGCCTGTGATAGATCTCCACTATATTTATCCGCTACTTTGTTATTGATGTATTTAGTACTTTTATTTAGTCTTTAAATACATCTATGTAATATTTTTATTACACGTTGAACTTGGCTTGTAATATATGGTATTTTGCTACATGTCAGCATATGTATGAATAAATGATCCTGGCATATTTGTGAGATACATCCGATAGTCTTCAGTGAAAACCTTGTGTGGCAGAGGACCATTAAATTTGGTTGATATGTGCGCCCAACAAATTCGAAATAGTTATTACTAGTCAATGATCTTCATTTGGCATGACCAATGGAGGAAAAGTATATTAGTATTTATCTTCAAGAATAAAGGAGATATTCAAATTTGTACTGATTACCGAGAAATTAAGCTTATGAGCCATACTATGAAGTTTTGAAAGAGAGTGATTGAACATCGATTGAGTAGAGTGACCAATATCACTAAAAACTAGTATCGTTTTATAACTGAAAGGTCTACAATAGAGGTGAGAAGAAGAAGGAGCTACATAAGATGTTCATTGACTTGGAGAAGACATGTGACCAGATACCAAGACCGATCATGTGGTGGCTCTAGAGAAACATAAAGTTTCAACAAAGTACATTACCCTTTTCAATAATACGTACGATAACGTTGTGGAAAGTGTGATTGTATATGATAATTAGACCAATACATTTCCCACTACAGGGATACGACGAACTTACGACGACTGAGGCCATCGTAATTAAGTCATAAACCGTCGTAAGTCAGCTACTTACGACGGTATTTCTTTACTTACGACGGTATACAGCCGAGGTAATTACTAAGTCGTAAATAACCTAACTTACGATGGCTACCGTCGTAAATAAAGTAACTTACGACGGCGTCGCGCATCCATCGTAAGTAACGGCCCAGGCCACGTGGTGGCCCAAGGCACGTTACTTACGACGGTTCTGGTGACCGTCGTAAGTAGAAGAAGCTAACTTACGACGGTTTTGCTGACCGTCGTAAGTAGCAAAAGCTAACTTACGACGGTTTTGCTGACCGTCGTAAGTAGCAGAGGCTAACTTACGACGGCTTCTGGGCAGTAGTCGTCGTAAGTTATGTTTGTAATTTTTTTAAAAAAACAGAAACGCACTAACCTGGCTCGATGGCCAGCTCACAGAACAAACAGTTATAAAACAGGAGAAAGAGTCATAAAACAGTTCATATGCATCACACACAACAGAAATTACAAACGGGCTACACACTACCCCCTCGACTACCTCCGGAGCTGAAGATATCATCTCCACTCGTCTCTCTTGGAACCGGTAGTTGTGGCGATGGAGTAGAGGCCTCCGTCGCCGAACCCTACAAAACACATGAGTAGTTACGACGGTTTGGATTCAGATATCAATGTCTTTCTCTTTTTTCTCACTCTCTTCCTCTCTCTATACTTTTCATCATCTCTCTCACTTTGTTCCTCTATCTCTGTACTATTCATCCCCTCTTTATGTCATTCTCACTCACACCCTCTCTTGCACTCTCTCTCTCCCTCTATTGCAACACTCAATCTCTCCATCTCACTCTCACTCTCTCTCGCACTCCCTCTCTCCCTTCTGTACCACTTTACATCTCCCTCTCTCCGTATGTTAGATGAAAAATACAATATTAAAGAGTTTATTACCTGTACCAGAGGCACCTGGGCTGCAGGTTCCTCTGACGGGGTCACCTGTGGCGGCTGCCACGCAGGAATCGCGATTTGTTGGCCGTTCTGTCGAGCTAAGGCCTATAATTGGAAAATATTAGAACATATGTATTACTGAAATGTTATGAAAGTAAACTGCAGTAATTGAAATTACTTACCTCCACCGCTGCCTGCATCTGGGCCATGTAGTTAGCTTACGTACTCCTGGATGGCCCTCGTCCTGTCGATCTCCTCCTTGGTCCGCGTCAGCCTCTCCTGCATGGCACGGAACTCCATGTCCCTCTGCGAGAGACGGCCACTCGACGGCCCAACCGACGAAGTCTGCGTCGATGAAGTGCCTCTCGCAGGTCGCGCCGAGCTCGAGTCGACAACTCCATCGAAAATGGTAAACCTACAAAAGAAAGAAAAATAATAAGTAAAAGAAGGAATAGTGGAAAACCTAAATCAAAGAAACCAACTCACCGACCATGGGCCTTCCCGCCGCCGCCGCTTGCATACACGGCTTGAGGGTCGATTGGCGTGTTTTCCCAATCGTACCCTTCACCGTGTATTTTTGACGACTTCCTGCCCGTACTTTTCCTAAAAAACATAGAAATGGTGTTATTGTGTCAATAATAATATTAGTTATAATTAAATTGAATAAATCTGAAAACTTACCAATCGATCGGTCGCGACCTGACTGCACTGCCCCGGCTGCGACGGGTCACTTCCCCTATGACCTCTCTTCCAAACCTGGATCACGCTAGGCTCCTGGCCGGTCTCTCGCTCCTGTAGATGTGTGTTAGTAGGATAAATATGTTATGAACACATAAATGAGCTTATAATACACTTACCATGCGTTTAGCCAAACGCAAATGACCATCGGCGCCATAGGTGTGCTTCCCGTCGGACCCTCTGCATCCTCGAGCCCTCATGGACTTAGCTTTGAAGTCATCGCTAGCCCAATACCGACAGAGAGCTCGGTATGCGTCGGGTTGACCCTCTAACCATGAAATACTAACCTGCACAAATTTAGTATATCATTAACTGTTAACATAAGTAACTATTGAGTTTTTTTAACAATTAGAGCTTACCTCTGCGTATTGATCCTCAGTCAAGTACGTGTCGGAGTCCATTCTAAAGGGACCCCATTCCTGCTGCTGCTGAAGCCGTTTCTGGTAGTCGTTAATGGCCTGTATGCGGGCGTACGACAACGCCTGCGTCACGAGCTTCCGAGCGTTTGTGTGGAATACGAGTGTCGCGTGCTCCATCATGCTCTTGCTTGTTTCCTCTAACTGGGACCTCAGCTTTAAGAAAACAAACATTTAATCAATATGCATTAACAATTTAAATGAGTTGAAGAATATAAACATTTAAACTTACCATAAAATTGTTCCACACGGCCCCCTGAAGAGTGTCGTGCACCTAGTGCGAGACACGAGCGTAGTCGTCCCACGACAAAGCAGGGACACCATCGATGACACCGGGATAGTGCAAACGAACTAAAGCCCCGATGACACCGTTAACCTGCTTGTGGTGTCCCTGGCCCGTGAACAAACAGTCGTACCAAGATCTGCAAAATTTGTTATCTCAGTAAGTATCTGTAGACATCATAAAATATGTACCAAGTATATGATTTTTTTACCTGTCTCCAACTGAACGAATAGTGACCTGCTCACGAGGAACAGGAGGAGGAGCCGCAAAGTGGGTCCTCCTCGTCCGTCGCCTCTGCGCGGGCACCACATCCACTGACCCGGAAGGCTGGTCACCACTAGAGCCCGAAGGCTCCACGCTCGCCGGCTCTGAAGGTAGGGTAGCCGGCTCCGAGGGCTGGCTAGCCTATGGCGGCGCCCTAACCTCTGACTCTGAATCTGACGACTGTGAGTCAGACTGCAAAATTAAAGGATTGATAAGAATAAATTATTTATAAGTGCAATTTAAAATAACGTGATTGACAACTGAAATTTACCTCTGTGCGCTGTAAGGCCAGAGCTCGGCCCGCAAAGTCTGGTAGGTGCCTCATCAGCTGAGAGCGTCTGCTCGCACCTGACGAGCTACCTGAGAAGAGGTCCCGTAACCGACTGGGGAACCCTCGTGCCCCCTTCTTCACGCTCCCCTTTGATGAGGACATCCAGTTGCAAGGAATAATTGATAAATATGCTAATATAATATATACGAAATTCATGTTAAGTTAGTAAGAAAACTTTACATCATCAATTTCAAAATTCATCAACGTCATGATCATGTACCCTACTCCTTAAACCAGACCATCGATCTTCTTTCGTGAGCGTCTGAACTGGATTTCGTTTCCGTTTATGCATATCAGAAGTCTCGACATCTTGAGCGTCTCCAACTAAGTCATCGAGTCCTACACCAGACTCGATGATAAACGAGTATGGTAACTCTTCTTCTTGGTAAACCTCGTCAACCTCATCAGTATCATGGTAACCATCATCTCCTGGAGTGTATAACCGCTCACGAGGATTAATCTTATGTACAACCCACCAAGCTTTGAGTTTTTTGCATGGATAAGATAGATAATACACTTGCTCCACTTGGTGTGCAAGAACAAATGAATCGTATCCTCGTAGCGGTTTGTTGTGTTTGACTTCCACCATGCCAAATTGGTTTAGTCGAGTTCCATGATTGATATCAAACCAATCACAATCAAAGAATACTGCTCGAAGATCCTTGTTCCCGGCAAAAGCAAATTCAAGGATTTTATTAATGATTCCATAATAATTAGTTTCACGTCCTTGAGAGTCGACTGCCCTCGTCACAACTCCGGTATTAGATGTTGCCGCGAGAGGACGAAGAGATTCAAATTGAGTTGTACGGAATCGGTAGCCATTGACGTCATATCGACCATACCTCCTAACTTTAATCAATCCATAGGATAGTTGTCGCAAGTCTTAATGGACGTCGGTATCTTTCATGCACTGTTATAAGAAAACTTTGTAAATACTCGTAAGTTATAAGAATACTTTGTAAATATTGCTAAGTTAACGAGAAAATGTTACATGATCTCGAAACAAGGATAGGAAATTAGGTCCTCCGTTTATTCCTTCCCGTCGCATCACTTCTACTTGTTTGCTCGTAGGTTGATGCCTATGTGTCCAATTTTGCTTGTGGAATTCACTGTACAAAAAGAAAACTTTTTAGAATAGATGTGTTACAAAATACGCCGATTAGTATAAATATAAGACAAACACTTACTCGAAATATTTGTCCATCTCATCTATATTCGCGTACATGTAAAGGAAAGCAGCACTCCTTTCTTCTGCGGTAGAGTTGTAGGAAGTGGAACTACCAACAATAGTGCCTCTTGTTGCAAAAATAGAGAGATCGCTACAAGGAGGTTGCTCATCCACATTGTACCGCATTGCCGAAGTGTTGACATTGTTTTCCTCTGCAAAGTAAACACTTGAAAGGTATCCTACTTCTTTAAGAGTAAATGCTTCGGTGATGCATCCTTCTACCTTTGCCCTGTTACGAACCATTGGTTTCAGATATCTTAGTGCCCTTTCAATATGATACAACCACCTATATTGCACGGGACCTCCAACTTTAGCTTCAAATGGAAGATGGATGAGGAGATGTTGCATTGGATTGAAGAACCCTGGAGGAAAAAAAATTTCATCTTACATAATAGTACCGGTATCTCTTTCTCCAATTTACGCATCATCTCTATCGTGATTTCTTTTGCACAGAGCTGTCTATAGAAGTGACTAAGCTCGGCTAGCACCTTCCACACGACATCATTAAAATAGCCCCGAAACATAACAGGTAGAAGTCTTTCCATAATTATGTGATAATCATGACTCTTCAACCCTGTCAGCTTTCCCGTTTTAATATTCACGGCTCGTTTTAGACTAGCTGTGTAACCATCTGGGAATTTTAAATTTCTCAACCATTTGAGTACTTCTTTCTTTTCTTTAGGTCGAAGACAGAAAGAAGCACGTGGTTTAGAACCACTTTGAGAGAGCTCAAGAGTTGGACGGTTACAAAGCTCTGTCAGGTCCTTTCGAGCCTTTATATTGTCTTCCATTTTGCCCGTCATGTCCATGCATGTGCTTATAATACATTCGGCATATTACGCTCTTGATGCATTACATCAACGTTATGCATTAGTATCAACGACTTCACATATGGTAGCTCCCATAGTCCACATATATGAGTCCAATTGTGATCCTCTCCGTAACCGATAAAATATCCAGGACGTCCTTTATCTGGCACCAGTTTGTCCAGCATATCAGATATTTCAGATCCGTTTAGACGTTTCGGTGGTCCTTTAGTGACAACGGTGTCTTTTTTAAAGACATTCCTCTATTGCCTAAACATGTGATTCGGAGGCAGCCAACGTCTGTGACAATCGAAGTAGCAAATCTTTCCTCCATGAGTAAGTTGAAAACAGTCCATGTGAGAAGCACATATTGGACAAGTCAAACGACCATAAGTGCTCCATCCAGAAAACATACCGTATGCCGGGAAATCATGGACGGACCACAAATAAGCAGCTCGAAGGTTGAATTTCTGCTTTTTGTAACAGTCGTACGCTTCGACTCCTGTCCACAACATTTTCAATTCTTAGATCAGCGGTTTCAACATCATGTTGAGACGTGGCCCAGGATGATCCAGCCCAGGTATAATGAGGCTAAGGAAAATGAACTCGTACTTCATGCAAAGAGCTGGTGGTAGGTTGTATGGAATGACAAAGACAGGCCAACAGGAGTATGGTGTGGTGTTTGTACTGAATGGCGAGAATCCATCTGTCGCCAACCCAATGTGAACATTTCTCGCATCAGACTTTAGTTTGGATCGAACCGGTCAAGCGTCTTACATGCCTCACCATCGTCTGGGTGTATCATGACTGCATTGTTCTCACGTACACCTTCCTTGTGCCATCTCATGTGTCTGGTCGTTCTTTTTGATAGAAACAACCGCTTCAATTGAGGTGTCACGGGTAAGTAACGAAGTTGCTTACGTGCGACTTCTGTCATCACATTATCACCCATCGTTATTAACAACTTCGACAAACCTTGATTCACCACATTTTAAGCATTTCTTCTCTTTTGCATGCTCTTTCCAGAAAAGCATGCAATTATCTGGACACACATCAATATTCTCATATTCCATACCAAGACCGGAAAGCAATTTCTTCGTCTAATACATATCTTTAGGTACTTTATGAGGCTATGGAAGGATGTCGCTGATCAATTTGATGAGGTCGTTATAGCAGTTATTAGAAAAGAAGTACTTAGATTTAATTGCCATAAGTCTAGTCATGAAAGTGAGGAGGGTCACTTCAGTGTGTTCATGCAGCGGCTCTTCTGAAGCTTTGAGAAGCTTGAAGAACGCTTCAACCTCCGTTGTAGGAGGATCCTTCGTAAACTCTGGTTGTATAGCTTCATGCATTTCATCCATCCTATCAACCCCCGTGTTATCATCATTTTCCTCTTCCACTTCTTGTACAGTTTCAGAAGTTGTCTCGCCGTGGAAGGTCCACACCTCATAATGTGACATGTAACCGTTTCAACACAAGTGTATCGAGACCGTCATTTTGTCGAAAAACTTGGTATTCCGACATTTCGTACATTGGCACCGCACCTTATCGATCATTGACAATGAAAAAGCTCAATCTACAAAAGCATCTGTCTTGGCGAACCACTCATCCGAGTGACCACCAGAACTGTTCTTCTAACCGGTATACATCCAACTACGGTCATCACCCATGTTTGAATCTACAGTTTAATGTCAAGGAAATTATAGTTACTTCATAATTTATTTATGTCACGACCCTACATCTATTGGAAAGGATAGGTCCAAAACCCACCCAAGAGTGACCGAACGGAGCGTGCTCATGACAAGACACGTGGTCTGGATCCGAATGAAATTTTGGCAGCATAACCCCGCTGTTCTCCACTGCATGCCCGAAAATGGTGCAGCAGAGAACAACAGGGTTATGCCGTCGAAATCTCGTCTAGATCTAAACCCGCGTCTCATCACAAGCCATGCCCCCTCGGTCACTCCTAGGCTGTCCAAAAGGATAATTCTGAACCTACACGCCTCACATGCGTAACACATGTGAGACGGGCCGGTTCGAAACGGGTGACGCATGTTGTATAGGTTTACGTCAATCTTTCATTTTTGAGTCATTTAAAAGAGAGAGAGGAAAGAACGAGAGAGAAGGAAAGAATGAGAGAGAGACAAAGAAGTGGGTCAGCCGTCCTAAGTTATGCCCCGCTGGGGCCTGCCATTATCTTATGACGCTTTTAGGGTTAGCCGTCGTACGTTATTCCCCGTCGTAAGTGGGTCAAAGATGAAACCGCCCCGTCGAGGCCCGCCGTCCACGTGCGGCAGCTTGCCATCCTCCGTGCCTGTCTCGATTAATACATTACCACTAAATGGGCCGTGACAGACCCTAAATGGGTCGTGTGAGGCCGGACCGGGCCGAAACCCATTTATTTACATATACTAACTAATCACGCAATCAATCAAAGTATTAATTAAACAATAATCAATTACAATACTAATTAAACAATTAATCAACTAAGATCAAATTAAACATGTAATCAACTAATTCAACCATTTAAACAACTAATTATTCTATTAATCAAATAACCAACAATTCAACAAATAATCAACAAATAAATTAACAACTAATCCGCAATAAAACAACTAATTACTCAACAAAGGGAAAGCTACCATAATTCAACAAGAAAACAACTAATTACTAGCTAATTCAACTAATGATTCTTTCTCTCTCTCTCTTTCTCCACATACACACATACACACGGTGTCGGGTCACACATACACACGGTGTCGGGTCACACATACACACATACACACGGTGTCGGGTCATGGCGCCCACGGCGTCGGGAGGCGGCACGGTGAGCAGGGGACGGGCGGCGCGGCGAGCAGGGGCTGTAGGCGGCGTGGCGAGCAGGGGCCGGGCAAGGCGGGGCAGGGCTTGGGGCAGAGTCGAGCGGCGTGGCAGAAGGGGCCGGGCGGCGCAGCAGGGCGGGGCTCGGGGCGGGGCTCGGCGCGAGCAGGGGCGGTCGGGCGGAGCTTGGGGCGGCACGGCGGCGGCTGCGGCAGGGCGGGGAGGGGCGCGGGGCAGTCGCGCTGCGGCGCGGCGGGGTGCGGGGCAGGGTGCGGGATGGCGGTGCGCGGTGGGGCCGGGCGCGGGACGGCGGTGTGCGACGGCAGGGCGGCGCGTGGCGGCGGAGGCGGCGCGGCTCGGCGAGGGCGAGGCGGAGCGGTGCGGCAGCAGTCGGCGGGTCGCGCGCGTGAGTGGGCCACGCGCGCGGCCCGTGAGATGTAGGGTTATGTTCTTTATTTACGACGGCTTCTTTACTTACGAGGTTTAGCTTTTAGTTGTCGTAAATGGTACTTAAATTCTGTCGGTCCTTTTATTTACGACGGCCGAGAGCCAGCGACCATCGTAAGTTAGTAAACTTACGACGGCTACCACGCGCCGTCGTAAGTACGTTAATTTACGATGTCGTAAAATGTTGATTTTCCTGTAGTGAGGCGCCGCGGCTGCGGCTGGCGGCCGGCGGTGGAGGCGGCGGCGGCGGGCGGCGATGGAGGTGGCGGTGGAGGTCAGCTCGGGGCAGGGCTGAGAGTCTGGCTCGGGCTCGGGCTGAGCAGCCCAAGTGCCCACGACTGTCGGATCTAATCCGACGATCCACGCGTTCAATGAGGGTCATGAAAAACGACCCTCAACCCTACTACACTCATTTTCATCCCCCTCCCTCTCTCCTCTCCAGAGCACAGGAGGCGGCGGCGCGAGGAATCGGCAGCGTGAGGCATCAGCGGTGGCAGCGCGAGGGGCCGGCGGCGCCTTGCAGCGACGGCGGCGGGCGGAGGCGGCGCCGGCATTGGCGACGCTCGGGCAGGCGAGGCGAGCCGCCCTGGCATCCCCCCGCCACCGACTGGACGCCTAGGCGTCGGTACGCTGTCGGCGACGGAGGGGGATGGTGGCAGCGGGGCCGGGGGTAAAGCAAAAACAATGTGCTTAAACAACTAATCAATTAATTAACTAAATTAAATAACTAAAATCAGAAACAATTACTAATTTAAACCAAATAATTAACAATTAAACTAATTATCTACTAAATACATACAAATTGATTAAGTATTTAAAATTTTATCTAATCTAACTAACAACTAATTACAAAATCTAAAAAAATTACTTGATTCGGTCTGGCGACGGCGGCGATGGCTGCGGCGACGGTCCGCGGGAAGCAGGGGGTGGGGGTCGCGGCCGGCAGTGGCGAGGTTGGGGCCGGAGGCAGCGAGACGGTGCTGGGCTGCTCGGGGCAGGGCCGGGGCGGCCCGGGGTGGCTCGGGGCGGCGCCGGGTGGCTCGGGGCGGCGCCGGGCAGCGGAGACGCGGCGGCTCGGCGGCGGGGCGGGGGCGGCTCAGGCGGCGGGGCGGTGGCGGCTCGGGCGGCGGGGCAGCGCAGGACGACGGCGGCGGCGGCGGTGCGGGCTCGGGCTAAATTAGCCCGAGCCCGAGCCGGGGCGGCGGTTAAAACCATCCACTTACGACGGTCGCGTAACATACGACGGCTTAGGTTACGGCCGTCGTAAGTTACACTTAGTTTACTACGGTGGTGTAACTTACGAGGGCATAGGGTTGCGGCCGTCGTAAGTTATGGTTATCTTACGATGGTACAGTAACTTACGACGGCCACGGGCCCGTAGCCGCCGTAAGTTAGTGCACTTACGACGATCCGAAGCGACCGTCGTAACTTAATTTACTTACGACGGCTAGCCGTAGTAAGGTGCGACGTTTCCTGTAGTGTCCTATGACGATAGGGCTACACTAAGGATAAACATTGAGTCCATCACTATAGGAAAAAACTAAATTTACAACAGCTAAGTTTTTTACAATGGTTTTAGAGTTGGTCATCGTAAACATATTATTTACGACGACACTTTCCCGGCCGCCGTAAGATAACCTTATTTACGACGGCACGACAAACAGGCCATCGTAAATGACATTATTTACAACGGCCCAAGAATATGTCGTTGTAAATAAGGGTAGTATACCTATTCGCGAGCGGGTCGCCTCGCGTCTCGCTTGTTTCACCCGCCCACGCCCCGCCTGCACTGCCATCGCCCCCCCCCCCCGAAACCAAGTATTTTTTCATTCGTTGTTTAATTTGTTGTAAATTGTTTGTATTAGTTGTAAATCAAATTTAGTTTACTTGTAAATTGAATTTAGTTTAGTTGTTCTAGTTTTTGAATTTAGTTTAGTTTAGTTGTAAATTGTTTATATTAGTTGTAAATTGAATTTAGCTTAGTTGTAAATTATTTAGTTTGTAAATTTAGTTTAGTTTAGTTTTAATTTGTTGTAATTTTTTTATTAGGTGTAAATTTAATTTAGTTCTGTTGTAAATTATTTAGGTGAAAATTATCTTTAGTGTATTAATTAGCTTTATTTTAGGTTATAATTAGTTGTTATGTTTGATAATTTATTATTTCATTAGTTTAGTTGTTACTTATTTGTTCTCTTTTTATTATTTAGTTGAAAATTATTAGAATTGAGTGTTAATTATATGCTCTCACGACAGTTAGCTTTATACACTGTCGTGAGCGCATGTGTATAATACATTATTTAGAACGGTACCGGACAGGGCTGTCGCAAGTAGTACAAAAATGATTAGTAAGACAACCGTCAAGTTAGGCATGGAGGCGAACGGTGCTGGTGCGGACGCCAAGCGCTCGTTGGAACATGGCGGTGTACACGAGACATTCAATAGCGTGTAAACACGGCTATCTCCTAATCTTTCCCTCTCTTTCTCTATTTCTTTCCTCTCTCTCTCTGTCTCTCTCTCTCATTGAAACACATGAAAACTGTAGTAAACAAGCTTTTTACGACGGTATTGAATGAATCATAAATGAGTAGCGTATCCTATGCTATCACCTAAGCCAATGTTGCGAGTGGTGGCGGGGGTACCACTTCTTCCTCAGCGTATGCTACCTCTTCTGGGTTGACCTCCCGAATTTCTTCCTAGGGATTACCTGCCCTGTTATGTTCATCTCTTTTTGCAGCCGCCGCTCATGGGGCACGATTTGATGCACGGCGTCTAGTACCCCTGCCCCTCTGGGCTGGCTTGCCTCTTGGTGCACGCGCTACAGGCACCTGCACCCCAGCAGTAGCGTGCTCCCGGCGTGCCTAGATCGTAGCAGGCCTCTTGGGGGCCATCTGTGGAGATGCAAAAAGGGAGAAGTTTATATTTGTTGTTCGTTCCTTTGCGTGCACTTCACTCATTCTCAGCTTCATGTTGCACGTTCACTCTGGTACCTTTCCTAGTACACTTGTAGGTACATGTGCTAGTTATATTAGCGACACATGTCTATGTGTCACCCATTTCCAACCGGCATGTGTCACTTGAGGTTCGCATGTGACGCGTGTAGGTTCTGTATTGTCCCTTTTTTGGACAGCCTAGGAGTGTCTAATAGAGCTTGCTTATGACGAGGTGTGAGGTCCGGATCTGATTGAAATTTCGGTTGTATAACCTAATGTTCTCTGTTGCACCATTTCGGGGCATGCAGTTGGAGAACTGTGGGGTTATACTACCAAAATTTCGTCAGGATCTGGACCCTGCGTCTCGTTGTAAGCAAGCTCTCTCGGTCACTCTTGGGTGGGTTTAGGACACATTCTTCCTAATATATGTAGACGTGTGATAGCTGATGTTGACTTGTCTTCATTTGATTTGTAGGCTTAAATATAGGTGAAGATTGTAGTTGGATGTATACTGGTTGGAGCAAGCATGGAACTCACTCAGATGAGTGGGTGACCAAGACTACGGCTTTTGTGGACCATTTTTTTATTATCAAAGATAAATAAGGTGCGGTGTCCATGTAGCAGATGCCAGAATATGAGGTGTTTGGACAAGAAAACACTTTCAATAGACTTGTACCGATACGGTTTCGTGCCATATTATGAGGTGTGGGTATTTCACGGCGAATCAGCGCATAAATTCATAGAAGAAGAGCAAGAGGATGTTTATAGCATGGGGGTTGATAGGATGGGCGAGATGTTTGAATCTATATAACCATACTTTAACGAAGACTCTGCTACAAAGGATGTTGAAGCGTTCTTCAATTATTAAATACATGGAGGTGCACTACAAGAAACACGAAAGATTACAACGGCCTAAACCATCCTAATTAAGCCACTAACCATCGTAATTAAGTTATTTACGACAGTTATTCCTTATTTACGATGGCTTTCAGTCGTCACAAGTGATTGGTCGTAAATAACTTTATTTACGATGGCCGCGTCGCAAATAAGTTATTTACGACGGTCTAGACTGACCATTGTAACTTATGGATACGTGTCAGCTAGCACCCTCTGGAAGGTTATTTACGACGGCCAGGAACAGGCACGACAGCCTGGAGCTGGCCATCGTAAATAACACAGGCTTATTTACGACGGTCACCTCCAGGCCGTCGTAAATAAGGGATTTAATTTATTTTTAAACAGAAAGATGCTAACCTGACACGATGACCAGCTCACAGGCAGATACACAAACATGTATATCACACCATAGGCAGTTTATAACACAATAATATCAAATACAAGACTTGACACTAGACACTCCTACTTCTGCTACCTCCGGAGCCCGAAATATCATCCTCGCGTCGTGCTCCAGGTCCCGGTAGCTGCGGCAATGGAATGTCAGCCTTCACCGTCAATCCCTGTGATAGTTAGAGAAATTATGGCTATGTTTGAGTAATTATGGCTTAGCTAAGTTCGGCTATGTTTGAGCAATTGTGGCTAAATTTGGCTATGTTTGACTAGTTTTGTCTCAGTTTGCTATAGTAATCTAATTTATGCTATTTTGAAGAAATGTTGCTTACCTGTGCTGCAGAAGAAGGCACATGTGGCTGCGCCAGCATCTGTGGCTGCATCGGCGGCGGGCATTTGGGAATGGCAATTTGTTGCCCGTGCTGCTGTGCTAAGGCCTATGATAGAAAAGTATTAGCACATGAATAGTAATGAAATGATATTATTGGTTTATATTTTAAGCTATTACCTGTATCACCGCTTGTATCCGTGCGTTGTAGGTGGCTTGATAGTTTTGTGTGGCCTTCAATAAGGTTGCATGCTCCTGGAGCTTCTCCTGTGTCAGGCGTAGCTCCTCCTGGACACTTTGAAGCTCCATCTCCCTCGCTGACATCCGTTGGCTGGGTCCAGTAGATGAACACTGCAAGGAGAAGCCCCTCGAAGGCCTTGTCTAACTCGAGTCAATCACTCCATCAAAAATAGTGAAACTATAAAAAAATTAAGAGTAAGATAATGTAGATCGAATTGACAGAAAGAAAACAGATAGCATATCACCGTCCCTGCGCTTTACCACCATGGCTCGTATACATGGGATTGGCATTGATTGGTGCGTTCTGCCAATGGTAGTATTCACCGTGAATCTTCACTGTCTCCTCCCCATACTTCTACAAATAAAAGAAATACATAAAAATACGTCAGTAGCAATGTTAGTTACAAGTAAAGCAACTAAACATCATATGCAAGCGGCGTTACAGGTAATAACTTAAAATACTAAACAATCATATCGTTTTATTACTATTCATGTGCTAGTGCTTTGCTATCATAGACTTTAGCCCAGCAGCATGTTGTCGTTCCCTCATGGCAGCCACTGATGGAGTCACAGGGGCCGGTGGAGCCACAGGTGCTTTCTTCAGCGGCACAGTTAAGCAACACTTCTTAAAATCAACATAAATTAGATTACTATAGAAAACTGAGCAAAAATTAGTCAAACATAGCCAAACATCGGCAAACGTAGCTACATCTAGGATATTTTAGCAAAATATTTCTAAACTTAGCCATAATTACTCAATTCTACCTTGTGATAAGAAAAGTTAGTGAAACATACACTTTTGAATCTAAAACATGTATAACTACAGTTTTACATCAAACGGATCGGCGATGAAGGCCCAGACTTCATAGCCGCAGCTAACGGGACCTAGAGCACAATGCGAGACTTTCCGGGCTCCAGAGGTAGCGGACGTGGGATTATCTAGTGTCGTGTATTGTATTTAATAATATTGTTATTTGAACTTCTTTTTATGTTATTTATATTTTTATGTATATGCTTGTGAGCTGACCATCGTGGCAGGTTAGCAGTTTTCTATTTTTTAAATAAGCCTATACAATTTACGATGGCATGGTCAGGTCATCGTAAACAAGCCTGTACGGGCTGGTCCAGCCCGTCGTAAATAAGGTTTCAGAGGGTGCCACCTGGTACGTCTTCAAAAGTTACGACGGTCGGGCCAGACCTTCGTAAATAACATTATTTACGACATTAGACTTGTGACGGCCGCTGACCATCGTAAATAAGCCATTACCATCATAATTAAGTTGTTTATGATGGTTCATTCTTAATTATGAGGGTTTCGACGGTCATAAGTCGTCCACTTTCTTGTAGTGCATACATTTTTTCCTTAGTGATGAATGAAGTTTCAAAGGTACAAAAGGGGATATCCCTTTATGTATGCAATTTGTTGATGATATAGTGTTGGTAGATGAAATTAGGTATGGCGTTGATAAGAAATTAGAGCTATGAAGGCAGACCTTAGAGTCTAAGGAGTTTATTCTTAGTAGAGTCAAGACCGGGAATATGAAGTGTGATTTTATTGGTGTTGGATGCGAAGAGGAAAATGCTATTCTATAATGACATATAGTAACAAGAAGGGACTCCTTTCTATATTTAGGATCAATGTTACAAAGAAATAGTGATATTGACGAGAATGTTTGTCACGGTATCAAAATAGGGTGGATGAAGGGCAGACAAATCCTATGAAATTCTATGTGATAAGAATGTACTACAAAGGATAAAAGGGGAGTTATGTGTAAGGTTGCAACTTTATATCTAATTCTGTTGAGTTTGAATTTGGAGAATTTATTTTTTTACCTAAAATACATATATGTGTCGGTTTATAACTAGAACTGCACTACAGGAAACAGGGCAACATACGACAGCCAGTATAACATACGACGGCTAGCTGTCGTATATAAACTTACATACGACGGTCAGCCGAAGCTGTCGTATATAAGTATATGGCTGTCGTATATAGTTCTTATATACGACAGCCAACCCTAGGCTGTCGTATATAGCTGTTATATACGACAGCCAACCCTAGGCTGTCGTATATAGCAGTTATATACGACAGCCACACCGAGGCTGTCGTAAATAAACCTTATTTACGACGGCCCATGTTGTGGCCGTCGTAAATAAGGCTTATATACCCGCGGGGGCTCGGGTCGGCGCGGGCATTCACGCCCACGCCGACCCGAGCCCGAGCCTCCCGCCGCCGCCCGCCCGCCGCCGCCGGTCGCCGCCCGCCCGCCGCCGCCCCAACCGCCCCCCCGGCCGCCGCCCCCGCCTGCCACCCGGCCGCCGCCCGCCAGGCGCCGCCCGGCCACCCCCCCGGCCGCCCCCCGGCCGCCACCCCGGCCGCCGCCAGCCAGGCGCCACCCCGGCCGCCCCGCCGGCCGCCCCCCGGCCGCCCCAGCGGCCGCAGCCCCGGACGCTGCCCCGGCCACCCCCGCCAGCCGGCGCCCCAGCGGCCGAAGCCCCGGCCGCCACCCCGGCCGCCCCCCGCCCGCCAGCCGGCGCCCCCGGCCGCAACCCGCCGCCGCCCCGGCCGCCCACGACAGCCGGCGCCCCGGCCGCCACCCGCCCGACAGGTGGATAATTTCTTAGCTTTAGATGAATTGATATGCTTAGGTTTAATTATTGCCCATGATTATTTGAATTGCTAGCTAGGTGTTTTTTTAATTGCTTAGAATTTATAAGTTTGTTAACTACGGTAATTATGTTTGTTTAGATGATTTGTTAATTGCTTAGATGATTAATGCATATGAGTTAATAGTTTAATTGATTATTGTTTCGATTGTTTGAGTGTTTAAAAGTACTATATGTACATAAATGGCCTTAGGGCCCGATACGACCTATTTAGTGGTAACGTATACGTCTACAAAATGACGATGTGAACAACCTAGGCCGCCTCGCCCTACCCCACCTCCCCCCCCCCCCCCCGCGGCGTTCGGCCTCCGATCCCCCATCCCCCTCCCCCCCTGCGGCTTAGCCAGCGCTCGGCCGTCGCCCGCCGCCCCGGCCGCCCCCGCAAGCCGGCGCCCCGGCCTGCCGCCCGGCCGCCCCCCCGGCCGCCCCCCGTCCGCCACCCGGCCGCCCCCGGCCGCCCCAGCGGTCGCAGCCCCGGCCGCCGCCCCTGCCGCCCCCCGCCCGCCAGCCGGCGCCCCGGCCGCCACCCGCCGCCCGCCCGCCGCCGCCAGCCGCCGCCCCGGCCGCCCCCGACAGCCGGCGCCCCGGCCGCCACCCCGCCCGACAGGTGGATAATTTCTTAGCTTTAGATGAATTGATATGCTTAGTTTTAATTATTGCCCATATTTATTTGAATTGCTAGCTAGGTGTTTTTTAATTGCTTAGAATTGATAAGTTTGTTAACTACGGTAATTATGTTTGTTTAGATGAGTTGTTAATTGCTTACATGATTAATGCATATGAGTTAATAGTTTAATTGATTATTGTTTCGATTGTTTGAGTGTTTAAAAGTACTATATGTACATAAATGGGCTTAGGGCCCGATACAACCCATTTAGTGGTAACGTATACGTCTACAAAACCACGATGTGAACAACCTAGGCCGCCTCGCCCTACCCCCCCCCCCCCCCAACGCGGCGTTTGGCCTCCGATCCCCCATCCCCCCCCCCCCCCCCCCGCGGCTTAGCCAGCGCTCGGTCGTCGCTCGCCCGCCGCCGCCCCGGCCGCCCCCCCCCCCCCCGGCCGCCGCCACGGCCTCCTCCGCCGCGGGACTGTCGATCTGCCGGCACTCGTCGGCCTCCATTGACCGGCTGTCGCGGATCTGCCAGCGCTCAACCTCATACGAACGCAAGATCCTGTGCGCGGGCGCCGCCGCCGCCTCCCTTGTGTGCAAGCGCCGCTGCCGTATTCACCTGCCTTACGCCGGGATCTAAGGCGATGGGACGCCTTACGATCCCCAGACGTCTTACCGCTTAAGCGATGCCTTAACAACTATGGTTCTTTCCTTCTCTCTATTGTTCTTTCCTCTCTCTCTTTGAAATCACTCAAAAATGAAAGATTGACGTAAACCTTTACAATATGCATCACCCGTTTCGAACCAGCCCGTCTCACACGTGTTACGCATGTGAGGCGTGTAGGTTCGGAATTGTCCCTTTTTGGAAAGCCTAGGAGTGACCAAGAGGGCGTGCTTATAATGAGACGCGGGGTTTAGATTTGGACGTAGTTTCGACAGCGTCACCCTAATGTTCTCCGCTGCTCCATTTTTGGACGTGCAGTTGGAGAACAGCGGGGTTATGCTGCCGAAATTTCGTCTGAATCTAGACCTCGTGTCTTGTTATAAGCATGTTCGTCTCGGTCACTCTTGGGTGGGTTTAGGACCTATCCTTTCCAATAGATATAGGTTCGTAATATAAATAAATAATAAACTAACTATAAATTCTTTGACTTAAAACTGCAGAGTTAAACATGAGTGAAGACCGTAGTTGGATGTATACCGGTTGGAACAAGGCAACTGGTCACTCAGATGAGTGGTATGCCGGGACAGACGACTTTATTGATCGAGTGTTCTCGTTGTCTACGACAGATAAAGCTCATTGTCCATGTGCGAAATGCCGGAATACTAAGTTTTTGGACAAAACGACATTGTCATTACACTTGTGCAAAAACGGTTACATGCCATATTATGAGGTCTGGAGTTTCCACGGTGAGTCTGCTCCTCGAGCCGTTCATGTAGATGATGATGATTGTCCGGGTGTTGACAGGATCGATGAGGTGTTACAAGATATACTCTTGAGCTCTCTGAAAGCGGTGGTAAGCCACATGCTTCTTTCGTGCTTCGACCTAATGAAAAGAAACAAGTTATGGAATGGTTGAAAACTTTGAAATTCCCATATGGTTATGCTGCTAGTTTGAGACGAGCCGTGAATGTTAAAACGGGAAAGCTCACTGGGTTGAAGAGTCATGACTATCATATAATAATGGAAAGACTCTTACCTGTTATGTTTCGGGGATACCTGGATGATGCGGTGTGGAAGGTGTTAGCTGAGCTATCATTATTCTATAGGCAATTATGTGCTAAAGAAATAACGAAAGACATGATGGAGAAGTTAGAGAAGGAGATACCTGTACTTTTATGTAAGATGGAAAAAATATTTCCTCCTGGTTTCTTCAATCCAATGCAGCATCTTCTTATACATCTTCCATTCGAAGCAAAGGTTGGTGGTCCTGTGCAATATAGATGGATGTACCATATTGAAAGAGCTTTGAGATATTTGAAAACTATGGTTGGCAACAGAGTAAGGGTTGAAGGGTGCATTGCCGAAGCATTTACTCTAAAGGAAGTAGGTTACTTTTCTAGTTTCTACTTTGCAGAGGAAAACAATGTCAATACTTCGGCAATGCGATACAATGTAGATGACGAACCACCAGTTAGTGATCTCTCTATTTTTGAATCGAGGGGAACTACTGTTGGCAGCAGCACATCATACGATTTTACTGAAGGAGAAAGGACTGCTGCTTTACTCTACATGTATGCTAATATCGATGGCATGGAGAAATATTTCGAGTAAGTGTTTCTCTTACATTTATGATGATTATTGTATTTACCAATACATGTATGCTAATGTCGATGGCATGTGTTTTGTATGTACAGTGAGTTCCACAACCAAAACTGGAAACATAAGCATCAACCAACGAGAAAGCAAGTAGAAACGATGCGACGGGCTGGAATTAATGGAGGGCCAAATTTCTTATTCTGGTTTCGAGCTTATGTATTAGCGAACACAGACATCCATCAAGATTTACGACAACTATCTTATGGATTAGTGAAAGTTAGAAGCTATGGTCGATATGACGTTAATGGCTTCTGATTCCGTACAACTCAATTCGAAACTCTTCGTCTTCTCGCAGCAACATCAAATTACGGAGTTGTGACGAGAGCAATCGACTCACAAGGGAAAGAAACCAATTACTATGGAATCATTAACAAAATTCTGGAATTTACTTTCGCTGGCAATAAAGAACTTCGAGTGGTATTCTTTGATTGTGATTGGTTTGATAACAATCATGGAACTCGAGAAAATCAATTTGGCATGGTGGAAGTGAATCACAACGAACGCTTACGAGGTTTAGATACATACGTTCTTGCACATCAAGTGGAACAAGTGTATTATCTACCTTATCCATGTAAGAAGCTTAGCACTTGGTGGGTGGTATATAAAGTGAATCCTCGTGAGCGCTTGTATACTCCTGGAGATGATGGTTATCATGATAGTGGAGACATTGAAGAAGTTTACCAAGACGAAGAGTTGCCAGACTCTTTTATCGTCGAGTCTGGTGCAGGACTCGATAACTTAGTAGGAGACGTTGCAGATGTAGAGACATCTACAATGCCAAAGCGGAAACGTAAACAGCTCAAGACGACAGATCGCGATGTTGATGATCATGATGTTGATGAATTTTGAAACTGATTACGAGTAATGTTCTTTTAAATGAAAGTGACATTAATTATTGCTTACATTACTTTTGAAACTGATTAGGAGTAATTACTTTTTAAACTGATTAGGATGTCGTCAAGCAAGGGTTCAAAGGGGAAGAAGGCGTCGAGTGTGAGGGGTTTCCTCCACTCGCAGGAGAGGGACGACTACTTCTACGGTTCCACTTACAGCGGGAGCAGACGCACTCAGCTGTTAAGTGCGTGTCCAAAGTTGCGGGACAGGGTTGTCAGTTTGCAGCGTACAGAGGTAAATTTTTCTACAATGCACAAAATTATTAAAATCACTTTTTCAATTTAGCTTACTTACTTTACCATTGTAGTCTGATTCGGACTATGAGTCCGAGGCCAGAGCGGCACCTCAGGAGACGGGTACGCAGCGCAGCGTGCCCTCGGGCAGCGAGCCCTCTGGTAGCCAGCCCTCCGGCAGCCACCCCCAGGGTAGTCTGCCCAGCGAGCCCGAGGGCACCCAGCCTGAGGACACGTCCGGTGACCAGCCTTCTGGGTCACCAGACGTGGTGCCGCAGCGGAGGAGACACACGAGGAGGAGTAACTTTGTTGGTCCTCCACCTATTCCTAGAGAGTCGGTAATTATTCGTCCGGTTGGAGACAGGTAACACATTACTAAAGTATTCATTTCTATTTGTTCTCAAAGACTATGATCTTACTTAATGACTTAACAAACAACTTTTTAGTTCTTGGGAGGACCTCTCGTACGACGGGCAGAAACACCACAGGACGGTGAACGGTTGCATCGGGAACTTAGTGCGTCTGCACTACCCCGGTGCGATTGATGGACGTGCAGCTACGTCGTGGGACGACTACGCGCGCGTTCCTCACCCGGAGAACGACAACCTACAGGGAGTCGTGTGGGCAGATTTTTGGGTAAGTAACTTTCATAAATATTTGAAGTTTCAATTCTTTATGTTCCTTCAAATATTAACTTGCGTATATGTCGAACTGTGTTGGCTTCCTACAGCTCAGGTACCGCCTTGAGGACCCGGCTGAGCAGATGGATCACGCCCGCTCCGTGTTCGAAGTAAACGCTCGGAAGCTTGTTATGCAAATGCTTTCGAACGCTCGGAGTCAAGTAGTTAACGACTACTTAAAGATCCACGACCACGAGGTTGGGTCGTTCAGAGACGCCTCCGACACGTACTTGACGTAGGAGCAATACGCAGAGGTAGGTTGCGTAATCTTTAAATTGTTCATATTAATATTGCTAAGTAACACCTAATGAACTACGCATGTGTGCAAGTTAGTGTCCCTTGGTTACAGGGACGAACTGAAGATTACCGAGCCCTTTGCAGGTATTGGGCTAGCGATGAGTTCATCGCTAAGTCCAAGAAGGCTCGAGATGCCAGAGGGAGCTCAGGGAAGCACGGTATGGGCGTCCAAGGTTTTGTGCGAATGGCTAAACGGATGGTAAGTTTCTTGGTAGTTTTTATTATATTCATAATGTAGTATTGTTCGTACTAACATATGTTCACAGGAAAAGGAGACCGGCGTGCGACCGAGTGCTACTGCGGTCTATAGGAGAGGTCACGCTGACCCTTCTCAGTCGGAGCAGTGTAGTCAGTACGCAGCGGAGCGCCTGGTAAGTTTCATGACCTCTGAAATTATTTGACACTATATATGTTGTTGAACTTACACAATTTCATTGTTTTTTCAGACTAGGTATGGGCAAGAGGCTGTGAGGATACACGGCGAAGGGTTCGACTGGGAAAACTCCCCGAACATCGACCCTCAAGCCGCGTATGCAAGCGGAGGTGGAAAAGCACACGGAAGGTGAATTCATTTACTTTCATTGTTTTCAATTCAAGATTATTTAATTTTACCTTGAATTGATTCGTTTTTTTAGGCTTGCCATATTCTCTGGAGTTGTCAACTCTAGGGAGGCACGACCTGCGAGAGGCAGCTCCTCGCAGTCTTCGGCTGCAGGCTCCTCCAGCCGCCGTGTCACCGAGAGAGATCTCGAAGTCATGGCGCTTCGGGAGAGCTTGGCTCGGCAGGAGGAGGCCTTGGCGAGAGAGCGAGAGAACAACAGGGCTGCCATGGCGTACCATGCGTCCTATATGGCACAGATGCAAGCGGCAATGGAAGTAAGAAACATACAATTATAGTTTAATTATATTGCATTTCAATTAGTTTTGTAAATTGTAATGTTTGAAATGGCAGGCGCTAGCTCGACAGCAAGGGCAGCAAATCCAGATACCGTTGTGGCAGCCACCTCCGTTCGTGCTGGAGCCGTCGCCACCACAGGAGCAGTTTCCTGGAGTACATGTATAAAAAGAAAGTTACATTAAGTGGAAGCCCCAACCGCTAAGAATCCTAATGAAACTAGAAAAACAATTGTAAACTTGTACATGTCACTTTGTTTCGCAGGGATCAGGGACGGAGGCTCAGACTCCATCGCCACAGCTAAGGGCGCCAGGTTCGCCGCGGCAGGATGACTTCTTCGCTCCCGGAGGTAGTGGAGGGGCTAGTAATCAATAGATTTGTGATTTTGTTTTCATTTGTGTCAGACTTTGTGATTGTCGATGTGTACTATTGCACTTTGTTGTGAATTTATATATCAAACTGTTTTTTTGTTGTCTTTATATGTGTAGCTGGCCATCGAGCCAGGTTAGCCGTTTTCTATTTTTTTAAAAAAAATGGAAAAGCTTATATACGACGGCCTGTATAATTTATATACAACGGCTGCTATACAGGGCCGTCGTATATAAGCCTAAATTATATACGACGGCGGGGCCAGGCTGTCGTATATAAGACCTTATATACGATAGCCAGGGCCCAGCGGCTATCGTATATAAGACCTTATATACGACAGCCAGGGCCCAGCCGTCGTATATAAAGGCTTATATACGACAGCCGCTGGGCCCAGCCGTCGTATATAAAGGCCCTGGTCCACTGGGCCAAGTCCACGAAACCGGCCGTTGTATATAAGCGGCCGTCGTATATATACTGTTATATACGACGGACCGTCGTATATAACTATATATACGACAAATTATATACGACGGCCGCAAACCGTCGTATATAAACAACTGCCATCGTATATAAACTATATACCACGGCTTCGGCTTTATATACGACGGTTTTAGCCGTCGTATGTTGACAGGAATCCTGTAGTGCTGGTTCTCCTAATCGAATATCAATACCGGTTCTTAATTGGAATCGGTTCTGGTAACTCTTATCGGTACCAGTTTTAGAACAGGTACTGATAGCATTTATTATCAGTATTGAGTTTTTAGTACCGGTTTCACAACTGATACAGATAACAGTTATGAACTAGTATAGATGGTTGTTTCTGTTGAGTGTGAGCACGTGTCCGCAATTGTGATAAAGAAAACTGATCATTCAGCCTGGTTTAGCACCTACCACAGAGCATATTTATAACTTAACCTCTTGTACTCCTTCTGTAGTTTTGAAATAATTCAAGAACAAAAAAAATGTCAGACGTATAGCCATACTGCTATTGACTCTCCCTCTCTCTCTGTCTACCTGTCGTTTCCATATTTGGACCAATGGAAGCTCATCACCCTAGCCCTCACAAATTTTGATCGAGTCTGTCGGTTATTTTCCATGTACTCATCTAAAACAGAACTTGCATCTTTTCCTTTTTTGGATTTTGGTGTTGTTTTGTCCAGATGAACCAAGCCATTCAAAGGAAATCTTTAAACACCTTTGTAGTCAATACCATAGATTTTTATTTTGCATCACTGATGACTGGTTATCTGGTAGCCATTCATTAATAGTACAGATCACGGATTTGCTAATATCCTAAAGAATATGAAAACCCAACTTTTGGTAGGAGCCAGAGAAAGACAACTAGTTATGAATTATTTGGATAGATTATATGTACTACCTTGCACACTAGATGCTCAGGAAATTACCATTCGGCATACTCTTTCATATTTAGAAGTCATAAGAAGCTTATATTTATGTAGTGCTGCTGCAAATTTTCAGTGAAAGATGTCTTATGGTAGGCATTTACTCAAGTACCCGTATTGCAGAGCAGTGCAATGATAAAATTAAATAAATTCCATGTTTGAGTACAATAAATGCTGAATGTCTACAAATGCCTTCCAAAAAGAATAATATAGTATCCAGTTAAGATCCACCATATAATAAGTGCCTACAAATTTTTGTAGATCTCGACTCCTCTTTCATCATCGTAATTGCCTATATAAACCTTGTGATCCATTTCATCACAGGATATTTTCTCCATCAGCATATACTACTCTTAGTCAAGAAACCTCATTATAGCGAGATGGTGAAAGGCAAGAAACCCATGGGGAGAAAAAAGCTTGAGATCAAGCGAATCGATAAGGAGGAATCACGTCAGGTATGCTTCTAAACGCGCAGCCAAGGCCTGTTCAATGAGGCTCATGAGCTGTTCATTCTTTGTGGTGCAATGGTTGGTTTTGTCTTTTTTTTTTAATTTTCTGGGAGGTCCTACTCCATTGGCAATCCTTCCATTAAGGCTGTTATCAAGCTCTTCCTTGCTCCTAATTTTCCCAATGTCCATGGTATATCAGATGTTGCCAACCAAGACGGTGGTGGGGTGATAGAAATTTTGCGTTTGTTAAGTGAGCAGTACACAGCGTTGCAAGGGTTGGTGGATGAAGAGATAATGATAAAGGATAGTTTGCAAGACGCTATTGGTAAGGAAATGGGTGGCCATTTTATGCAATGGTTGAATTCTAAGATATATGATTTGGGGCATGCAGCACAAGTTGCAGGAATTCTACAAGGAGCTAAAAGCAATGCTTGGTGCTCTGTCTTAGGTGAAGTCAATCAAGTGCCAGAAGTAGCAAGACAGATTCCAACATCACATCGATCCAGAGCCTCCCATGGACATAGCTGGAGCCTTGCAGCAGTACCAGTTTGGCGAACCAAGCAGCTTACAGCCACAATTTCCCATAGACATATCTACAACCTTGCAGCAGTACCAGTTTGGGGAACCAAGTTCAAAGCTACACCCTTCAAGCGACATTGCTTCTTCCTGCCAGTACCAGTTTGGCGAGTCAATCTCACAGCCACAACCTCCCATGGACATAGCATCTTCCTCACAGTACAGGTTTCACGAGTAGAGTGACATACATGTCTCTCGATGACCTTAGTTCAACCAACAGATTTATTGATGGGTTTGAACTGGATGATCCATTTCTTAGTGACATCTAGCTATGGTCTTAGTGATTCAGGGAATTTCCCAAACAAACAGAAGTTTGATTCATTGTACTAAGATTCTGAATAATATGGTTAGTCCCTTGTCGATGTACTGATCAATCACGATAATTGGAAGTCTAGTGATGTAACTTCATTTCATGGACATGATATCTATAGATATATCAAGGAGTCGCATTGTAAACATTGAAATATCTATAAATATATGTACTAAGGTACGAAGAAATGAATCTACCAATATGTGTTGAATCTTCATCGCTACAAGATGCTATGAAGCAATGTGATGTTGCATTGTTTGCAAGGAGTATTCTATGATAGTGTATGCACCCATATTTTCTATGTTACCCCCTTTAAAATCTGGTACAGATACTATGATGCAAACAACTGGTGGAGAAACTTGAATTTGATTGAGCATTTATGAAAAAATGATGTTCATATAATTTTACCTCACTAAGTGTATTTTGAAATATGAAAGTAGGAGCTGCACAATGATGTACCAAGTTAATGCCGATGTCTCGTTATTTATCACTCGGTTCCAGTGGACATCACCTTACAAGCCATGGTGTGGTTCAGAGTGGATGAGAGTATGTTTGCTGCTGCCACTAAGGTGACGGTGTGCAACAGAAGGATGGCGGTATAACTACAGGAAATTGTACAATTTTGATGGGCCAGACATATTTTCGTGGGCTCCCATGAAAATAAGTTTAATTTTGTGAGCCTATTGGCAGCTCACGACAATACACGATGATTTCTTGGGCCGGACAGGGGTCTCATGAAAATACATGTTAGTTTCGTCGGCTTCGTACAGGGCACATGAAACTAGGGGTATTTTTGTAGGCCATATAGGTGGCTCACAAAAATACATGTTATTTTTGTCAGCTTCCGACATGGAACACGAAATTAGGGCTACTTTTGTCAGCTTCGGACAAGGCGCACGAAAATAAGTGCCACTTTTGTCAGCCCCATCATGGCTCACGAAAATACCCCCTTATACCCGACGGGATCGAGCTTCACATTTCTTTTTCCCTCCCGCTGCGCCTCCCTGACCAAGCCCGCCGTCCGCCTTGCGCCGAGCTACCACCACCTCAGCCCGCGCCGAGCCGCCGCCGCCTCGCTCGGGATGCGCCGCTGCCGCCTCGGCCACGTGGCCGCCCACCGAGCCGCCACCGCCTCGCCCGGGATGTGCCGCCGCTGCCTCGGCCACCCTCGGCCGTGTGGCCGCCTGCCGAGCCGCCTCACCCGGGACGCGCCACCGCCGCCTCGGCCACATGGCCACCCCGCCGAGCTGCCGCCACCGCCTCGACCACCCTCGGCCGCGCGGCCGCCCGCCTCGGCTACCCTCGACCACGGCCAGCCCACCTCGACCACAACCCGGCCGAGCCGGCGCCACCTCGGCCCGGAACACGTCGCTGCTGCACTGGCCATGCCGCCCGCCCGCGTCGGCCACGACCCGTCCGCGATGCCCACCTTGGCCTCGACGCCTCCTTGACCGCGCTGCTGCACTGGTAAGTGCTCAAATTCTTATTTTGAATACAAATGATAGTGTGCAATGTGAATAGTCATGGGTAGTTAATTTGATGCAAGTAGTTGGATGGAATATCCGCATGTGAATTTGATGCTGTGAATTTCCAACATAACATGTAAATTAGCATGAAATATCCACATGTGAATTTGATACAGTGAATTTGCAGCATATATGCACGGATAAACAACCATACCACTACATATAGACAGTTCTAGAGGGGGAGGGCATAACATGGTTCACTGTTCCGTTGGTAGTGTATAATCAATAGCTGTTAACTGCCTAGTAGTCATATGAACCAATTGATTCAAGCATCCTAACATTGTAACATGTGCTTTGAAAGTTAAGAAAACCCTAGTAGCCATACAAGCACCAATCAATGATCCATGCATCTGGCCTAACAGAACCATACAGAACTCAAAACTAAAACCTGGTAATAGTAACCGAGGGTGATGTTTCCAAAGGATGATGTTATCTTTCCTGAGTTAAATTTAAAATATATATCATTAAATACTTTGTTACTGCAATATACTCGGTAAGCACATGCAGATTTCTTAGTTCATTGTTCTTGCATTGTATAGTCTAGACATTGGGTGATGATAGACGATGGATGTATGATGGTTGGCAGAAGAATGCACCTCCTTCAGATGAATGTGCCATCAATACTAAGGCCTTTGTTAGTCGTTCTTTCTCTTTATCGTCCAACAGTTTATTCAAATGTCCATGAAACAAGTGTCGTAACTTCTTATGCAAGGAGAAGTTTGAGGTGGAACGGAACTTGTGTCAATTTGGTTTCATGTCAGGTTATGAAACATGATATGACCATGGTGAGTTATACCATAGCAATGCTGTTGCTGACGAGAGAGATGGTGAAAATGAGAACAGAATGGAAGACATGGTTGATGTACTAGTTCGTGATTGTAGTGCAGTTGAATCTAAGAAAATTACTGGACCCGAAGTTGAGAGTTTTATAGAATTCTCTCAGCATCGCATGAACAGTTGCATGAGTACACTAAAATGTCTGTCCTTACGACTGTGACTCGGCTCATGTCTATAAAATCAAAGTATAATTTATCAAATAAGTGCTATGAGGATCTCATCGACTTGAATTCAGACATTCATCCGATGAACCGTAAGCTGCCAAGAGAAATGTACCAATCCAAGAAATTGTTGGCAGGACTTGGTATGAAGTACGAAAAGATTGATTGTTGTCCTAACAGTTGTACACTCTCTTGGAAGGAGAATGCAAATTTGACACATTGCTCGGTTTGTAAACAATATCGATACATTGAGGTCAGAAATGAGAACAGTGAATTGGTCAAGACAGAAGTAGTTGTGAAACAACTTCGTTAAATGTCTCTTGCCCCTAGGCTGAAACGGTTGTTCCTATCTAAATCAACTGCGAGACACATGAGGTGGCATAAGGATGGTGTGCACGAAACAAAGGGAGTAATGACTCACCCATCTGATTCTCAGACTTGGAAGGCGCTGGACTCTTTTGATGAATATTTTGTAAAAGATGCTATAAATATTCGTATTGGGTTGGCCACCGATGGTTTCACACCATTCAACATATCTTCTGCCCCGTACCAATGTTGGCCGGTCTTTGCTATTCCATACAACATTCCACTAGCCATGTCTATGACATATGAATATATGTTCTTGTCTCTAATCATTTACGGTCGTAAACATCCAAGAAAGCGTTTGGGGGTATTTCTTCAATAGTTCAATGAGGAGTTAAAAGAATTATGGATCGGAGTAGAAGCGTACGATAGCTACAAAAAACAGAAATTCAACTTGCGAGCAACATACTTGTGGTCAATTCATAATTTTTCTGCATACGGGGTTTTCTCGGGAGGGAGCACACACGGGAAACTTTGTAGTCCAATTTATGGGTCGGACTCTCATTGTTTTAGACATACTCATTGGGCAAAGTGTGTTTTTATTGCCATCGACGCTTTCTTCTAGAAAATCACCCATTTAGGAGACAAATCAATGCATTCCAGAAGGATACTATTGTAACAAAGGGTCCATCAAAACGTTTGACTAGTGCTGAGATTGATGCATGGCTCAGTGAACTTGTCTCTACAGATGATGGGTTTCTTGATTTTGGTCACGGACACAATTGGACTCATATGTGTGGCTTATGGGATCTCCCTTATGTTAAGTCATTGTTACTGCTGCACAACATTGATGTGATGCACCAGAAACGCAATATAGCCAAAAGAATCATCAACACATGTTTCAATTTCAAAAAGACAAAAGATAATCTAAAGACTCGAAAATATTTAGCAGATATTTGTAATCGTCCAATCTAGAAGTAAGAGGATGGTAGTGGAAAATAGAGGATGCCACGTGCTCCGTTTTTCCTTAAAGTTGGTGAAAAGAAAGAAGTTCTGAGGTGGTTAAAACAACTGAACTTTCCTGAAGGTTACTGTGTTGGGTTGAGGGATAGACTTCTTCCAGTAATGTTTCGTGGATATGTGCATCAGGATGTATGGAGGGTACTTGCGGAACTTAGTTTTTTTACAGAAAATTATGTGCTAAGGAAAATATAGTTTAAATGATGGAAAAATTGGAGAAAGAAATACCTTCATTCATATGTAAAATGAAAAAGTATTCCCGCTAGGTTTTATGAATGTAATGCAACATCTAAGGACATGTGTAAATGGTTTGACATAGATCAATTTGAGTGCATATGTGAAAGGTTAAGTAATGATGTAAATGGTTGAAAGGAATCGAAGGCCCTGGCCTAGGCCCTTTCATTCATTGTAATCCGTGGACCAGATTGATTTAAATAGGAATGGTTGTAACACTTTGCATTTTCAAATGCACATTTTGAATTCTCAAGAAAAGTCGAATTCCAAAAAAAACATAAGATGAATTCAATTCAAATCAATGAAAACCATTAAAATTTAAACATTTCTAGCCCAAATCACATAAAGTAAAATTCTTCAAGTAAATTGGACCTACACTAAACATTAATCATATTTTATCATTAATTATTGCATTATATATTTATTTATAAAGGTTAACCCAATTAGTTAAAAGGAGGAATTATAATTCAAATTTTTAAATGTAAATTCCAATTTGACTTTACAAAACTGTAGTTAACATATTAAGGGATTCCTTTGCAAATGTTCACTATTTAGGAGGCACCTAGCATTTTGACTTAAGAAAAAAGCGGGAAAAATCAGGAAAAAAATCAAATGAACTAAATTCCCAACATGAAATCATGTGAGTACAAGAAACTAGATAACTAACGATGGTCGAGAACCGTTTATTTACGACAGCTATCGGTTATTTATGACGGTTTGTAGCCGTCACGAGTCGAATGTCGTAAATAAGTTTATTTATGACGGTCTCCCCTAGTCGTCGTAAATAATAAAGTCGTGCCATGTGGCACCCTCGTGATCTTTAGGTCGTGTTTGACATGGTTCTAAACTTAAACTCCGCTTCAGAACTGAAAAAATCAAGCCAAATAGCTCAACTCCATAAATTGCTCGAGCAGTCCAACTCTGTCGAGTTGAAAGAGCTGTAGTTTATTTTTTCAGACTGCCTTAATTCCTGCTCCGAACCAGTCAATATGGAAGTAGTAATAGAGTTAGGAGAGACATTACCCGAAATTGCCATTGATTAAAAAAAACGTTTCGTTTTATTTTCTTCTCCACCCGCCCGGATCCCGCCCTCCCCTCGCTTGCGGCCACCTTGTCCTCCGCGCTCCTCCTCACCGCCCTGCTCATGGCCGCCCGCTACGTGCTCTGCGTACTCCACTCCTTACTCTGGGCCCCGTACCACATCGAGCGCCGCCTCCGATGGCAGGGCATCGGGGGCCCGCTGCGGAGCCTGCTCTTCGGCAACACCGCCGATTACCGCGTGCTGCTGGCTGCCGCGCGGTCCGCTCCCCTCGCCTCCTTCCACCACTCCATCGTCGCCCGCGCCACGCCGCAGTACGCCGAGTGGCCGGCACGGTACGACCGGCCGTTCGTGTACTGGTTCGGGCCTCGCCCGCAGGGTATCGGGGGCCGGCGGCTACAACCCGCTTGCCCGGCAGCTCGTGAGGGGCTCGTGGGACTTACAGGGGAGAAGTAGTCTGATATGCACCAGCGTATTAGCTTGCCTGGGCGCTGTGATATGCTTGCGCGAAGAACAGCGGGCGTAGAAGGTTTCTGAGCGCCCAGAACAGAATCAATCTGCTATGCAGATCACGTCCCACAGATGCTGGCGTGCGTGAGCTGGAACAGAAAAGATTCCGGCGCAGGAAAATGAGCAGGGGAGAATAAACTTGAAGGGCTGACTATCATGGCTATCTGATAAACTATTTGTGCTCTAGGCTGAAAGTGATGGCACAGAATTCTCAGGCGAGGAACAGATGATGAGTGGGTAGGATGCAGTACAAAAACAGAGAATGTGGTGCACTCGGGAGAAAATAAACTTCTGTTGCTCAAGTCTGTTACAATACTGACGATTACAGCTGCTTAAAAATAGAAGAAAGACTCCCTGTCTAACTAACTTGTGATCCATTAAACTAGGAACTAACTTGAACTTCACGTTATTGACTCCATCCCGAATACAGCTACGTGCCTGCATGGCTGGGCTTTGACCGCTATTTTAGTTAACTGATTACCAGATCACATCATGGATTAAGTCTAACAAACCCCCCTAATCCTGATGTGGTCCGAGTTCCTCAACACCCAGCAGATGCCTCATCGCAGCTAGTTTTCCCATTGGCGGAGCCTTCGTCAGTATATCAGCTCTTTGTTCTTCAGCTCTGATAAACTCCACTGCAATCAGGCCCCCTTGAACACATTCTCGAATAAAATGAAATTTTGTATGAATGTATTTACTTCTTCCATGAAACACCGCATTTTTCATCAGGGCTATAGCAGATTTGTTGTCAACAAACAATTTTACCTCCTTTGTTTCTTCGCCCGTCAGTTCTTCCAGCAAACTCTTGAGCCACACTGCTTGGCATGCCGCCATTGTGGCTGCGATGAACTCGGCTTCGCATGATGATAATGCCACTGTCTTCTGCTTCTGTGAGCTCCATGAGACTAGATTGTTGTTGATGTAAAATGTCATCCCTCCAGTACTTCGACTGTCTCTGGTGTCACCGGCTAGATCACTGTCAGTGTAACCTGAGATCTCATACCCCCCCCCTTCTGCAGTAGAACAGTCCATGGTCTAGAGTTCCTTTTATGTACCTCATAATGTGTTTTATTGCCCTTTGATGCATCACAGTAGGATTCTCCATAAACCTGCTGGCCACTCCTACTGCAAATGAGATGTCCCGGTGTGTATGAAGCAGATATCTCAGGCATCCTATTATCTGCCGATATTCAGTGGGATCAACCTGCTCACCATTAGGGTCTTTGTGTAGTTTTAGCTTGTGTTCCATAGGAGTCTTTACTTGCTTGCAGTCAGCCATCCCGAATTGTTCTAGTATCTTTCTTGCATAGGCACTCTTTCTGATAGTGATCCCTTCATCTTGTTGATCGACTTCCAGTCCCAAGTAATAGCTGAGTTTGCCAAGACCACTCATTTTAAAATCAGTCATCATCTGACACTTGAAATCTTCAATCATCTTCAGACTTGTATCGGTCACAATAAGATCATCAACATATACACCAACAAGTATGAGTGAAGAATCTTCACCTTTCTTGTATACAGCCGGCTCTTGTGTGCATCTGCTGAACCCAATAGCCTTCAGTGTTCTATCGAGTTTCTGATTCCAGGCCCTTGGCGCCTGTTTTAGCCCATACAAGGCCTTCTTCAGTTTTAGCACCATATGCGCTTTACTCTTCTCTGCAAAACCTTCAGGCTGATTAACATAAACTTTGTCTATTTCTCCATGAAGAAAAGCTGATTTCACATCAAGATGGTGAACCTCCCATCTCTGACTTGCTGCAAGTGCTAAAAACACCCTGACTGTATCAAGTCTTGTAACCGGGGCAAAGACTTCTTCATAATCCACTCCTTGTTGCTGAACATACCCCTTTGCTACTAATCTAGCTTTGTGTTTGATCACCTTTCCTGATGAGTCTTCTTCAATTTGTAGAGCCATTTTACTCCAATGGATTTCTGACCTGGTGGGAGTTCAGTTAAAGTCCATGTCTCATTCTTTTCAGTGGACTCTATTTCTTTCTTCATGGCTTCCTCCCACTCTGGATGACCAGCAGCCTCTTGAAAGCACACTGGCTCTTCAGTTTTAGCTAGCAGAGCCTCTTCTTCAGAATCTCCGTAGTCTAATTCTACCACAGGAGCTCTTGCAAGTATGTTTGAAAGAGGTTTATACCTGACTGGCCCTTCATCTGTGCTTTCATTACCAGAGGATAACACTCCTCTGCTAACAGCTGCTGACTGAACATCTCCACGTGATGCTTCAGAAGCTCTTCCACTTGACACTGGTGCAGCATTATTTCTGTTAGCTGGTGATAAGTCTATACCTGAAGATGTCAGTGGAGAATTGTCCCCTCCCACAGGTGGAGTCACAGGAGATGCAGCTGAGATAGCGGGTGTGGCTGGTGGTTCACCAAGTCCCTGTTGTGGCCCTTGTCCTTCATCCAGCACACCAGGAAGTGTTGAAGGTTCACCAAGATGATCATCTTCAATGATGAAATCATTCAGCTCATCTTCCCCTGCATCCCACTTCCATTCCAGATTTTCTTCGAAGATTACATCTTGGCTGACAGTCAGCTTGCGACGACTTGGATCAAACAACCGATGTGCTTTGCCAGCCATCTTCCACTCCAAAGTATACCATTTGTTGGCTCCTGTCATCAAGCTTTTTCAGGTGTGATGTGACTGTCTTCACATGGGCCACACACCCGAACACCAGTATATGCCCAACATGAGGCTTCCTGCCATTCCAGGCTTCAAAAGGCGTTTGCTCACCCATTGATTTGGTTGGCAGTCTATTTAAGAGATAAACGGCGTGCCTTAATGCCTCAGCCCAAAACTTTCCTGGTACCTTCATACTCTTCAACAGAGCTCTTGCCATTGCCATGACGGTGCGGTTTCTTCTCTCCACCACGCCGTTTTGTTGCGGTGTATACGGCGCGGTGTAGTGCCGTTCAATGCCTGCAGCTTCACATAATTGAGCAAACCTTGCTGACCGAAACTCGACACCATGATCTGTCCTCAATACCTTGACTCATCAGCCACTCTTTTTTTCAAGTTGAGCTTTAAACTTTTCGAAGATAGAACATGCCTGATCTTTAGTTCTGATGAAATACACCCACATCCATCGAGACCAATCATCAACAATGAGCAAGAAGTATTTGTTACCAGAAAGAGTTGAGGGTGTGATAGGCCCGCACAGATCCATGTGTAGGAGCTCAAGACCTTGTTCTGCTTTGAACTGGGCTACCACTGGAAATGACCGTCGCACTTGCTTCGCCACTAAACACCCGTGGCACAGTTGATCTGGGTGATCAATCAGTGTCACCCCGGCCACCATGCCTTTCTCAGAAATCATTTTCAGCGCCTTGAAGTTGACATGGCCTAGACGTGCGTGCCATAGCCATGCAGGATAAGATAAGCTTGCCATGAGACAAGTTGGTTCGGCTTGTTGAAGATTGATCCTCTAAAGACGATTTGGAGAGTGCTTTACCTTCATCACCAGCCGGAGAGATTTTTTGTCAAATAGTTCTAGATGATCTTCATCCATCACCACTTTATGGCCCAACTCGGTGAGTTGCCCGAGAGTCACGAGGTTGTTTTGCAGTCTTGGAATATAATAGACCTCCTGCAGCAACCATTGATCTCCATTCCTTCCGGTGAAGAGGATGGATCCCTTCCCTTTGATTTCCACTGTGGAACTGTCTCCAAATCTAATCAGTCCCGTGACTCTTTCATCCAGCTCTTGAAACTTCGACCTATCCCCGGTCATATGACTGCTAACCCCGTTGTCCAAATACCACACATCATCTGTGGTTTTGCCTCCGACTGTGAACTGCAGTTCTGCACGTGTGTTTTCTTCACTCAAGAAGACTTTCTTGCACTGAAATTCGCCCTCGGTCAATGGCAGCTCTTCTGTCATTGCCAACAGCAGGGCTGGTTAGGTTTGCTCCTCCTTCATCAGGTTGGCTTCCTCCTTCTTCGGCACCTTGCATTTGCTTGCATAATGCCCATATTTCTAACAGTTGAAGCACCATATGTGACTCTTGTCAAGTGGTTTCCCGCGTGGATTAGCGCCATCACTTTTGGACGCCAAGTCTCCACGCCCGCCATTCCATCGGCCTCTACCACGTCCACAACCGTTCCGGCCTCATCCACCACCATCGGTGCCCTTCCCCTTTCCTGAGGCTTCCCCTGACTCCTTCTTATATCGCACCTCCCACTCGGCCCGAGTTGTGAGACTTAGAATTTTCTTAGTGCTTAATCCTAGCCATTGCTAATCAAGGTGCTTAGGCATAATCAAGATTTAAGCATGATCAATCAGTTTAAAATACAATTAGAGGAATAGGAATTCGGTGCTCATACCTTCGGCCGTAGTGGAAGAGGTAAACATGGCATAGGTGGTGAAGATCGGAACCTGGTGGTCGATGGGGAAGAGACCTTCCCCTCGCTATCGCACACTTAGGATTGGGATTGCGAGATTGTAGGAGGTGTTAGGTGTGTGTTTTTTTAACACCTCGGCTGCCTCCCCTTCTTATAGCGCGTGCGAGAGGAGGTCTCAATCGAATTGAAATGGTTGCGCCCCCGATCAGGACGCATAGGGAGTAAATCAGGTGGTTATTGCCCACCCGAAATTTCTGGGATCAAATGCAATTAACATTCTCCCCCTTGATCATGGACACAAGACTTACCAACTTTCTATCTTAGTTACTAAACTTAGTGTATATCCCCTCACGTTCAATATAACTGGTGCGACACATCGAAACAGTCATTTACGTATTGCTTGACTCGACGACCACTATACATCTCTCGCTTGGGGATAACCTTACTCTTAATTTTCCCCTTAGTATCTAGGATAGTTCACAGGCTCTCCCTTAAACCTATGTCGGCTATGTGTTCTCTGAACACATTGGGTGGGAGGCCTTTTGTTAGCGGATCCGCAAGCATGTGTTTCGTACTTATATGCTCGAGACTAATTGTGTGATCCTAGATTTTATCTTTCACAACATAGAACTTAATATCAATGTGTTTGGCAGCTCCACTTGATTTGTTGTTGTGAGAATATAGTACTGCGGGCACGTTGTCACAGTACAACTTAAGTGGTTTATTAATACTATCAACCACTCTAAGACCGGGTACAAATTTCTTAAGCCATAGTGCCTGCCATGTGGCCTCGTAACACGCAACAAACTCGGCATGCATTATGGATGATGAAGTGACGGTTTGTTTGGAGCTCTTCCACGAGGTAGCTCCATTTGCGAGAGTGATATTATCTGACGTAGATTTTTTTAGTGTCCACACATCCCGCAAAATCTGAGTCTGAGTATCCCACTATCTCTAGTGAGCTTGACTTACTAAATGTCAACATGAGGCCTTTTGTTCGCTACACGTATCTGAGTGCCTTCTTAACTACCTTCCAGTGATCAATTCCTAGATTGTCCTGATATCTTCCAAGCATCCCGGTTACGAATGCTAAATCAAGGTGAGTACATACTTGAGCATACATAAGGCTTCCGATAGCAGGAGCATATGGAACCGATTTCATTTGATCAATCTCATATTGATTCCCGGGACACTGAAAATTCCCAAACTTATCACCCTTGACTATTGGAGCAGGCGAAGGTTTGCTAGCGTACATACCATACTTCTTGAGTACGCTATGTAAGTACGCTTTTCTAGATAGGCCTAATACTCCCTTATTGCGATCTCAGAGAATCTCGATTCCTAACACATATGAAGCTTCACCTAGATCCTTCATATCAAAGTTTGAGAACAAAAATTTCTTAGTTTCTAACAATAGATTGACATCACTACTCGTAAGTAGTATGTCATCTAGGTAAAGAACAAGAAAAATAAATTTCCCATTCTTAAACTTAGCATATATGCAATTGTTCTCCTCGTCTTCCTTAAATCCAAACTTTCTTATGGTTTCATCAAACTTGGGATACCATTGCCTTGAGGCCTGTTTAAGTCCATCAATAGACTTTCTTAATCGGCATCCCATGTGTTCCTTACCCTTAATGACAAAACCCTTCGTGTGTCATGTAGACGTCCTCATATAGATCCCCATTGAGGAACGCCGTTTTTACATCCATTTGATGTAATTCTACGTCAAAATGCACCACTAATGCCATAATGATTCTGAACGAATCCTTACTAGAGACGGGTGAGAACGTCTCATTGTAATCCACACCTTCTCTTTGAGTGAATCCTTTTGCCACAAGTCTGGCCTTATATTTTTCGATCTTCCCTTTAGAGTCACGTTTGATCTTTTAGACCTATTTGCAGCCTACTGTTTTGGCTCCATTAGGAATCTCAACTAATTCCCAGACTTCGTTGGTGTCCATTGACCTCATCTCATCCTCCATAGCCTTTTGCCATTCAGAGGACTGAGGTCTTATCATAGCATCTTTAAATGAAATGGGATCATCCTCCATTTGAACTTCTTCACTCATTTAGACCTCATGTTCACTCGGTATAGCCGAGCGTCTCACTCTTTGAGATCTTCTAAGTTGCGCATCATCCATAGGTTGGGGCAGGTGTTGTTCCACATCATTAGCGACAGTTGGCTCAGAATGCTTAGAAGGTTGAGCTGGTTCCTGTGGTACAGGAGCCTCGCTAGTTTCCATCGCTGATGAAGGAACGACAACAGGTGTTGAATCATCAGTGCTAGGCACAGATGATCCATCATTAGCAGGTACCGTGAAATAGGGTTCCTGAATCATAGGAACGGGTATATAAATCCGCTTCTCTTCAAGTCTATTTCACGTCTTACCGTGCTCCCCTGATCATGACATCCTCTAGGAAGACGGCATGTCTCGTTTCTACAAACTTAGTAAAGCGGTCTGGACAGTAGAACCTGTATCCTTTACTTTTATCAGGATAGCCAATAAAGTAGCAACTGATGGTTTTAGAGTCCAGCTTACCAATGTTTGGGTTAAATACTTTCACCTCAGCTGGACAACACCATACGTGCAAGTAGTTTAATGAGGGCTTACGTTCCGTTCACAACTCGTACGGTGTCTTAGGTACTAATTTACTAGGAACTCGACTAAGCACGTGAATGGCGGTTTTTAACGCCTCCATCCACAAGCTAATCAGTAGCATAGAATAACTTAGCATATTTCTTACTATATCCATAAGCGTACGGTTTCTCCGTCCGCTACACCGTTTTGCTGAGGCTCGCCTGGTGTCGAATACTGGGCGACTATACCATTTTCCTGCAAAAACCTTGCAAAAGGTCTAGGAACTTGGCCATATGGGGTGTGTCGACCGTAGTACTCCCCTCCACGGTCTGATCTTACTACTTTGATATTAACATTATGTTAATTTTCTACTTCGTCCTTAAATATCTTAAATTCATCCAAAGCTTCAGATCTCTCCTTGATTGGATAAATATATCCATAACGAGTATAGTCATCTGTAAACTTTATGAATGAATCATAGCCATCTATAGAGACTATGGAAAATGGACCACAAATATCCGTGTGATCTAATTCCAATATTCCAGTACTTCGTTTGGCATTTTTCATAATAATCTTAACGTATTTTCTTTTAATGCAGTCAATGCATTGTTTGAGATTCAAGAAGCCTAAGTGGGGAAGAATCGATTGAGATACTAAGCGTTCAATTCTCCCCCTTGAAATATGGCATAAATGACAATGCCATAATTTCGCCGACGTTTCTGAATCGATTCTTTTGCTAAATATTAGGTCGTTTTGTGGAGAAACGTTATCGTTACTGTGAGACCTATGTGTGCTGAATACATTGGCTATGACGATAAAAGTTTGAATTCTACCAAAACACTCTTTTTGTCAAGGTCCGACTCTAGGTCCGAGCTCCGACAAGATTCGACATAAGGTCCAACTTGCTATGGCTAGGTCCGACATGCGTTTGGTTAGCTCCGGTAGTAGGTCCGACTAGCTTTGGTAAGTTCCGGTTCTAGGTTCTGCTAACTTTGGTAAGCTTCGGCTCAAGGTCCGGTTAGCTTTGGCAAGGTCCGGAGCTAAATCGCCATGGTTCTGTTTTTACCATGCAAATGTTCTGAACTTGCTTTATATCTATGGAAAGTTTTCTTAGTATTCTTTTACTAAGTTTTTGAAGTGTTACGGCTGTTTACGGTGGTTAACATTTTGCTATGGTTTGCAACATGCTCATGTGAGGTGTTCACGTAGGGTGTTGTGGTTTTCGGAACTAACGTGAGTCAAGTTGAGGATTTGTGCTCCGAAGTATTGGTTGTTTATTCATGTGCATGTGTTGCTTGAGTTCAAGATATGGCTGGTGACGGGATCCATTGAACTAGTCTTAGGGAGAAGATGAGGTTCAACAACCAAGTTCGGGAGGAATTATAGTTGAGTAGATCGGGAGGTCGCGCAGCATGTTTAGATCAAGAACAATGCATATGAAGGTATCGTGGACGTCGTTGGAAGATGTTTGCACGTGTGTAAAGAGTGCATGGAAGTGGCAACATGGTTCCAAGGCGTGATGAAGAGATGTGGATGCAAAGAATTGGTCGGAAAGATCCAACCGGCTGGATTATGGACTCAGGCTGCGGCTGAGTCGGTTATGGCTCATTTATGGAAATTTTCGAGTTGATTATAATAGGATTTCGTGTTAGGCATGAAGTAGAGTTTTTTTAGTAATGTTTGGGACGTTTCTAAGAAGTTTGAAAGTCTTAAAATTGCTTCTCTGCGTATAGAAGAGTCTTGAGCAGTATTGGAAAGTTACAGTTTGAATCCAAGTAGGAGTAGGAGTCCTAGTTTGAATTGGGTTGGCCTTAGGGCTGGTTATATAAGCAAGGGAGGCCAAGGCTCGTGGTGTGCACGACTTGTGGCTGCTTCTCTTGAGTTTTATCAATAAAACTCGTAGTTTAGAGGAGCTTTTGTGCCTTGTTCGTCCAACTTGTTTTTGTCAAGTCTTTCTCGTCGAGTTTCTGACAGCACGACAGTGCTTCGGTGTTTTGATCATAACTCGAGTTTTACAGATCCAATTGACGTGATTCTGTTTGTGTTGTCTTCACAACTTGATTATATATCATTTGTGAAAATTTCACGGTCATTGGATTTGTAATTTCTGATCTACGTGAGTTTCTTTGCAGTGTTGCACATCTGGTTTTTATTCGACTAGAACAGATTGACCCTCATTTGATCTTTCAATCATAACTTGAGTTTTTTAAGGATTTCCATGATTCTTGTTGTCGTGTCTTCGTGACTTGATTATCTATAATATATATCACTTTTTTCACGGTTGAACATGTTTAGATCAGTCGCATACATGGTTTCTTTAACAGATCGATTTTCTGCCGAGGGGGTTTTTTTGCTTCCGCTAAAAAGTTTAAATCTACCATTCACCCCCCCTCTGTTAGCCTTTCACGTGCTCTTAGATCCTACAATTGGTATCAGAGGCAAGGTACTCTAATCTTTGTGATTTGCACGTGTTTTGACTAATCATCATGGAGAAATACTCCGCGAAACCTTGTGTGTTCAGTGGCATTGATTTTCAGGTTTGGAAGGCATGTATGGAGGCTTTCATCCAGACGAAAGGCTTCGCAATATGGGAAAAGGTGTACAAGCCTTATGACGTGCCGCCAAACGATCAAGTCATGGCTACGAACATGAGAGATGTCGACAACAACAACAAAACACGAAACTTGATCATACAAGGATTAACTCAAAGTGACTTCGACCGTGTTGCACACCTCCGATCTGCATACGATGTGTGGAAAGCACTTTGTGACTACGACGAAGGATCCAACATGATCAAGAAGGTAAGACAAGATATGTTCAAAAAAGAATACATGCGCTTCGATATGCAACCCGGTGAGTCAATCGATGACCTTTTTGCTCGCTTCAATAAAATTCTCAGCAATTTGTGTAGTGTCCTAAACAAAAAGAAGTGGTTTTTAAATCTGTAGGAGTGTTGTCTCATTCGGTTTCAAATAAACATGTTGTCTGCTCATCTATACATGAATATAAAGTTAAATTTCATTATACCTACTGTGGTAGAAATGGCCATGTCATAGATTTTTGTTATAGACTAGCTAAGCAACAGAAAAAGGAAATAATGATTGCTAGATCACATAACAACTGTGCAAAACCTGTTGCTTGTGCTTAACCGAATATTAGGAATATGCAACCTGATGTAATGAGTTAAAAACATGCAAAGTTTGCTTTCGGACCTACTGTTTTTAGTGTTACTCATGTAACACCTTGTAGGTCAGTAGTTGGATACAAAAATCATCAAACTTTGGCTCATAAATCTGTTGTTTTATCTCATCCTTTGCCTGTTACTTCTGCTGGATGTCGTGTGACTCAGTACTGGATTCCTAAATGTGACGCCCTCAATTCTGTGGGAGAAACCACGGAACCGAGAACTAATGCATATGTGTGCCCAGGACGTTCATCACACATACACATACGTTCCACAAACTGAATTCAGATTATATATTACCACGAATAACAGAGTTTATTACAATACCTCATGAGTCTTGGACCCATGCTCACAGCGGAAGTCTTTATTCTAATGCGGAAACAAAAACTAATGCGGAAGCAAAACTAAGCAGTAGTGGCTCCATCTCTAATCCCTCCACAGGCAAGGTTGAGAACAGATCACACGCCATAATGCTCCACTTGGTCTTCATAGTAGGCTTCTTCTGCTGTTGATGATGAAGTAATAATGCAAGTTTGAGTACAATGATGTACTCAGCAATTGCGGGAAAACACGTGATATGCAGCTCATAAACAAGGTAGGTATAAAAGGCTTATTTGCAGAAAAGCAGATTTATAAAACCATGATAAAACAGCAACTTAACTTTGGATGTAATCCCAACATGTACTAAATTACCAACATACCTTCATCACTTCCCGTGTTCCATCCGAACATTAACCAATCCTTTATTCATACTCACGAATACCTCCTCGTATTCGCTACCATCTCACCTCGTAAAACAACCTCGTCTCACACCGAGACCAATCTCATGTCATGTCCCAACAGTCATGCAACCATCTCATCACCCAGACTCAACAGTCCCAACAACCAAACCATAACCAAATCCATAACCAAGAACTTTTCCTATAACCATCCCAACTAATCATGGCAGTTTAGCCAGGTGCTCGTGACCGTAAGCTCGGCTATCATGATAGTTTTTAGACTTTGCAGAGTTTGCACCTCTTTACCCACAAGTTTGTGATTTCGTCATCCGTCGGCGACTGCAGAACCTCCATTATACCAGTACACATCCGTCGGTGTATGGTCAAGAGATCACAAAATAGCCTTTACAAAGGGGTTACTAGATGTATGGACTCACTATGGTTTCACCGGCAGGCTAGAATCTCCAATTCTCCCACCCACGGGCCCCCTCTTGTGCCATGCAGTTCCCAGGGCAGTCCTCACTCGACTCCCATTCCCCACGCCTTCCACAGTCCATAACACTCTAGCAACTTACCTAATTACTCAGCTAAGCCGCACCCATACTTGGCCTTGTGGTGGCACTGTTATCCTAGCATGTGCATGCATGAACCGCTCCATAGATCTACGGCAAGTAAAACCACCATCTCATGCTACCTCATTCACAAACCCAGGCTTGTGGTGGCACTCTTATCCTAGCATGTGCATGCATGAACCGGTCCATAGATCTACGGCATGTAAAACCACCATCTCATGCTACCTCATTCACAAACCCAGGCTTGCCTAGATCTCCCTCCGATCCATATTCATTAACCTCATCAGTTACTTATTATCAGTACGAGTGCAGTTAGCTAGACACATCTATTCCGCTTCACAATCCCATAGACTCAGCGAAGCATAAAGCAAAAATCATACCCGACTCATAAACCTCCCGGGCGACAAGGGTGGTTCAACCAAAACTAGTAAACTCCTATAAAAGGGTTTCCCATCATGTTTGACTCAGCACACACACCTTTTTGCAAAACAAAATAGTTTTACCCAAAACATAGGATCAACATGGTCAAGGAGCACTTGCCTTGTTCTTGCGGTTCCGGTTGTTCTTGATTCTCAAAACCTGGTTGCTGCAGTTTGTCGTAGACAACTCCCTGAGCTTGTCCTGCTAGGTAGGATCACGTGCATACAGGACTCACAGCAATCAATATTTATGCACAAACTTGAAACTAGATGCGATGATGCATATGTATGCTATCTCATGATTAGTTTTATTAGATTGATCTGTACGTGCTTTTGCATGTCCTTGTATGGACAGGGGTGTTCGGATCAAAGGTGGACGTGGCAATGATCTTGTCTTTAGATCAAACTGATCATCAAGTGATCTGCCCACGAGAAGGCTTCTGTTCGAAAGGTATTGAAGAACAGATGCAAAGAGATGAACACAATGATATTGAAGTCCTACCTCTCGTTCTTCTTGACTTCGAGGTCCTCCTCAGACCGCTCGGTTCTCCTCCGATGATCTGCTTCAGCGATGGTTTGCTCGGCAAGTTAGGACTAGGGCTCTAAGTCGTCGGCTCAGGAGTCGAAAGAGAAGTTTGTGGTTTTGGCTAGAGGTTTTGGGTTCTATTTATGATCGGGAAGAGAAGAGTCCTAATCTGATTGTATCCTGATTAAGAGTCTTATTCAGATTTTTGTTGGATCCTAACATCTTATCATTGTGGAATTTAGATTGGTTTCTGTTGCGTACCGGTATCTTTACGCATAAAACCTGCTCCAGAACTCGTTACCTCCGTGATGATGAGCTCCGGAAGCTCCACGTGTCCTCCGGGGCCTGGTATCTCCTCGTCCGTAGAGACGAGCTCCGGTTGTGCGTGTCACGAGCGAGACCTCCCCCTTCTTTGGAGGTGAGCTCCGCGCACGCCACGTGTTGGTGCCGATCTTCCCTCTCTTCCTTCCTCAGGAACATGTCCCGAGGTCAACACGTGTCCAACAACGACAGACCTCCCGGAGATAAGCTCCGGTGGCGACACGTGTTCGATGGATCCGGACTTCTCTGAGATGGGCTCCGAGATCGACACGTACCCCGCGCGACTGGTCCTCTGATCTCCGCGAGGACTAGCTCCGAGGATGACACGTGTCTTGCGGAAATGCCTTTGCTTCCCCTGCAGAGGCTAGCTCCGTGGGCAACACGTGTCCCACAGGATCGGACCTCTCCCCTTTTGGCGACGAGCCCCGAACCTGCAACGTAGCTCTTTCAGCGGCGGACTTCTCCCCATCTCGCAGGGACGAGCCCCGAACACGCCACGTGGCCAGCGGCCGTGGTAAGTTGTCTTCGGCGCTCTCGGAGGGCTTTTATTGGCTATTCTTTTGATAACTCTCTCTGTTCCTTTTTTTTCATTACAATGTTTCCTCTTCATAGAACATGAACATATGCTGACACCCGAGGCGAGGGTGTCACACTAAATGCCTTTTGACTAACCCGAGTATTGAGTCATCGACGTATTGTACTTCTATGTAGGTTACACGCTTGAGGAAGGAGAACATTTGGATTGTGGATTCAGGATGCTCACGCCACATGACCAGTAACAAAGAATGGTTCTCCTCCCTCTCTTTCATGTCACATGTAGAAAATGTTACTTTTGCCGATAATTCTTCAACTCCTATAATTGCTAAGGGTTCGGTTAGAGTAAATAATCACTGCACTTTAAAAGATGTGGCACTTGTTAAAAATTTTGAAATATAACTTGCTTTCTATTTCAAAATTGCTAGATGAAAATCTAGAAATTATTTTCACTAAAAATTGTTGCAAGGTTGTAGATTCAAATAGTGAGCTCATTTTTAATATGTCTCAGTTTGGAAGAGTTTTTAAAGCTGATTTTGATATGTCATCCTCTAAGCATAGATATATAGTTGCTAATGATTTAAAAGACTTATAATTTTTAGCATCGTAGACTTGGTCATGTAGGATTTTATCATCTCACACGTGTTAGTGCTTTTGATCGCATACGTGGGCTGGCTAAGCTTAAAGGGGACAAAGAAATTGTGTGCTCTTTTTGTAGACATGCTAAGATGGTTGCAGGTTCACATTCTCCTCTCACAATGACCATGACAACTGAACCGGGTCAACTTTTGCACCTTGACACCGTAGGACCTTCACGTGTTCAATCCTTCGGAGCTAAATGGTATGTTCTTGTGATTGTTGATGACTATTCTAGATACTCTTGGGTTTATTTTATGGCATCTAATAATGAAACTTTTAGTCACTTTGGAACCTTATTTCCTAGATTATCAATTGATTACCTAGAATCTCTAAAAGCAATTAGAAGTGATAACGGAACCGAATTTAAAAATCAATCGTTTGATCACTTTGTGCTGAAAATAGAATAGATCATCAATTTTCTTCACCATATGTACCTCAACAAAACGGTGTTGTAGAGAGAAAGAATAGAACCTTAGTTAAGATGGCTAGGACTATGCTTGATGAATATCAAACTCCTAGAAAATTTTGTGCTGATGCAATTGCAACTGCTTGTTATGTCTCAAATCATGTTTTCTTGCGTGCTAAGCTTGGTAAAACACCATATGAACTTCGGTTTGGACATAGGTCTAGTGTCACACACTTTCGGGTCTTTGGTTACAAATGCTTTGTTAAGAAACATGGTAATCTTGATAAATTTGAATCTAGATCAGTTGATGGCATGTTTCTTGGTTACTCATCTCATACTAGAGGCTACCGTGTGCTTTTACATGACACTAATAAAATTGTGGAGACTTCTGAGGTTTCTTTTGATGAAGCTAGCCTAGGTACTAGCTCTAATATTGCAGGATTAGACCCATATCCGCAGGGGGAGAGTATTTTCATCGAAGAAGATGAAGAAGTGATGCTGCTGCCCGAAAATTTAGGAGCTAGTGACATTGTTCCAGCTCCTGATTTTGATTCACAACCAGCACCGATGACCACCATTGCTGGTCCAGATCGTCCTCAAGTCACAAGTTCTTCAATTTGTGATGAACATGAAGAACAAAGAGCTTGTGAATTGTCTACTCCCCTACGGGTCCTCAAAAGTCATCCTCCATAACAAATGATTGGAAGCTTGCACGAACGAGTCACACGGTCCAGGTTTTGTGATCCAAACTCTCACGCTCATTCTGCATTTGTTGCTTCTTTTGAACCCAAAGATATATCACACGCACTTACTAATAAATCTTGGATTATTGCCATGCAAGAAGAGTTAGAAAATTTTGAAAGAAATAATGTTTGGAAACTTGTACCTCCACCTCAAGGTCACACTATAATCGGAACTAAATGGGTTTTTAAAAATAAATAAAGTGAGGATGGGGTTGTGGTTAGGAAAAAGGCTAGGTTGGTTGCTCAAGGTTTGCACAAGTGGAAGGACTAGATTTTGATTAAACTTTTGCTCCTATTGCTTTATTAGAAGCCATAAGAATTTTGTTAGCATTTGCTGCATCTAAAGGTTTCAAGTTATATCAAATGGATGTTAAAAGTGCTTTTCTTAATGGCTACATAGATGAGGATGTTTATGTCAAGCAACCACTGGGTTTCGAAAATCCAAATTTTCCTAATCATGTTCACAAACTGTCCAAAGCCTTGTATGGTCTTAAACAAGCCCCTAGAGCATGGTATGATAGGTTAAAAACATTCTTACTTGAAAAGGGGTATACCATGGGCAAGATTGATAAAACTCTTTTTGTGCTTAAGCATGGCAATGACTCATTATTCGTTCAAGTGTATGTGGATGATATTCTCTTTGGTTGTGCTTCTCATGATCTTTTGTCTAAGTTTTCAGCTATGATGAGTTCAGAATTTCAGATGAGTATGATGGGAGAACTCACATACTTTTTGGGACTGCAAATCAAGCAAACCAAGGAGCGTACTTTTGTGCATTAAACATAGTATACAGGAGACCTTCTTAAGCGCTTCAACATGGACAAAAGCAAGTCTCTTCATACACCAATGGGTACAGCAACGATACTTGAACTTGATGAAGATGGTGAACCCGTGGATCAAAAAGAATATAGAAGTACTATTGGATCACTTTTGTACCTCACGACATCAAGACTGGACACACAATTCAGCGTACGTCTTTGTGCACGATTTCAAGCTTCCCCACATTCTTCACATCATCAACCCGTCAAAAGAATTCTCAGGTACTTACATGGAACTCAAGAATTTGGGATTTTTCTTCCTTCTTCCTCAACCGTTACTTTAAAAGCTTTTTTAGATGTTGATTTTGGGGGTTGTAGAATTGATAGGAAAAGTACTTCGGGTGCTTGTCATTTTCTTGGTAATTCACTTGTTTCTTGGTCCTCTAGAAAACAAAATTTAGTTGCACAATCCACAGCCGAATCTGAATATGTAGCTGCTGCTAGCGCTTGCTTAGAAATTCTTTGGACTGTTCAAACACTTAAGCACTATTGGGTTGATCTAGATAGTGTTCCACTATTTTGTGATAACACTAGTGCCATTTGCATTGCAAAAAAACCCGTGCAACATTCAAGAACAAAGCACATTGACATTAGGTATCACTTTTTTCTCCGTGATAATGTTGAGAAAGGAAACATTGTGCTTCATCATGTAGATATCGAACAACAATTGGCTGACATTTTTACAAAATCTTTGAATTTCACTCGTTTTTGTTTCATTCGTAGTGAAATAGGGGTTATGCATCCTCATGGCTTAAATTGAGGACGGGTTTTGAAACATGAGAAGTCTATGTGTGAATCTGAATTTAAAATAATATGAGCACAGTATTTCGTATATATATGACTATGTGATTTCTTTTATATGCTGAAAGTTCTTACTACATTACCCATGTTATACATTTTGTAGTTTTTGCCATGACTAGTAATTGGAATAATTATTTACACTAAATCTGGTCATGATCGAACTTTCTTGTTGTTTAAACTTGTTGCATGCTCACAAGTGCTTTTAATAATGAAAAATAATCAATCAACTATTCATAAGTATGTCCTAAAGTGAGCTTAGGAATATGTGAGACCTATGTATGCTGAATACATTGGCTATGACGATAGAAGTTTTGAATTTTGCCAAAAGACTCTTTTTGTCAAGGTCCGACTCTAGGTCCGAGCTCCGACAAGATCCGACGTAAGGTCCTACTTGCTATGGCTAGGTCTGACATGTGTTTGGTTAGCTCCGGCGGTAGGTCCAACTAGCTTTGGTAAGTTCCGGTGCTAGGTTCTGCTACCTTTGGTAAGCTCCGGCTCAAGGTCCAGTTAGTTTTAGCAAGGTCCGGAGCTAAATCGCAATGGTTCTATTTTTATCTTGCAAATGTTTCGAACTTACTTTACATTTATGGAATGTTTGCTTAGTATTTTTTACTAATTTTTTAAAGTGTTATGGTTGTTTACGGTGGTTAACATTTTGCTATGGTTTGTAACATGCTTATGTGAGGTGTTCACGTAAGGTGTTGTGGTTTTCGGAACTAATGTGAGTCAAGTCGCGAACTTGTGCTTGGAAGTATTGATTGTTTATTCATGTGCAGGTGTTGCTTGAGTTCAAGATATGGCTGGTGACGGTATCCATTGAACTAGTCTTAGGGAGAAGATGAGGTTCAACAACCAAGTTCGGGAGAAATTGTGGTTGAGTTGATTGGAAGGTCATGCAGCATGTTTGGACCAAGAACAATGCATATGACAGTATCGTGGACGTCGTTGGAAGGTGTTTGCACGTGTGCAAGGAGTGCATGGACATGGCAACATGGTTTCAAGGCGTGATGAAGAGATGTGCACGTAAAGAATTGGTCGGAAAGGTCCAACCAGCTGGATTATGGACTCAGACTGTGGCTGAGTCGGTTATGGCTCATTTATGGAAAGTTTCGAGTTGGTTATAATAGGATTTCGTGTTAGGCATGAAGTAGAGTTGTTTTAGGAATGTTTGAGACGTTCCTAAGGTGTTTGGTAAGTTTTAAGATTGCTTCCATCTGCGTATAGAAGAGTCTTGAACAGTATTGGAAAATTACAGTTTGAATCCAAGTAGGAGTAGGAGTCCTAATTTGAATTGGATTGGCCTTAGGGCTGGTTATATAAGCAAGGGAGGCCAAGGCTCGTGGTGTGCATGACTTGTGGCTGCTTCTCTTGAGTTTTTATCAATAAAATTCGTAGTTTAGAGTAGCTTTTGTGCCTTGTTGGTCCGACTTGTTTTTGTCAAGTCTTTCTCGTCGAGTTTCTGGACAGCACGACAGTGCTTCGGTGTTTTGATCATTACTCGAGTTTTACAGATTCAATTGACGTGATTCTTTTTGGGTTGTCTTCACCACTTGATAATATATCATTTATGAAAATTTCACAGTCATTGGATTTGTAGTTTATAATATTCACGAGTTTCTTTGCAGTGTTGCAGATCTGGTTTTTACTCGAGTAGAACAGATTGACCCTCGTTTGATCTTTCAATCATAACTTGAGTTTTTTTACGGATTTCCGTGATTCTTGTTGTCGTGTCTTCGTGACTTGATTCTCTATAATATATAACATTTTTGTTACGGTTGAACAAGTTTAGATCAGTCGCATAAATGGTTTCTTTAACAGATCAATTTTCTGTCGAGGGGGTTTTTTGTTGCTTCCGCTAAAAAGTTTAAATCTACCATTCACCCCCCCTCTAGTAGCTTTTCACGTGCTCTTCGATTCTACAGTTACTTACAACATTAATATCATTATGAGTGGATAACAAATATAACATGTCAAGACCCACAATTTTATTATTAAATGTGATAGTACACCTGTCATTATCAAAATGACACACATAACCTAAATCATTCAGACATGAAACTGAAACCAAGTTTCTCTATAAAGAGGGAACATAAAGAACATTATTAAGCCTAGGTACAAAGCCATTATTAAGTATAAGTGGGAGATCTCCAATGGCTTCGACTTGTGCTTCTTGGCCATCAGCGACTTTAATGGTCCTTTCCTCTCTTCTTAAGGTCCTCCTCATACTTAATACCTGTATAGAGTTACAAATGTGCATGGTGACACTTGAGTCAATCTACCATGTAGATCGAGAGTAATCTAAAAACATGGATTCATTGACAAAAGTAATAGAATTATTACCATTCTTACAACACCATTTCATAAAATCGACACAGTCCTTTTGATGATGTCCAATCTCCTTGCAAAATTTGCATTGATTGTTAGCCACTTTTACCTCCTTTTGAGGAGGATGCTGCAAAGGATTCTTTCCTTTGCCCTTATCTGCAGAAGAGCTACCATGTATCTTAAAAGTGGGAGGCTTGGGAGAACTGAAGTAGCTCTTCCCCTTCACTTTCCCTTTGGTGTAGTTAACAAAATCACCACTCCTCTGTGACTTAATGTGTTCTTCTTCTTGAACGCACATGGCAATCAACTTCTCTAAAGATCAATTATCAAGCTGTGAGTTATAGTTTATCACAAAGGCTTCAAAGTCCTTTGGAAGAGAGGCGAAAATGAAGTGCACAAGCAATTCATCACTCACCCCTAAGTTCAAAGGCTTGCGCTTTGTGACTAAATTTGTCATTTTGAGAATGTGCTCGCGCACATCACCACCATTGTATTTCTCACTGATAAGTTTTCTTACGAGAGTACTCGCCAAGGCCTTGGAAGAGCCAGTGAACTGGCTCTCCACCTTGCAGAGATACTCAGCATCCATATCACATTCAGGAATTACTCCCCGAATGGCCTCAGTTATTGTCCCCCTGATGACCATCAAACACTTCCTATTTGATGGCTGCCACCTCTGGAGATCCTTATCATATTTTTCTTTAGCACTAAGGTATTGTCCCTTTCTTAGTGAAAAGGACTCATCCGTCTCTCCCTGAATTGCAATAGGGACCTCAGTCTCAGAGGGGCAAGGACTCGTTAGTGCAAAGTCCAGCTCATAAACCGCAAGAACGATCTCAAGCCTCTCTCTCCATGAGCCATAGTTGTGACCAGTGAGTGGCTCAATGGAGGAGATAAAACTAAGTGCTGAAGACAAGGTGGAGGAACCTTCAAAATATAAACATATATTAACATAAGAACACATACAAACGGAAAATATTGTATTTCAATTTTCGCAATGGCTACTTCGCAAAATACAACACTCAATGTAAACTTAATCAAACAGCGCGTGTTTTGTTTTTCGCGTTGGTTACTGCACAAAACACGTCATTCAAAATAATAAGCATGGACAAAATAAAATTTCACGTTGGCTACTCATTTAAATTACCATGCACCATAAATTTAGATAATGTGGCAAATTTAATTTTCACGTTGGCTACTCCATAAATTTGCCAAATCAAACTCAAAACAAAAGAATATATGGTAAAATAATTTTTCATGTTGGCTACTTAATTAATTTACCATAAATGTCTTAATAACGGCGGAAGCAAACTTAATCTTAATTTCGTGAAGTAGATAACTAAGAAAATTACTTATATACTGAAGGTAATTAAATTTCTAGAATTATCAAGTTATTATTACAATATTGCACAAATTTCTCAATTTTCTTAGTTATTTAATTTAATTCTGTGCAAAAACTCAAAATTTAATACCAAACTTAAATTTTACAAAATTCTTACCAAAATACTAATGGGACTGCATACTAAAGTGGCCCAAGGCCCACTGAAAATGTTCCAAAAAATTGAAAAATACCTCCCTGGCCTGAAGCCCAACAGAGCCCAGCCCAAAAGAAAAATTAAACTCTGAAAATAAAAAATTTTATTTCACGCGGCCCACTAAAACTCAGCCCGCAGCCGATTCGGTCCAGACGGAAATCGATAATTTCTTTAGAAAAAATGAAAGGGCAGCCCATTTCGGCCCAGAAGTCTCCCACATGGGCCCTAAGCCTGTTTGGTCCGGCCAGCGCCCCGCTCCCATTCTGATCTGTTGGATTTCAATCCAACGGCTGGGAGTCAATTTTGGAGGGGGGTGGTATTTAAGCCGGCCGAATCAACCCCGTAACCCTAGCGCCATTTCCACCTTCCCTTTCTCTCTCTTCAGCCGACACAGCGAGATGAGAGCGGCGGGGGGAAGCCGAGCGGCGGGGTACTCCGGCGCTGCCGCGGCCACCTCGCCGGAAGGCGGCTCGTCGCGGGTGAGGCTGGTCGCCGACGGTCGTCGTCAAGAGAGCCCCGACACGGGTTAGGGTTCCGCCGCGAACTCTAGGGTTCCGGTGACCCTATCCGACGGCCTTAGAGGTGGCGCAACCGCTTCCCTTTTCATCGGAATCCGAGCTCACGCACGCGGTGCAATGAGCTCAGCGCCGATGATGAAGAGGGTGCGTGGCGCCCTTACCATGAGCAGATCCGGCGGCCCAAAGGTCGAACTTCCTAGATCTCTTCAACCGAGGAGTTCGTTGGTTGATGGGGTACACTGCCTCCCTCATCCGACGCATCAACATCGGTGGAATCCCGAAGGACAGGAGGCCGCGAGCTCTCTAAGGTAAGTGCGCCAACCTCTTCTTGATTTCCTAATTCCGCCTCGGATTTGATCTGATTCTGTGTTTTCTTAATCAAAACTGAGGCCTAAATGTTCATCTCCTTCTACATGCTTTGAAAATAAAATTATACCAAAACAAATTCATTTAACCCGATTATCAATAGCTCTAGGTAGGCTCTGATGCCATTGTGAGACTTCAAATTTTCTTAGTGCTTAATCCTAGGCATTGCTAATCAAGATGCTTAGGCATAATCAAGATTTAAGCATGATCAATCAGTTTAAAATACAATTAGAGGAATAGGAATTCGGTGCTCATACCTTCGGCCGTAGAGGAAGAGGTAGACATGACGTAGGCGGTGAAGATCAGGACCCAGTGGCCGATGGAGAAGAGACCTTCCCCTCGCTATCGCACACTTAGGATCGGGATTGCGAGATTGTAGGAGGCGTTAGGTGTGTGTTTTTTCAACACCCTTGCTGGCTCCCCTTCTTATATCGCGTGCCAGAGGGGGCCTCAACCGAATTGAAACGGTTGTGCCCCCGATCAGGGCGCATAGGGAGTAAATCGGGTGGTTATTGCCCACCCAAAATTTCCGGGATCAAATGCAATTAACATGAGTAAGTAACAGTTGGCCGTCGCCGTTGCCTCCCGCAGATGCACGACCAACCCGCTTGTCATAGGTCTTCAGACGCCCGAGCGGTTCCCCAAATGTGATTGATTTCAGATCACAAAACTGTTCCATGCCCGCGATGCAGTGAAAGAAACGTTCCGGGACCGAGTCAAGAAGTTTCTTCACCTGCGATGCGTTCTCCAACGAGCCGCCCAAGGCTGAGTAATGGATCAACATGGCCGAAATCCTCCCGGCGAGTTGATCCAGAGATTCTCCATCCTTCATGCGCAAGGCATCGAACTCACCCTTCAATGTATTCAGTCTCGCCTCTTTGACCCGATCTGCTCCGACGAACTGAGCCTTGAGACTCTCCCACGCCTCCTTCGCCGACTTATACTTTGCCACCTGCAGAATAAGTCCTTTGGGAAGAGCTTGTAGAAGACGCGGCCGAGCCCTCTTGTCTTTCCTCGGATCAACTCCCCTGAAGCCCGACGTTGTCTCTATCACCTGCCAGGTCTCCTCCGCCTCCATCACCGCCTGCACCCTGATCGCCCACGTTAGGTAGTTTGTCGCCGTCAACAGAGGCAGCTGGTACGGCACGCCGTCGTTCTCCTGTTCGATCGACATGGTGGTGAGTGGCTGGAAATCAGGACTGATTAACCTGGGCTCTGATGCCAGATGAAAGTGATGGCACAGAATTCTCAGGCGAGGAACAGATGATGAGTGGGTAGGATGCAGTACAAGAACAGAGAATGTGGTGCACTTGGGAGAAAATAAACTTCTGTTGCTCAAGTCTGTTACAATACTGACGATTACAGCTGCTTAAAAATAGAAGAAAGACTCCCTGTCTAACTAACTTGTGATCCACTAAACTAGGAACTAACTTGAACGTCATGTTATTGACTCCATCCCGAATATAGCTACGTGCCTGCATGACCGGGCTTTGACCGCTATTTTAGCTAACTGATTACCGGATCACATCATGGATTAAGTCCAACATAGGCAATGCCAACTTCGTTTATTTATCCCTTGAAGGCTTGGATACTAGATGTAGCAGCTACTGCCTCATCCATGTTGGATAAATCGGAGGTCCAAGGTGAAAGCCACACTGAGTTTGAGATCAATGCTCATAATGAATTCCACACTTTGAATGCAGATGTCATTTCCTGTGTGGCATTTGGAAGCAGCTATGAGGAGGGGAAAAGGATTTTTCAGTTACAAGAGGAACAGGTGAAAATTGCTCTTCTTGCAATGAGGACTGTTTATATTCCTGGATTCATGTGAAATTGCCTACTTCAATTGCATTCTTGTACCCCATGCTCTTCAAACATGAATATTAAGCCATCCAGGTATACCAATGTACGATCTTTTTCTTCTCATAGGTTTGTTCCGACAAAGAAAAACCGAGCTAGGAAGAGTTGAAACCAGGAAATCAGAAGCTCCCTGCGCAAATTAGTTGAGATCTCTTTCTCTTGTGTGTACTCTTTATTTTTTTAAAACATGAGAAAATATCATGTTTCCTAAATACTTTATTTGTAAATTATTTAATAAATACTTTATACTTTTGTTGAATAAAAAGAGTTATATATGTCGTATTATTAATAATATACATACAAGCGTACTAACTAGAGGCAAGAATGGTATTGCACCCTTAAAAATATCTTTCCTAAAACTGAGAATAGTTTTTTTTTGCCAAACACCACAATAAACATCTCTAACTCCACAATAGGGTTGCTCCGTGCTAAAGTTTTGAAGCAAAGTTGCTCTTCTGTGGAGTGGAGCCATGGCAAACACGGCCTTAGTTAGGAAAGACCCTTCTCTAGGCCGTCCTAACTAAGGTTTCCTTAGTTACAACAGGCGGAACTAAGCCATCGTAGATACTGACAGCTTATTTATGACAGCCACGTGCTTTGGATGGGTACAAATCTGTTGTGGCGTGGAGGTGCTCCTCGTACTTGTTGTTGGTGGTGGTGATCCTACAATTTTTTTCTATCGATATAGAAGCTGAAACAATATGTTTACAATATTATATTTTAATCAAAAAATATCTTACACTGCACACCTCAACCCCCCATATGATCTGGCAATTTTGTCATTCATGTCCTCTACTATCTCATAACGCAACATACCTTACAAATAGCTCTTAATAGTACTCTTACACAGACATGTTACCTTAGTCTAAGCGCTGTAATTTTTACGAAGGTCACACAGAAAAGAAGGAGGAATAAATCTTACATGCATATCTTATTTTAGTATATCCTATATTTGAGGTTCAGTCCTAACATTAACAAATTATTTCCACCATATAATAGCAAAGTTTTTAAACTCACTAGTAGCTTGTCTAACTCTATGTGAAATTTTTGCTCTAGGTCATCTTCCAATAAAAATAAGCCTTAGCATCATAAGCACTAGAAAATGAGGTTATGGCATATTTGACTTTAGCAAAAGAATCATCAGGAGGGCGGTTATAATGTTATGATGAGCATTGTAATTATGATGGTTATTACAATTACATGAAAGTCGTGGTTGCTCATTGTGCCTGTCATCATCCATACCCTAATCATTGTACTCATGTCCTTCAATAGGTGGTAGCTAAGTAGCATTGATCCCATCAACAAGATTTGAAAGTCGGCGGTCGAAATTTGCCAATGTGGTTTCGGTGTAGGCTTGATTCTTGGTGGATGTCTCCATCATCATCTTCATCATGTCATGTAACTCCGCATGAAGCGCCTCATCCAGTTTGTGTCTGACATTATCAGTAGAGCACAAAACACAACCAAAATCTGTTCCACGCCTATAAACTACACAGGATAGTGACAAAGTGGAAGTGGAACCACACACTCTCTCTCAAGCATCTTACCACACTATTACAAGTATTCTTACTATTATTACGGGTGGGCAAACAGTGGTAGGTGTTGAGAACCAATTGAGTGTGGGGTGATTGCAAAGGTACACCTGTTCTGCTTAAGAGAAAAGGTGTAGCTTAAATGACACAATATGATGGCTAATGAAGAACAAAAATCGTAATAGCAAATAAAGATGAATAAGTATTCCATTTAGTAACTGCTGCTTGTAAACAAGTATTTTAGGCCTAGCACAACATGATAAAGTGATAAGACTAAGAGAAGACACACAGGAATAGCCAACAATTTCAGCACAAGTCTAGACCATTTGCTTTAACATTTATGTTACCAATGCTTTAATATTCATGCTCCCTCTTCACTAATATTTTTTCTTTCTTAATATTTTATTTATATTTTTCATGAAATCAGAAGCTATAAAATAGGAATGACACAAAATTTCAGTTCAATTGAAAATAAGATGTGGCCTCTAGAAAATTAAGATGATTCCCTAAAATTCATGATGAAACTTTGCAAGTCGAATAGTCTACTTCCAAGGGATTATGCTAATACGATTTCACCAAACGGGGGAAAGCAACAAAAAATCAAATATGAAATTTTGAGTAGATCAAATTTAAAAAATTGCCTAATTTTGAGTCTGTGTGTGAAACTTATGGTTGTTTTAAGGAAGGTTCTCCTAATCAGTGTTTTAAATGTTGTTCGACTCGGTTTTGAAATAGGTCTCAGAAAAAAACAATTGAGTTGTGGATGTGATGACTAGTGGGATGGTGTATGGTAATGCAAGGAGCATCGGCACAAAGGGTTTGTAACCTATCTGGGATCAAGGATGTGGGAGTTCACGCAAAGCAGCTACCTAGGCAAACCAAAGATCATAGTGAATCAGCTTGTTGTTTGGCTACGGTGGAATAGGACAGCGGCGTGAAAACAAGACAGGAGCATGAACTTACCCAAAAATATAAAGTTATATCAGTAGTAACAAGACTCAAACACACGAACGCAAACTCGACAATGCAAACTAAAAATAAAATTGTATACATTATGGGCTGTAGGACCTGAAGAATAATATTTTTTGGCATTTTATGAACTGTAGGTATGAAAAATAAAACTAATCTAATGGAAAAGCAAAGTTATCTGAGGGATACCTGAAAATTATTATTTCTTGATGAGTGTGTTAGGCTCGATCTTTCGAAAGATAAGTCGATTAATGTGTAGATCTCGACTATGATGATCTGATGCTCTAAGCAGACCTGGAACAACTCATGCAATCAATGCACCACCTGCAATGTCGTTGTTGATCCGTGCATACATGAGTGTTCTATAAGAAGACTCATTCCTGCAAGTGCAACTGAAAGCAAGAGCAGAAATAAAGAAGAAGCTATCTGAAGTCACTTAAGTTAGAGCTCCACAAAACAATAAACAGCAAAACTATGTATAACAGATAAATTTAAGAAAACTCTTGTTATTTGGTTGGTGCCTCGTTTGTTTATAGCCTAAGACCTCTCGATGCATCTCTAATGGACCTGGACCCGATACAAGGCCCAATGGTCAAATAGATGGTGATGCAACACCCTAATATACTCTAAACTTGACTTTATTTTATTAATTTATGTTGACACTGATAGAATTTGGACGTTAGACCAATGCCACTAGAAAGTTTACCTTTTCATCTTTCCGTGCAAAGGTACAATATCAAAAATGGAGTTTGTATGTGTCCTAGGTGTCTGTTTGAAGGTGGACTGCTTCTGGGTACCGAATTGTAGTCAAATTCGAGTTGGGCCCCGCCTCCAACTTGTTGTGTACCGCCCTTGCTGACTCTCTATGATCCTAAGACCTACTATAGGTACTTCTTGGAATTTTTTATATTTTCTAATCATAATTACATTGCTAAATAGCAATATATTCCTAATTTCACATGAATATGGACTTAGAAACGAGCTCACCTGGTTGTTTTGTTATCATGCTTTTGTTTTTGTCATCAGTCCTTGTATATCAATTGAAGGAATGTGTATATCCACTGTCATGGTGTCCTCATCATATGTATTACAGGTTCAGAATGTGGCAACGTACTTTCTTACTGACAACAACCGTTATTCATGTATTACAGCGTGACTATGTACAACACTTACAATATGTGTTGTTAATTGTGGATGCTAGCAACACCTTTTTTATTATATAGCAACACAGATAGATGTTGGTATAGACATCAAGCGGAGTTCAGTGCCCACTATAAAAAATTCAGCATAAGTAAAAATTGACATTCAAGCGCCACATGTTCCCGGAGCTCTATATATGTACTGTGAGTAGAATAAACACATAACATATAACCCTACTTAAAATGTTCTTCAAGTGTTTCTTTGTATATTGTAAGCTTCATGACTATTAGATTTGAAAACACGAGGTATGAATATTTCTATGACTGAATAAGAATTATGAATGTGATAACATTTGTGAATGTAGGACTTATCACTATCTATATATTGTCATATGATATTGATGATTGGTTGTCTCAATGATTGTTAACAACTCCAAGTGTTGAATTGAGGACTATCAAGAATGTTTGAGCCGTTTCTCTTAGGTCAGACTAGTCGAAGAGGAGTTTAAATACTCTGTGAGTCTCAAGCACTAAACTGATAGTGGCGAGTTTGAAGACGAAGACAAAAAGTTCTAGCTTCATAGAAGTCACCACAAAAGATATGATGAGAGGTCACCATAATGTATGGTGAATTCCAAGATGGAGTATAGAAGTTGACTTTATTGTAAAGTGGGGTCAGAGGAGACCGTAGAATATAGTGGTGGTCGCTACAAGGTATGGTGAGACTAAGGATAAAATTGCCAAGTTGAAGTTGATATGATACAAAATCATAGTGGAGTCACCGTAAAATATGATGATATTACATAAGATATAATGCATGGAGAAACAATTAGTGTCTAGGTCTTGAACTTTCAGATATTAAAGCATGTTGGTCACCATAACACATGGTGGTCGCAGACGTGCAAAGGAGTGCAAATGTGTAGAGGTGGAGGAATGGGGTCGAGTGAGATATTTCCTTAAAGTTCAAAACTTCAAACTCATTTTTCTCTTATATGGTAGCTTCATCTTAAAATGCATTTTGATAACCGTGTTTTTGTACTTAATGCATTAAAATGAGATCCAATATAATTTTTTTTGTTTAATTAGATTTAAAAAATCAACAATTTTAATATATTTTCCAGCATTTTGAAAAATAATTGGTTCAACATTTTTGTGTGAAATGTTGAAATGATATATAGAAAATTTTCAGTTTATTTTTTTTAGAAAATTTTGAACCGATTCTTAGAAAATGTGGGGTGGACCGTCAGTGTGTACTGTGTAGGATTAGAATTAAGGAAGACAAAAGAAAAAACATAAGGCAGGGGAACCTTCGTGCGGTAGCCTATCGGCCCAATCTGGCTGTTGGGCAGCCTAGTTAGCGACTCCCAGGCCGCGCGCTCACCATCCTTCTAGGAACTTTTTTATTTTAGCATGATTTTTAAATCATTTAATACTATTAGCTTGTGATTTTTTTTACAAGATAGTAACTTGTCGTCGATGCCGTGGACGATTTGTCCATGTCAACGAGATATCGTTCACGGCGTGGACGATTTCTATCGTCTACGACCCCACTGTATTCAGTATTTTTAAATCACTATCAAAAACTTAATACAAGTCATAGACGACGGAATACAGTTTATTGTATTCAGTTTTTAACAGTAATTTAAACATACTTAGAGATATATTTGAAAAGAGTTGTTATGGAAGTAAATGTAGTACACATTATATACTACATTTACTTCCATAATAACACTTTCCATATATATCTCTAAGTACTTCGTAATCACTGTCAAAAACTGAATATAATGGAGTCGTAGATGACGGTGTGGACGAATAACTCGTCCCCGTGGACAAATCCTCCACGGCGTGGACGATTATTATTTTTACAAAAAAAATCGCAGGCTATTATTAAATTATTTAAAAATCATGCTAAAATAAAAAATCCATCCTTTTAAGTGTGCCGGGCTCTACTTGTTGGGCCTCTGTTCATGCGGAAGTAGAATTCGGACGCTCCCGGGCTCGGCAGCTCGCCCAGATGAAGCGAGCAGGCTGCGCCGTTGGCTGGAGATTGCTGACGCGCACGCCAATCACCGATCGCACGAGATTCCCACTGAAACAGGCTGCCAGATCTTTCTCCCTCTCCCAGTGCCGGCGAATGGCATCCGCTGGCGCTGGCAAGGAGACGGCGGCGGCGCCGCTCAGGGCCGCCATATCGCACGTCATCTTCGACATGGACGGCCTCCTTCTCGGTACTTTTCTGCTCCCCAGTTCCCTGCGCTTTCTTGGTGTCTTCCAATCCTGGCTTCTTAAGAATAAATGGCGTTGTCCAAGCTTACTGGTGTTGTTCCTGGTCGAACTCCACGCTGATGACGCTACAAATTGATGATTTGATCGATTGTGTCTGTGGGGTGCGGGTGCAGACACGGAGGGATTCTACACGCAGGTGCAGGAGAAGATCTTGTCGACGTACGGCAAGGTGTTCGACTGGTCGCTCAAGGCCAAGATGATGGGCAAGAAGGCCACCGAGTCCGCACGCATCTTCGTCGACGAGTGCGGCCTCGACGGGCTGCTCACCCCGGAGCAATTCCTCGAGGAGCGCGAGAGCATGCTCCAGGAGCTCTTCCCATCCTGCACTGCTCTGCCAGGTGAATTGATAACTGTAGATATCTACTTCTTCGTCTTATGTCATAACAACGACATGTCTACTGTCCACAGTTCTGCAACCAATTCAGCATGGTTCCGTGTTGATGATTTGTTTGGTCTGTTGAATTGCTTGACAAAGAGATAACATTAAAGGGAACAGATTTGAGCTGTCAAGCTCGATGTATTTAGCTGTATTTGCATGGTTGCTTTGAGTATCTTGTGACTTCTGATTGAATTTTGTTTTTTAGCAAGTGCAGTCTTTGGATTGGTTCTTTTAATCTCCTATGCACGATCAAACAGAGAAGCTGAAATTAGTTGAACTTCCATCAAACAAGTATTATGGATACATAGAACCAATGTGCAAAGCATTTCATGCAGCCTTTAAAAGGCGCCGACTAGACGACGCCTGCCGCCGCCACCACCGTGGCCGCCCTCGCCGCCACCGCACTGCAGGTTGCCGCCGCCCCCTCGCAGCGCTGTTGCCGCCCCCGCTGCCGCTGTGGCCGCCCTTGCCGCCACCGCACCCTCGCGGCCACCTCTGCTGCCGCCGGTGGAGAGAGGGAGAGAGGGAGTGAAGAGGAAAGGAATTAGGGTTAGGGGTGAGAGGGTGGGTAGTATTTATATGGCCCAATCTAAAATCAGGACCGTCGGATGAGATACGACAATCCACATCAATCGGGCCCGCCAGCAAGTCCACGCGCCCGCCCGCCCTGCTCTCCCGGCGCCGCCTGGGTGCCTGGCCGGCCGCCTGGGCGTCCAGGCGCCCCGCCGGCGCCTAAGTGTCGAGGTGTGGGTTTCAAACCTTGATTTCATGTAAAGGTCGTGATGCCACTTCTAGTTATGTGGTTTGAGCTGATGCCAAGCACAATTCACCAATTCGCACTCCCTTGGATTATATAGTACCATATGGCATTTGTATCCATGTGCTAGTTGTGCTACTTAATGCTATATTCTACTGAAAAATGTGTTGGTACCTTCATGCACTTGAGTGGAACCAAACAAAACTGGATAGGCTGTCCATTTGCAATTGCCACATTTTTTTTGGTAGTGTCCAGGTGACGAGATCCCAAATTCCCAATCTTGGATATTATGTAGTTTCCCAAACCTAGTGTGAGGTGCTCTTAATAACTGGTCGAATATAATGATGAAAACATATCAGTGATCAATTTTCTAACTAGAAGTGCCTTGCGATTTCTTTCAGGGGTACTACGTTTGATATGCCACCTCCATGCAAAGGGAATACCAATGGCTGTTGCAACAGGGTGAGTTCTTTACATATTGCATCCATTTGCCTTGAATTTGTACTCTACACTTTCTCCAGTGCTCATTGTATTATTCTGAATTAGAGTCATATCGAAGGGTTATTCATTGTTGTGTCTTACAGATCTCATAAACGTCATTTTGCACTGAAGACACAGAACCACCAGGAAATGTTTTCCTTAATCCACCATGTTGTCATGGGGGATGATCCAGAGGTGAAAGCTGGCAAACCATCTCCTGATATTTTCCTTGCTTCTATGAGGAGGTTCGAGGTATTGGGTTTGACCACATCGCAACGCTTGTAATGTTTATTTTACTTGAGGGCGCTTCGTGAACTGTCCTATTAGTATCTTCTTCTGGTCTCCCATTATGCAATTGCATTGCATTTTTCAGGACAATGTTGAACCCAATAAATGCTTGGTTTTTGAAGATGCGCCATCAGGTGTAGCAGCAGCGAAAAATGCTGGAATGTAAGTGGCAGTTTTTTCGTATGTTCTTGCAAATTTCAGGACCTTTTGACTACAAACTCTTGCTTCTTTTGCAGGTCTGTGGTGATGGTCCCAGATCCAAGGCTGGATGTTTCATATCACAAGGGAACCGACCAAGTTCTTGGTTCGCTGCTGGATTTCAAGCCTAGTGAATGGGGTCTGCCACCATTTGACGAGTAGATAAATTACACAAAAAGATACTGAAGATTATCTGAAAATTCATTTGTCATTAAGTTTTAGTTGTAGTTATTGCACAATGAGCATTCTTGCTGCCTCTTTCACCTGTGGGAGCACAAACTACTTGTGACTTCTCATCAATAAATAGTATTCTCCCTTAAAAACGGAATGTCTTTATACATATACTAGGTGCGTGTCAATACAGGCAAGACTTGGATGAATTATTTCTAAAACACTAAACCGGACACATTTTTCCATGTACAGTGCCACAGTCAATACATTAATGCGATATAGCAATCTATAACCAGATAATCATTAATCCTTCTTGAAGCACTTTGACCAACAGACTACCTATCGTTCGGAACTCCTCAGAACGACATTTCATTTTCCTTCCGTTTTATCAAGGGAATACATTTTAAAGCGGCAACGTGCATTTGCTCCAGCAGAAGTCAGTGAAAAATTACTTAAAAAGTATCAAAAACTTTGCAGGATACATAGAAAGATTATCCCATCAAATGATAAGGAGCAACCTATACACCCAAGAATGAGATAGCATCTATTTAGCTCCCCTGGTAACCAAAGCCTAAAACAGTTTCATGCACCCAGCCACAAGTAGCAAACTAAAAAAATCACCATGTCACACTTTATATGACCCGTCCTCTAATTTCCTAATAATATTAGAATGAATAAGAACAGCTCTGTATGTGACCTTCCATGATAGACTTTTGTTAAGCAAGATAAATTTGGATCAAACGAAACAAGCACTGTCCACAAGCAAGCTCTTCCATGAAACTCTGCTAACCATACATGTTTGTGTTATGGAATAGAAAGCTATTTTGTCATAAATCATAAAATATCCTGAAACTATGTAAATTAGAAGATACAATGACAGAAGTGAATCATTTCGTTGCTCCCCATTCTTTATATCCTTTCAAATATAACAACAACAAATGAAATATTTCAAAAATGCAGAAATGACAAAAATGTGGCATTTGATTATGATGATGGCTAAATGAATATGCAAACTCAACATTATAAACCCGACATGCAACGAATGCCCAAAGGAGGATCTGACAAGCTTTAGCACTTGAATCTTTGAGTGGCTTAGGTTAAGGAGCAGCGTCAAGTCGTCGACCCAACAAAGAATTGAACTGATGAGAGCATACCGACTATAGCAGCTCAGACTTCATGTGGCAAAGAAAACCCAAAATAACTTGCGCATTAGTACGACCACCCTGACCAGGGTTGGAAGACACACACGCCAACTACCTTAGACTACTAAACTGCTTTTCTGTGTGAAAGGCATAATAAATCTTTAATCCTTCCAGTAACTTGAAGCTATCTGTGGAGTCACTAATTGAAATAACATTTTCTTATTGATTCCATGCCTGCAGAGCAACATAGCATGGCTGTAAATATGTAATGCAAAACAATAACACGCATCAAAAAGGCATATCTTGCATTATACAAGAATTCCTAAATACACTCCATGTCTATACGGCTGCCATCTTATAACATTTCCTTTGAAACAATATACAATTGAGCACTGTTCTCAAGGATTTTTTTATAATATACTTCTGATAATCAGGAAAACGTGATGTTTCGATAATATATTTCTCAAGGAAATTGAACTCCATGAACAGCGTATGCATATTTAATACCACTTCAGGTAAGCATATTTGATACGAAACATTTTACCAAAATTCAAAGAGGACTGAGAGAACACCAAGTTCAGTGTAATGGGGTTAAAACAAGGATTAAATCGCACAAACAAATTTCATGTGGATATAAAATTATGCACGACTAAGAAAGAGGAAAGTTGTCGAGGAACAATAGACTTATATTTGTCATCAAAATCACGCTTCAGAGCATACTTTTCGAAGTTGAGTAAAATGCACAATTATAGACAAGTCATGCGCTACATGAGACACATCAAAATCCCCCGCTCTCGCATAGTTATGGATGCACTTGAGAAATAGAACAAATTGAACTCCTGTATTTACTGACATATGAATCACAGAAAAGCAACATATGCACTTGTCAGAGAAGAACATTATTAAATTAACCTTTAAATTTTACTGAATGCAATTCAAAGAGAATAATTAACAGTTCTTCCATCTCAGACAACAAAATTATTAATGGAAAATGAGCAGGCATGTCGGCGCTCTCCATATCTTATGATGTGTGGAAGTTGTATCTGCCTCTCTGTTGTACCTCTCAACCGAATCAACCCCTAAAAGTTTCAGGTGCCTTACCTCAAAACACCTGGAACAAAATACTCACGTGAAGAGGTGTGCAAAAGTACGAACGGGTAATTAGCGTAAATCAATTTTTCAATTTCAAAGTAGGGAACGTATCCATCTGATAAAATTGAGACCTATGGTAATCTAATTCGGAATGTGTTTGCCTAAAAATTTGGCTTGTGGGAAGAGCTGAGTGACTGGAGATCATGGCCCGACTATATTCAGTAAGAAACTTCATATTTGCAACTGTTTGACCAAATGTAGCCGTTGAAAAGCAGGGTAAATTTAAACATACATTATCGAACAAGATTGTCATACATCTTTGTTATGAATGGCTGAACATTAATCTGCTGCCACATCACATCCTGTGCTTGACAAACAAATGAAGCAGCACAAAAAGAAGGAAAATAGCAATCATCCTAATGAACACTACAATTGACAGACGAATTCGCACTGCTTGACAAAAAAATGAAGCAGAAAAAAAAGAAATAGCAATCAACCATCAGAGAGGGGACAAGCGGGCGAGTTTTTTGCAATTTTACTATTCCCAACGTTGGGCTTTATCAAAATACTACTTCCAACATCGAACTCGCTAGAATACTATTATAATGCAAACCACTTCGTTCATTTACCATCAGGATATTGTAAATTAACATATTGTCTTTTTGATAGCAAAGGACACAGAAAAAGATTGAAATATCTTTAGATCTCTATTTTACATCTCTCATTTAAAAACAGTCATATGCAAGCTTGCTGAATTAAAAAGAAAAAAGAAACGAATTGCATGCCACTAGGAGCTTGCTGAATACAACCTTACATATAAGTTACCAAACTACAATAAATAATGATAGAAAAATAACTCAAACTTTCTTAAACTTCTTTGGTGTAATTTTTTTACCAACCCTTTTCAATGTTCTTATTTGGTTGGAGTTGAAGTGCACACGGTGACCGCTTGTGATAAAGTAGAGATGGTGGAAGCTCTAAAGATGTGAATGTAATGACCCGTTGTGAAGAAGTAAAGACGGTGGCATTTGCTTCAATGGAAAACCAAGATTTGGTGCTATTTTGCTTGGTTTCCTCTTCCTGCAAGATGAAAACAACAAAATTAAATAAAGAAATGATTGTAAATGCATGAGGAACAGAGAAATCAATTACACTTGTCTTTTCTTTGTTCCATTATGAGGATATTTTGGGCAGTTTTTTCTTGTCCCAGTTCTCTACAATTAGGACATTTGAACTTGCATCTAATCAATTTCTTTTCCTTCTCCGTCTCCTTTCCACTTGATTTCTTACCACTACCACCTTCAAGACTAGCCCTAGATCCCCGACTTCCTTAGGCGGCCTACACCCCTCTTTCCATATGGTGCATGTACCTCACTTGATATGTCCACTTTTGGCCAATGTAACTTGTCAGGAAGTGGCTCCACTTTTCTCTTGTATGCATTTCTGGATTTCTCCATGAAATAATGTTCATTAACAAACTCCTACATCCACGCATCTCTAATTTGTTGGACTGTTATTAGAGCCAGAGCATGCTGACAGGGCTTACCAGTGTGTTGACATTCTTCACATGAACACTCATGCAAGTTTGCCTTGACAACACGTATAGCATAACAACTATTGTTCCCTCTCACCTCTGTAGCATAATAGTCACCTTTCATAACTGTCAAGTGACCTAACCATCGTTTTTTTCCTTATAGACATGTATGACAGCAAGTAATATCCTCCTATTGAGCTTGTCTCCAATCCTTCTGTGCTTGTAAAAGAAAGTCATGATCATCTCCCTGAGCTTGTCAGGAAGATCACACACGGAGAGGTCTTTAATATCTTTTATCCAATTGTTGGACACCTCAGCAATATTATTGGTGATGTAATAAAACTTAATAGCTAGGTTGAACCCACTTCAATACAATTTGAGGGAATGATATGTATCTATCCAGTAGGATAACTCAGAACCAGACAAAATATTAGCCATGTGATAGTCATATGATTCCTTTTTATATGCCCTTGCTGCAGGAAACATGTGTTCTGAACCATGATAACTTTTGGTGAAGTTTTGTATAAGGTGTCTAAAGCACTCTCTCTTTTCAGCATTAGGGAAAATAGATTTCACCTCATTTTCTAGACATTTGCAAGCATTTGTACAAATAGTAAATACAGGAATATCTCCTATAGCCTTATGCAGTTGTGTCATGAATTAAGTCCAGTTTTCTTCCGTTACAGAGTCAATAAAACCAAAAGCAAGTGGAAACATCCAATTGTGACCATCAACGTTACAAGCTAAAGCTAATTGTGCATTCCATCTTATATTTAATGCAATTGAGTTTACATTAACATATGGTCTACATCCCTCCAATAAACCCTCAATGCAAGGATCAAGTGAACAAAAGAACCTACGGAAGTAAAGCTTACCATCTTCCACTCCTAGGTCAATCCCAACAACACTATTTGGTGAGTTTTTAAAGATCTCTGCCTTCTAGTTGAACAAAAGTTGGAAGCTCTCCTTCCGACTGCCATACAACTATTGTCGAAGTGTGAGCTGCGACACTTATCCCGGTACCGCTATTGGAGCAGTCCGCGGAGGTTCATTGTTTGCAGAGTCTAACGCCGCTAGATCGAACGAAGGTGATGAACACAGGTGAACACAAGGATTTACGTGGTTCGGGCCGCCGGAGCATAAAAACCTATGTCCACGGGAGTGAGTGTTGTATTACTTGCACATGTGTGTATTGGGGGATCAGAGATCGAACCTTCTGCCAGGTGGCTGCCCCAATCCTTTTATAGCTTAAGGCCGAGGCAGTTACAATGTGGCCCGGGGCCCGACAGGTGGCCCCGCGGCTGCCCGTAACCTATACACGATTTAGGTATTTATAGCGACATGAAGTGTCGCTGTCGCTGGAGTTAAAGCGGGCCGCCTAACACGCCGAGTGCCACTGACCGAGTAGCGGTTGATGATAGTCGGTGAAGGCCCCGTCTTGTTGCCGCATCCTACTTGGTCAGTTGAGCAGCACTATGTCATTGTCACGCCATGCCGTCCTGTCCTGTCATGGTAATGACGGCTAGGAGTGGGTGTTGGCGTGCACTACGCCCCATGCATCTAGGGAAGGCGCAAGTATTGAATGCGCGATTGGATGGCGCAGGTCTTCCTTAACTCCATAGGCCCAGGCTCGCGGTGGATCGTGGGACACGTGGTGTCTCCAGAGCCTCCTCAGCGAGGAGGTTAGGCCCGGAGCCTGTTGACACGTGGCAGCACCGAACCTTGCATCAGTGGTGAGGCTAGGTCCTGGGCCAAGGACACATGGCGGCTCCGGAGCCCTCTTCAGCAGGGAGGTTCGGTGCGTTGCCGGAGACACGTGGCAGCACCGGACCTTGCCTCAGCTGGGAGGCCAGGTCCAGGGCCAAGGACACATGGCGGCTCCGGAGCCGTCCTCGGCGAGGAGGTCCGGCTTGGAGCCCAGAGACACACCTTTCCTCATCGGGGAGGCCAGGTCTGGAGTCATGGACATGTGGCAGCTCCGGAGCCATCTTCAGTGGGGCAATCAGGCCCGGAGCTTGGGACACGTGGCAGTGTCGGACCTTGCCTCCGTGGGGAGGCCAGGTCCTGGGACAAGGACACGTGGCAGCTCCGGAGCCCTCCTAAGCGGGGAGGTATGGCTCGGAGCCCGGAGACACGTGGCAGCGCCAGACCTTGCCTCAGCGGGGAGGCTAGGTCCGGGGCGAAGGACACGTGGAAGCATCGGAGCCCTCCTCAGCGGGGAGGTTCGGTCCAGAGACCGGAGACACATGGCAGCGCCGGATCTTGCCTAAGTGGGGAGGCCCGGTCCAGGGCCAAGGACAGGTGGCTGCTCTGGACCCGTCCGGCCCGGAGCCCGAAGACACGTGGCAGCGCCATACCTTGCCTCAGCGAGGAGGCCAGGTCTGGGGCAAAGGCCACGTGGAAGCTCTAGATCCATCCTCAGCGGGGAGGTCCGGTCCGGAGCCTGGAGACACATGGCAGCGCCGGACCTCACCTCAGCAGTGAGGCAAGGTACGGGGCCAAGGACACGTGGACATGTGCCGGCGCTAGAGCCTGCCTAAGCTGAGGCAGGGTCTGGGGCCTCTTCAAGCCTCCATGCGGGGTACCCGGTCGTAGGGTACCGACAGTGGCCTCCGGGCCGACCTCGGGAGAGGCGACGATCCTGCAGGTGGGGCCTCCGTCTCTCCTTCCCGCGTGGCTGCTTTAAACTTGCACCTTAGTGATTGAAGGAGAAGCACGACCTTGGCATAGTCGACAGCAGGCCCCTGGGAAGCGTCGGGGCCGGAGCTGAAGATACGGGGGCACCCACCATCAACGTGAGGGACGTCGATGGCAGGCCCTCTAGGAGGCGTCGGGGCGCTAAGACCTGCGCAGGCATGACAGATAAAAGAACTAATCGTGTTCACTGGTCACAACTCCCTGCTCCTAGTTTCATTGTGGCTTACAATCCTTAGCCGAGCTGCGGGGCTTGGGTAATTCGGCGTGAGAGCATCCGGGTTATGGTTTCGACCTTGCTCAGGATTATGAACCATCCGGTTCCCCGGTACTCAGCCGCAGCGCTGGAGAGGTAAATTGTGCACGCTTAGGGTACAGAAGTAGGCTAAGCAGGCTACACACTTTGGACCTCCCCCTGGCATTGTCCTTTCAGGGGAGGGACCATTCGGCGCCATAGGGCCCTCGAGCAAAGAAATAAGTGAATGACCCTGGGTACACCACAGGTACCTCAAGCGGACCCGCCTACAGATGGATAGCACAACTCCTACTATGGGTAAGCACAGGGAAAATAACTAGCCATACGGCCAAAGCGGTATGGAAAGTAAACATGAAAAAGAAAGTGGCAATGCACGGGGTTCGGTTACTCCCTCATTTGTAAGTGTGTGCCATCCGGCCCCCAAGTACTCAATCATAGCGCTAGGGAGGCGACTCACATAGGCTTAGAGTGCACGACCAGGCTAAGCAGGCTGCACGCTCTGGACCTCCCGCAGGCGTTAACCTTTCAGTGAGGGGACTTTCCAGCGCCACGGGACTCTGAACAAGCAGATAGGACGAACTCCGGACATGCCATGAGACGGTTGATATGTGGAAGTAAGCATCGACTGAAACATAATGAAATGGAAATAGGAGCGCACAGGGTGAGACAGATATTTCCTGAACTGGGGTACTTCATAGGAGGAGTCAGGCTTCACAAGAAGGCAGTGACCCGCCCCATATGACAGGAGTAGCAGGACTCCACCGGAGCTTGGCTGTTACAAGCGCTGCTCCTAGACTCTATGACACCCTAACAGGACAAAAAATGGTCCCACCACTGCTCTAAGGATAGAACTTATAGAGGTGTTCTAAATTCCAGGGATTGGGTAAAAGTACCTCATCCCCCATGGCCAGACGGAGCACTCGGGGCGAGATACTTGCGTCACTCGGAAGGGTCCCTCCCAATAGGGGGAGAGTTTGTTTACCCCTTCGCGAGAAAGTATGCGTCGAAGCACCAGGTCGCCCACCTCGAGTTGTCTACTACGCATGAACCGCTGGTGATAGCGCCGGAGAGCCTGGCGGTACCGTGCGTTTCGAGCAGTTGCTTGCCACCTATTTGACACCCAGACTCCCTGCAATGTGGGTGGTCTGGGCGGCGTCCAAGCCGATCTGGACGGCTTTGACGGGGATGTCCCCACCGTCTGAGGGCTGCACGCGGGGTGCAGATGTCATCCCTCGCTGGTGCTTGCTTGAAGGCGGTCGGCTAGCTTCAGCGTAGCCGGAAGCAGCCTCCTGCGCCGCTGCCAACGCCTGGAGCTTCTCCAGCGCTGAGATGGCGGCAGAGCGGTCTCCGCGGATCTTGAGGACACCGCTTGGAGTCGGCATATTCAAGACCAGGTAGCCGTAGTGGGTTACGGCCATGAATCGGTATAGAGCTGGCCTGTCGATGATGGCATTAAAGGGAAGGCAGACCTCTGCAACGTCAAAGACGACGCTCTCCGTGCGGTAGTTCTCAGGCATCCTGAACAACACCGGGAGGAAGATGCTACCGCACTGCCAGATAGGGTCCCGACCTAGCCCCGAGAATGGACGTGAGGAGGTGAGCTTGGACCTGGGGATCTGCAGCTTCTTGAAAGCTGCAAGGCTGATGACGCTGAGGGACGCCCCGCCATCGATCAGCATGTGGTATAACTTAACGTTGGCGATGGTCGGGGGGACGAGGAGTGGCAGCTGTCTGGCACCCGCCATATTATTGGGGCAGTCAAAGGCGTCGAAGCTGATCGGCGTCTCTATCCACTTGTGATGGGGCGCCAACCCGGGGGTTGGAGTAGCCGCTGCCACTGCTTGACGCAGGGTCTTGACAGATCGCCGAGACGTGATGTCGGAGGAACCCCCGTACATCTCGTGGAGCGTCTTGCGCTGCTCGTTGTCGGCGCTGGAGTCGGAGTCGGAGTGGCCGTAGACGGCCTTCAACACCTGATTGGCATCCTGATACTCCATCTCCTGCTCTATGCTGGCCTCAGGGTCAGCCTTCTGCTTGCCCTCTAGCTGGCGGAAGGGCGCGCCGTCTTGGCGTTGCCGCTGCTGCATCTCACGGAAGCGCTCCGTGAGCTTCTTCATCTCACGGCATTCGCTACCACCATGGCGGCTGGAGTTGTGCACTGGGCACCATTGATCGTCGTCACTGACGGACGGTGGTCGCGGGCGCTTGTCGGTGCATGGGGTATGGCCCTCACCGGCTGCTGCAGCAGCGACGGTGGGTGCCCCGGCTAGAGGCTTGTCCTTGCCTCCAACCTTCTTCTTCTTCTTGCAGCTACCCTGAGCAGCGGCTTCACCGGCACTCCCCGTCACGGAGGCGGGTCATGAGTGCCAGTCTCAGCCCTCAGCAGCCCTGGCACACTTGTCTGCCAGGCTAAAGAGCTCGGAGACGTTTTGCACGTCGTGCGTGGCTAACTTCTCGAGCATCTTCTTGTCCCTGACGCCCTGCCAGAAGACGACAACGACGGAGGCGTTGGAGATGCGGGGGATGGTGTTCCTGACCTGAGAAAACCGCTGGATGAAGGATCGCAGTGACTCCCCCTCATGCTGACGCACAGCGTGGAGGTCGAGCTCGCTACCGAGGCGCGTGTAGGAACTCCCGAAGTTGGTTGTGAATCTCCAACACAACTCTTCCCAGGAGGAGATGGATCGTGGGGGAAGATTCATGAGCCATGACCGGGAAGTGCCCATCATGGCCACCGGGATGTAGTTGGCCATGACGGCCTCATCCCTCATGCGGCTAGGATGGAGGTGGAGTAGATCTGTAGAAACTCGGCTGTGAGGAACCCCTTCCGGGATCCACACTCCAGGATACACATTGGGTGGTGCCGTGCGATGCGGCACCGAACAGCATACATAAAAAGAACCATAAAGTACATTTATTTCTCAAGATAATGTCATTTACAAAATATTGTACCACGAGGGTACACGCAGCGGAATATACATACACACTTACTCTCGGTCCTAACTATGCAAAAGAGAAGACGTCCAGCCCGCGGACTCTGATGGCTCACCGGACAACCATCTTCATAGCAAATTTTATAACCTGCAAAACACTAATAATGCAACCGTGAGCACGATGGCTCAGCAAGACTTAACCGACACTCCTAAACATGAAACTCTACATGTAGGGATTACTAACATAGGAAAAGTATGATGCAATAACGACACGCCTAAATGTTAGTCCTTACTTTCAGTTTAATAGCAGCAGACTATTATACCTTAGGCAGCCCTCACATCGGAAGTCCACAATCAAACAAGAAACGCTTTCCTCCGATGTGGTGATGCCCAAAGAGGAAAATAAACTTAGTGAGCTCTACACTATAACATACATGGTTTGCAATACAAATACTTAAGAACTTCACGACAGCAATGATTCCTTTCACTTCATATGGAAGTTGTTACTACGTCACAACGCAGTGAACAAGTGGTACTCATATAACCACGAGGGACGGTGATTGCAATCAGGACACACCCGGAATATACGACACATACACCCGCCTCGAAAGACTCACGCGAGCTCTTTCTTACGTTGTATGCAGCAACCTTCCACCCGTCGCTCCAATGCCGAACCAGCTCTGCCAACCCATCAGAAGGGCCACTACACGGAACACGTCGAAGTTCCTCTGCTAGCGGGTTTACACCTCTGACGCCAACCCCCAAAGGACGGCCGTATAAGTTTCGACACGAGAGTACCCGAGTTACATCGGTTTATCGGGTCCCATATATCCGACATGCATCCGGTACTGTTCAAACTTGCTCAGCAGGGCCGCATACGCATCGGTCCTTAACCGACACAAACAGAGCTACAGTCACACGGGCCACCAACGTCCCGCTGCTCCTACTCTCTGCTCGGTCTCATTTTTTATTCCAGGACTTTCATTCTCTAGAATCATACCCCGCTAAATTCACATCCTAAACTCGCGAGTAGCTTCCAACTACCCGACTTGTACCGGATCCTATACAATTTTAGCCTAGCAGAAACTACACGAAGATAACCTATTCTACCCTTTAACTCCAAGGGTTTGTGGGTCATGCATTTGGAGTATCAATCACCCTGACCTAATGCACAATACATACTACACCCATAAAAGTGATACAAAGTAAAATATAACTAAAAGCTGTTAAATGTAAACCGGGGCTTGCCTTATGTTGCTGCAGGTTTAGTTCTACTTTATAGTCAGTATCTTGGCGATGATTAAATCTTCAACTTGCTGATCCGAGTCTAGTTCCTTGTCGAACTCCTTCGTCATTTTTCCTACCGATATGAATATGCACAGTTTTAATACGAGTAACTGAATATAAAACAAATATGTTATAGGAACTAAGAATGGCTTAGACCAACTCTAAAGTGAGAGATGAGCTCTGTTATGGACAGAAACAGAGGATATCTTTAGGTGGGCAGTGGATGTTTGTTGGAGAAAATGCAAAGATCTATTTATAATGGACATAAGAAAGGTAGTAGAAAGAACCAGCAGAAAACTGGAGAAGATGATATCAACTTGTTCTGAAATTTTTATAGTGGTCCATAGATCATACAGAGGTATGGCTTGCAAAATTTCAGACAATGTTGATGGAAGATGTGGCCTAGGGAATTTTCTTACTACTTGGCTTCTCTGAAATCCTATGGTAATTATAATGTCTTTTAATGCTCCAAATTTGGTTTTTCAGAAACTTGAGAGTCCCATGAGTCCATAGGACTTGGTTTCACCATTTTTGGAGCTTCCTACACAGAGATATGAATTTTCCAAACTTGGTTAAAAGTCTGAAAATGTCTCTGTTCATTTTCCCATTTTTCAGAGACATAGAGGATTCAAACAATATTTGGCCAAGCAAATGGAGTCCAATGCCTCTGAAAATTTTACTGGAGTTCAAGGATTTTTGGATGTGTGTCCTGCCCAAATTTGGGAATTTTCCAATAAACAGAACTCCTGTAAAAATTCCTGCTGGGGATAAGGAGGCAAATTGATCACGCTGGGGGTTCAGAAGACACACGAGCAGCTCTCCAGCTCAAGGAAGAAAGCAGGAGGTGGATGCTATGGCTCACGCGGTGGCGTTCTTCCGATTGCTGAGAAACAGAACATGGCAACAGCTTCTACGTGTGTCTGTGACCAGTGGGGTCCACGTCCCCTCTCCCTCTTATCTTCCAAACTCATTTAAAATGGCAAATGAGCTCCAAATTTGATAAAATTTGGAGGATAGGCCAAACAAAATATGAGGAACACAATGGTGCACTCAAATTTGAATTTCGGTGAAGTTGGAGTTTGAAACTGAGATTTAAATTCAAATTCGAATTTTCCCGTTTAAATTCCAACAAATAGGAAATCCTTTTCAAATGCTCTGAAAATTTGCCGGGCTATTATTGGATGTGTGGAGAACCAAATGAGAGCTTTAGATCTCCGTGTTCGGGAATTTTTGCAAGTTCAAGTTTAGACTTGGAGCTCACACCGTTAAATTCAAAAGTTTAAATTCCCTCTCATTTTCTTGGTGTGACTTGTAGCTCCACTTGCTAGAGTTTTGGGATTTCACATCCCTCCCCCCTTAAAAAGAATCTCGTCCCGAGATTCATAAAGAAGAGACGAAGTGGTAGAGAAGGAATTACCGGATATAAGCGGACAGCAAGTCCGGGTAGTTTGAACGGAGGTATTCTTCACTCTCCCATGTTGCTTCCTCCGCGGTATGATTGCTCCATAATACCTTATAGGATTGGAGCGTCCGATTCCTTGTCGACCGAGACTTTTCATCAATAATCCGGATTGGATGCTCGGTATAAGAGAGATCCGGTTGCAATGTCTCGAGATCTTCATTGCGGACAGCAGTGGTATTCTTGAGACATTTCCGAAGCTGAGAGACGTGAAATATATCATGCACCCCAGCGAGATTTATCGGTAGCTCAAGTCGGTAGGCTACGGGTCCACATTTCTCCGTGATAGAAAATGGACCGATAAACCGGGGAGCGAGCTTTCCTTTTACACCTAATCGGTAAACTCCCTTCATTGGAGATACGTGGAGATATACGTACTCTCCGACGTTGAAGTTCAGTGGTCGACGTCGCTGGTCTGCATAACTCTTCTGTCGAGATTGAGCAGCTTTTAAATTTGCTTGTATGACCCGAACTCGTTCTTCGGGATCATTGACAAGGTCAATCCCGAATGTCACTCTTTCACCGGATTCACACCAATTCAGCGGTGTACGACATCTCCGGCCGTAGAGAGCCTCATACGGTGCCATTTTGATACTCGTTTGATAGCTGTTGTTGTACGAGTCCGCCAACGGTAGATAAGCATCCCAGTTCTTACCGTGGTGGATGGCACACGCTCTCAACATATCTTCCAAGACTTGATTCACCCTCTCGGTTTGTCCATCGGTTTGAGGGTGATATGCGGAGCTTCTAAGCAATTTGGTTCCCAAATATGCGTGCAGCTGTTCCCAGAAACGAGAAACGAACAGTGCACCACGATCTGAAACTATTGTTCTTGGAACTCCATGCTGGCATAATATCCGTTCAATGTATAACTCCGCATATTTCTTGGCATTGAATCTCATATTCACCGGTATGAAGTGTGCTGACTTGGTTAATCGGTCAACGATTACTCAAACTGAATCATGCTTCCGAGACGTGAGTGGTAACCCGACAATAAAATCCATACTCACATCTTCCCACTTCCATGCCGGTATATGAAGGGGCTGCAGCAAACTAGGTTTCTTCTTGTGATCTGCTTTCACCCTTCGACACGTATCGCACTCGGATACGTATTTGGCTATTTCCCGCTTCATCCGTATCCACCAAAACTTGTTTCTCAAATCTTGGTACATCTTGTTTCTTCCTAGATGAATAGAAAATTTTGATAGATGAGCTTCGTCTAATATCTTGTTACGAAGCTTCATGTTCCTCGGTACGACTATACGGTCCTTGAACCATAGCGTACCATTCTCATCTTTCTTGAAGCACTTAGCTTCTCCTTTGTCTATTCTCTTCCGGTTATGGGCCATGCCCTTATCTTTCTTTTGAGCCTCTACAATTTCATCATGAATTGTAGGAATGCGGGCAAGGTTAAACAATGACCCATAAGGAACCAAACGCAGGTTCGGTTCTTCTTCTTCCATTGCAGCCATGGTTAGATTATGCACATGTGATTTCCGACTAAGTGCGTCGGCAATCACATTCGCTTTTCTAGGATGGTAATGAATCTCCAGTTCATAATCCTTGATTAACTCTAACCATCTTCGCTGCATCATATTTAATTCCTTTTGTGTGAGGATGTACTTTAAACTCTTGTGGTCGGTGTAGAGGTGGACTAAGTTTCCAAGCAAATAGTGCCTCCACATCTTTAGAGCAAGAACCACAACAGCTTGCTCGAGATCATGTGTCGGATAATTCTGCTCATGATTTCGAAGCTGCATGGATCCATATGCGACCACTCGCCCTTCTTGCATGATCACGCAGTCAAGGCCGATGTCGGATGCATCGCAATACACATCAAAAGCTTTAGTCGTATCGGGCTGCGCCAACACTGGGGCTGTTGTGAGGTGCTTTACCAATGCTTTGAACGCCTCCTCACATGCTTCACTCCACACATATTTGTTTCCTTTCTTCAGAAGTTCCGTCATCGGTTTAGAGACCTTGGAGAAATTCAGAATGAATCTCCTGTAGTAACCCGCTAAACCGGGAAAGCTACGGACTTCGTGGACTGATTTCGGTGAACTCCAATTCAGCACTTGGACGATCTTGCTCGGATCAACCGCAATGCCCTCCACAGAAATAATGTGCCCAAGAAATGGCACTTGGTTGATCCAGAACTCACACTTGCTGAATTTTGCATACAATTTGTGATCCCGTAGGCGTTGGAGCACAATATGCAGATGTTCGGCGTGTTCTTCCTCCGATTTAGAATATACCAATATATCATCAATGAAGACCACGACGAACGTGTCCAACTCCGGCATGAAGACTGAATTCATCAAGTACATAAAATGAGCCGGAGCATAAGTGAGTCCGAATGACATGACGAGATACTCATATAACCCGTATCTCGTCGAGAATGCCGTCTTGGGTATGTCTTCCGCCCGGATTTTTATCTGATGATATCCGGACCGAAGATCCATCTTCGAGAAAATCTTAGCACCCACTAGTTGATCGAAAAGCATGTCGATACCTGGTAGTGGATATTTGTTCTTGATCGTTACGGCATTTAGCGGACGATAGTCCACGCATAACCTCAGAGTCTCGTCCTTTTTCTTGACGAACAGCGCGGAGCATCCCCATGGTGATGAACTGGGGCGAATGAAGCCTTTGCTTAACAAATCATTCAGCTGCTCCTTCAGCTCCGCGAGTTCCTTCGGTGCCATTTTATACGGCCTCCGAGAGATGGGTGTGGTTCCCGGTGCTAGTTCAATTTTGAACTCCACTTCACGATTGGGCGGCATGCCCGGTAGATCATCGGGAAACACGTCCGGATATTCCTGGACCACTGGAATGTCCTCCAGTTTCTTAGCTTCAACGGTGTGTACAGCAGTGACTTCCGGTGCAACATTTCTCAGAATCAACGTGTGTTGCCTGTGCTTCTTTGAATTCAGCTGCATCGTTCGCGAACTAATGTCAAAGATAGCTTGGTGATGTGTCAACCAAGCCATTCCCAAGATTATGTCAATCCGCAAGCCTTCTAGAATGATGAGTGTAGTAGGATATATCTGCCCATCCAAACATATAGGCGCTCGAGCAACAATTCTGCCCGCTGTCCTACTACCTCCCGGTGAATTAATATGATATGATGCGCCCAAGGTCGTTGATGGTACTTTGTGCTTAACCACATAATCTTTGCTGATAAAATCATGTGTAGCACCCGAGTTGAACAACACGAGCGTGGGCTGATCACGTAGGCTGAACATGCCCGCCAGCACGGGTTCTCCTACGGGAACGTCTTCAACTGCCATATAGTTTACGTTCCCCACCTTCAGTGTTGTCCTCCTTGGCTGACCATGAAATTTCTTTGCCGCTTGAGATGACATGTGACTGCTGCTTTGCTGGGTCACTTGACCCTCCTTAGGAATATGCTCTACATCGCTACAAGTGTTATACGATGCGAGCTCAGGATCTTCACCATATGGAAGTGGTTGATATTCTTGTGCACTTTGCTGAAGTGGGGGTGCACAAATACTCATTTGCTGCTGTTGCAGCAGTGGCTGAACCTCCATGAGTAAATATGGACAGTATTGGATCTGAGGTGGTCCATCAAAGGACTGAATTTCCACCCCAGATGGTAAGCAATATATCACCGGTTGTTCTTGATGATAATCACCCATACTTGCCAGTGATAATTTTCTCTTCCTCTTACTTTCCTTGTGCTCGAGTTCAGCCATTTCTTGAATCATAGCGGCTTTGACTAACTCGCTATAATTCCCTATATTGCATTGTGCCACTTTTATCCGAAGCTTCACATCGAGGCCTCGGGAGAAGTAATGACACTTCATCGTCTCGTTATGCACATAAGAGGATGCATATTATACTAAACGGTTAAATTCCGTAAAGTACTTCATGACACTCATGCCTTCTTGTTTGAGTTCATAGAACTCTTCAATTCTGGTTTTGACAATGCCCTCACAAATATGACGTGCACGGAAAGCCTCACGAAACTCCGTCCACGTCACACGATGGCCTTCAGCGATCTTAGCAAGATATTCAGACCACCAAGCCCCAGCGGATCCATGAAGTTGCTGAGCGGCAAATAAAGCCTTCTCATATTCATCACACTGGAGCATTCCCAATTTAGTTTCAATAACCCGGAGCCAATGATCTGCCTCCAAGGCTTCTTTAGCTTCAGAGAATACCGGTGGTTGTCTTGCTAGAAAATCCAGATACGTATTCAGTGTGGAGTTTTGCTGGGAGGTCTCCTGTTGGATTCCTTGCTGCACCAACAACTCAAGAGACTCAGCCATTCTCCCCAACACCTCCGCCAGTCTGGTTGCTGATGGCGGTGATCGTCGCTGCGACAAATCATTGCCATCCCGACTGGAATCACCAACTTCATTTCCGGAATGAGTATGATCCATACTGCAAGAGTGAGCAATTTACGGTTAATATCCAAGGGTGTACTCAGCTTTAACTTAAAATGATTAACCGCGAAAGCATCACATCAACTGTGCAGCGTATATGAAGGAAACAAGGTTTTTGACAATTCCGAAATATAACCAATGATTGTTGAAGTTTGTCAAACACTTAAATCAACAGAAATGAATGATGAAATATGACTAATGAATATGTCTTGGAACTTAGAGAAGTATAAAAACCTTCATGTCCACAACAAGTCCAAAATTACATGGGCAATGAGCAATGCTCTGTTCAGTATGACCCTTGGACCTTAATCCCAGAATTTGATTATGAAAATGGCAGTTTCATGTCTCAAGTTGAATATCAAAGTTATTAGTAACTTCAATATCTTTCCAACGAGTATTTATTGGCCTTCATATCTGTTCTGGATCAGAAGTTATGATATTTCAAAGTTGACAGAAATCTGGAACAATTTTGACAGTACCTCCTCTTGAAGTGTCTGTTTTGTACGCAAGATTTCCTCAAGTTCTACCCCAAATCTGTAGAAACTTTGAACTACAAAATCATAGCACATATCACAAACTTTTAAATGGTGTCTTACATTACCCTTAGAAATTTTTCTACAGGAAGTTATGATCGAAATACAGAAAATTCCAGAGAGCATTTTTGGTCTGCCCTGTTTTTGGACAGTTAACACTCATCTGAGATTTTCATCCACTTGGAGGGATATTCTGTTCTGGAGTTCTACAGAAAAGTTGTAGAAGACTTGAAAATCTTTCCTGAAATGTATCCTTCACCTCCATCAGTTCAACCAATCAAAAGTTATGCCCTGTTCAAGTTCAGCAAAAATTCTGCTGAAAACAGGGAAGGTTGTTTCTAATGGTTTGAAATGGAAACTATACTCCCAATTGACTCTTCGTTCAATATAGGAGTACATTGACCCCTAATGGAATCCTAGACTGCAAATATACTCTTTTCTTTGAAAACTTTCCTTTTAATGCAGTTAAGAACATTTCACGGTACTACATTTCCTCACCAAATCAAAAATTCTAACCGGTGTTATACCGGCATATACGTCTCAAGGGTGGCACTAAAACGATCACTCACACACGTGTTCTGAACGGAATATTCTACCGTGGTTAAGGTACCTGCAGAAAATCAATCAATAGTGATGCACACAAGAGGGTTTTCCATTTCAGGTAGGTCCATATCATAGTAAAACATGCGCCCCGTATCATTGCCATACGGGCCGTCCTTGAGTCAAGTCACGTCTCAAGGTACATGGTCGTATTTTAACACCACACGACGGGGAACCCGAGTAGAGCGTGAACGGGTCGTCACGGTTGGGAATTTTATCAACCAACGGATACCACCTACTGCCTCATGACCGTTGGGGCACGCCGATGGCGAGCGCTGCGTATGGCCCTTTGAACATTGAACGTTCAAGAGTTGCATACTATCGTGTTGCTTACCACACGATGGGGTATTCTTGCCGAAAGCACGCTGGAGATCAGTTTTTTCATATGCTCTCAGAACCATAGAGAGGTTCAGACACTCATATTAACTACCGTGCCAAGCCACGGTATACCATTCCATACTATTACTCGTATGGCGAGTTACCGCAATTGATCCGCCTGCGGTGGCGTACCTTACCTCTTACCTCCACGTAGGTGCGTCGTTACAGAATTGAAATACTGAATGTAACACACTGTTAGCTTGCCACCTTAAGTAACTATGCTAACAATAGTCCTTATGTGGGCATACTGCACGTTTCTCACTCGTATATTTCAAAGTTTTCGAAAATAAGCTTTTTTCAAGCGTGCTATTCCCAATGCGGCTCTGATACCATGCCTATGAGGAACCCCTTCTGGGATCCACACTCCAGGATACACATTGGGTGGTGTCGTGCGATGCGGCACCTAACAGCATACACGGAAAGAATCATAAAGTACATTTATTTCTCAAGATAATGTCATTTACAAAATATTGTACCACGAGGGTAAACGCAGCGGAATATACATACACACTTACTCTCGGTCCTAACTATGCAAAAGAGAAGACGTCTAGCCCGCGGACGCTTCTTACTAGCTTCAACCAAGCTGAGTGCAGCGGCAGGGTTTTCGGTGAGTCTCTGATGGCTCATCGGACAATCATCTTCATAGCAAATTTTATAACCTGCAAAACACTAATAATGCAACCGTGAGCACGATGGCTCAGCAAGACTTAACCAAACACTCCTAAACATGAAACTCTACATGCAGGGATTACTAACATAGGAAAAGTATGATGCAATAACAACACGCCTAAATGTTAGTCCTTACTTTCAGTTTAATAGCATCAGATTATTATACCTTAGGCAGCCCTCACATCGGAAGTCCACAATCAAACAAGAAAAGCTTTCCTCCGATGTGGTGATGCCCAAAGACGAAAATAAACTTAGTGAGCTCTACACTATAACATACATGGTTTGCAATACAAATATTTAAGAACTTCACTACAGCAATGATTTCTTTCACTTCATATGGAAGTAGTTACTATGTCACAACGCAGTGAACAAGTGGTACTCATATAACCGCGAGGGATGGTGATTGCAATCAGGACACACCCGGAATACATGACACATACACCCGCCTCGAAAGACTCACGCAAGCTTTTTCTTATGTTGTATGCAGCAACCTTTCACCTGTCACTCCAATGCCGAACCAGTTCTGCCGACCCATCAGAAGGGCCACTACACGGAACACGTCGAAGTTGCTCCGCTAGCGGGTTTACACCTCTGACACCAACCCCCAAAGGACGGCCATATAAGTTTCGACAAGAGAGTACCCGAGTTACATCGGTTTATCGGGTCCCATATATCCGACATGCATCCGGTACTGTTCAAACTTGCTCAGCAGGGCCGCATACGCATCGGTCCTTAACCGACACAAACAGAGCTACAGCCACACGGGCCCCAACGTCCCGCTGCTCCTACTCTCTGCTTGGTCTCATTTTCTATTCCAAGACTTTCATTCTCTAGAATCATACCCCACTAAATTCACATCCTAAACTCGCGAGTAGCTTCCAACTACCCGACTTGTACCGGATCATATAAATTTTAGCCTAGCAGAAACTACACGAAGGTAACCTATTCTACCCTTTAACTCCAAGGGTTTGTGGGTCATGCATTTGGAGTATCAATTACCCTGACCTAATGCACAATACATACTAGACCCATAAAAGTGATACAAAGTAAAATATAACTAAAATCTGTTAAATGCAAACCGGGGCTTGCCTTATGTTGCTGCAGGTTTAGTTCTACTTTATAGTCAGTATCTTGGCGATGATTAAATCTTTAACTTGCTGATCCGAGTCTAGTTCCTTGTCGATTTCCTTCGTCATTTTTCCTACCGATATGAATATGCACAGTTTTAATACGAGTAACTGAATTATAAAACAAATATGTTTTAGGAACTAAGAATGGCTTAGACCAACTCTAAAGTGAGAGATGAGCTCTGTTATGGACAGAAACAGAGGATATATTTAGGTGGGCAGTGGACGTTTGTTGGAGAAAATGCAAAGATCTATTTATAATGGACATAAGAAAGGTAGTAGAAAGAACCAGCAGAAAACTGGAGAAGATGATCTGAACTTGTTCTGAAATTTTTACAGTGGTCCATAGATCATACATAGGTATGGCTTGCAAAATTTCAGACAATGTTTATGGAAGATGTGGCCTAGGCAATTTTCTTACTACTTGGCTTCTCTGAAATCCTATGTTAATTATAGTGTCTTTTAATGCTCCAAATTTGGTTTTTCAGAAACTTGAGAGTCCCATGAGTCCATAGAACTTGGTTCACCATTTTTGGAGCTTCCTACACAGAGATATGAATTTTCCAAACTTGGTTAAAAGTCTGAAAATGTCTCTGTTCATTTTCCCATTTTTCAGAGACATAGAGGATTCAAACAATATTTGGCCAAGCAAATGGAGTCCAATGCCTCTGAAAATTTTACTGGAGTTCAAGGATTTTGAAATGTGTCCTGCCCAAATTTGGGAATTTTCCAATAAACGCAACTCCTGTAAAAACTCCTACAAGTTTTTATTTAAATGAATTAATGAGCCAAATCCAGAGATTTTCATAAATATTGGGATACACCTCTGGATAGTACTCTTTGAGGGGAATCCAACAAAATTTGTTTCACAATTTTTGGATACTCCTACACAAAGTTATGGCTCTCCAAAGTTTGAACTGAAATAGGAAAATCTAGAAAATGTTTAAATGCCGACAGTGGGCCCCACTCGTTATCCCTAGCCTCCAGCCACGCGCCAAACAGAGCAGGGGTGGCTCCCTCCAGAGAGGTCACCGGAAATGACCTTCCCGGCCACCTCCGGACCCCCTGCTGGCCGCCCCCCACCCCCCATTTTTCCCCATGCTGAACTCGTTGGTGAGGTCACCGGCGGCTGAAACTCGCCGGAAAATGGGGCGCACCAGCAACAGCAAACACTAGGGCTCCGGCGAGGTCGTGCGAGGTGATTTCTCCACCAAATGGTCGGTTCTTGAGCTCTAAAACACCAGGGAATCATGGAGAAGACCGACATGAGGTCTAAACAGGCCGGGGAGAGCTCCAAACCTATCGGCACCGTGCACCCGACATGGTTCAGTGGTATACCCTCGAGAAGAACTCGAATTCCTCGCTCCACACTCAATTTCTTGGTCTAAAATCGATGGAGGAGGTGTGCTAGGCAGTTAAGAACTTGTGTGTGGAGTTTGGAACACAACCAACATGAATTGAGGACGAATTTTGCAATTCCTTACCTCAAGGTCAGTTTCGGCCGCCCGGGAGAAAAACTTGAAATTCTCCCTCTGTGATCAATGGCTTGGGCTGAGTTTTGGAGGTGAGCAACTAGGCTTGTAGGTGCACGGATGGGGTGGCTTTCTTGGGCGTGATCACTTCTGGTTTGGGCTGGCCACGGCGACCAGTTCAGTTTTTTTGGCGTTCACCCGAGAGTTGCAGACCTTTGCTGTTTTCCGGTGCCAACGAGCTCGGGGCCGTGGGGGAACGTTGCTGGCCGGCTAGAGCACTCGGGGGCGCAGCTCTTTGCTGTTGGGGGCTCGAGCAATCGGTGCTCCGGTTGCTGTGGTTTGATCGGAAGAAACTGCACGGTTGTGTTCTGCGCGAGGGAGAGAACAAGGCAGGGAGGCTTCGGATAAGGAGCCAAATTGATCACGCTGGGGGTTCAGAAGACCCACGAGAAGCTCTCCAGCTCAAGGAAGGAAGCAGGAGGTGGATGCTGTGGCTCACGCGGTGGCGTTCTTCCGATTGCTGAGAAACAGAACATGGCAACAGCTTCTACGTGTGTCTCTGACCAGTGGGGTCCACGTCCCCTCTCCCTCTTATCTTCCAAACTCATTTAAAATGGCAAATGAGCTCCAAATTTGATAAAATTTGGAGGATAGGCCAAAAGAAATATGAGGAACACAATGGTGCACTCAAATTTGAATTTCGGTGAAGTTGGAGTTTGAAACTGAGATTTAAATTCAAATTTGAATTTTCTCCCATTTAAATCCCAACAAATAGGAAATCCTTTTCAAATGCTCTGAAAATTTGCCGGGCTATTATTGGATGTGTGGAGAACCAAATGAGAGCTTTAGACCTCCGTGTTCGGGAATTTTGCAAGTTCAAGTTTAGACTTGGAGCTCACACCGTTAAATTCAAAAGTTTAAATTCCCTCTCATTTTCTCGGTGTGACTTGTAGCTCCACTTGCTAGAGTTTTGGGATTTCACATTGGTGGGGTTGACAGTCCCATCGTACTTCTTCGGCAAGTGAGGCCAGAACTTAGGTGGCCAGACCACCATATGAAGGTGCGGGGCTAGTGCCATGCAACCTCCACCCGTTGCTGGAGAGGTAGGGGCCTGCTCGGCATGCCCCACTGGTATAGCGCTCGGGGAGCCGTACTCTCCTTCGAGGTTGCGGCGCCTCTCGCGACATCGTTCGATGGTGATGCGGCCATCTTTGCTCACGCGGCGGTGGTCTAGCTCGACCTTGAGGTCGGCCGTGGCCTGCCTGGCCGTGGTCGTCGCATGCGTAGCAGCCGTCCCGTGGGCAACCGTCGGTGTATGCGATTGAGCCTACGAGGGCTCAACCCGCTGCCTTCTGTAGGCGGGCGTGTTAATGGCGGCGGCAACAAGGTGGTCTACGTTGTTGCGCCACTGCTCTGCCGCCTCTGGGGGAGCACCATTGCCCGGAGGGTTGTGGAGGAGATCGCGTGCTGCGGCCAGCACGCTCTCCGGGCTTGCTACTGGCAGCGTGGTTGCCATCGTGGAGGTGGAAGGCCGTCGTGTGATAGCAGCCGTAGGCGCCGTGGGCACGGCGACCGTCTGTTCGCTTGCCCGGACATATCTACCCGCCCTGAAGCGGGAAGTGGCCTCCTCGTCTCCCCCTATAGTCGACGGTGAGTGGGGTGAGACGAGCCGTCGAAGGAGTGGATGTTCACCGTGGTGGTGATGCTCGGTCATCTAGAGAATGTGAAAGCCCCTTTCCTAGCGCGCCAAATGTCGAAGTGTGAGCTATGACTTTTCCCCCGGTACCATTACTGGAGCAGTCCGCTGAGGTTCATTGTGAGGGGCTAAGCCACTAGATCGAACCAGGCTGATGAACACAAGTGAACACACGGATTTACGTGGTTCGGGCCGCTAGAGCGTAAAACCCTACGTCCATGGGAGTGAGTGTTCTATTGCTTGCGCATGTGTGTATTAGGGGATCAGAGATCGAACCTTCTGCTGGATGGCTGCCCCAATCCTTTTATAGCTCAAGGCCGGAGCAGTTACAATATGACCCGGGGCCCGATAGGTGGCCCCACGGCTGTCCGTTCTCTATACACGATCTAGGGTATTTACATCTGCATGTAGTGCCGCTGTAGGTGGAGTTAAAGCGCGTCGCCTGACACGCCGAGCGCCACTGACTAAGTAGCGGTTGATGATGGCGGGTGAAGGCCCCGTATTGTCGCCATGTCCTACATGGTCAGCTGAGCAGCACTTTGTCGTTGTCACGTCGTACAACACTGTGTCGTTGTCACGCCGTGTCGCCCTATCCTATCATGGTAAAGACGGCCAAGAGTGGGCGGAGGCATGCACTGCACGCCATGCTTCTGGGGAAGGCGCGAGTCTTGAATGCGCGATTGGACGACACACGTCTTCCTTAACTCCAAAGGCCCACGGCGGATCGTGGGACACGTGGTGGCTCTGGAGCCCTCTTCAGCGGGGAGGTCAGGCTCGGAGCTCGGAGACACGTGGCAGCGTCGGACCTTGCCTCGGCGGGGAGGCTAGGTCCGGGGCCAAGGACACGTGGCGGCTACGGAGCCGTCCTCAGCGGGGAGATCCGACCTAGAGCCTCGAGACACATGGCTGCACCGGACCTTGCCTCAGCAGGGAGGCCAGGTCCGAGGCCATGGACATGTGGCGGCTCCGGAGCCGTCCTCAGTGGGGAGGTCATGCTCGGAGCCTCGAGACACGTGGCAGTGATGGACCTTGCCTCAGTAGGGAGGCCAGATCCTAGGCCAAGGACACATGGTGGCTCCGGAGCCCTCCTCACCGGGGAGGTCCGGCCCGGGCCCTGGAGACATGTGGCAGTGTCGGACCTTGCCTCAGTGGGGAGGCCAGGTCCGGGGCCAAGGACATGTGGAAGCTCAGTAGCCCTCCTCAGCGGGGAGGTCCAGTCCAGAGCCTGGAGACACGTGGCAGCGTCGTACCTTGCCTCAGCGGGGAGGCCCGGTCCGGGGCCAAGGACACGTGGCGACTTCGGAGCCGTCCTTAGCGGGGAGGTCCGGCCCGGAGCCTGGAGACACGTGGCAGCGCCAGACCTTGCCTTAGTGGGGAGGCCAGGTCCGGGGCCAAGGACACGTGGCAGCTCCGAAGCCCTCCTCAGCGGGGAGATCCAATCCGGAGCCCAAAGACACATGGCAGCGCCGAACCTCACCTCAGCAGGGAGGCCAGGTCCGGGGCCAAGGACACGTGCCGGCGCCAGAGCCCGCCTCAGCTGGGAGGCGGGGTCTAGGGTCTCTTCATGCCTTCACTCGGGGGTACACGGTCTGCAGGGTACCGACAACTATTTTAATGTCTTTTCTTTCCCCTTTCAAATCATGTCATCAGCAATGGTGCCATTATGATCATCTCGCAATTTCGTTTACAACTCTTTGGAACCATATCAGGGGTTTTTTGAAGGATAGGGAGGGCTTTCGAAGCAACCCACCCACTAGTTTGTGTTGTAGTATTCCTCCTAGCGCTTGATGTACATGTGTGTTCGTCAATCAACACCACCACCTATAACACAATGATGCAATGATATTGTAATGTGAAGTTATGGATAACAAGACCATACCACAATGGTGGGAGAGCCTTTTCTCGCTCTAGACGCGCCGCTATTCTCCAAGGACAATCTCCACCCTTACAATAGCCTCGGTATTTAGTAGTATCGGTTGCCTAAATGCCTAACTCGAATTCCTTGTTTTTGGCATATTATCTCATAGGCAACCTAAACTCTTTCATTGATGGGTATAAGCTTTTCAAGCTCCATTATGGGATTATTCTTATCATGCAGAATTATCCTTGCTTGTGGTATATAATCATCGACTAGAATGACAACACCTTGAAAATCATTTATAACTCTAGAACTTGTATCTGTAGCATCCTCCCTCGCCTTTTCTGCCCTCTCATCCCTCAAACCTAAAAGCACATACAACTTGATGGTCACTAGAAATTTCTAGTGTACCTTTATCATCATGTCGGTTCTCGATTCGAATTGCATTCCAATCAACTAGTTGTTCTAACAGTTCAATCGGTGGTAAATCCAGCCTATATGATCATTCAAAAAAACGAACTTATAAACCTCTAATTTATATTCAGTTCATTAATTAACAAATAACCAGCAATATGGCAAAGAACATACATTGCATCACATTGTTCAAGTCCTTTTCCATGCCACCAAATCCTTCTTTATGCTCCATGCTAACAACATCCTCCTGCTCCATGTTCATCGAGGGGGGCAAAGGTTGCTTACAAGCGAAAACAAAATAAAAAAACAGATTTTAGTAGCATTTCACTTCAAACCTAGATGTTGTGTACAAGAACCCATGAATTAGCAAATACCAGGGTGAAATAGAGGTGGAGCAGAGGGGCGGCGCAGTGCTGCGCTCGAGGGCGACGTCAGGGGCAGCTCAGGGTGACGGTGTCGTGGGCCGCATAGGGGGTGGCGCAAGGGGTAGGTGGCATCAATGGTTGGAGGCTCGCGCAAGCGACGGGAAAGAAAGTAAGAAGGTGTGAATAGAGGGTAAATTTGACTTTGTCATACATGGTTTAGGCATGATGATAATTAACAAAACATTATGAACATCTCGATGATAGATGAACAAATTGATTTTCATTATAGTGGTATTCTAGGGAGTTCAATGTTAGGAGTAGTGCTCTGGCGAAGCCCAACATTAGGGATAGTAAAATTGCAAAAAGCTCCGAGTGGGCGGACAATGTGGATGCAAATACCCACGAGAAAGCGGACGCGCATATCGTCGGACTCATGGTGATTGAAGTTGCTCATGCGTAATCGAGATTCACATGTCCAAATTTCGAGCCCCGCTTCGGATTGAACTCTACAAGTACAAATCGTGCATACATTTAGGCATATATCACAACCTTAGGGTGACTTTGTGGTTCAACTTTATGCAAGAATCTGAAACCTCAATCAAAAGGTTTTCTTGTGAAACAAATTCATAAAAGTTATAAATTTTTCAAGTACAAATTAGAATATCCTATTATCCCATATTTTACAGATTTTTCATCCAACTATGAGTAAAAATACCCATCTAACCAGTTGCACATCCAAAATATTTTCTTTCTTTTTCTTTCTCAGCTCACGCAGCTTTTCCACATCTCAATCAAAATCAGATTTTTAAGAATCTACTGCTAAACTAAACACATCCCTATAGTAGAGATTCTACATTTTATAAGAATTTTCTTTCAAAATTAAAACCAATTTACTAAAGGACAAAATGGTCTTAGGTTCACGCATTTGCTAGTGCATTGACCGCAGCCATGCTACAAACTTACACAGTAAGTTGAGATCTCCACACGTGCATGGATCTAGCACAGCTTGTATTGCCTGCCTCACTACGTTAAGAATTTTTAGACTATTTTCCCTAAAATAGGGGGATTTGGACGGAAGGTACATTAGTCTTTATACAACACGTGGCGACATAAAATCCTTCCATATGAAAGTCGAAGTCTGTATGTACATAACACATTTTGACGAATGCACACGGCTATAGTAACACCGAAGAAGTCTACCCAGGGCTGCCCAGGTCTCTAACCATCACCCTGAACAGCAAAGTGTGCCACGGCTTGAAACCCGAATGACAGCTCCCATCAGTGTTAGCACTCATCAGTTACCATGGCTAAAGATTTACAGGCTATACAGTATCAGCTCATAATAGTATGCTGCAACAAACAAATCCAAACCCCAAGAAAAATATTAGTCCAATATTCCAGGAATGTACTATACTCTGTCAATACAGTCTTGACAATGAAATGTTACCCAGCTCACCATGTACAAATTTCCAATTATGTTCTGTCCATAAGCTTATCGCCAATATTGAGCCCACCTATGGATGGTCTCGACCATTTGAGGGAACAGAGCGCTGACACTTTCATTGATAAGATCCTGGAAGAAATGTATGGCGTCCTCGTCATCCAGATCCAGCCGGAACTTCTCCTGAAGCTGATTGATCGATGGACCACAGAAACAGATACAAGCATCTCAATTGTCTTTACAGAGTTCACACGTGCTTTTAGCTCACAGTTACCAACTTACCTTGAGACCCCCACTTTCATCAGAGGAGATATCTTGAATGCCAGATCTTTCCATCAACTTGAAGAGATTCAATATGAGGCTACTCGACTTTCTTAGAATGTTGTATGCTTCACAACAGTACGACTTGAATCTGGTATAGTATTGGCTAGAATAGAAACACAAGTTATGATATGTACGAGTTAGCCTAGTAGAAAGTGGAAGCGCAAATACATAACAAAATTGCATGACAATTTACCTTTCAGCGCCACCCATGGCCTCAACCATTTCTTTACATAGTTTCATAGGCGGTGGAAATGGCTTTGGATCACGGCCGAGAATAAAAGCAAAATCAACATGGAAAAGGCGCCCATCATCTGTTAGTAGAAGGTTATCAAGATGCCTAATGAACAGAAGAAAAACTTGTTATATGTTTGGTACATTCATATTTCTTTATGCTGAGTGAGCAAGAGCAACTTCATATGTCAAGAGGAAGACGATATTGAGAGCCAGGACACCACTGGACAGTGCTTTAAGATATGTCCTGACCATGAACAAACTTCCATTTAACAATGATGAGTGTATACTTGAGCTGTTTAAAACAATGGCCAAGAACAATAAAAACCTAGTTCAGCTACATAATGCTTCCTAAAAATTGCAAACAGGAATCATTTTCATGCCAGCCCAAATACCATAAATGACGAACACAAAAAATAAGTTGTCTTTTAGGGTGTGTTTGGTTGGAGGGATATGCTGGGACGGGACGGGGTGAACCCACTTTTGACACTGGTTTGGAGACACGTGGGGTGGAGTCATCCCCTCAGAAAAAAATTCTTCTCAGATCTGGGACAAACTCATCCCACCAAAAGGAGCGGACGAGTCCATCCCACCTCCCCTCTGATCGGTACCGCGTCCCTCCCATCCCATCCGCTCCCACCTGAGGCAGCCCCTGCCGCCGGGCGCCAGGCCAGACCAAGACCGCCGGACGCCAGCTCCCCTCCCCGGTCCCCCGCGCCAGGCCTGCCCTGGAAGCAGCCCATCCCCGACGCCAGAGCCACGCCGTCAGAGCGCCCGCCCCGCCGCCGCCCCCCCCCCCCCACCCCCCGCGGCCGCTGGGCGCCAGCCAGTCACAAGTCCGCCAGGCCGAGCACGCCCGCTCCCTGACGCCTGAGCCACGCCAGAGCGCCCGCCCCGCTCCAGAGGCACGCCAGCGCCGATCCAGCGCTGCTCCTCCGCGTCAGGTTGGGATCGATCCATCCCGTACTCCTCCTCCGAATACTTCTTGCTCACATATTTCGGTTTTTCAGATCAATAGAAGGTTTTAACTAAAATAGTAGCTAAGTATAGATTTGGTGGATGATTCTTGTTATAGTTGTTTTCTTCAGTACTCAGCTTTAAGAAGGGTTTACTAATCTTGCAACAAAACTAGTTACTATTGACCATGGCCAGATCTATACTGATGACTAATTAGCTTGATTCGACAAGATTATTCTATATGGCTTAGAACTACATGGTCCTGCAATACCTTCCAAACTGTTGTTTTGTGCTTTGTTAGGATCAGTTGTTGTCTTCATCAATGAGGAAAAAAGAAAAGAAAAATTGTGCAAGTGTTTGAAAACTAACTACTGTACACAGTTGCTCATGGTTAGTGGTCACTTCTGCTTGAAGACTAGTGTTTTTCTTAAATACTTAAGTGAATCCTCATGGTTATTTCTGGCAGTGATTTACTAAAAAGAATTTCATTTGTTAGATACCTGGCTATGTAGTATGATGTTTCCTGTACTGAACTCATCCTCCGAATACTTCTTGCTCACATATTTCGTTTTTTCAGATCCGCGAAATATTATCGAGTCATTGTTGCAGTCGGCTTTGCTGCAAGGTGAGCAGATTTTCATGCAATGCTTGATTTGATAGTGTTGAATGTGCCAAGTGCTGAATTTGCAGCACATTTTAGGATGTACAACATGTCATGGCGGTTTAATCACAGTGTTGTCGTATTTGTTTTATTTTATTTAGATGGAAAACAGGACCAAGGTTTTAATTTATGCAGCTGCGGCACATATGTTGCTGTCAATGATGGCCATGATCTTTGAGTCTAGAAAATAAAGAGGAATCTGAGTAGACTAACAATTAAGTATGGGCCAATGAATGTAAGGAATCGAAGAAGACTTGAATATCTTAACACTAGAATTTGGAGGAACGACACAACATGCACCAACATGCTTAGACTTAATAGAGCACGTTTCTTTCGGTTTTGTAAGGTGTTTAAAGATCGAGGCTTGCTTCAAGACACAATAAATTTGTGTGTCGAGCAACAAGCGTCCATGTTTCTAAACACAGTGGGGCACAACCTTAGAAATAGATTAGTTGTCAGTAATTATGAAAGATCTGGAGAAACAGTTAGCCGGTATTTCAACAAAGTTCTTCATGCTATTGGTGAACTACGAGATGAACTAATTAGGCCCTCGTCATTGGACACTCCAAGCAAAATAGAAGGGAATCCAAGATAGGATCCTTACTTCAAGGATTGTATTAGAGCCATAGATGGCACTCATGTAAGAGCATGTGTTCCTAAGAACATGGAGCATGCCTTCCGTGACAGGAAGTCATATTGCACTCAAAATGTCATGGCGGCCATTGATTTTGATCTTCGATTCACCTATGTACTAGCTGGTTGGGAGGGGACATCACATGATGCGCTAGTTTTAAGAGATGCATTGGACCGTCAAAATGGTCTACGTGTACCACAAGGTATATATATATATATATATATATATATATATATATATATCTTTTGATAAAAAAAGGGCATACCCAGTGCTGAAAACTCCCACACGTTGTGGGGTCTGGGGAAGGGAATTTCTAGGCAGCCTTTCCCTTGCTTATTTTGCAAGAAGGCTGATTCGAACCCAGGACCTTCAAGACACAAGTGGAGAGACTCTACCACTGCGCCAGGCCTGCCCTTCATATATATCCTTTGATGTGTTAGGAAAATTTATATACAACCATGTCACTTATTTGTACTTGATATGCCAGGGAAATTTTACCTAGTTGACGCTGAATATAGAGCTAAACCAGGATTTCTACCTCCTTTTCGTGCTGTCCGGTACCACTTGAATGAATGGGGAAACAACCCGGTGCAAAACGAGAAGAAATTGTTCAACCTTAGACGTTCATCTCTATGTGTCACAGTAGAACGTGCATTTGGGTCATTGAAGAGAAGATTTAAAATTCTAGATGATGCCACTCCTTTTTTCCTTTTAAGACTCAAGTAGACATTGTTGTTGCTTGTTGTATTATTCATAATTGAGTCATACAAGATGGGAGTGATGAATTAATAATAGAAGAGTCTAATTGGACAAGTCAAAGCCATGCTACATCTGCCGGTGGTCAAGCAAGTGAGCATGCTTATATGGTCAATTTTAGACAGGGAATTGCAGATCAGATGTGGGCAGATTACCAAGTATACAAAGAGAACTGATTGTGTGTTATTATTGTATTTTGTTGTATTTCATACTAGCAAACAATAAAATAGTTTTGTAAGACATAAATGAATTCATTTGTGTTTTTATCATTTTGAGTGCTATTTTTTCAGCAATTCAATTCAGTTTTGTAATTTTTAGTGCTGTTTTTTCAGTTCAATTCAGTTATGTTTTATTATTTTGAGTGCTGCTTTTATTGAGTTTTGTCAGCTTTGATTGTTGTTCTTTTGTTTCAGTAAATGGAACCTGAAGGCTTAGGAGATCAAGGCGAGGGAAGTGGACATGCTTCATGGACATCCATCTGCAATGTCTGCCTTCATGCTCGTTCAGCTGGCCAAAATAGTGGCCACTGGAACTAGAACGTCGTCCGGCTTCAAAAAATGTCATCTGAAATCTTGTGCAAAAGCTGTCAGTGAGAAGTTTAACACAACTCAAACTGGTGAACAAAATAAAATCCATTTGAAGACATGGCAAAGAAAATTTGCAAACGTGAATAGGCTTATGAAGTTGAGTGGTGCTGGTTGGGACGAAGATAATTATATCATAACACTTGATCCTGAGCATTATAACAATTATCTCAAGGTAACTTTTATTTCATTTTCCATTCTATTTATGTTTTATTTTAGCAAGGACTTGTAACTACTTTCATATTTTAGGACCACAAATCTGATACTGATTACTTGACCAAGCCTATTAAGAACTATCCTGAGATGGCTATAATATTTGGAAATAGCATGGCCACTGGAAAATTTGCAAAGGATTCAAATTCAGCTCTTGGTACTGATCAAGTTGAAAATGATGATGAGGGTCCTAACACTTCCGATGATATTGGAACATCATCAACAACCAGTAGGCCTAACAAAAGATCAAAAAATGTTGAACATGATGACACTGGGTTGATTGAACCTTTCAAATACAGCAGTGACAGGCTTGCTAAAGCTATAGAGAAGGTGTCAGCTGGAAATATGAATTTGCCACTTGACTTGTTTGATAAGATAAAAGAACTTCCTGGTTTTGATGACACACACAAGTCATTTTACTATGCTCACTTGGTTGAGAATCCTCATATTGGAAAAGCTTTCTGCAACTTACCCTTTGAACATAGGTTGAATTTTATTGCAAAGTGGATTTCTGAGAGATTTCCACTCTAAAGATTTGTCAATCGATTAGTGTGAAGTTATATTTTATTTATGTAAGTTTCTGCTATATGAACTTGTGTTATTTATGTAAGGTTCGAGACTGTTGTAATGAAACCTATGTTATGGACCTGTTCACTTTTGCTCAGTAATAGTAGAACTTGTGTTTACATGTTATTTATTAATTAAATTATTTTCTTGCTGCAACTTCTGTTGACAGATTGCATTTTGTATGACTGCTTACTAAAAATAATCATATCCATGTCTCAATCCTATCCCTTCAAACAAACAGGAGACAGGACCATTCCATCCCACATTATCCCTTCAAACAAACATGAGAAAGCACCATTTCATCCCAGGTTATCCCTCTAACCAAATAGAAAACAGGGATCGTTTCATCCCACAAGACAAATAAAAAATAGGATCGTTCTCCCTGTAAACTGGGATGGATTCAACCCATCCCACCTTGTCTCCAAACCAAACACATCCTTAAAGAACAAAAAAATTTGGAGACACCACTATATTAATAACAGTGCAGCAACTTAATGTAAAGAATGCCAGGTTTATATGGGGAACCGAAACAAGGCCTTCAAACAACTCTTGTAAACACTAAATATACAAGGATGCTATTATAGAGGTACTTAAAACCAGAAGCCAGTAAGCGCACAAACCTGTCTCCAACCCCTAGTATATAAGTAATGACAGAGTAACCAGCACAGCTTTTAATGAAAGTTTCCAAGCATTGGACCGTTATACCGAAAGGACCATCCTCATCAGGATGGACCTTCTGTAGGTAATTCGTAATACTGCGATGTTCTGATAGAATCTGGGAAAACACAATACTTCCATCAGTATGAAAACTTCCATGAAATTTGTAGGAATGAACTTAAGTTGGGATTTGTAGGAATCTTTATTGCATAGAAAGGATAAATTGATATTTGTTAACTTGACAGTAGCTTCCATTTGTCTTCCATTTCAAGTTACCTGTGCGAGAGAACTAGAAGGAATAAATTCAAGCATTCCCTCATCTTGCCCAGTTGCAAGAACTCGATATGGAGTAAGGTGCAAGTCCAGATTTTCTAATTTGAGTAACCGGTCCATCAAAGAAACTGTTTGGTTGACCTGTAAATCTCACGAATAATTAGCCATGATTCCCTCCCTCCCATTCAAGTTGGAAGTGAATAGCGACCCTATCTTAGTTTCATGTTACATGTTACGGTACACAATGTTTCACTCTTCAGGTAAAAGTGTCAAATGAGAAATATATAATCGTTGACTTAAAGTCCAAGTTTTGACCACTTCACTTCGCATAAAAATTACCTGCTCACCGTTACATAACGAAGCTGATATATTGTATAAGGACTAGAATAAATGTAGAGTAAAATTGATTAGTTACCAGCTGATCCTGCCGGAGATCATCTCCCTTTTTATAAATTATCTTAAAGGTTCCTCCATTTACAGTCTTGAAAGTAAGGCGCAATGGATTTAAGGCACTTTTAAATATAGATGATTCTTGGGGAACAACCCCTGAAAGGAGAACAGTTGGTGCTAATGGCGAACGAATTGGCTGCAAACGGTACAAAAGAATATGTTGGTTATAGCTAAAAAGCCATGGTAATCTGTAAAACATTGCATAATGTAACAGAAGGTAGAATTATACCTCATCAAAGTTCGTAAGCTCACTGAAAGTTCCTGACAGTAACTGCCTTAATTTTTCAATTTTCTTTTGCGCACTACCACGTACGCTTCTTACATCCTTCATAATAGAACATAATTGAGCAGTGAGCTCAGTCTGCCGAAATAAACTCTGCCACAGTCGAAACCCATCTTCATCTCCATCCTCCCTACCAACTGACTGTTAAGAACAGAGACCACAAATGTACACAATCAAGTTTGCAGACTGGAAGTACTGGAAACAAGAGGATGTCAACAAAAGGAAGAAAAATGTACCTTCATCATACTATTTTCAAGCATGTCATATGTACAGAGATATCGTCTAGCATATGCAGGACCATGAAGCTCAACTACTAGATACCAGCGAAAAAAGCTCGCAATTTCAATATTTGATAAAGCTGAAATGAAAAGAAAGATTGCAGCATTGCTGTTAGCTTTGTACTGTGGCAACATAAAAAACACAAGCCAACAGAACTTCTGTTAGAGGAAAATTCTTCTACATATCAGTAAATTAATGGTATTCAAATGGGGGTAGACTGGATTCATGATAGAACATCTATATTGCATTTAACATACCACGGTTTACAAGAAACACAGCCAAATGGGACTTGTCTGATCTTTCGAACCGGAGTGCTTGTACTAACTGGAGTAAATAACATTGTAATTCTTCATCATCAGCTCTTTCAAGTACACTGACAGCATAACCACGGACCTTTGCAAAAAAGTAACGGTTATAAGGTAAAAACATGCAACCGGAGTCAGAATCTAAACGTTGAACTATTCATTGAATAAATGAGAGAATAGGGTGTTGGATGATCCTCGGCTGCGGCTTGTGCTGGCACCCGCAGCAGGCCAGCCCAGACCACTACATGCCTAGTTAGGCCCAGGGGTGCACCAGGTCTGGTTGCGCACAGCTTTCAGGCGGCGTGCACAGGTCGGATTCGGCCTGTACAGGCCGGCCAAGAGGGGGTGCGTCCTGGAGCCTTATTGGACTAAGACTTTAGTTTAGACAATAAGTAAAGAGTTCTAGGAATATATTAAATCTGCTGCAGTTTGGACTAGGATTAGAGAGTCCTAGTTGCAGTCGAATTGGTTCTAAACAAGCTATACAATGCCGGGGAGTCCAGGTACATCCCTGCCCAGAATATTTTCTCCAATTTTCCCTGCGCCAGCTCTATCTCCTCTCTCCTCCATGCACACGCACACTACCATCAGATCAATCTGCAACAACAGTTCGGCAGCAGACCAGTTATGTCCTGTGCATCCAGAACCCCCTTCACCCCTCTGTTCTTACGCACACAGCACTAGGGATCGGATCTGCTACTGCAGATCGGTTCTAGCGGCGAGAACAGCAATAGTTCCACTGAGGTGATCGGCAGATTTTCAACATTTGTGATATCGGAGCCATGTTGGACCCAGGAGAAGAGGCATGCGGTATGGCACAAGACTCAGCATCCATGAACAGATCCACACGCGGTTCCGGCGGGAGAGCACGCACAGGCGACAGCAAGAGCAGCGCAGCGCAAGGAGTTCGCGTGGTTCGTGAAGTGAGCAGCAGCACTACCTACCGCGTTCTCACCAAGACCAACTACGCGGAGTGGATGATCATGATGAAGATCAAACTCAAGGCGTGGGTGTCGTTGAAAAGTCTTCAAGGAGGGTGGTGTGGACGAGCAAGAGGACATAATGGTGTTTGACGTCTTCGTCAGCACCTTGCTGACGGAGATGGTGACCACAATCGGTGAGAAGAACTCGGTGAAGGAAGCTTGGAAGACGATCAAGTTCATGGGGTCAATGCCGACTGTAGGAGAGGCGCGCCAACGAGAAGCTTGTTGATTCATCGAGAACAGGCGCGCGACAGAGGCGCCCGCACCGCAGCTTATCAGGCGACAGTGTCGGAGATGATAGAAGCGAGGACACTGGGCTAAGAAGTGTCACTCCAAGCCTAAGCGGGGAGATGCTTAGAGCGAGGATTCTGAGAAGGGCACCTTGCTAATAGCAAGGGTGTGCTATGTTGAGACGCGCCAGGTGGAGGAGGATCATGCACGGCCACCACTAGTGGAGCTGATGGAAGCACGCGTCTTTGTGCATCTCGGCAGCAACAACACCCCCAGCGACGCAGTGTGGCACTTCGACACGGGTGTGACCAATCACATGATTGGGTCGCATGTTTTTCCGAGTTCAACGACAAGGTTGTCGACATGGTGAGACTTGGCTGAGTCCTGTTCCTGGTACTGGTCTAGAACAGCAGCTGCAGGAGACTTTTCCTGGGTGTTGTAGCCTTCCCACGTCAAGAACAGAAGCCACACAAGGGGTTGAACAGATGTCCAGAATAGTGATCTGCCAGATCAGTCCTGACTTCTGATCTCACGCAAGCAGAAGAAAACCAGAAGCTTCTTGGCGCAAGGGGAAAGTGGAGAATAAACTCTGGGAGGTATACTTTATTTCTCTGGAATATTTGGCTATGTATAGCCCAATTTAGATCAAAACTCTCCTTATTTAAACTCCCTACAACAACAATAACAACACCCAAGCATGTTGGGGTCGGCTAGACATGAAACCCAATAATTATATATATATATATATATATCAATGAAGTAAAAGAGAGGAAGGAGATATAAGAATAACAAGGAAAAAAGAAAAAAAACAAGACTAAGATTCTAGCACATGAATTGCTACTTTCCATGCGGTCATATCATGAGCTAAGTCTCTGAATACATTCCAATCTCTCAAATCTCACTTTAACGCCTCCTTCCAGATCAACCTTGGTCGTCCTCTACCCCTCCTAATATTTTCTCTAACTCTTAAAATCCCACTGTTAACCGGTGCTTCTGGAGGTCTTTGCTAGATATGTCCAAATCACCTTAATCAATGTTGGACTAACTTCTCTTCAATCGGCGCCACCCCTACCCTATCACGAATCGCCTCATTCCTTATTCGGTCTCTTCTCGTGTGCCCGCATATCCACCGTAGCATGCGCATCTCTGCAACACTCATTTGTTGGACATGTTGCCGTTTAGTTGACCAACATTCCGCCCCATAAAGCATCGCAGGTCTGATCACCGTCCTATAGAATTTTCCTTTTACCTTTTGTGGGACCTTCCTATCGCATAGAATTCCAGAGGCTTGTCGTCATTTCATCCACCCTACCTTGATCCTGTGGCAAACATCCTCATCAATAACGCCATTGCTTTGTAACATTGATCCTAAGTATCAAAAAAAGTTCCTTCTGGGTACTATTTATCCTTGTAGATTAACATTTCCCTCTTCATGACCAACACCACTAAAGTCACACCTCATATACTCAGTCTTGGTCCTACTAAGTCTAAACCTCTTGGACTCTAAGGTTTGTCTTCATAACTCTAATTTCTTATCAACATCATCACTAGTTTCATCTACTAGCACTACATCATCGTCAAAGAGCATGCACCAAGGGATATCCCCTTGTATATCCTTCGACACATCATCCATCACCAAAGAAAAGATGTATAGGCTTAAAGCTGATCCTTGATGTAGTCCTACCGTGATAGAAAATGCATCAGTCTCATTATCACTTACGCACACACTTGTCCTAACATTATTGTACATATCTTTGATAAGGGTAATGTATTTTGTTGACACTTTATGTTTCTCTAGTGCCCACCACATGACTGACCTTGGTATCTTGTCGTACGCCTTCTCCAAGTCAATGAACACCATATGCAAGTCCTTCTTATGCTCCCTATATCTCTCCATAAGCTGACGAAGCAAGAAAATCACCTCCATTGTAGACCTCCCAGGCATAAAACCAAACTGGTTTTTAGTGACATTGGTCACTTTCCTCAGACGGTGTTCAATCACTCTCTCCCAAAGCTACTGATAGAAATATATCTCGGGTTCCTTAATCTACTGAAGATAAAGACCGACTCCAGCTCTATCTAGACTCAAATTGATATGATCTGATCTGAACAAATCGACTCCCAAACAAACTGATCTGATCTGATTGGATCAGACTGGGCAACCGTTCTGATCTCGTCCCCGCCTAGTTGCACGCCCTCCAGGCCTGAGTTGGACTGGGCCTGGGCCTGCCGCACCAGGGAGTGGCACAAGTGGGAGAGTCACCCAACAGTGATCGCCAGATTTCCAACATAGGGTAACCATTTATAACTGTAACAAAACACACTGACACAGGACTTGGATTAGAATCTACAACACTAGGACACCCATGTTGAAAAATGTTTTAGGCAAATTTATCTTAAGCACACTAGGCCCAGCCGCCGCCGCTGCAGTGGCCCTGCGCCGCCCGCGTGCCTGCGCTGCAGGCCTCGCCGGCGCGCCGGCCGCCGGAGCCGCCGCCGCTGAGGCAACGCGCGCCTGCGCCGCCGCCGCCGCCGCTGAGGCAATGCGGGCCTACGCTGCCGCACCGCCTGCTGCTGTTGCTGCCGCTGGTGCGCAGCCCGGCCACGCCGCCGCACCACCTAATGGGGACGCCGCCTCTGCCGCAGGCGCATCCCCAGCCCGCGCCGTTGTGCCCTGGGGCGCCGCCGCCGGATCCGCGCCCGGGCTGCCCGATCTCGGGCAGAGCCGGCGCGCGCCCGGATTCAGGTTCGCTGGGGTTGCTGGTGTGCACCCCAGCCACGCCGCTGCGCCGTCTGATGGGGCCGCCGCCTCTGCTGCACCGCCGCGCCGCCACCCTGGGCCGCCGTCGGCGCCGCGCCATTGCCCGGGGCCGCCCCGCTGCCACCATGTGCCGTCGGCGCTCCTGCAGCCCCCAGCGCTACCACCCCTCGAGTCGCTGCTGCCTGGCCCGCCGTCGTCACCTCTGCAGCGCCCCACGATGGCGCCGCTACCTGGCCCGCAGCAGCTGCAGCCGCCCAGTGGGCCGCTGTTGCCTCTGCAGTGCCCCACGACGGTGCCGCTGCCTGGCCCGCAGCAGCTGCAGCCGCCCCTTGGGCTGCCGGTCCTGCAGTCCCCCACGACGGCGCCGCCTGGCCCGCTGCCGCCCTGGGAGGTGCCTCTCGGCCGCCATTGGCTGATGTACCTGGATCAGCTGTTGCCTACTCTGTTGGCACCACTGTCGAGCGTCCGAGCGTGTTGTCTTCCTTCTCGGCGCCGCCACCGCCGGGGCAATGTCGCGACCCGTTCTACACCGTCGGTCTACCTGCGGGGTATCACGTCGTCTGGCCCTGACTGGGTGGTGGACTCCGGTGCCTCGTACCACACCACCCCTAACGTCGGTATCCTCTTCTCTACCCGCCCTTCCCGTCCCTCTGATCCTTCATCTATTGTTGTTGGGAATGGGTCGACTCTTCCAGTCACCGTAGTAGGTGACTCGGGTTCGCCGGATTCATTTCAGCTACGTGATGTTCTTGTTGCACCTAACATCATTCAGCACGTTCTTTCCGTTCGTCGTTTTACTACTGACAACCATGTTTCCCTTGAGTTTGATCCTTATGGTGTAACTGTGAAGGATCTTACTAATCGACGCATTCTCTTTCATTGTGATAGTACGGGTCCCATGTACACGATGCGTCTTCCTGCTTCCGCTCCGCCTCTTGCCCTGACTACGACAGCTTCTTCGACCATTTGGCATCGCCGACTTGGCCACCCCGGTGTTGATGCTATGTCGAAGTTGTCTGGTAGTTCAGTGATTTCGTGTACTCGGGGTACTCATGAGTCTCTTTGTCATGCTTGTCCAGTGCGACAACGGGCGCGAGTTTGACAACTCTACGTTCCGTGACTTTCTGCTTTCTTGCGGCGTTCAGTTGCGCATGTCATGCCCGTACACTTCCCCCCAGAACGGCAAGGCTGAGCGCATAATTCGGACCACCAACGATGTCATGCGCTCCCTGATGTTTCAGGCTTCTACCCCTACTCGCTACTGGGCGGAGGCGCTTCACACTGCCACCTACCTCATTAATCGCCTTCCTACTAAGGCGATTAGTGCTCCCACCCCTCACTTCGCTTTGTTCGGCACCCATCCTCTTTACGACCATCTTCGAGTCTTCGGGTGCGCTTGCTACCCGAACCTCTCTACCACAGCTCCCCATAAGCTTGCGCCTCGCACGACTCAGTGTGTTTTCCTTGGGTATTCTCCTGACCATAAGGGGTACAGGTGCCTTGACCCTACCACCCGTCGTATCTTGATCTCCTAACACGTCGTCTTCGACGAGTCTTCCTTTCCCTTTTCCACCCTGTCCTCTGACTCCGTCGCTGAGTTGGATTCCCTCTTCTCTACTGACCCCGAGGCCGCTCCTGTACAGCGACCTTGTCAGTTACCTCTTACAGGTTACCCGCCCGCTGCACCACGCACGACTTCGGCGTCTTCCACGCCACCTGCTATGCCTTACGTGGCTCCGGCGTCCCTGACCCCACTTGCTGCACCACGCGCGGCACCGGCGTCCCCGATGCCTCCAGCTGCGCCACGCACGGCCTCGGCGTCCCCGACGTCACCCACTGCACCACGCGCGGCCCCGGTGTCCCCGACGACGCCTGCTGCGCCAAGCGCGGCCTCGGCGTCCCCGACGTAGACCACTGCGCCACGCGCGGCCTCAGCTTCCCCGACATCACCTGCAGCAAGCCCGACATCACCAAACGCACCAGGAGCAGCACCGACGACGACTTCTCGCTTAGCCGACCCCGTACTTGCCTACCAGCGACGAGCACGGGGGGCGGCCCTACTCCAGCTGCACCACGCGTGGCCCCGAGACGAGAGCAGGTTGTTGTACCTGAGTGCCCGGTGTACAACCCTCCTCTTCTCCACAGGGATCCTGGTCACGTCCACCCGATGGTGACTCGACGTGCATCCGGGAGTCTTCGGCCAGTTGAGCGCTTCACCGGAGCTGCCTTCTCGTCGACGACTTCTCCACTGACCGACTCTTCTTCGATCTCACCCATACCTACTTCCGTGTGTAGCGCCCTCGCCGACCCTCACCGGCGCCGCGCTATGGAGGAAGAGTATGAGGCTCTGCTTGCCAACATGACCTGGGACCTGGTTCCCCGTCCTGGTCGTGGCAATGTTGTCACGGGCAAGTGGGTGTTCACGCACAAGAAGAAGGCGGACGGTACCTTGGAGAGGTACAAGGCTCGGTGGGTACTCCGGGGTTTCACTCAGCGCCCTGGAGTCGACTACGACGAGACCTTCAGCCCGGTGGTAAAGCCGGCGACGGTTCGTACCGTTCTGTCGCTGGCTCTCTCGCGTTCTTGGCCTGTCCACCAGTTGGACGTCAAAAATGGTTTCCTCCACGGTACACTGACCGAGACGGTGTACTGCAGTCAGCCGGCAGGGTTTGTTGATTCAGCTCACCCAGACATGGTCTGTAAGCTGAACAAATCCCTATACGGACTGAAGCAGGCACCGCGAGCCTGGTATAGCCGGTTCGTCTCCTTCTTGGTCTCACAGGGGTTCGTCGAAGCTAAGTCGGACATTTCGCTGTTTGTCTATCGACGTGGCAGTGACACTGCTTACCTCCTACTGTACGTCGATGACATTGTACTAACAGTGTCTAGTCCGGCTCTGCTTTAGCGCACCATTTCTGCTTTACAGCAGGAGTTCGCTATGAAGGACCTGGGCCATCTTCACCACTTCCTGGGCATTGCGGTCGAGGACCGACCAGGCGGCTTATTCCTTCACCAGCGACAGTACTGCCTGGATATCCTCCAGCGAGCGGGCATGACTGAGTGCAAGCCTTGCTCCACTCCAGTGGATACTCAGGCGAAGCTCTCCGCTACCGATAGGACACCCGTCTCTGACCCCACTACTTACAGGAGTCTTGCAGGTGCTCTTCAGTACCTCACCTTCACCAGGCCAGATATCTCGTATGCAGTTCAGCAGGTGTGCCTCCACATGCATGACCCGAGGGAGCCGCACCTCACCGCTGTGAAGCGGATTCTTCGGTACCTACGAGGTACTCTCGACTACGGCCTCCTCCTTCGACGTGACACGGCCTCCGAGCTGGTCGTGTACACCGATGCTGACTGGGCAGGCAGCCCAGACACACGACGTTCTACTTCTGGGTACGCCGTCTTCCTGGGCGGTAACCTCGTCTCCTGGTCCTCGAATCGACAGCCCGTGGTGTCGCGTTCGAGTGCTGAGGCGGAGTATCACGCCGTGGCTAACGGCGTAGCTGAGGCCTCCTGGCTCCAGCAGCTGCTTCAGGAGCTCCACACTCCCATCACCAGGAGCACCCTCATCTACTGCGACAACGTCAGCGCCGTGTACCTCTCCACCAACCCGGTCCAGCATCAGCGCACGAAACATGTGGAGATTGACCTCCACTTTGTTCGTGAGCGGGTTGCACGCGGCGAGGTTCGAGTACACCATGTCCCGACGACGACGCAGTTCGCCGACATCTTCACGAAGGGCCTCCCGTCGTCGTTGTTCTCCGAGTTTCGGTCCAGTCTCAACATGGCTAGATGTTGTGACTGCGGGGGGGTGTTAGACACTGTGATTATGTGTGTGTCACAGGGGCATATTAGTCATTAGTGAGGGATTAGAGTTAGGGAGTTTAGTCCTTTTTCCCCTCCTAATCCCTCTATATAATCAGACCTGTACCTCAAACTTATCATCCATCTAATACAGCCACCATTAGCCCTCTAATACTCTCCAACACACTGCAAAATATGATTTTAGTTGTATTAAAATTGTAAATTTTTTGCTCTTTTCTGAGACGCACTATAGCAGATGAAAAGGTTGTTATCGGTTTTTACCTAAATGCATAAAATACATTAGAATGTTATAACTTGAAACTTTGCATAAAGGTACATTATATCATTCTCTATCAATGTACTTTTGTCAGATTTTGTCAGATTAACTCCGTCGTCTATCTTGTAATGACATAGCCGGTTCCAAGCCTGGTAAAAGAGGGGTTGTACTAGGCTTGGTGAGCCAACAACTAAACTTAGCCATTCTCATGGAAATGAAACCCGATAAAAATTCGTTGGGGCATAACACTCTTAGCGACGCGCCATATCGGAACCCGAGTATGGTGTTAAGTGAGTAAGGGTCGGGTTACCACCGTCTTAGTGGCGCGCCACATCAGAACCCGGATGTAGTGTTAAATGGGCAAGGGCTGGATCGCCACCACAATAGCGACGCGCTACATCATTGCCTGGATGTAATGATACGTGAGCAAGGGTCTGCGTCTTACTCGACAGATGCAAAGGACCAGGAAGCTAGCCGAAAAAAATAGATTTCGGGTGAGTAGATGGAATGTAGGATCCTTGACGGGAAGCTACGTGAGTTAATAGATGTTGCAATTAGGAGATAGGCTTGGTGAGGCGGCATCAAAACCAGTCATTTCTATGGATATGAAAACCCAATTTGGGTTTTATATCTAGCCTACCTCAACGTGTTTGAGATTGAGATAAAGGCTTGTTGTTGTTGTTGTACAAGAGACTAGATGGGTGGGTCAAAAGGCGAGAGAAGTCGAGAATACCGGTTTCAAACTTAAGTATTCTGAATAGTCTGGGACTAGGAATGTCGTAGGCGTTCTAATAGATAAGAGTCTCAAGGAGGGAGTAGTGGATGTCTGGAGACGAGGGGACAGGATCATCCTAGTCAATATAGTTATTGGGAACATTGTCTTGAACGTCATTAGTGCTTATGCACCACAAGTTAGGCTCAACATGAGTGTTAAGAGGCAATTTTTTTAGGGGGGGGGCTTGGAGAATATGGTTAGTAGTGTACCGATAACCGAGAAACTCCTCATAGGAGGAGATCTCAATGGTCATGTGGGTACAACTAATATAGGATTTGAGGGGGTACATGGAGGCTTTGGATGTGATGATAGAAATCGGAAGGGAAAGGACATCATAGACTTTGTCGTAGCCTATGATCTGTTGGTAGCTAACACACTCTTTAGGAAGAGACAATATCACCTAATGACCTTTAGTAGTGCTCAATACTCCAGCCAGATTAACTTTGTCCTCACCTGGAGAAGGGATATAGGGGGCGTGTTTAGATTGTAAGGTGATCCTCGAGGAGTGTGTTGTGACACAACATAAGCTTGTTGTACTTGACTTTCGCTTCCACGCAGATGGTTTGCAGGACAAAGGTGACAAAAGCAAAAGAACAAAGTGGTGGAAGCTGAAAGGAGAAGCACAACAATCCTTTAAAAAGAGGGTGATCACAGAAGGACCATAGGAGAAAGATGGGGATGTAGATAGTATGTGGGTGAAAATAGCAACTTGCATTAGGAAGGTAGCTAGTGAGGTCCTTTTGACGTGACAAAATAAAAGAAACTTATAGATAAAAACACTTGGTGCTGGAATGAGGAAGTACAAAAGGCCATTAAGGAGGAGTGTTATAATAGTTAGCATCATGATAGAAGAACAAGCAACATGCTGAAGTACAAAGAGACCAAGAAAAATACAAGGCCGACTGTGAGTAAAGCAAAAGGACAAGCCTATAATGAGTTATTTGGGAGACTAGAGATAAAAGAAGGTGGAAAGGACATATACACGATGACGAAAATTCGCGAGAGAAAGATGAGCGATCTCGGTCAAGTTAAATGCATCACAGACAAGACAAAACACATTCTAGTGAAGGATGAAGAGATTAAGAATAGATGGTGAGATTACTTTGATAGACTATTCAATGATAGGAATGGGAGCATTATGCTTGAGGTCGATGACTTTTTTGATGACTCGAACAGGCGGTTCGTGCGGAGGATACAAGAGTTTGAGGTTAAGAAGGCCTTAAAAAGGATGGAAAGAGGAAAGGCCCTCGTCCCTGACGATGTCCCTATTGAGATGTGGAGATGTATTAGGGATGTGGCAATAGTATGACTCACGAAGCTATTCAACCATATTTTCAGTCAAACAAGATGTCTAAAGAGTGGAGAAAAAGTATATTAGTACCTATCTTCAAGAATAAAGGAGCCTGGAAACAGCCTCTTGCAGAAATGCAGGGAAGGATACGTACAAAAGACCCAAGTGGGTCAGATCCTTCCCCGGACCCTACGCAAGCAAGAGCTACATGCAATGGGCTGCCCTTTCTTTTTTTTTCTTCAAGAATAAAGGAGATATTCAAAGTTGTACTAATTACCGAGGGGTTAATCTTATGAGTCATATTTTGAAGCTTTAGGATAGAGTGAATCAACACCGCATGAGGAGAGTAATCAATGTCACTAAAAACCAGTTTGGCTTTATGCCTGGGAGGTCTACTATGGAGGCGATTTTCTTGTTCCGTTAGCTTATGGAGAGATATAGGGAGTATAAGAAGGACCTACATATGATGTTAATTGACTTGGAGAAGGTGTATGACAAGATACCAAGACCGGTCATGTGGTGAGAGCTGAAGAAACATAAAGTGCCAACAAAGTACATTACCCTTATCAAGGATATGTACAATAATATTGTGACAAGTGTGAGTGTAGGTGATAATGAGACCGATATATTTCCTATCACGATAGGACTACATAAAGATCAGCTTTGAGCCCATAGTGATAGATGAGGTGTCAAAAGGATATACAAGGGGATATCTCTTGGTGCATGCTATTTGCTGATAATGTAGTGCTGATAGAAGAAACTATGGATGACGTTGATAAGAAATTAGAGCTATGGAGACAAAACTTAGAGTCCAAGGCGTTTATACTTAGTAGGACCAATACCGAGTATATGAGGTGTGATTTTACGGGTGTTGGATGTGAAGAAGGGAATGTTAGTCTACAAGGACAAATAGTACCTAGGAGGGACTCCTTTCGATATTTAGGATCAATGTTACAAAGCAATGGCGATATTGACAAGGATGTTTGCCATAGGATCAAGGTAGGGCGGATGAAATGACAAAAATGCTCTAGAATCCTATGTGATAGGAAGGTCCCACAAAAGCTAAAAGTGAAGTTCTATAGGACAATGATCATATTTGTGATGCTATGTGGGGCGAAATGTTGATCAACTAAAAGGTAACATGTCCAATAAATAAGTGTCACGGAGATGTGTATGCTATGGTGGATGTGCGGACACACAAGAAAAGACCGAATTAGGAATGAGAGGATTCGTGACAGGGTTGGGGTGGCACCGATTGAAGAGAAGCTAGTACAACATCGACTAAGGTGGTTTGGACATATCCAGCGGAGACCCCCAGAAACAACGGTTAGCAGAGGGATTTTAAGATGTAGAGAAAATTGTAGGAGGAACTCCTACGCCTTTCTAGATATATCCGGTCCCAAGCCCGGGTAAAGGAGGAGAGTTGTGATAGGCTTGGCAAGCCAGCATCAAAACCAGCCATTACTATGGATATGAAACTCAGTTTGGATTTCATATCTAGACTACCTCAACATGCTTGAGACAAAAGCTTTGTAAAAGAAGAAAATATTAGGAGGGGCAGAGGTGACCAAGGTTGACTTGGGAGAATGCGGTAAAACGAGACTTGAGAGATTGGGATATATCTAGAGATTAGCTTATGATAGGATTGCATGTAAGTAGCAATTCATGTGCCAGAATCTTAGCTTCTTTTATATATATCTTGTTACTCTTATATCTCCTCCTCTCTTTTACTTCATTTTAAAAAAAATAAAAATATTGGGTTTATGTCTACCCCACCCCAACATGCTTGGGACAAAAACTTTGTTGTTGTTGTTGTTTAGAAGAAAAGGGGGACGTACCCAGTGCCAAAGACTCCCACACATTGTGGGGTCTGGGGAAGACTTATTCTGTTTTTGCAGAGAGGTTGGTTGAAACCCAAAACCTCAGAACAGAATTGGGGGACACACTATCACTGCGCCAGGTCCGCCCTTCGCTGTTGTTGTTTGTTCTAAAAAATAAATATTAAACCACGAACAAACTTTTGTAAACAATCAAAAAATCTACCAAAAAGTACATTGATAGAGAATGCAACAATGTACTTTTTCACAAAATTTTAATTTTTTATGTATTTTATGCAGTGACATAAACTCACTGGCGTAGCGGTAAAGCTGTCGCCTTGTGAAAGGTCACACATTCAAGTCCCAGAAACAACCTCTTACAGAGATGTAGGGAAAGGTTGCGTATAAAAGACTAAAATGTGTTGGACCCTGCGCAAGCGGGAGCTACATGAACCGGACTGACCTTTCTTTTTTACGTAGTGAGATAAAAAAGTTGAAAGAAACTTTTTTTATCTGCTACAGTGTCTGAGACAACAGCCAAAATTTGCAATGTTTCTAAAATCGCATTTTGCAGTGAGTTGGAGGCGAAGCCATGTTTTTGTGTTTCAGATAAATTTGCCAATTTTTTACGTCGACGTAATAGACAAAATTCCCAAAAGACTGTACGTCATTTCTAATTATGACAGCAAATTGCCATGAAAAATTCAGACAATATTTGCATATGGATTGAGAACTAATTCACTTAAGAGGACAAAGGTAGAAGAATAAAAAGTTCTCTATTAATCCGAGTATACAACCAATGACATAAGAAAATCATAAGCATGCACAATCAGAGGTGGCAGATTGCGTACTTCATCACTTTCAAAATCCGGTGAGAGAAGCTCTAGTGCATCAGCCACATCAATTGTTTCCCACTTTTCGATCAATTCAATAGCTTGCTTAGCTTCCTGAATAGCATTATCATTTCGGGATCAGATCATGCAGTGTTCATGGCTCCAAAAAACGAAAATCAGATTCTTTTCAGTATATAAACAAATTTGACATGATGAAAATGTAAACATCAGATAAGCTAATTCAGTGATTTTCAATATATAAACAAGTGCCACTTTGCCTGATGATACCAATTATGTAAGCACAAACTAAAATAAGATATCACACACAAAAAAAACTTTACTAACTTGGTTGTCACTCCAATCCACTGAGCGGACAAATTTTGTAAGAGCTTTCTTCTCAGACATCAAAGAGAAACGAAATTTCCACACCAATTGCTTCTCATCCACCTCTAAAGCACGTGTAGGAGGAAATTTGATGATTGTTTGTAGTAACCTACAAAACTAAATCAATCAGCTAGAGAAGACATGACTCTACCTCACTGTTAAAATAAATGATGGAATTCTGCTTCCTGCATCTTCTAAATTAATTTGAGTTGCCATGCAAATGTGGCTAGCTCATAATTTCATGACAGGTGAAACCAGAAGCTAAAGAAAGTTCCTCGCAAAGAGCTTAAGTTGGCACAGCGAAAAAAAGAAAAGAAAATAAAAGATTTTATAGATTGCACTTGCTTTCGCTCATTTGAGCTTGGTTTTAGATCTTTATCAACTATTCCACGAGTCAAGCTCCTGGCCAGTTTTAACTGTTTGTGCTCAGATGGATTGGTTCGTCCGAGTTCAGGGTCCCACACAGTAACCAGTTCGTTTGATAGTGATACTGGGGTTGGTGCATAAAAATTTGCTCCAGATTCCTGCATGTGGGAAAAAAAATTAACGCATGTGCACACTTGACAGTAAGTTACTTTTTTCCTTGAACAGGCAGGAGTGTATAGAGAGTAATGTTAACCTGGAACACCACTCTGTGTTCGAAACTGCACAATTCAACAACCAGACTAGGGTAGAAATTTATCTTCTTCTCACACTCTTTCTCCCTAGCTTTCTCCATAGCACTGAAGGCAAGACGATCCAGCCAATCAACATGCTGTATCTGACCTCTCTCATACTTGTTGACAAGCCTTTCCATACGCTCTATCTCACCCCTCTCCTTCTTGGGAACCTAATTGCCCAAGATAAGAAAAAAAGAAGGTAAATCCAGCTTAAGGTAATAGAAGGAAACACATGCAAGGATTGGCTGAGAGCAACGTATGAATCTAGCATGCAACAAAAGCAAATAATTCTCTATGTAACCTTGCCAGGGGTTGTGGTGGGAACTCTTCCATCTGCCTCCTTTTTTGGCCATAATCTTAGCTTCTGCCTTCCAGTTTTAAGCTGCCTTTTGCTGTTAAAAAGAAATATGGTAGCGCCACCAACAATGTCAGTGTCTTCTCCAGACGAGACATCCCACACCTACATCATACACATAAAACATAGAAAGTAAGAAAACGCACGGGAAAACAAATGGCAGGAAATATAAAAGCATCAAAGGACAATGGTCTAAAAATCCTTACTACATCATGTTTATATTGAGCATAACAAACTTTCCTCTCCTATAAATAGAGTACACCCTACTCATATCTGTCCTATTTGCTGCTTTCAAAATGCACTTAGAACAAAAAGAAAAGACAACGACAAAATGAGAAGCCAAAGCCATCATTTTTAACCAATGAACAGAGCCATGCAGAACACGTTCCAAATGGCCCATATATCAATACGTTTTCTCTACGTTGGTCTAGTCCTTGAACTAGTCCATCAGTAGAGTGGTTATTTTCACCACAAATAGAATGATCTAGAGATTTGAGAGATTGGAATGTATCCAGAGACTTAGCTCATGATAGGACCGCATGGAAAGTAGCAATTCATGTGCCAGAATCTTAGTCTTTTTTCTTTTCTTTTTTCTTGTTGCTCTTATATCTCTTCCTCTACTTCATTGAAATATATATATACATATATATATAATTATTGGGTTTCATGTCTAGCCGACCCCAACAACATGCTTGGGACAAAAGGCTTGGTTGTTGTTGTTAGTATCTAAAGTATTACTCTCATGGAGAGGATGACACTAAGAGTTGGGAAATTTTTCTTGTTTCATTCAACACACAATGCCATGCTCAACCTAGGGGTTGGGGTTACATATTTATAGCTAAGGCAGCCAAGTATATACCTAGATGCTAGTCTAAGATGCTGTCCTACTAAAGGACTAATATGCTGTCCTCTTGGTCTAAGATGTTGTCCAACCAAAGGACTAAGATGTTGTCCTACCAAAGGACTAATATGATGTCCTCTTGGTCTAAGATGTTGTCCTACCAAAGGACTAAGATGCTGTCCTACCAAAGGACTAATATGATGTCCTCTTGGTCTAAGATGCTGTCCTACCAAAGGACTAAGATGTTGTCCTACCAAAGGACTAATATGCTGTCCTACTAAGGACTGAGATGTTGTCCTAACTAGGGGTCACACAGACCAAGAGTACAAGACTTATTCCTTCATTTTCCCCCTAAGTCTTGTGCGTTGTCTTGTGGGAGAGTTGGACCATCCAGATCCTGGAGCAAATGTCAAGGAACGTGATCCTCCCAAGGGGCTTGGTGAGCAGGTCTACAAGTTGGTCCTTGGTGTTGATGTAGCACGCCTTGATGCTCCCTTCCTTCAAGCAGCCTCGAAGGAAGTGGTACCTCACACGGATGTGCTTGCTCCGTTCATGAAAGACGGGGTTCTTTGCTAGAGCCAGAGCGGACTTGTTGTCCACCCTCAGTTCCACCGCTCCGGTGTCTTTGCCGAGGAGATCACCAAGCAGTCGAACTAGCCAGAGCGCCTGAGTCGAAGCAGTAGAGGCCGCTATGTACTCGGCCTCGCAGCTGGACAGGGCCACCACCTGCTGCTTGACCGACTGCCAACTAACGAGGCACTTGCCAAGGAAGAAGAGAATCCCGCTCGTGCTCTTGCTAGTGTCGATGTCGTCGGCGTAGTCGCTGTCGCTGTACCCGACAAGGTGTGCCTCCCCATGGCACCTCGGGTAGTAGAGGCTGTGGTCGGGAGTGCCCGCAACGTAGCGGATGATCCTCTTCACAGCCTGCTGGTGCTCCGTCATCGGTCGCTGCATGAACCGACTGACGTAGCCGACAGATAATGCCAAGTTTGTCCGTGTGTGGGCGAGGTAGCGAAGGCTCCCCACAAGACGTCGATACTGCGTGGCGTCCACCTCCTCCGTCGTGCTGTTGCAGCTCAGCTTCAGTCTCTCCTCCATGGGAGTGAGAGCTAGGTTGCAGTCTGCAAGCCCAGCCAGCTCAACAATACGCTTGACGTAGGCAGTCTATCGAAGCATGATCCCGGAGTCGGCCTGGTGCACCTCGATCCTCAGGTAGAAGGAGAGAGATCCCAGGTCACTCATCTGGAAGGTGGCTTTCATCGCTTCCTTGAATGCTGCCACCTCCGCATCCTTGGTGCCGGTGATCACCAAGTCGTCGACGTAGACACCCACCAGTAGGGCATTTCCTCCATTGCCCTACCGGTAGATGGCCGCCTCGTGCGGGCTTTGCTCGAAGCCCATCCCCTTGAGCGTGGAGTCCAACTTGGCATTCCACGCCCTTGGTGCCTGCCGCAGGCCGTAGAGGGCCTTGCGCAGGCGCAACACCTTGCCCTCCTTGCCAGGAATCGTAAATCCCGGCGGCTGGTGCACATAGACCTCCTCCTTTAAATCACCATTAAGAAACGCCGACTTGACATCCATGTGTTGAACCCGCCAGCCTCCCTGAGCAGCCAACGCAAGGAGTCGCACAGATTCCATCCGCGCCATGGGCGCGAAGGCATCGTCGAAGTCAATCCCCTCCTGTTGCACGAAACCGTGTGCCACCAAGCGAGCCTTGTGCTTGACGATGGCGCCGGCTTCATCTCTCTTCAGCTTGAACACCCACTTAAGGGTGATCGCGCGGTGACCATGAGGGAGGTCAGCAAGCTTCCAGGTGCGGTTGTTCTCAACCGCGTCCATCTCCGACTGCATCGCGGCACGCCATGCCGCGTGTCTCTCAGCCTCTGCGAAAGACCGAGGCTCGCCATCGTCGCACGCAATATGCAACTGCGCCTCCAGATCGTGAGGGACCAGTCCCAGCACCGACTGGTCACCGAGAAGATCCTCTATCGTACGATACCGCAACGGCTCCCCGTCATGGTACGCGTCGATGCGCTCCTCGTCGTGGGAGAGCGGAGTAACGAACTCCACCGGTTTGTGCTCGACACGAGATGGTGTCGGAGTGGACGTACCCGGAGGGATGGCAGTCGGTGCTGGAGTGCGTGGGGTCACCGGCTGTGGTGGTGGAGAGGTTGTCACAGCCGAGGTCATGACTGGGGAGCGTGGCGCTGAAGTTGGTGGAGAAGAGTTGCCTACTCCCCCAGTTCCCTTGAAGTGGACGTACTCGACGATGAAGTTGTCGTATGTCGGAGTCGAGTCGTCGTCTACCGTCTTGTCCCATGCCCATCCTCGCCCTTCATTGAACACTACATCACGTGTCGTGCGCACGCGCTGTGTTCCTGGGTCGAGAATGCGGTAGGCCTTCGAGCCCTCCGCGTAGCCGATGAACACCCCTGGAGTGCTCCTGTCGTCGAGCTTGCTGATGTGGCCAAGCTCCTTGGCGAACGCTAGACAGCCGAAGACCCGTAGGTGAGAGACTGTCGGCTTGCGCCCATGCCAAGCCTCGTACGGCGTCCTGCCATTGAGAGCCTTGGTGGGCGAGCGGTTGAGTATGTAGACCGCCGTCACCACCGCCTCTCCCCAGAAGATAGCCAGCATTCCCCTCTGCTTGAGGAGGGCCCGAGCCATCTCCACAACCGTCTGGTTGCGACGCTCGACAACGCCGTTCTACTACGGGTTGTACGGCGCGGAGTAGTGGCGCTGAACACCCTCATCCGCGCAGTACGACGCGAATTCAGTCGCCGTGAATTCGCCGCCGTTGTCGGTGCGCAGTACGCGCAGCTTGCGGCCGCACTCCGCCTCCGCAATGGCATGCGCGCGCCTGATGGCGTTCGCAGCCTCTCCCTTGCTGCCGAGGACCATCACCCACATGTAGCGGGAGAGGTCATCGACAAGCAGCAGGAAGTAACGTCGTCCTCCCGATGTAGCCGATGTCACCGGGCCACACAAGTCCCCGTGCACAAGGTCGAGCCGCTCCTTGGCTCGGAAGCTCGAATACTTGGGAAAGGGGAACCGCCTCTGCTTTGTCACAACGCAGACATCGCAGAACTGGTCCACATGGTCAAGGCACGGTGGGCCCCGTACCATCTCCTTGGCACTGAGCCGCTTCAGGGCCTTGAAGTGAAGGTGCCCAAAGCGCTCATACCACTGCCACGCCTCGTCATCCCGGCGAGTAGCAAGGCAAAGAGGTTGTGCTACCTGCACGTTAAGGACGTAGAGTCGATTGGTGCCTTTGGTTACCTTGGTGCCTCTGGTCACCGTGGCCCACTCGACGTAGTTTGTCTTGGTGAGGGTAGGCCACCCACCGTCGGGACCAACGTCCCTGACAATGGCTTGGATCCCGTGGTGACCATGGTACCTGTTCGGGGAGGGAGAGTCGTGCCGCCTGTAAATGCCTCGATCTCCGTCGACCCAACCACCCCTACCGGGAGCGTCGCCAACTCGTCCGCGCCCGTCTGGGCTGCAGCTGCCACGCTCATGGGGGTGCGCGTCTGCCCACTATGGCGTCTGTGGTCGTGCTACCTTCCTCGCCAGCCCGAGGTCTTCGTTGGTGCCGCCGTCGGTAGAATCAGAGCCTCTGTCGCTACCGCTACGCAGAGCCTCAAGCTCTGTTGCAGCCGCATGCGCTGCATCCGCAGCCGCTGCTGCTTCTACTTCCACCTTCGCCGTTGCCAGTTCCGCCGCCGCCAGCCTCGCCGCCTTCGCTGCAGCCTCTGCCGCTGCTCGCTCGTGTTCTTCTGCCGTGGCGACCTCGGCCTCCTGCCGATGCCACGCGCTCGAAGCGACCGAGTGCTGAGACTGTCCTTCGGACATGGCGCGCTAGTGGGGGAGTGCTGTGTGGGGAAGAGGCTATCTCAGACAAGCTGTTACTTGTCTGTGCAGAAGAGGAGGAATGAGTTGAAACAACCGGTGTTATTGCTGCCGGCTGAAGACGAAGAGAGGCGTGGGAAGGAGATGAGCAGGAGATGTCTAGGCTACAGGATAGAACGGCTCTGATACCACTTGTTAGTATCTGAAGTATTATTCTCATGGAGAGGATGACACTAAGAGTTGGGAAATTTTTCTTGTTTCATTCCACACACAATGTCATGCCCAACCTAGTGGTTGGGGTTACATATTTATAGCTAAGGCAGCCAAGCATATACCTAGATGCTAGTCTAAGATGTTGTCCTACCAAAGGACTAATATGTTGTCCTCTTGGTCTAAGGTGTCGTACTACCAAAGGACTAAGATGATGTCCTACCAAAGGACTAATATGTTGTCCTCTTGGTCTAAGATGATGTCCTACCAAAGGACTAAGATGTTGTCCTACCAAAGGACTAATATGTTGTCCTCTTGGTCTAAGATGTTGTCCTACCAAAGGACTAAGATGTTGTTCTACCAAAGGACTAATATGTTGTCCTACCAAAGGACTAATATGTTATCCTACTAAGGACTGAGATGTTATCCTAACTAGGGGCCACACAGACCAAGAGTATAAGACTTATTCCTTCAGTTGTTGTTGTAAATAGAATGATCCACTTTCTCCAAAGAAGAATGTATGTGCGTGCGGTAAATATTTGATTTGTGGCATACTCATTAAAAGCATAGGACTCTAACATGCTCGGGACATAACTCTTTTTATTTGCAATTAATAAAAGCAGCATAAGAGCAAGTCCAAGAACTATACCGTGAATGCAAGTTGTGAGAGGGAAGTTAGGTCTCTGTATTTGGTACTTAGTGTATGGGACTCATTCCAGCAGTATGTCGGTCCTGAAGATTCTAGCCTAATATGAGGGAAAACATGTTCTCAATCCAAGTAAAAACGATCATGGATTAAAAAATATCATTAATGTGGCATTAGGTGCAGTCATTATTCGATAGACGGTAAAAAAATACCTCGTCTTTACAGGCAACCCAAATGGTAACCCATCAATGTATAGCTTGCACTCAACAAAGAGCTCCGGAACCTTTCTTTCGGCCGATAAGATATGGTCTGAAAATAAGCACATACGAGAACTATGAAATTTACATAAGAAAAAGAACAGAGCACAATTACTCCTACTAATGATGCATACTAGGATGCAGGCAGATCCTTTTTTCTTGTCAGCAGTTAGAGCACAGAAGTAAAAGCGGCATTTATTTCTCCACTGGGATGGAAAGCAGAGAGGCAGAGGTATGGAGGTTAAAAGTAAATAAAAATTCAAAAATGTGAGTCTCACGGCAAAGAAAAGCATGTCATTACAAATTTGTAAAGGAAAGGATGTTAACATTCTGATTGGAACCGAGGTTGGGGCAAATTCGATAGAGAAACAGAAGGGTTGGTTTTTGACACGGGTGAAATCAGCAAGCAAAGTGAATCTAGGAGGCTGAGAGGGAGCTATCTACCTGCGTGGAGGACGCGGAAGGCGAGGGGGAGGCTGATGTCGCTGGAGAGAAAGAACCGGAACTCGTTGTGGCTGCTGCCGCCCACCATCAGGAGAGGATTCGAGGATGGAGGATGAGATCGAGGACGCCGCGGGAAAAGCGGCGGCGGGCGGCGCGATTGCGGCGGGGGCGGTAAGTGAAGGGCTTGCAGTTTCCCAAGACTTTTCGTTCCCTATTAGTCGCGCGGGTAGGCGGCGTTCGAGCCGGCGAGGAGAGAAGCGTCGGCGGCGAGGGTGCCGGCGTGGAGATGGCGGTTGCGTGACTCCAGCCACGAGGGGTGGAGTCGATGAGGCTGCTTCAGTCCCGGCGGGTTCCAACTCGAACCCGCTCCGTTATGGCCTGTTTTAGCAGCTTGCCCGATTGAATCCGTTCTCAACACGTTTGTAACTCTTACTGAAGCGCCCGTGGTCCCACTCAAAACACATTGTAAGAAATGTATGAAAAATCCAAGCAAAAATATGGTTAGATAGTGCATGTTGCAATGTATCAATGTAAAATTTGAGATACAATTAATCAGTGTTTAAAAAAGCGGTAGAAAAAAGTGAGTGGATTGTTCGTCTATTGTCTCAACTAGAAAATTGTTTTATTCATGAAACAAAAATATGCAAAAAAAATAAGAAAAAACATAAAACAAATTGATAATGAATGCATATTATTATCAAATTTCAAGTATATTGTATTGAAAGTAATCATTCTCTTGATAAAATATGCTGCAATTAATGTTGTTTTTTTCTTGCATGTGTATTTGTTGCATCTAAATTTTTATGTTATGATAAATGACAACATGTGCTATCTAAAAAAAATTCTGTTGAAATTTTCTATGAATGTTACATAGTGTTTTGACCATGGGAGCACCTGATATGTTCTTAAGCTGGTGGTCTTGACAAGGGAGGTTTCTGCGACTACGGACGATGTAGAGGGAGTGACATACCTAGCTATCGTTTCACAGGAGCAGAGAAACAAGAAGGAGCACCATTGCAAAAATTATAAGTAGGGGATGTTCGGTTAAAAGTACATTATTTACTCTTTTAGGAATTGATTTATGAATATAGATAGTCATTTTTTATTGTTTGATAATTTTATAATAACTAATGAAAAAAATATATTTTACTCCCCTGAACTATGGTCAGTATTTAATTAATCCCCTATACTACTTTTTAGTCCACTCAACCCCAACATTTTAGAAAACTAGAGCATTATTCACCTTTTACAGTCTCTTTAATTCGGTTTTGCTCACTTGGACTCTGCTTTTGTGAGTTTAGAAAAATATTACGCCACATGAACTGCTGACGTGTAATTTTGACCCAATTCACGCGCATCCATCCCGATCAGGTTTACAGCAAGCCTGTCCTATTTCTACCAGTTTGTTATGTCTCCTTAGCAGCAGCCAGGTGATCATTTGGCGGTAGCGATGATGCCCTATTCTCTTAAACTCAAATAGCAAACATAGACTAAACTACACTGAGCTCAAATGTGATAGTAGCACTGTGAGATTGAATCGAATTGAGCAAAGAGCATCAACTCAAATGGGACTCAACTAAATGACTTTACAGACTAAGCTAACTAAATTGGCAGCAGCAAAAAGATGCACCAAGAAGGACCTTAAGGACCCAAACTTTTTTGCATGTAAAGTGACAAATAACTATCTAGAGAAGCTTTTTGTTGGCGGAAGAATTATTCTTCCTTTGGGACACTGCTTCGTGAAGCAATATCAACTTGATCAGCAGTACTCCTTGTATTCTTCCGTGGCCTAGTGTCTTGTTCGACCTGGTTGTGTCGGTATTTTTTCCACCGGCCATTAATCGAATGTTACGTGTTTTATATCTAGATGGCTATCTAACAAAAACAAAGATTTCTAATGGTTCAGACCGAATGTCCTACGTCCAGTTCGAACTTTCGTCGGCCTTGTATTAGCTCTTTGGTTTATAAAACCGGTGTTACAAGCGAGGCCTCCTCGTGCACAAAGACGCGAGAGGGCCTAAGTGTTATGTCTAATGAGTGGGCGTCAAGTTGTCCGTAGGGAGGTTTCGGGCATCCCCTTTTATAGCCCGAACGCGTCCACCTACCCGCCAACTCCTCATAAATGGGACAGGGGTTTACATATTGTGTCAGCACCTAAGGCGATCTGATAAGCCACAGGAGCGATGAGAACACCTGCCCCCGTCTCGTCTACGTTCTACATCTACTTTTGGTGCATGTACACCCACACCGAACTGGACGGGATGAGAGGTGATGATGGCCCGCGTCGTGCTTGTCTTGTCGCACATGGCCTCCCACGCCGTCTTGAAGTCCCTCTACTCTTCCTTCACGTCGGTATTGAATTCTTCCACCTGCCTTTGGCCCACGCTCGAGCCCGGGTCGCTCCTTCCCCCGGCCTCGATGGCCGGGGTCAGGGGACGGAGATCACTTTCTGATGTGAGGGGCTAAACGCCGCTTCCTAACCTTAGGGATCGGCTGCTGCGCCCCGACCCCGACAGTCAGGAGTCGTTCGTCCATGTTCCAACCTCGAGGTCGGGACCTAGAGCAGCACCATTCGTAGTCTAGATCCCAAGTTGGTATCCCGTGCTGGCACCCCCCCATGTAGCCTAATTGGGTCCCGTGGAGCCACGTGGCACCGTATGATAGGCCAATCAATCGTCCCTCGGGTACACAGGATATGTCAATCCATCAATAGCCCCGGACCTTTAGTCGAATTACTTTTGAACTGGTCGGGGGCACATCTCATGCTTGACAGAGATCTTGAGAAGGCAAGAAACATAAAGGATTCAAATGAGAACATTGTTTCATTTCGATTCCCCTAGGCCACATCTCGATTCAAAGCTAAAGCGTCGGGCTTATTTGTAGCATTGAATCGCTCGGTAGCCCCCAGGCCCTTCCTTCGAAGGTTGGGCTCAGTTCGTTTCACGAATCCGCAAACCGTTCAAGGTTGGGAGGGGATGAGCTGGTCGAGAATTTTCCTCGCTGGCCAAATTTCCGAGCTCGGTGAGTTGCTAAACGGGTCAATCCGAGTGGAACCCCGTTGTCTTTTCGCAAGGATTGGAGAATCAGGTCGACCTGATCGGGGCTCAATGCACGCGTTCCATGAGACCTCTCTCGGTACACTCGCGCAAAAAACCGGTCATTCAGGGGCCCGGGCGGCTCGATGCCAACCCTTCGGGGGGCCGTTGTGGAGTCGCCAAGATGAGACTCGGACATTAGAGTGTCGGAGATGTCGGAATCATTCGCGGCTCTGAGTTCGCCATTCGATGGCCACATCGCGTTGTCTGTCCCTCGCTCGGGTTTGTTCCGGGAAATTCTTTCGACCTACACGGTAGGTAGACCTTTGAAAACGGAACATCGATCAGACCCCGAAAGTGGGCCATAAAAACTTACCTACTTACCTCGGCCTTTGATTCGGATGGCCCGCTGGCGTCGCGTCAGGGGTAGGCGAGAAGACATCATGGAGGGGTGGTTAGGAGAAGGGGAAACAGTGCGTGACTCTTCAAATCACCGCGGATATCAAAGAGGTGGGTTTGCGTGGCCGAAATTATGGGGGTGTCGTGTCCCCAGGTTTCGGGGACGTGCAGCCTCATTTACCCACCTTGCAGGTGGGAGGCGTTACGACGGGGCGCAAGCGTCCTTGGTCCCCGGCGCCTTCCCTCGTGGCCGTCGCGCGCAAGCTATATAAGCAGCCTTTGGGATGCAAGTCCTTACTTTCACCCTTGCGCTTTCCTTCTCCTCTCCAACCTTCTCACACTCCTACCTTCCTACGAGCAGCGCAAGTTTGAAAAATCATAGGGAGAGTGTCGAGTAGTCCCCCCCCCGATCTTCTTCCTTTTCGCTGTCGACCATGTCCGGCTGGGTGAAGTCCCGTGTCACCGCCAACCGCCTCTCTCCCCTGGCCGAACATGGTATAATTCCGACGTCAGAGTTATAGCGGATCCGTATCCCCACCGAGCAGACAGTCCCGGCGCCCCGCGATGATGAAGTCGTCAGCTTCGTCGACTTCCATTACCACGGGATGGGACTCCCGACGCACCGGTTCCTCCACGTCACACTCTTCCACTACGGCCTGGAGCTGCATCACCTGATGCCGAACGGGATCCTCCATGTTGCGGTCATATGCACGCTGTGCGAGGCATTTCTGTGGATCGAGCCACACTTTGAACTGTGGAGGCGCTTCTTCTGGGTGCGGCCATCCTCTGCGGACTCTGATCCTCGCGGTTGGCGGCGCCTGCATCCAGCTCCGGTGGGCGCGGTCGCGGTACTTCGACCTGCCACTACCGAAGTCCGTGAAGAACTGGCGTCAAGACTGGTTCTACATCCCCAACAAGGGATCGACACTCTCGTCCTTCACAGGCCAGCCGCCCGCCATTCGGGACCAGTGGCACTGGGGCATTGCGGAGGAAAATAAGCAGCGGGTTGCCATGATCCAGACACAGGTCGAGGCACTGTTGGGAGAAGGGCTGACTAGAGAAGTCGTCGTGCGGACCTTCATCGAGCGAAGGATCCAATCCCTTCGGGCCTAGGCTCATGCCATGTGGCAATACACTAGGCTCTCCAAGGACAATCTCCACCCTTACAATAGCCTCTGTATTTAGTAGTATCGGTTGCCTAAATGCCTAACTCGAATTCCTTGTTTTTGGCATATTATCTCATAGGCAACCTAAACTCTTTCATTGATGGGTATAAGCTTTTCAAGCTCCATTATGGGATTATTCTTATCATGCAGAATTATCCTTGCTTGTGGTATATAATCATCGACTAGAATGACAACAGCTTGAAAATCATTTGTAACTCTAGAACTTGTATCTGTAGCATCCTCCCTCGCCTTTTCTGCCCTCTCATCCCTCAAACCTAAAAGCACATAGAACTTGATGGTCACTAGAAATTTCTAGTCTACCTTTATCATCATGTCTGTTCTCGATTCGAATTGCATTCCAATCAACTAGTTGTTCTAACAGTTCAATCGGTGGTAAATCCAGCCTATATGATCATTCAAAAAAACGAACTTATAAACCTCTAATTTATATTCAGTTCATTAATTAACAAATAACCAGCAATATGGCAAACAACATACATTGCATCACATTGTTCAAGTCCTTTTCCATGCCACCAAATACTTCTTTATGCTCCATGCTAACAACATCCTCCTGCTCCATGTTCATCGAGGGGGGCAAAGGTTGCTTACAAGTGAAAACAAAATAAAAAAACAGATTTTAGTAGCATTTCACTTCAAACCTAGATGTTGTGTACAAGAACCCATGAATTAGCAAATACCAGGGTGAAATAGAGGTGGAGCAGAGGGGCGGCGCAGTGCTGCGCTCGAGGGCGGCGTCAGGGGCAGCTCAGGGTGACGGTGTCGTGGGCCGCATAGGGGGTGGCGCAAGGGGTAGGTGGCATCAATGGTTGGAGGCTCGCGCAAGCGACGGGAAAGAAAGTAAGAAGGTGTGAATGGAGGGTAAATTTGACTTTGTCATACATGGTTTAGGCATGATGATAATTAACAAAACATTATGAACATCTCGATGATAGATGAACAAATTGATTTTCATTATAGTGGTATTCTAGGGAGTTCAATGTTAGGAGTAGTGCTCTGGCGAAGCCCAACATTAGGGATAGTAAAATTGCAAAAAGCTCCGAGTGGGCGGACAATGTGGAGGTGAAAGCATCTAGGTCCCCGTGAGGTATGGTTTCGGTGATTAATGACAACCGTTCGTTATTACTAATGAGTTTGTGGATGCGAGGTTTCACGTATATCACATCAAACGTTAATGAACTATCTATTCACACCATCTACTGCTCATTGGATACAAATGGAGACCCCTCAACGATCTATTCTAAGGGGTTATTCGATACTCATGAAGACTAAATGAAGAACTCATACAACGACTCTATTCTATCAAAATTGGCAACACAAGAAGCTTACACTTCATCAAAATATCATTTCAAAGAAGTGTCAAAGATGTCACTCAAGAAGATTCCAAAAGATCAACTCAAAACAACTCGAAGCAAACAAAGTTGCACTCACCGGATCATCCGATGTCTTGCAAAATGACTACATCGGTCGAGTTTGAGTTGGCAGAAGAAGACCTCAGAGCCCAGTACACACCGGATCATCCGATGTGAAGGAAGTGGCACATCGGTTGATTTCAACAGAAGGATGATTTCTGAGTTATTCTGAAGAAGTACACACCGGATCATCCGATGATGAAGTAAGTGTACATCGGTCAATTTCAACAGAGACATTATTTCTGAACCAATTCTGAAGATCAACTCACCGGATCATCCGATGATGAAGTTGAAGTAACATCGGTCGATTAAACAGTCAGATCCAACGGTTATATCCAACGGTCACATCTGACACATGACATCAGCTAATTTGGAATTCGACCGATGCTCAGATAAAGGGGTGCATCGGATGATCCGATGTTCACAGAAAAAGTCTGCCTACTTTTCCAACGGCTATCTCGTGTGGGCTGGCTATAAATACCCCTCCAACCGGCCATTTCGTCAAGTCTTGATCACCAGAGCCTCACTACACATCCTCAAGCATTCAAGACCAAGAGCTACCACTTCCACACCTCAAAACCTCTTGTACTCCAACTATAGGCTAGATCTAGCTTGAGAGAAGCTTGTGTGCATCCATTCTTGGTGATTGGAATCTCTAGGCTAGTGAGAGAGAGTGTCTTGGTGACTTCTCTCACCTTGTAAAAGTTGGAGGAAGAAGAGATCGCTCCGGAGCTTACCAAGGCGTTTGTGGAAGCCCGGAGGATCACCATTTACAAGGCTTGAGCTCCACCTTGCCGGAGATGGCGAACGGAGAAAGATAGTGGATTCCCTTGTCTTGGTGACTTGGGAGTGGCTATACCCTTTGGTGGGTGCCACAACGTGGACGTAGGTAGATCTTTGTGATCTTACCGAACCAAGGGAAAAATCGCCGTGTCTCCGAGTCTCCGCGGGAGTTTGCATCTCTCTCCTCACCCTCTTACTATTACGCATTTACTATTCCGCACTTAATATTCTTGCTTGCGTAGTTAGTTCGCATAGGGAATTGGGCTTTAACCATTAAGTTTTAAATTGCTCTAAAATTTGAAAAAGCCCAATTCACCCCCCTCTTGGGCGTTTCGATCCTTACAATTGGTATCAGAGCAAGGTTGCTCATTGGATCATTCTAGCTTCACCGCTAGAGAGCGGAAATGGCCAAGAATGGGGGTTCGGTTCCTACCTTCGAGGGCAAGAATTTTGCTTATTGGAAAGCACGCATGCGCGCTTACCTTGAGGCAATTGCTCCCGAAGTGTGGGAAGCGACCCATGCGGGGTTTGGAAATCTTGACTATATTGGTGACCAATTAAAATGGGATGCTAAGGCTAGAAATGCCATATATGAATGCATTAGTCAAGATGTCTTTGCTAGGATTGCTAGTAAGGAAAAAGCATGTGAAATTTGGGCATGTCTAATTGAAATACATGAGGGCTCATCTCGTGTTAAAGAACTCAAATATCACATGCTTAAATCAAAATATGATGAATTTAAGATGTTTGCTCATGAGAATGTTAACCAATTGTTTTCTCGTTTAAATGTGCTCATTGAGGAAATTAACGCACTTGACATTGCTTCTCTTGGCAAGGGACTTATCAATCGCAAGATCCTCATGCTTCTACCCAAGCCCAAGTACAACATTATCAATTCAATGCTCCAAAAAGAGTCACTTGACAACATTGAAGTTTCGGAGCTCATTGGAGAAATCCATGCTCATGAGATGAACGTACTTGGAATGATGGAGGAGTCATCATCAAAAACCATTGCTCTCAAGGCTTCAACCAAGAAGACAACTCCCAAGAAGAAGAAAGTGGTTGAGCCTAGCTCAAGTGAAGAAGAGCAAGAAACAAGCGAAGATGATGATGATGAGCTTGCTTTGATGATGAGGAAATTCTCACGCCTCAACTCCAAGATTGCAAAGAAGGGATACTCTTATGATCCCAAGAAGAAAGCCTTCTTGCCAAGAAAAGATGAAAACAAGACGTGCTACAATTGTGGTGATCTAGGCCACATATCATATGATTGTCCAAGACCGGACAAAAGGAAGGACAATGGCAAGCATCACAAGCTAGAAGAAAGTGATGATGAAGAGGAGGTCAAGCCCAAGCGCTCTTTTGGAAAGAAGAAATTTGACAAAGGCAAGAAAACCAAGCTCTTTCCAAAGAAGAGAAGAGGGCCTCAAAAGGTCTTCATGTGTGAAGCCAATGAGTGGATCACGGATGAAGAGTCAAGCGACGAAGATAGTGAAGATGAAGAAAACTTGGCGGGCCTCGCCATCGTCAACAAGGATGACTCACCTCTTCGTCCACCTCCTATGTGCCTAATGGCGAAAGGCAACTCAAAGGTGAACTACAAAGCCGGAGGAAAGCATTGGGTACTCGATAGTGGGTGCACTCAACATATGACCGGCAATGATGGTATGTTCACCTCCATAGAGAACCCCGGCAATCATGAACAAGTCACCTTTGGTGATAACTCAAAGGGGAAGGTAATTGGTTTGGGTAAAATTGCTATTTCTCATGATTTGTCTATCTCTAATGTGCTTTACGTTAAGTCTCTTAGTTTCAATTTACTTTCTATTGCACAATTATGTGATCTTGGACTAACGTGCACATTTGACAAGAATGGTGTTGTGGTGACTAGTGAATCAAGCAAAGAACTAATATTCAAAGGTTTTCGGCATGGACATCTTTACTTGGTGGACTTCTCCAACAAGGATGCTAGCTTGACCACTTGTCTTTTCACCAAGACAGATGGCTATGGCATCGGCGCATTGCTCACATTGGGATGAGCAAGCTCAAGAAGTCATTCAAGCTTGGGATGGTGACCGGTGTGAAGGATGTCACATTTGAGAAGAACAAGCTTTGTAGCGCGTGTCAAGCCGGGAAGCAAGTTGCCTCACACCATCCGATGAAGACAATGGTGTCAACCTCCAAGCCACTTGAACTACTTCACATGGACCTCTTCGGACCGTCCACATACCAAAGCCTTGGCGGTAACCTCTATTGTCTTGTTATTGTTGATGACTACTCTCGCTATGCTTGGACATTGTTTCTAGGTGACAAGGGTGAAACTCCGGAAATCTTCAAGACCTTCGCTAAACGAGCTCAAAGGGAATTCCAACTTCCCATCATCAAGGTACGGAGTGACAACGACACCGAGTTCAAGAACTACAACATTGGGGAGTGGTGTGATCGTGAAGGCGTGAAGCACGAGTTTTCGGCCACATACACCCCTCAACAAAATGGTGTCGTTGAAAGGAAGAACAAGACTCTCATCACCCTTGCAAGAGCAATGCTTGATGACTATGGCACGTCGGAGAAGTTTTGGGCCGAAGCAATCAACACGGCGTGCCATGCCGCAAATAGGGTCTATCTTCATCGACTACTTCAAAAGACCCCATATGAGCTCCTCATTGGGAGAAAGCCCAACATCTCCTACTTCCGAGTCTTCGGGTGCAAGTGCTACATCTACCGTAAGAAAAGGCTCGGTAAGTTTGAAAGAAGGTGTGATGTTGGTATCTTTCTTGGTTATGCGTCAAACTCAAAAGCATATCGAGTATTCAACCAAACCTCCGGGTTAGTTGAAGAAAGTTGTGATGTTGAGTTTGATGAGACTAATGGCTCCCAAGAGGAGAGTTTTGGTCATGATTATATAGATGATGAGCCTCTACGAGAAGCTATGAAGAACATGACCATAGGAGACATCAAGCCCGAAGTTGAGGAGAGCCATGATCAAGGGGGAGCCTCAAGTTCCAACATCAACACCTCCATGGCGCCTCAAATTGATAAAGAAGAAGAGAAAGATGATCCATTGCCAATGCAAGATTCATATGCCACACAACACCAAGAAGAAGAAGAAGTCCAAGGTCAAGTCCAACCACAAGACGAGCGAGATGCCTCACCACCGCCAAGTGCCTCACAACCTCTTATGAGGCATGGGCGCATCTCCAAGGCACATCCGATGGATCAAATCATCGGAAGTCCGTCACGGGGAGTAAGTACTCGTTCTCGCCATGTTGCTTCATTTTGTGAGCACTACTCTTTTGTTTCGTGTGTAGAACCCACAAATATTGAGGAAGCACTCCAAGATCTCAATTGGGTGATGGCTATGCAAGAAGAACTCAACAACTTCACCAGCAATGAAGTTTGGATATTGGAGGAGCGACCTAAGGACAAGAACATCATCGGAACAAAGTGGGTGTACCGCAACAAGCAAGACGAGAATGGCGTGGTGGTCCGCAACAAGGCAAGGATTGTGGCCAAGGGTTTTTCACAAGTTGAAGGACTAGATTTTGGAGAGACATTCGCCCCGGTCGCACTGTTAGAAGCTATTCGCATACTCCTTGCTTTTGCTTCGCATCACAATATTATGCTTTATCAAATGGATGTTAAAAGTGCCTTCCTCAATGGTTATATTAACGAACTTGTTTTCGTTGAGCAACCTCCCGGGTTTGAAGATCCGAGGAATCCTAACCATGTGTATAGGTTACACAAGGCGCTCTACGGGCTCAAGCAAGCACCTAGGGCATGGTATGAACGTCTAAGGGATTTCCTAGTCATGCAAAGATTCAAAATCGGGAGGGTGGATACCACACTTTTCACCAAGGACATCAACGGGGATTTATTTCTTTGTCAAATTTACGTTGATGACATTATTTTTGGCTCAACTAACAAATCTCTTAGCCTTGAGTTTGGCACCATGATGTCTAGGGAGTTCGATATGTCAATGATTGGAGAACTCAATTTCTTCCTAGGATTTCAAATCAAGCAACTTCAAGAGGGGACTTTCATCTACCAAGAGAAGTACACCAAGGACCTCTTGAAGAAGTTTAAAATGGAAGATTGTAGCTCAAGAAGTACTCCAATGGCGACAAATTGTCATCTCGACACGGACATGGACGGTAAACCTATTGATCAATCTCATTACCGTTCCATGATTGGTTCATTGTTATATCTTACCGCATCTAGGCCCGATATCATGTTTAGTGTGTGCTTGTGTGCTCGCTTTCAAGCGGCACCTAAAGAATCGCATCGTAAGGCGGTCTTTAGGATACTTAGGTATCTCAAGCATACCCCAAGTGTAGGTTTGTGGTACCCCAAGAACGCTAGTTTCCATCTCTTGGGTTACTCGGATTCGGACTTTGCCGGATGCCGTGTGGATCGCAAGAGTACCTCCGGTGGGTGCCACTTACTTGGGCGTTCCCTAGTATCTTGGTCGAGCAAAAAGCAAAACTCCGTGGCTTTGTCCACCGCGGAGGCAGAGTATATAGCGGCCGGTGCATGTTGTGCCCAAATTCTATATATGAAGCAAAACCTTTTGGACTTTGGAATTAAATTTGATTGTGTGCCTCTCCTTTGTGACAATGAAAGTACGGTTAAGATAGCTAGAAACCCCGTTCAACACTCCCGCACTAAGCACATTGATATTCGCCATCACTTCTTGCGGGACCATGAGGCTAAAGGAGACATCTCTTTGCAAGGTGTTAGGTCCGAAGAACAATTGGCGGATATCTTTACTAAACCACTTGATGAGAAAACTTTTTCTAGACTTAGAAGTGAATTAAATGTGCTAGATGCATCTAACGTCATGTAAGTTGCCATGTTCATGTAAGGTTGCATATCAAATAGGTCTTGTCTAACTCCCAAAGGATAGGGGCGAGCTAGAAATAGTTTTCCCTGAGGAAGCCTTTGGAAGGTTTAAACTTGGCAAGATAGATTTACATTATGCTTTGCATGATTCCTGCCATATAGACTTGCACTCATTTAATATCTTGCATTATTTTGTTTGGCATTGCATACGGTAGATTGTCACAAAGGGGAACCCACATCATGAGAAGGAGACTTGTTCAAAATGCAATATCTCAACTCATATGATGTGGATAGAGCAAAATTCTAAAGGTACATGCTTTAAAGAGATAGAAGTTTTCCATACTCTAGCTCACAAAGCATGGGCCTTATATTTTCGTGGTTTCCCTACTAACCTTGTGTGTTCTCTTTGCTTAAGGGCTTAGCCAATATGTGGCACTATATTTGAAGCCTTCTATTAGAGGTTAGGAGTTGCCCAAAAAGTCCTAGGACCCATCCTTATCTTTGTGTGTTTAAGTCCAAGGACACATATGGGCAGTCTTAGGTTTTCTGTAGTCATCGGATTATCCGATGCTAGGGCCAGCAGATCATCGGATCAATTGGTGCTTCAGTTCAGTGCTCAGATCAAGTCAGATGTCACAAATCAACCGATGAGTTCATTTCAGAAGACATCGGAGCATCCGGTGTTCAGTTTTCTGGTGCCCTGCAGAAATCGACCGATGATCGACACCTCAACGTCGGCTCATCCGGTGTTCAAAGAGAGTTTTTGGAACAACTCTCTGTTGAACTCGACCGATGCATCCTCCGATGATCATCGGTCCATCCGGTGTTTTGTGCGCGGCTAGGGTTTGCCTGTACGGTTTAAATAGCGGTTCGGCCGCCTCTGTTTTCTTCCCCGACCCTCGCCGCCGCCCGCTTCTCTCGCCGCCCGTCGCCCTCGCCGCCGTCCTCGCGCCCTCCGGCCACCTCCGGTCGCCGCCGCCGCCCTTCGGCCGCCGCCGCCTAGGCGCCGCCCGTGCCTGCGCCGCCGCCTCTCCTGCGCGCGCCGCCGCCGTTCCACCGCGCCGCCGCAGCTCCCTCCTCCGCCGCGCCTCCCTCGTCGTCTCCCCTCCACCACCAGCCGCACCACCACTCGCCGCCGGCTTCCACCACCGCGCATCACCCTCTCCGCTAGGGTTTCACCGTGCTTCGCCGTTCGTCGCTAAGGTTTGCTCCGTGCCGCGCGACGTCCTTCGTTGTTTTTCGTCGTTCATCTTCATCGTCGCTAACCCTAGCTCTCAATTGCATCAAGATGGGTCGTGATCGCAAAGGAAAGGGCAAGGCTATTGAGGAGCCCGCTGCGAAGAAGCGCAAGATGTCCAAGGACGCTCGTCGTGCGGAGTTGGCCGCTCGCGCCGCCGAGGAGCGTGAGCGCGGACATCGCGGTTCCTTACGGATCCGCGAGTCCCGGCAGAGACAGGAGCAGCCTCCGGTCCAGCCGGTGCCTCCCGAGGGCTCCGACGAGGAGGAGACCGAGGTGCCGCCTCTCATCCGCCGGCGCACCCCGAGGACTCGTGGGGGTGGACAGACTCCTACGGCGAGTCGGCGCCCCTCTGCGGCTGACCGCGCCGAGGACAGAGAGGCCCAAAGGGCCATCCACCTGATGGACACAGCAGTCCGTGTTGCCGAGGATGTCAGACTCACCGACTACAGGAAGATGAAGGCAAGGCAACTGAAGAAGCTCAGATGGTTAGCGATGGCTGAGGAGTGGTTCCCGCGGCCTAGGGACGCTCGAGTTGACTCCCGCTTCTGGACCCGGACACAGGCGTCCCTGTACGAGACTTACAGGCGTCGGGGCCACAAGCTCTTCCAGCATAACAGCATCGACTGGGATCAGCTTGCAGTGGCAGCAGGACACGGGATCAGGCCACTCTTTGAGAGATACAGAGGACTTGTGGACTTGCTCTCGCACCAGAGGAGTGCCTACGTCGAGGAGTGAGTCAGGGTGTTCTACGCGACACTCTACGTCTCTGAGGGCCGTCGCTCGATTCACTTCATGTTCATGGGGCAGATCCACGACGTGTCTCGAGACTTGTTGGGCAGACTGCTTGGTGTGGAGCTCTCTACTACGTGCCTGCACCAGATAGTCTACGGAGACGCAGACCCGCCGAGGAGGCCACTGACTGGAGGAGTGGCACCGCCTTTCGAGGAGATCAGAGGTCTGTTCACTCAGCCGTTCACTCCTGACCAGCCGAGGGTGCCAGCGCTTCTCACCCCAGCAGCTCGGACAGTTCACCACGTCCTCAGGCGTACCCTACTACCGAGGTCTGGCTACTTGGAGGGCTTCACGAGCCTTCAGCAGACCATCCTGTTCTATGTGATGAACGAGATGGAGTTCGACATCGTGGATATTCTGATCTGCGAGATGGAGGACGTGATCACCGACGGAGTTGGGATGCTTCGACAGTTGGTCTTCGGTCACTAGATCTGTCACCTTCTCCACCAATCGGTTCCAGAGGACACTCCAGGAGTTTCTCAGCTGACGGAGATGCACGTGACCCGGTTCAGCCACTACCGAGTCCCCACTCCGGGAGACCGCCGCCTTGGCCGTCCCGTCGAGCGTGAGGTTCGAGCCAGACTGTCAGAGGAGGACTGGGCAGAGCTGACTCAGGAGGACGCAGAGCTGGCACAGGCAGAGGCTCAGGGAGGAGACCTACAGCATATATGGTCGGACAGCGACACCAGCCATAGTGTCGAGGAGTACTTCCCTCCTGCTCCTCCTTCACCAAGGCAGCACGACGCAGAGGCAGGAGGCTCAGCAGCTCCACCACCTACACCTCCTCCAGTGTCAGAGGCTCAGGTGACTCAGCCGTCAGAGCTCACTGCTTTACTTCAGCGGATGGCTCAGCAGCAGGAGCAGCAGGCAGCTCGATAGGAGCAGCTTCAGAGGCAGCAGCAGGAGATGCAGCTGGAGATCGCCCGTCAGAGGCGAGAGGACATCGACAGGTACACCAACCTTGTCGACCAGATGACGAGACGCACTCTGGACCAGCAGCAGCAGACTCAGCAGATGTTGTTGGGCGTCCTGGGGTTGGTCACCAACCTCTACCAGCAGACGGGAGTCGCCCTTCCACCTCAGCACTCGGGACTCAGTCAGGCTCCAGGTGCACCCCCACTGGCACCAGCTCCAGCACCGTCCTCGTCGATCCCCAGCTTCAGTATACCACCTCTGCTCGCCTCGACAGCGCCCGTTCACTCGACAGTACTGCCGCCGACGTCGTTCCAGTCCTCACCTCTTCCGGCAGTACCTTCTCCACCGGCGCCAGCAGTCTCAGCGGATCCCCCAGCAGCTCCAGCTCCAGCTCCCCCCGCTCCAGCTCCAGCGCCAGCGACCTCCACCTCCAGCAGCTCCGGCGACAGCACCGTCGACGCCGACCGCTTCACCATCGCCAGGAGCGCGCCTGAGTCTTAGGCGCTCGACTTCCCTTTTTGGTGTCTTGATGCCAAAGGGGGAGAAGAGTTAGAGTCAAGGGGAGGGTTAGCTCAGTTCTAGGGGGAGTTCTTGGTTTTAGGGGGAGTGTCTATCCTTTTGCTACTTATTGTTATCTATTTGAGATTGCCTGTTATTATTATTTGCTATTATTGTACTCCGGGTGCTACTTTGTGCTCTTGCGCTTTATTGTTTATTATTTGAGCCTTCGAGCCACTTGTGTTGCAATTTGTACTTGTTATATTTCTTTTTTGAGCATTGCGTTTTAATTCCATTAATTCTATGCTCTACTCGTTGTGTTGTCATCAATCACCAAAAAGGGGGAGATTGAAAGCATCTAGGCCCCCGTGAGGTATGGTTTCGGTGATTAATGACAACCGTTCGTTATTACTAATGAGTTTATGGATGCGAGGTTTCACGTATATCACATCAAACATTAATGAACTATCTATTCACACCATCTACTGCTCATTGGATACAAATGGAGACCCCTCAACGATCTATTCTAAGGGGTTATTCGATACTCATGAAGACTAAATGAAGAACTCATACAACGACTCTATTCTATCAAAATTGGCAACACAAGAAGCTTACACTTCATCAAAATATCATTTCAAAGAAGTGTCAAAGAGGTCACTCAAGAAGATTCCAAAAGATCAACTCAAAACAACTCGAAGCAAACAAAGTTGCACTCACCGGATCATCCGATGTCTTGCAAAATGACTACATCGGTCGAGTTTGAGTTGGCAGAAGAAGAAGACCTCAGAGCCCAGTACACACCGGATCATCCGATGTGAAGGAAGTGGCACATCGGTTGATTTCAACAGAAGGATGATTTCTGAGTTATTCTGAAGAAGTACACACCGGATCATCCGATGATGAAGTAAGTGTACATCGGTCAATTTCAACAGAGACATTATTTCTGAACCAATTCTGAAGATCAACTCACCGGATCATCCGATGATGAAGTTGAAGTAACATCGGTCGATTAAACAGTCAGATCCAACGGTTATATCCAACGGTCACATCTGACACATGACATCAGCTAATTTGGAATTCGACCGATGCTCAGATAAAGGGGTGCATCGGATGATCCGATGTTCACAGAAAAAGTCTGCCTACTTTTCCAACGGCTATCTCGTGTGGGCTGGCTATAAATACCCCTCCAACCGGCCATTTCGTCAAGTCTTGATCACCAGAGCCTCACTACACATCCTCAAGCATTCAAGACCAAGAGCTACCACTTCCACACCTCAAAACCTCTTGTACTCCAACTATAGGCTAGATCTAGCTAGAGAGAAGCTTGTGTGCGTCCATTCTTGGTGATTGGAATCTCTAGGCTAGTGAGAGAGAGTGTCTTGGTGACTTCTCTCACCTTGTAAAAGTTGGAGGAAGAAGAGATCGCTCCGGAGCTTACCAAGGCGTTTGTGGAAGCCCGGAGGATCACCATTGTACAAGGCTTGAGCTCCACCTTGCCGGAGATGGCGAACGGAGAAAGATAGTGGATTCCCTTGTCTTGGTGACTTGGGAGTGGCTATACCCTTTGGTGGGTGCCACAACGTGGACGTAAGTAGATCTTTGTGATCTTACCGAACCACGGGAAAAATCGCCGTGTCTCCGAGTCTCCGCGGGAGTTTGCATCTCTCTCCTCACCCTCTTACTATTACGCATTTACTATTCCGCACTTAATACTCTTGCTTGCGTAGTTAGTTCGCATAGGGAATTGGGCTTTAACCATTAAGTTTTAAATTGCTCTAAAATTTGAAAAAGCCCAATTCACCCCCCTCTTGGGCGTTTCGATCCTTACAGGAGGCAAATACCCACGAGAAAGCGGATGCGCATATCGTCGGACTCATGGTGATTGAAGTTGCTCATGCGTAATCGAGATTCACATGTCCAAATTTCGAGCCCCGCTTCGGATTGAACTCTACAAGTACAAATCGTGCATACATTTAGGCAGATATCACAACCTTAGGGTGACTTTGTGGTTCAACTTTATGCAAGAATCTGAAACCTCAATCAAAAGGTTTTCTTGTGAAACAAATTCATAAAAGTTATAAATTTTTCAAGTACAAATTAAAATATCCTATTATCCCATATTTTATAGATTTTTCATCCAACTATGAGTAAAAATACCCATCTAACCAGTTGCACATCCAAAATATTTTCTTTCTTTTTCTTTCTCAGCTCACGCAGCTTTTCCACATCTCAATCAAAATCAGATTTTTAAGAATCTACTGCTAAACTAAACACATCCCTATAGTAGAGATTCTACATTTTATAAGAATTTTCTTTCAAAATTAAAACCAATTTACTAAAGGACAAAATAGTCTTAGGTTCACGCATTTGCTAGTGCATTGACCGCAGCCATGCTACAAACTTACACAGTAAGTTGAGATCTCCACACGTGCATGGATCTAGCACAGCTTGTATTGCCTGCCTCACTACGTTAAGAATTTTTAGACTATTTTCCCTAAAATAGGGGGATTTGGACGGAAGGTACATTAGTCTTTATACAACACGTGGCGACATAAAATCCTTCCATATGAAAGTCGAAGTCTGTATGTACATAACACATTTTGACGAATGCACACGGCTATAGTAACACCGAAGAAGTCTACCCAGGGTTGCCCAGGTCTCTAACCATCACCCTGAACAGCAAAGTGTGCCACGGCTTGAGACCCGAATGACAGCTCCCATCAGTGTTAGCACTCATCAGTTACCATGGCTAAAGATTTACAGGCTATACAGTATCAGCTCATAATAGTATGCTGCAACAAACAAATCCAAACCCCAAGAAAAATATTAGTCCAATATTCCAGGAATGTACTATACTCTGTCAATACAGTCTTGACAATGAAATGTTACCCAGCTCACCATGTACAAATTCCCAATTATGTTCTGTCCATAAGCTTATCGCCAATATTGAGCCCACCTATGGATGGTCTCGACCATTTGAGGGAACAGAGCGCTGACACTTTCATTGATAAGATCCTGGAAGAAATGTATGGCGTCCTCGTCATCCAGATCCAGCCGGAACTGCTCCTGAAGCTGATTGATCGATGGACCACAGAAACAGATACAAGCATCTCAATTGTCTTTACAGAGTTCACACGTGCTTTTAGCTCACAGTTACCAACTTACCTTGAGACCCCCACTTTCATCAGAGGAGATATCTTGAATGCCAGATCTTTCCATCAACTTGAAGAGATTCAATATGAGGCTACTCGACTTTCTTAGAATGTTGTATGCTTCACAACAGTACGACTTGAATCTGGTATAGTATTGGCTAGAATAGAAACACAAGTTATGATATGTACGAGTTAGCCTAGTAGAAAGTGGAAGCGCAAATACATAACAAAATTGCATGACAATTTACCTTTCAGCACCACCCATGGCCTCAACCATTTCTTTACATAGTTTCATAGGCGGTGGAAATGGCTTTGGATCACGATCGAGAATAAAAGCAAAATCAACATGGAAAAGGCGCCCATCATCTGTTAGTAGAAGGTTATCAAGATGCCTAATGAACAGAAGAAAAACTTGTTATATGTTTGGTACATTCATATTTCTTTATGCTGAGTGAGCAAGAGCAACTTCATATGTCAAGAGGAAGACGATATTGAGAGCCAGGACGCCACTGGACAGTGCTTTAAGATATGTCCTGACCATGAACAAACTTCCATTTAACAATGATGAGTGTATACTTGAGCTGTTTAAAACAATGGCCAAGAACAATAAAAACCTAGTTCAGCTACATAATGCTTCCTAAAAATTGCAAACAGGAATCATTTTCATGCCAGCCCAAATACCATAAATGACGAACACAAAAAATAAGTTGTCTTTTAGGGTGTGTTTGGTTGGAGGGATATGCTGGGACGGGACGGGGCGAACCCACTTTTGACACTGGTTTGGAGACACGTGGGGTGGAGTCATCCCCTCAGAAAAAAAATTCTTCTCAGATCTGGGACAAACTCATCCCACCAAAAGGAGCGGACGAGTCCATCCCACCTCCCCTCTGATCGGTACCGCGTCCCTCCCATCCCATCCGCTCCCACCTGAGGCAGCCCCTGCCGCCGGGCGCCAGGCCAGACCAAGACCGCCGGACGCCAGCTCCCCTCCCCGGTCCCCCGCGCCAGGCCTGCCCTGGAAGCAGCCCATCCCCGACGCCAGAGCCACGCCGTCAGAGCGCCCGCCCCGCCGCCGCCCCCCCCCCCACCCCCCGCGGCCGCTGGGCGCCAGCCAGTCACAAGTCCGCCAGGCCGAGCACGCCCGCTCCCTGACGCCTGAGCCACGCCAGAGCGCCCGCCCCGCTCCAGAGGCACGCCAGCGCCGATCCAGCGCCGATCCAGCGCTGCTCCTCCGCGTCAGGTTGGGATCGATCCATCCCGTACTCCTCCGAATACTTCTTGCTCACATATTTCGGTTTTTCAGATCAATAGAAGGTTTTAACTAAAATAGTAGCTAAGTATAGATTTGGTGGATGATTCTTGTTATAGTTGTTTTCTTCAGTACTCAGCTTTAAGAAGGGTTTACTAATCTTGCAACAAAACTAGTTACTATTGACCATGGCCAGATCTATACTGATGACTAATTAGCTTGATTCGACAAGATTATTCTATATGGCTTAGAACTACATGGTCCTGCAATACCTCCCAAACTGTTGTTTTGTGCTTTGTTAGGATCAGTTGTTGTCTTCATCAATGGGGAAAAAAGAAAAGAAAAATTGTGCAAGTGTTTGAAAACTAACTACTGTACACAGTTGCTCATAGTTAGTGGTCACTTCTGCTTGAAGACTAGTGTTTTTCTTAAATACTTAAGTGAATCCTCATGGTTATTTCTGGCAGTGATTTACTAAAAAGAATTTCATTTGTTAGATACCTGGCTATGTAGTATGATGTTTCCTGTACTGAACTCATCCTCCGAATACTTCTTGCTCACATATTTCGTTTTTTCAGATCCGCGAAATATTATCGAGTCATTGTTGCAGTCGGCTTTGCTGCAAGGTGAGCAGATTTTCATGCAATGCTTGATTTGATAGTGTTGAATGTGCCAAGTGCTGAATTTGCAGCACATTTTAGGATGTACAACATGTCATGGCGGTTTAATCACAGTGTTGTCGTATTTGTTTTATTTTATTTAGATGGAAAACAGGACCAAGGTTTTAATTTATGCAGCTGCGGCACATATGTTGCTGTCAATGATGGCCATGATCTTTGAGTCTAGAAAATAAAGAGGAATCTGAGTAGACTAACAATTAAGTATGGGCCAATGAATGTAAGGGATCGAAGAAGACTTGAATATCTTAACACTAGAATTTGGAGGAACGACACAACATGCACCAACATGCTTAGACTTAATAGAGCACGTTTCTTTCGGTTTTGTAAGGTGTTTAAAGATCGAGGCTTGCTTCAAGACACAATAAATTTGTGTGTCAAGCAACAAGCGGCCATGTTTCTAAACACAGTGGGGCACAACCTTAGAAATAGATTAGTTGTCAGTAATTATGAAAGATCTGGAGAAACAGTTAGCCGGTATTTTAACAAAGTTCTTCATGCTATTGGTGAACTACGAGATGAACTAATTAGGCCCTCGTCATTGGACACTCCAAGCAAAATAGAAGGGAATCCAAGATAGGATCCTTACTTCAAGGATTGTATTAGAGCCATAGATGGCACTCATGTAAGAGCATGTGTTCCTAAGAACATGGAGCATGCCTTCCGTGACAGAAAGTCATATTGCACTCAAAATGTCATGGCGGCCGTTGATTTTGATCTTCGATTCACCTATGTACTAGCTGGTTGGGAGGGGACATCACATGATGCGCTAGTTTTAAGAGATGCATTGGACCGTCAAAATGGTCTACGTGTACCACAAGGTATATATATATATATATATATATATATATATATATATATATATATCTTTTGATAAAAAAGGGCATACCCAGTGCTGAAAGCTCCCACACGTTGTGGGGTCTGCGGAAGGGAATTTCTAGGCAGCCTTCCCCTTGCTTGTTTTTTCAGTTCAATTCAGTTATGTTTTATTATTTTGAGTGCTGTTTTTATTGAGTTTTGTCAGCTTTGATTGTTGTTCTTTTGTTTCAGTAAATGGAACCTGAAGGCTTGGGAGATCAAGGCGAGGGAAGTGGACATGCTTCATGGACATCCATCTGCAATGTCTGCCTTCATGCTCGCTCAGCTGGCCAAAATAGTGGCCACTGGAACTAGAACGTCGTCCGGCTTCAAAAAATGTCATCTGAAATCTTGTGCACAAGCTGTCAGTGAGAAGTTTAACACAACTCGAACTGGTGAACAAATTAAAATCCATTTGAAGACATGGCAAAGAAAATTTGCAAACGTGAATAGGCTTATGAAGTTGAGTGGTGCTGGTTGGGACGAAGATAATTATATAATAACACTTGATCCTGAGCATTATAACAATTATCTCAAGGTAACTTTTATTTCATTTTCCATTCTATTTATGTTTTATTTTAGCAAGGACTTGTAACTACTTTCATATTTTAGGACCACAAATCTGATACTGATTACTTGACCAAGCCTATTAAGAACTATCCTGAGATGGCTATAATATTTGGAAATAGCATGGCCACTGGAAAATTTGCAAAGGATTCAAATTCAGCTCTTGGTACTGATCAAGTTGAAAATGATGATGAGGGTCCTAACACTTCCGATGATATTGGAACATCATCAACAACCAGTAGGCCTAACAAAAGATCAAAAAATGTTGAACATGATGACACTGGGTTGATTGAACCTTTCAAATACAGCAGTGACAGGCTTGCTAAAGCTATAGAGAAGGTGTCAGCTGGAAATATGAATTTGCCACTTGACTTGTTTGATAAGATAAAAGAACTTCCTGGTTTTGATGACACACACAAGTCATTTTACTATGCTCACTTGGTTGAGAATCCTCATATTGGAAAAGCTTTCTGCAACTTACCCTTTGAACATAGGTTGAATTTTATTGCAAAGTGGATTTCTGAGAGATTTCCACTCTAAAGATTTGTCAATCGATTAGTGCGAAGTTATATTTTATTTATGTAAGTTTCTGCTATATGAACTTGTGTTATTTATGTAAGGTTCGATACTGTTGTAATGAAACCTATGTTATGGACCTGTTCACTTTTGCTCAGTAATAGTAGAACTTGTGTTTACATGTTATTTATTAATTAAATTATTTTCTTGCTGCAACTTTTGTTGACAGATTGCATTTTGTATGACTGCTTACTAAAAATAATCATATCCATGTCTCAATCCTATCCCTTCAAACAAACAGGAGACAGGACCATTCCATCCCACATTATCGGGAGAAACGATCCCTATCTGGTTATTTGTCTTGTGGGATGAAACGATCCCTGAAATAGAAAACAGGGATCGTTTCATCCCACAAGACAAATAAAAAATAGGATCGTTCTCCCTGTAAACTGGGATGGATTCAACCCATCCCACCTTGTCTCCAAACCAAACACATCCTTAAAGAACAAAAAAATTTGGAGACACCACTATATTAATAACAGTGCAGCAACTTAATGTAAAGAATGCCAGGTTTATATGGGGAACCGAAACAAGGCCTTCAAACAACTCTTGTAAACACTAAATATACAAGGATGCTATTATAGAGGTACTTAAAACCAGAAGCCAGTAAGCGCACAAACCTGTCTCCAACCCCTAGTATATAAGTAATGACAGAGTAACCAGCACAGCTTTTAATGAAAGTTTCCAAGCATTGGACCGTTATACCGAAAGGACCATCCTCATCAGGATGGACCTTCTGTAGGTAATTCGTAATACTGCGATGTTCTGATAGAATCTGGGAGAACACAATACTTCCATCAGTATGAAAACTTCCATGAAATTTGTAGGAATGAACTTAAGTTGGGATTTGTAGGAATCTTTATTGCATAGAAAGGATAAATTGATATTTGTTAACTTGACAGTAGCTTCCATTTGTCTTCCATATCAAGTTACCTGTGCGAGAGAACTAGAAGGAATAAATTCAAGCATTCCCTCATCTTGCCCAGTTGCAAGAACTCGATATGGAGTAAGGTGCAAGTCCAGATTTTCTAATTTGAGTAACCGGTCCATCAAAGAAACTGTTTGATTGACCTGTAAATCTCACGAATAATTAGCCATGATTCCCTCCCTCCCATTCAAGTTGGAAGTGAATAGCGACCCTATCTTAGTTTCATGTTACATGTTACGGTACACAATGTTTCACTCTTCAGGTAAAAGTGTCAAATGAGAAATATATAATCGTTGACTTAAAGTCCAAGTTTTGACCACTTCACTTCGCATAAAAATTACCTGCTCACCGTTACATAACGAAGCTGATATATTGTATAAGGACTAGAATAAATGTAGAGTAAAATTGATTAGTTACCAGCTGATCCTGCCGGAGATCATCTCCCTTTTTATAAATTATCTTAAAGGTTCCTCCATTTACAGTCTTGAAAGTAAGGCGCAATGGATTTAAGGCACTTTTAAATATAGATGATTCTTGGGGAACAACCCCTGAAAGGAGAACAGTTGGTGCTAATGGCGAAGGAATTGGCTGCAAACGGTACAAAAGAATATGTTGGTTATAGCTAAAAAGCCATGGTAATCTGTAAAACATTGCATAATGTAACAGAAGGTAGAATTATACCTCATCAAAGTTCGTAAGCTCACTGAAAGTTCCTGACAGTAACTGCCTTAATTTTTCAATTTTCTTTTGCGCACTACCACGTACGCTTCTTACATCCTTCATAATAGAACATAATTGAGCAGTGAGCCCAGTCTGCCGAAATAAACTCTGCCACAGTCGAAACCCATCTTCATCTCCATCCTCCCTACCAACTGACTGTGGAACAGAGACCACAAATGTACACAATCAAGTTTGCAGACTGGAAGTACTGGAAACAAGAGGATGTCAACAAAAGGAAGAAAAATGTACCTTCATCATACTATTTTCAAGCATGTCATATGTACAGAGATATCGTCTAGCATATGCAGGACCATGAAGCTCAACTACTAGATACCAGCGAAAAAAGCTCGCAATTTCAATATTTGATAAAGCTGAAATGAAAAGAAAGATTGCAGCATTGCTGTTAGCTTTGTACTGTGGCAACATAAAAAACACAAGCCAACAGAACTTCTGTTAGAGGAAAATTCTTCTACATATCAGTAAATTAATGGTATTCAAATGGGGGTAGACTGGATTCATGATAGAACATCTATATTGCATTTAACATACCACGGTTTACAAGAAACACAGCCAAATGGGACTTGTCTGATCTTTCGAACCGGAGTGCTTGTACTAACTGGAGTAAATAACATTGTAATTCTTCATCATCAGCTCTTTCAAGTACACTGACAGCATAACCACGGACCTTTGCAAAAAAGTAACGGTTATAAGGTAAAAACATGCAACCGGAGTCAGAATCTAAACGTTGAACTATTCATTGAATAAACGAGAGAATAGGGTGTTGGATGATCCTCGGCTGCGGCTTGTGCTGGCACCCGCAGCAGGCCAGCCCAGACCACTACATGCCTAGTTAGGCCCAGGGATGCACCAGGTCTGGTTGCGCACAGCTTTCAGGCGGCGTGCACAGGTCGGATTCGGCCTGTACAGGCCGGCCAAGAGGGGGTGCGTCCTGGAGCCTTATTGGACTAAGACTTTAGTTTAGACAATAAGTAAAGAGTTCTAGGAATATATTAAATCTGCTGCAGTTTGGACTAGGATTAGAGAGTCCTAGTTGCAGTCGAATTGGTTCTAAACAAGCTATACAATGCCGGGGAGTCCAGGTACATCCCTGCCCAGAATATTTTCTCCAATTTTCCCTGCGTCAGCTCTATCTCCTCTCTCCTCCATGCACACGCACACTACCATCAGATCAATCTGCAACAACAGTTCGGCAGCAGACCAGTTATGTCCTGTGCATCCAGAACCCCCTTCACCCCTCTGTTCTTACGCACACAGCACTAGGGATTGGATCTGCTACTGCAGATCGGTTCTAGCGGCGAGAACAGCAATAGTTCCACTGAGGTGATCGGCAGATTTTCAACATTTGTGATATCGGAGCCATGTTGGACCCAGGAGAAGAGGCATGCGGTATGGCACAAGACTCAGCATCCATGAACAGATCCACACGCGGTTCCGGCGGGAGAGCACACACAGGCGACAGCAAGAGCAGCACAGCGCACGGAGTTCGCGTGGTTCGTGAAGTGAGCAGCAGCACTACCTACCGCGTTCTCACCAAGACCAACTACGCGGAGTGGATGATCATGATGAAGATCAAACTCAAGGCGTGGGTGTCGTTGAAAAGTCTTCAAGGAGGGTGGTGTGGACGAGCAAGAGGACATAATGGTGTTTGACGTCTTCGTCAGCACCTTGCTGACGGAGATGGTGACCACAATCGGTGAGAAGAACTCGGTGAAGGAAGCTTGGAAGACGATCAAGTTCATGGGGGTCAATGCCGACTGTAGGAGAGGCGCGCCAACGAGAAGCTTGTTGATTCATCGAGAACAGGCGCGCGACAGAGGCGCCCGCACCGCAGCTTATCAGGCGACAGTGTCGGAGATGATAGAAGCGAGGACACTGGGCTAAGAAGTGTCACTCCAAGCCTAAGCGGGGAGATGCTTAGAGCGAGGATTCTAAGAAGGGCACCTTGCTAATAGCAAGGGTGTGCTATGTTGAGACGCGCCAGGTGGAGGAGGATCATGCACGGCGACCACTAGTGGAGCTGATGGAAGCACGCGTCTTTGTGCATCTCAGCAGCAACAACACCCCCAGCGACGCAGTGTGGCACTTCGACACGGGTGTGACCAATCACATGATTGGGTCGCATGTTGTTTTTCCGAGTTCAACGACAAGGTTGTCGACATGGTGAGACTTGGCTGAGTCCTGTTCCTGGTGCTGGTCTAGAACAGCAGCTGCAGGAGACTTTTCCTGGGTGTTGTAGCCTTCCCACGTCAAGAACAGAAGCCACACAAGGGGTTGAACAGATGTCCAGAATAGTGATCTGCCAGATCAGTCCTGACTTCTGATCTCACACAAGCAGAAGAAAACCAGAAGCTTCTTGGCGCAAGGGGAAAGTGGAGAATAAACTCTGGGAGGTATACTTTATTTCTCTGGAATATTTGGCTATGTATAGCCCAATTTAGATCAAAACTCTCCTTATTTAAACTCCCTACAACAACAACAACAACACCCAAGCATGTTGGGGTCGGCTAGACATGAAACCCAATAATTATATATATATATATATATATATATCAATGAAGTAAAAGAGAGGAAGGAGATATAAGAATAACAAGGAAAAAGAAAAAAAAACAAGACTAAGATTCTAGCACATGAATTGCTACTTTCCATGTGGTCATATCATGAGCTAAGTCTCTGAATACATTCCAATCTCTCAAATCTCGTTTTAACGCCTCCTTCCAGGTCAACCTTGGTCGTCCTCTACCCCTCCTAATATTTTCTCTAACTCTTAAAATCCCACTGTTAACCGGTGCTTCTGGAGGTCTTTACTAGATATGTCCAAATCACCTTAATCAATGTTGGACTAACTTCTCTTCAATCGGCGCCACCCCTACCCTATCACGAATCGCCTCATTTCTTATTCGGTCTCTTCTCGTGTGCCCGCATATCCACCGTAGCATGCGCATCTCTGCAACACTCATTTGTTGGACATGTTGCCGTTTAGTTGACCAACATTCCGCCCCAAAAAGCATCGCGGGTCTGATCACCGTCCTATAGAATTTCCCTTTTACCTTTTGTGGGACCTTCCTATCGCATAGAATTCCAGAGGCTTGTCGTCATTTCATCCACCCTACCTTGATCCTGTGGCAAACATCCTCATCAATAACGCCATTGCTTTGTAACATTGATCCTAAGTATCGAAAAAAGTTCCTTCTAGGTACTATTTGTCCTTGTAGATTAACATTTCCCTCTTCATGACCAACACCACTAAAGTCACACCTCATATACTCGGTCTTGGTCCTACTAAGTCTAAACCTCTTGGACTCTAAGATTTGTCTTCATAACTCTAATTTTTTATCAACATCATCACTAGTTTCATCTACTAGCACTACATCATCGGCAAAGAGCATGCACCAAGGGATATCCCCTTGTATATCCTTCGACACATCATCCATCACCAAAGAAAAGATGTATGGGATTAAATCTGATCCTTGATGTAGTCCTACCGTGATAGAAAATGCATCGGTCTCACTATCACTTACGCACACACTTGTCCTAACATTATTGTACATATCTTTGATAAGGGTAATGTATTTTGTTGGCACTTTATGTTTCTCTAGTGCCCACCATATGACTGACCTTGGTATCTTGTCGTACGCCTTCTCTAAGTCAATAAACACCATATGCAAGTCCTTCTTATGCTCCCTATATCTCTCCATAAGCTGACGAAGCAAGAAAATCACCTCCATTGTAGACCTCCATTGGTCACTTTCCTCAGGCGGTGTTCAATCACTCCCTCCCAAAGCTACTGATAGAAATATATCTCGGGTTCCTTAATCTACTGGAGATAAAGACCGACTCCAGCTCTATCTAGACTCAAATTGATATGATCTGATCCGAACAAATCGACTCCCAAACAAACTGATCTGATCTGATTGGATCAGACTGGGCAACCGTTCTGATCTCGTCCCCGCCTAGTTGCACGCCCTCCAGGCCTGAGTTGGACTGGGCCTGGGCCTGCCGCACCAGGGAGTGGCACAAGTGGGAGAGTCACCCAACAGTGATCGCCAGATTTCCAACATAGGGTAACCATTTATAACTGTAACAAAACACACTGACACAGGACTTGGATTAGAATCTACAACACTAGGACACCCTTGTTGAAAAATGTTTTAGGCAAATTTATCTTAAGCACACTACGAAAATGGGGTTCCTCTCTGTTAGACACTGTGATTATGTGTGTGTCACAGGGGCATATTAGTCATTAGTGAGGGATTAGGGTTAGGGGTAGTTTAGTCCTTTTTCCCCTCCTAATCCTTCTATATAATCAGACCTGTACCTCAACATTATCATCCATCTAATACAGCCACCATTAGCCCTCTAATATGGTATCAGCTAGGAACTAATTACGATTAGGGCCTAACCCTAACCCTAATGACCCAGGCCTAGCCGCCGCCACTGCAGCGCCTGCGCCGCCGCCGCCGCCGCTGAGGCAATGCGGGCCTACGCTGCCGCACCGCCTGCTGCTGTTGCTGCCGCTGGTGCGCAGCCCGGCCACGCCGCCGCACCACCTAATGGGGCCGCCGCCTCTGCCGCAGGCGCACCCCCAGCCCGCGCCGCTGTGCCCTGGGGCGCCGCCGCCGGATCCGTGCCCGGGCTGCCCGATCTCGGGCAGAGCCGGCGCGCGCCCGGATTCAGGTTCGCTGGGGTTGCTGGTGTGCACCCCAGCCACGCCGCTGCGCCGTCTGATGGGGCCGCCGCCTCTGCTGCACCGCCGCGCCGCCACCCTGGGCCGCCGTCGGCGCCGCGCCATTGCCTGGGGCCGCCCCGCTGCCACCATGCGCCGTCGGCGCTCCTGCAGCCCCCAGCGCTACCACCCCTCGAGTCGCTGCTGTCTGGCCCGCCGTCGTCACCTCTGCAGCGCCCCACGATGGCGCCGCTACCTGACCCGCAGCAGCTACAGCCGCCCAGTGGGCCGCTGTTGCCTCTGCAGTGCCCCACGACGGTGCCGCTGCCTGGCCTGCAGCAGCTGCAGCCGCCCCTTGGGCTGCCGGTCCTGCAGTCCCCCACGACGGCGCCGCCTGGCCCGCTGCCGCCCTGGGAGGTGCCTCTCGGCCGCCATTGGCTGATGTACCTGGATCAGCTGTTGCCTACTCTGTTGGCACCACTGTCGAGCGTCCGAGCGTGTTGTCTTCCTTCTCGGCGCCGCCACCGCCGGGGCAATGTCGCGACCCGTTCTACACCGTCGGTCTACCTGCGGGGTCTCACGCCGTCTGGCCCTGACTGGGTGGTGGACTCCGGTGCCTCGTACCACACCACCCCTGACGTCGGTATCCTCTTCTCTACCCGCCCTTCCCGTCCCTCTGATCCTTCATCTATTGTTGTTGGGAATGGGTCGACTCTTCCAGTCACCGTAGTAGGTGACTCGGGTTCGCCGGATTCATTTCAGCTACGTGATGTTCTTGTTGCACCTAACATCATTCAGCACCTTCTTTCCGTTCGTCGTTTTACTACTGACAACCATGTTTCCCTTGAGTTTGATCCTTATGGTGTAACTGTGAAAGATCTTACTACTCGACACATTCTCTTTCGTTGTGATAGTACGAGTCCCCTGTACACGACGCGTCTTCCTGCTTCCGCTCCGCCTCTTGCCCTGACTACGACAGCTTCTTCGACCATTTGGCATCGCCGGCTTGGCCACCCCGGTGTTGATGCTATGTCGAAGTTGTCTGGTAGTTCAGTGATTTCGTGTACTCGGGGTACTCATGAGTCTCTTTGTCATGCTTGTCAGTTGGGTCGCCACGTTCGACTTCCTTTTCCGCACTCTGTCACTCGTGTCGAGCACACATTTGATTTGATTCACTGTGATCTTTGGACTTCACCTGTTCTTAGTGTCTCTGGATGCAAGTATTACTTGGTGGTCGTGGATGATTTTTCGCACTATTCGTGGACTTTTTCCTTGCGACAGAAGTCTGATACTTTCTGTACTCTTTCTCACTTCTTCGCTTGGGTGTCCACCCAGTTTGGGCGCACGATCCGTGCGGTCCAGTGCGACAACGGGCGCGAGTTTGACAACTCTACGTTCCGTGACTTTCTACTTTCTTGCGGTGTTCAGTTGCGCATGTCATGCCCGTACACTTCCCCCCAGAACGGCAAGGCTGAGCGCATAATTCGGACCACCAACGATGTCATGCGCTCCTTGATGTTTCAGGCTTCTACCCCTGCTCGCTACTGGGCGGAGGCGCTTCACACTGCCACCTACCTCATTAATCGCCTTCCTACTAAGGCGATTAGTGCTCCCACCCCTCACTTCACTTTGTTCGGCACCCATCCTCTTTACGACCATCTTCGAGTCTTCGGGTGCGCTTGCTACCCGAACCTCTCTACCACAGCTCCCCATAAGCTTACGCCTCGCTCGACTCAGTGTGTTTTCCTTGGGTATTCTCCTGACCATAAGGGGTACAGGTGCCTTGACCCTACCACCCGTCGTATCTTGATCTCCTGACACGTCGTCTTCGACGAGTCTTCCTTTCCCTTTTCCACCCCGTCCTCTGACTCCGTCGCTGAGTTGGATTCCCTCTTCTCTACTGACCCCGAGGCCGCTCCTGTACAGCGACCTTGTCAGTTACCTCTTACAGGTTACCCACCCGCTGCACCACGCACGACTTCGGCGTCTTCCACGCCACCTGCTATGCCTTACGTGGCACCGGCGTCCCTGACGCCACTTGCTGCACCACGCGCGGCACCGGCGTCCCCGATGCCTCCAGCTGCGCCACGCGCAGCCTCGGCGTCCCCGACGTCACCCACTGCACCACGCGCGGCCCCGGTGTCCCCGACGACGCCTGCTGCGCCAAGCGCGGCCTCGGCGTCCCCGACGTAGACCACTGCGCCACGCGCGGCCTCAGCTTCCCCGACATCACCTACAGCAAGCCCGACATCACCAAATGCACCAGGAGCAGCACCGACGACGACTTCTCGCTTTGCCGACCCCGTACTTGCCTACCAGCGATGAGCACGGGGGGGGGGGGGGGCGGCCCTACTCCAGTTGCACCACGCGTGGCCCCGAGACGAGAGCAGGTTGTTGTACCTGAGTGCCCGGTGTACAACCCTCCTCTTCTCCACATGGATCCTGGTCACGTCCACCCGATGGTGACTCGACGTGCATCCGGGAGTCTTCGGCCAGTTGAGCGCTTCACCGGAGCTGCCTTCTCGTCGACGACTTCTCCACCGACCGACTCTTCTTCGATCTCACCCATACCTACTTCCGTGCGTAGCGCCCTCGCCGACCCTCACCGGCGCCGCGCTATGGAGGAAGAGTATGAGGCTCTGCTTGCCAACATGACCTGGGACCTGGTTCCCCGTCCTGGTCGTGGCAATGTTGTCACGGGCAAGTGGGTGTTCACGCACAAGAAGAAGGCGGACGGTACCTTGGAGAGGTACAAGGCTCGGTGGGTACTCCGGGGTTTCACTCAGCGCCCTGGAGTTGACTACGACGAGACCTTCAGCCCGGTGGTAAAGCCGGCGACAGTTCGTACCGTTCTGTCGCTGGCTCTCTCGCGTTCTTGGCCTGTCCACCAGTTGGACGTCAAGAATGCTTTCCTCCACGGTACACTGACCGAGACGGTGTACTGCAGTCAGCCGGCAGGGTTTGTTGATTCAGCTCACCCAGACATGGTCTGTAAGCTGAACAAATCCCTATACGGACTGAAGCAGGCACCGCGAGCCTGGTATAGCCGGTTCGCCTCCTTCTTGGTCTCACAGGGGTTCGTCGAAGCTAAGTCGGACATTTCGCTGTTTGTCTATCGACGTGGCAGTGACACTGCTTACCTCCTACTGTACGTCGATGACATTGTACTAACAGCGTCTAGTCCGGCTCTGCTTTAGCGCACCATTTTTGCTTTACAGCAGGAGTTCGCTATGAAGGACCTGGGCCATCTTCACCACTTCCTGGGCATTGCGGTCGAGGACCGACCAGGCGGCTTATTCCTTCACCAGCGACAGTACTGCCTGGATATCCTCCAGCGAGCGGGCATGACTGAGTGCAAGCCTTGCTCCACTCCAGTGGATACTCAGGCGAAGCTCTCCGCTACCGATGGGACACCCGTCTCTGACCCCACTACTTACAGGAGTCTTGCAGGTGCTCTTCAGTACCTCACCTTCACCAGGCCAGATATCTCGTATGCAGTTCAGCAGGTGTGCCTCCACATGCATGACCCGAGGGAGCCGCACCTCACCGCTGTGAAGCGGATTCTTATGTACCTACGAGGTACTCTCGACTACGGCCTCCTCCTTCGACGTGACACGGCCTCCGAGCTGGTCGTGTACACCGATGCTGACTGGGCAGGCTGCCCAGACACACGACGTTCTACTCTTGGGTACGCCGTCTTCCTAGGCGGTAACCTCGTCTCCTGATCCTCGAATCGACAACCCGTGGTGTCGCGTTCGAGTGCTGAGGCGGAGTATCACGCCGTGGCTAACGGCGTAGCTGAGGCCTCCTGGCTCCAGCAGCTGCTTCAGGAGCTCCACACTCCTATCACCAGGAGCACCCTCATCTACTGCGACAACGTCAGCGCCGTGTACCTCTCCACCAACCCGGTCCAGCATCAGCGCACGAAACATGTGGAGATTGACCTCCACTTTGTTCGTGAGCGGGTTGCACGCGGCGAGGTTCGGGTACACCATGTCCCGACGATGACGCAGTTCGCCGACATCTTCACGAAGGGCCTCCCGTCGTCGTTGTTCTCCGAGTTTCGGTCCAGTCTCAACATCTGCAGTGGCTAGATGTTGTGACTGCGGGGGGGGTGTTAGACACTGTGATTATGTGTGTGTCACAGGGACATATTAGTCATTAGTGAGGGATTAGAGTTAGGGGTAGTTTAGTCCTTTTTCCCCTCCTAATCCCTCTATATAATCAAACCTGTACCTCAACATTATCATCCATCTAATACAGCCACCATTAGCCCTCTAATACTCTCCAACACACTGCAAAATATGATTTTAGTTGTATTAAAATTGCAAATTTTTTGCTCTTTTCTGAGACGCACTATAGCAGATGAAAAGGTTGTTATCGGTTTTTATCTAAATGCATAAAATACATTAGAATGTTATAACTTGAAACTTTGCATAAAGGTACATTATATCATTCTCTATCAATGTACTTTTGTCAGATTTTGTCAGATTAACTCCGTCGTCTATCTTGTAATGACATAGCCGGTTCCAAGCCTGGTAAAAGAGGGGTTGTACTAGGCTTGGTGAGCCAACAACTAAACTTAGCCATTCTCATGAAAATGAAACCCGATAAAAATTCGTTGGGGCATAACACTCTTAGCGACGCGCCATATCGGAACCCGAGTATGGTGTTAAGTGAGTAAGGGTCGGGTTACCACCGTCTTAGTGGCGCGCCACATCATAACCCGGATGTAGTGTTAAATGGGCAAGGGCTGGATCGCCACCACATTAGCAACGCGCTACATCATTGTCTGGATGTAATGATACGTGAGCAAGGGTCTGCGTCTTACTCGACGGATGCAAAGGACAAGGAAGCTAGCCGAAAAAAATAGATTTCGGGTGAGTAGATGGAATGTAGGATCCTTGACGGGAAGCTACGTGAGTTAATAGATGTTGCAATTAGGAGATAGGCTTGGTGAGACGGCATCAAAACCAGCCATTTCTATGGATATGAAAACCCAATTTGGGTTTTATATCTAGCCTACCTCAACGTGTTCGAGATTGAGATAAAGGCTTGTTGTTGTTGTTGTACAAGAGACTAGATGGGTGGGTCAAAAGGCGAGAGAAGTCGAGAATACCGGTTTCAAACTTAAGTATTCTGAATAGTCTGGGACTAGGAATGTCGTAGGCGTTCTAATAGATAAGAGTCTCAAGGAGGGAGTAGTGGATGTCTGGAGACGAGGGGACAGGATCATCCTAGTCAATATAGTTATTGGGAACATTGTCTTGAACGTCATTAGTGCTTATGCACCACAAGTTAGGCTCAACATGAGTGTTAAGAGGCAATTTTTTTAGGGGGGGGGGGCTTGGAGAATATGGTTAGTAGTGTACCGATAACCGAGAAACTCCTCATAGGAGGAGATCTCAATCTCAATGGTCACGTGGGTACAACTAATATAGGATTTGAGGGGGTACATGGAGGCTTTGGATGTGATGATAGAAATCGGAAGGGAAAGGACATCCTAGACTTTGTCGTAGCCTATGATCTGTTGGTAGCTAACACACTCTTTAGGAAGAGACAATATCACCTAATGACCTTTAGTAGTGCTCAATACTCCAGCCAGATTAACTTTGTCCTCACCTGGAGAAGGGATATAGGGGGCGTGTTTAGATTGTAAGGTGATCCTCGAGGAGTGTGTTGTGACACAACATAAGCTTGTTGTACTTGACTTTCGCTTCCACGCAGATGGTTTGCAGGACAAAGGTGACAAAAGCAAAAGAACAAAGTGGTGGAAGCTGAAAGGAGAAGCACAACAATCCTTTAAAAAGAGGGTGATCACAGAAGGACCATAGGAGAAAGATGGGGATGTAGATAGTATGTGGGTGAAAATAGCAACTTGCATTAGGAAGGTAGCTAGTGAGGTCCTTGACGTGACAAAATAAAAGAAACTTATAGATAAAAACACTTGGTGCTGGAATGAGGAAGTACAAAAGGCCATTAAGGAGGAGTGTTATAATAGTTAGCATCATGATAGAAGAACAAGCAACATGCTGAAGTACAAAGAGACCAAGAAAAATACAAGGCCGACTGTGAGTAAAGCAAAAGGACAAGCCTATAATGAGTTATTTGGGAGACTAGAGATAAAAGAAGGTGGAAAGGACATATACACGATGACGAAAATTCGCGAGAGAAAGATGAGCGATCTCGGTCAAGTTAAATGCATCACAGACAAGACAAAACACATTCTAGTGAAGGATGAAGAGATTAAGAATAGATGGTGAGATTACTTTGATAGACTATTCAATGATAGGAATGGGAGCATTATGCTTGAGGTCGATGACTTTTTTGATGACTCGAACAGGCGGTTCGTGCGGAGGATACAAGAGTTTGAGGTTAAGAAGGCCTTAAAAAGGATGGAAAGAGGAAAGGCCCTCGTCCCTGACGATGTCCCTATTGAGATGTGGAGATGTATTAGGGATGTGGCAATAGTATGACTCACGAAGCTATTCAACCATATTTTCAGTCAAACAAGATGTCTAAAGAGTGGAGAAAAAGTATATTAGTACCTATCTTCAAGAATAAAGGAGCCTGGAAACAGCCTCTTGCAGAAATGCAGGGAAGGATGCGTACAAAAGACCCAAGTGGGTCAGATCCTTCCCCGGACCCTACGCAAGCAAGAGCTACATGCACTGGGCTGCCCTTTCTTTTTTTTTCTTCAAGAATAAAGGAGATATTCAAAGTTGTACTAATTACCGAAGGGGTTAATCTTATGAGTCATATTTTGAAGCTTTGGGATAGAGTGAATCAACACCGCATGAGGAGAGTGATCAATGTCACTAAAAACCAGTTTGGCTTTATGCCTAGGAGGTCTACTATGGAGGCGATTTTCTTGTTCCGTTAGCTTATGGAGAGATATAGGGAGTATAAGAAGGACCTACATATGATGTTAATTGACTTGGAGAAGGTGTATGACAAGATACCAAGACCGGTCATGTGGTGAGAGCTAAAGAAACATAAAGTGCCAACAAATTACATTACCCTTATCAAGGATATGTACAATAATATTGTGACAAGTGTGAGTGTAGGTGATAATGAGACCGATATATTTCCTATCACGATAGGACTACATAAAGATCAGCTTTGAGCCCATAGTGATAGATGAGGTGTCAAAAGGATATACAAGGGGATATCTCTTGGTGCATGCTATTTGCTGATAATGTAGTGCTGATAGAAGAAACTATGGATGACGTTGATAAGAAATTAGAGCTATGGAGACAAAACTTAGAGTCCAAGGCGTTTAGACTTAGTAGGACCAATACCGAGTATATGAGGTGTGATTTTACGGGTGTTAGATGTGAAGAAGGAAATGTTAGTCTACAAGGACAAATAGTACCTAGGAGGGACTCCTTTCGATATTTAGGATCAATGTTACAAAGCAATGGCGATATTGACAAGGATGTTTGCCATAGGATCAAGGTAGGGCGGACGAAATGACGAAAATGCTCTAGAATCCTATGTGATAGGAAGGTCCCACAAAAGCTAAAAGTGAAGTTCTATAGGACAATGATCATATTTGTGATGCTATGTGGGGCGAAATGTTGATCAACTAAAAGGTAACATGTCCAATAAATAAGTGTCACGGAGATGTGTATGCTATGGTGGATGTGCGGACACACAAGAAAAGACCGAATTAGGAATGAGAGGATTCGTGACAGGGTTGGGATGGCACCGATTGAAGAGAAGCTAGTACAACATCGACTAAGGTGGTTTGGACATATCCAACGGAGACCCCCAGAAATAACGGTTAGCAGAGGGATTTTAAGATGTAGAGAAAATCGTAGGAGGAACTCCTACGCCTTTCTAGATATATCCGGTCCCAAGCCCGGGTAAAGGAGGAGAGTTGTGATAGGCTTGGCAAGCCAGCATCAAAACCAGCCATTACTATGGATATGAAACTCAGTTTGGATTTCATATCTAGACTACCTCAACATGCTTGAGACAAAAGCTTTGTAAAAGAAGAAAATATTAGGAGGGGCAGAGGTGACCAAGGTTGACTTGGGAGAATGCGGTAAAACGAGACTTGAGAGATTGGGATATATCTAGAGATTAGCTTATGATAGGATTGCATGTAAGTAGCAATTCATGTGCCAGAATCTTAGTTTCTTTTATATATATCTTGTTACTCTTATATCTCCTCCTCTCTTTTACTTCATTTTTAAAAAATAAAAATAAAATTATTGGGTTTATGTCTACCCCACCCCAACATGCTTGGGACAAAGTCTTTGTTGTTGTTGTTGTTTAGAAGAAAAGGGGGACGTACCCAGTGCCAAAGACTCCCACAAATTGTGGGGTCTGGGGAAGACTTATTCTGTTTTTGCAGAGAGGTTGGTTCAAACCCAAAACCTCAGAACAGAATTGGGGGACACACTACCACTGCGCCAGGTCCGCCCTTCGCTGTTGTTGTTTGTTCTAAAAAATAAATATTAAACCACGACCAAACTTTTGTAAACAATCAAAAAATCTACCAAAAGTACATTGATAGAGAATGCAACAATGTACTTTTTCACAAAATTTTATTTTTTTATGTATTTTATGCAGTGACATAAACTCTCACTGGCGTAGCGGTAAAGCTGTCGCCTTGTGAAAGGTCACACATTCAAGTCCCAGAAACAACCTCTTGCAGAGATGTAGCGAAAGGTTGCGTATAAAAGACTAAAATGTGTTGGACCCTGCGCAATCGGGAGCTACATGAACCGGGCTGACCTTTCTTTTTTACGTAGTGAGATAAAAAAGTTGAAAGAAACTTTTTTTATCTGCTACAGTGTCTGAGACAACAGCCAAAATTTGCAATGTTTCTAAAATCGCATTTTGCAGTGAGTTGGAGGCGAAGCCATGTTTTTGTGTTTCAGATAAATTTGCCAATTTTTTACGTCGACGTAATAGACAAAATTCCCAAAAGACTGTACGTCATTTCTAATTATGACAGCAAATTGCCATGAAAAATTCAGACAATATTTGCATATGGATTGAGAACTAATTCACTTAAGAGGACAAAGGTAGAAGAATAAAAAGTTCTCTATTAATCCGAGTATACAACCAATGACATAAGAAAATCATAAGCATGCACAATCAGAGGTGGCAGATTGCATACTTCATCACTTTCAAAATCCGGTGAGAGAAGCTCTAGTGCATCAGCCACATCAATTGTTTCCCACTTTTCGATCAATTCAATAGCTTGCTTAGCTTCCTGAATAGCATTATCATTTCGGGATCAGATCATGCAGTGTTCATGGCTCCAAAAAACGAAAATCAGATTCTTTTCAGTACAACAAGAGGGTTACGCCCCAACGAATTTCTATTGGGTTTCATTTCCATGAGAGTGGCTAAGTGTAGTTGTTGGCTCGCCAAGCCTATCACAACCCCCTCCTCCTTTACCCGGGCTTGGGACCGGCTATGTCATTACAACATAGGCGGAGTTTCTTTTCAGTATATAAACAAATTTGACATGATGAAAATGTAAACATCAGATAAGCTAATTCAGTGATTTTCAATATATAAACAAGTGCCACTTTGCCTGATGATACCAATTATGTAAGCACAAACTAAAATAAGATATCACACACAAAAAAACTTTACTAACTTGGTTGTCACTCCAATCCACTGAGCGGACAAATTTTGTAAGAGCTTTCTTCTCAGACATCAAAGAGAAACGAAATTTCCACACCAATTGCTTCTCATCCACCTCTAAAGCACGTGTAGGAGGAAATTTGATGATTGTTTGTAGTAACCTACAAAACTAAATCAATCAGCTAGAGAAGACATGACTCTACCTCACTGTTAAAATAAATGATGGAATTCTGCTTCCTGCATCTTCTAAATTAATTTGAGTTGCCATGCAAATGTGGCTAGCTCATAATTTCATGACAGGTGAAACCAGAAGCTAAAGAAAGTTCCTCGCAAAGAGCTTAAGTTGGCACGGCGAAAAAAGAAAAGAAAATAAAAGATTTTATAGATTGCACTTGCTTTCGCTCATTTGAGCTTGGTTTTAGATCTTTATCAACTATTCCACGAGTCAAGCTCCTGGCCAGTTTTAACTGTTTGTGCTCAGATGGATTGGTTCGTCCGAGTTCAGGGTCCCACACAGTAACCAGTTCGTTTGATAGTGATACTGGGGTTGGTGCGTAAAAATTTGCTCCAGATTCCTGCATGTGGGAAAAAAAATTAACGCATGTGCACACTTGACAGTAAGTTACTTTTTTCCTTGAACAGGCAGGAGTGTATAGAGAGTAATGTTAACCTGGAACACCACTCTGTGTTCGAAACTGCACAATTCAACAACCAGACTAGGGTAGAAATTTATCTTCTTCTCACACTCTTTCTCCCTAGCTTTCTCCATAGCACTGAAGGCAAGACGATCCAGCCAATCAACATGCTGTATCTGACCTCTCTCATACTTGTTGACAAGCCTTTCCATACGCTCTATCTCACCCCTCTCCTTCTTGGGAACCTAATTGCCCAAGATAAGAAAAAAAGAAGGTAAATTCAGCTTAAGGTAATAGAAGGAAACACATGCAAGGATTGGCTGAGAGCAACGTATGAATCTAGCATGCAACAAAAGCAAATAATTCTCTATGTAACCTTGCCAGGGGTTGTGGTGGGGACTCTTCCATCTGCCTCCTTTTTTGGCCATAATCTTAGCTTCTGCCTTCCAGTTTTAAGCTGCCTTTTGCTGTTAAAAAGAAATATGGTAGCGCCACCAACAATGTCAGTGTCTTCTCCAGACGAGACATCCCACACCTACATCATACACATAAAACATAGAAAGTGAGAAAACGCACGGGAAAACAAATGGCAGGAAATATAAAAGCATCAAAGGACAATGGTCTAAAAATCCTTACTACATCATGTTTATATTGAGCATAACAAACTTTCCTCTCCTATAAATAGAGTACACCCTACTCATATCTGTCCTATTTGCTGCTTTCAAAATGCACTTAGAACAAAAAGAAAAGACAACGACAAAATGAGAAGCCAAAGCCATCATTTTTAACCAATAAACAGAGCCATGCAGAACACGTTCCAAATGGCCCATATATCAATACGTTTTCTCTACGTTGGTCTAGTCCTTGAACTAGTCCATCAGTAGAGTGGTTATTTTCACCACAAATAGAATGATCTAGAGATTTGAGAGATTGGAATGTATCCAGAGACTTAGCTCATGATAGGACCGCATGGAAAGTAGCAATTCATGTGCCAGAATCTTAGTCTTTTTTCTTTTCTTTTTTCTTGTTGCTCTTATATCTCTTCCTCTACTTCATTGTATATATATACATATATATATATATAATTATTGGGTTTCATGTCTAGCCGACCCCAACATGCTTGGGACAAAAGGCTTGGTTGTTGTTGTTAGTATCTAAAGTATTACTCTCACGGAGAGGATGACACTAAGAGTTGGGAAATTTTTCTTGTTTCATTCAACACACAATGTCATGCCCAACCTAGGGGTTGGGGTTACATATTTATAGCTAAGGCAGCCAAGCATATACCTAGATGCTAGTCTAAGATGTTGTCCTACCAAAAGACTAATATGCTGTCCTCTTGGTCTAAGATGTTGTCCAACCAAAGGACTAAGATGTTGTCCTACCAAAGGACTAATATGATGTCCTCTTGGTCTAAGATGTTGTCCTACCAAAGGACTAAGATGCTGTCCTACCAAAGGACTAATATGATGTCCTCTTGATCTAAGATGCTGTCCTACCAAAGGACTAAGATGTTGTCCTACCAAAGGACTAATATGCTGTCCTACTAAGGACTGAGATGTTGTCCTAACTAGGGGCCACACAGACCAAGAGTACAAGACTTATTCCTTCATTTCCCCCCTAAGTCTTGTGCGTTGTCTTGTGGGAGAGTTGGACCATCCCGATCTTGGAGCAAATGTCAAGGAACGTGATCCTCCCAAGGGGCTTGGTGAGCAGGTCTGCAAGTTGGTCCTTGGTGTTGATGTAGCACGCCTTGATGCTCCCTTCCTTCAAGCAGCCTCGAAGGAAGTGGTACCTCACACGGATGTGCTTGCTCCGTTCATGAAAGACGGGGTTCTTTGCTAGAGCCAGAGCGGACTTGTTGTCCACCCTCAGTTCCACCGCTCCGGTGTCTTTGCCGAGGAGATCACCAAGCAGTCGAACTAGCCAGAGCGCCTGAGTCGAAGCAGTAGAGGCCGCTATGTACTCGGCCTCGCAGCTGGACGGGGCCACCACCTGCTGCTTGACCGACTGCCAACTAACGAGGCACTTGCCAAGGAAGAAGAGAATCCCGCTCGTGCTCTTGCTAGTGTCGATGTCATCGGCGTGGTCGCTGTCACTGTACCCGACAAGGTGTGCCTCCCCATGGCACCTCGGGTAGTAGAGGTTGTGGTCGGGAGTGCCCGCAACGTAGCGGATGATCCTCTTCACAGCCTGTTGGTGCTCCGTCATTGGTCGCTGCATGAACCGACTGACGTAGCCGACAGATAATGCCAAGTCCGTCCGTGTGTGGGCGAGGTAGCGAAGGCTCCCCACAAGACGTCGATACTGCGTGGCGTCCACCTCCCCCGTCGTGCTGTTGCAGCTCAGCTTCAGTCTCTCCTCCATGGGAGTGAGAGCTAGGTTGCAGTCTGCAAGCCCAGCCAGCTCAACAATGCGCTTGACGTAGGCAGTCTGTCGAAGCATGATCCCGGAGTCGGCCTGGTGCACCTCGATCCTCAGGTATAAGGAGAAAGATCCTAGGTCACTCATCTGGAAGGTGGCTTTCATCGCTTCCTTGAATGCTGCCACCTCCGCATCCTTGGTGCCGGTGATCACCAAGTCGTCGACGTAGACACCCACCAGTAGGGCATTTCCTCCATTGCCCTACCGGTAGATGGCCGCCTCGTGCGGGCTTTGCTCGAAGCCCATCCCCTTGAGCGTGGAGTCCAACTTGGCATTCCACGCCCTTGGTGCCTGCCGCAGGCCGTAGAGGGCCTTGCGCAGGCGCAACACCTTGCCCTCCTTGCCAGGAATCGTAAATCCCGGCGGCTGGTGCACATAGACCTCCTCCTTTAAATCGCCATTAAGAAACGCCGACTTGACATCCATGTGTTGAACCCGCCAGCCTCCCTGAGCAGCCAACGCAAGGAGTCGCACAGATTCCATCCGCGCCACGGGCGCGAAGGCATCGTCGAAGTCAATCCCCTCCTGTTGCACGAAACCGCGTGCCACCAAGCAAGCCTTGTGCTTGACGATGGCGCCGGCTTCATCTCTCTTCAGCTTGAACACCCACTTAAGGGTGATCGCGCGGTGACCATGAGGGAGGTCAGCAAGCTTCCAGGTGCGGTTGTTCTCAACCGCGTCCATCTCCGACTGCATCGCGGCACGCCATGCCGCGTGTCTCTCAGCCTTTGCGAAAGACCGAGGCTCGCCATCGTCGCACGCAAGATGCAACTGCGCCTCCAGATCGCGAGGGACCAGTCCCAGCACCGACTGGTCACCGAGAAGATCCTCTATCGTACGATACCGCAACGGCTCCCCATCGTGGTACGCGTCGATGCGCTCCTCGTCGTGGGCCAGCGGAGTAACGAACTCCACCGGTTTGTGCTCGACACGAGATGGTGTCGGAGTGGACGTACCCGGAGGGATGGCAGTCGGTGCTGGAGTGCGTGGGGTCACCGGCTGTGGTGGTGGAGAGGTTGTCACAGCCGAGGTCATGACTGGGGAGCGTGGCGCTGAAGTTGGTGGAGAAGAGTTGCCTACTCCCCCAGTTCCCTTGAAGTGGACGTACTCGACGATGAAGTTGTCGTACGTCGGAGTCGAGTCGTCGTCTACCGCCTTGTCCCATGCCCATCCTTGCCCTTCATTGAACACTACATCACGTGTCGTGCGCACGCGCTGTGTTCCTGGGTCGAGAATGCGGTAGGCCTTCGAGCCCTCCGCGTAGCCGATGAACACCCCTGGAGTGCTCCTGTCGTCGAGCTTGCTGATGTGGCCAAGCTCCTTGGCGAACGCTAGACAGCCGAAGACCCGTAGGTGAGAGACTGTCGGCTTGCGCCCATGCCAAGCCTCGTACGGCGTCCTGCCATTGAGAGCCTTGGTGGGCGAGCGGTTGAGTATGTAGACCGCCGTCACCACCGCCTCTCCCCAGAAGATAGTCGGCATTCCCCTCTGCTTGAGGAGGGCCCGAGCCATCTCCACAACTGTCTGGTTGCGACGCTCGACAACGCCGTTCTACTGCGAGTTGTACGGCGTGGAGTAGTGGCGCTGAACACCCTCATCCGCGCAGTACGACGCGAATTCAGTCGCCGTGAATTCGCCGCCGTTGTCGGTGCGCAGTACGCGCAGCTTGCGGCCGCACTCCGCCTCCGCAATGGCATGTGCGCGCCTGATGGCGTTCGCAGCCTCTCCCTTGCTGCCGAGGACCATCACCCACATGTAGCGGGAGAGGTCATCGACAAGCAGCAGGAAGTAACGTCGTCCTCCCGATGTAGCCGGTGTCACCGGGCCACACAAGTCCCCGTGCACAAGGTCGAGCCGCTCCTTGGCTCGGAAGCTCGAATACTTGGGAAAGGGGAACCGCCTCTGCTTTGTCACAACGCAGACATCGCAGAACTGGTCCACATGGTCAAGGCACGGCGGGCCCCGTACCATCTCCTTGGCACTGAGCCGCTTCAGGGCCTTGAAGTGAAGGTGCCCAAAGCGCTCATGCCACTGCCACGCCTCATCATCCCGGCGAGTAGCAAGACAAAGAGGTTGTGCTACCTGCATGTTAAGGACGTAGAGTCGATTGGTGCCTCTGGTTACCTTGGCAAGAAGGCGACATGGCGACCCAAATCCTCATGACTCCGTCCTTGATCTCCACGCGTGAACCGTTCTCATCCAGCTGGCCCAGGCTGATGATAGAGTTCCTCAACGCGGGGATGTAGTAGACTCCGACGAGCAGCCTGTGCTCACCAGACTCGGCGGTGAGGATGACGGAGCCGACGCCCTTGATCTCCACACCAGAGGCGTCCCCAAACTTGACGGAGCCTCGAACATTGGGGTCGAACTCAGTGAAGAACTCTCATCGACCAGTCATGTGATGGGTGGCGCTGGTGTCGAGGCACCACCCGTCAGTCTTGTTGTTGCTGGAGCCGTCACCGAGAAAGGCGTGTGCTCTCGGCTCATCGATGTGGAGGAGAGCCGCTGCGGCCGATGCCACTGGAGGTGGCTCGATGCTTGCGTGCGCCAGGAGCAGAGCCGGCTTCTCCTCCTCCACCTGTGCGACGTGGGCCTGGCCACGTCGTTGCTGCCGACACTCCCTGGCCCAATGACCAAGCTTGCCACAGTTGTGGCAGGTGTCGTCTCGTGCTGGCTTCCGGTTGCCGGCGGCGCCGCTCTGGGTGCCTCCGTGGGCGCCCCCCTCGGCACGTCTCTGCGCTCCAGCTTGGGCACCTCCGCGCCCCTTGCTTGGCTTGCCGCGCTTGCGGCCGCCTTTCAAGGAGGAGTGCTCCCCCTTCTTCCCGTCACCTTGGTAGGCCTCCCACTGCTCCCGAGTGAGATGTAGCTTCCCGCCGATGGTGATAGGTCCCGAGAGAGGCTGAGATTCGTCGTTGTCGATGACCTTGAGGCGGCCTATCGCCTCTTCGATCGACATCGTGGAGAGGTCCAGCAGAGACTCGATCAAGCGAGCAATCTGCTTGTACTTCTCGGGGATGCAACGGAAGAACTTCTCGACGGCTTTCTCCTCGTTGTAGGTGTCGTCGCCGAACTGCACCATCTTCTGCAGTAGTGTGTTGAGACGAAGAGCAAAGTCATCAACATCCTCACCTGGTTTGAAGGTCAGGTTCTCCCACTCCTTGCGGAGTGCCTGCAGTGTGGTCTTGCGGGCGCGATCGCTGCTGATGCGTGCCACAGCGATGGCGTCCCAGGCCTCCTTGGCAGTTCGCTTATTGGAAAGCGAGAACTGCATCTCGGGCGGTACTGCAGCAATGAGAGCATCCAGCGCCCGTCGATCCTCGTAGTAGTCGACGTCGCCGTACCGGACTGCTTCCCACATGTGTCGCACTTGGAGCCGTATCCTCATCACCGCGGCCCACTCGACGTAGTTTGTCTTGGTGAGGGTAGGCCACCCACCGTCGGGACCAACGTCCCTGACAATGGCTTGGATCCCGTGGTGACCATGGTACCTGTTCGGGGAGGGAGAGTCGTGCCGCCTGTAAATGCCTCGATCTCCGTCGACCCAACCACCCCTACCGGGAGCGTCGCCAACTCGTCCGCGCCCGTCTGGGCTGCAGCCGCCACACTCATGGGGGTGCGCGTCTGCCCACTGTGGCGTCTGTGGTCGTGCTACCTTCCTCGCCAGCCCGAGGTCTTCGTTGGTGCCGCCGTCGGTAGAATCAGAGCCTCTGTCGCTACAGCTACGCAGAGCCTCAAGCTCTGTTGCAGCCGCATGCGCTGCATCCGCAGCCGCTGCTGCTTCTACTTCCACCTTCGCCGTTGCCAGTTCCGCCACCGCCAGCCTCGCCGCCCTCGCCGCCCTCGCTGCAGCCTCTGCCGCTGCTCGCTCGTGTTCTTCTGCCGTGGCGACCTCGGCCTCCTGCCGATGCCGCGCGCTCGAAGCGACCGAGTGCTGAGACTGTCCTTCGGATATGGCGCGCTAGTGGGGGAGTGCTGTGTGGGGAAGAGGCTATCTCAGACAAGCTGTTACTTGTCTGTGCAGAAGAGGAGGAATGAGTTGAAACAACCGGTGTTATTGCTGCCGGCTGAAGACAAAGAGAGGCGTGGGAAGGAGATGAGCAGGAGATGTCTAGGCTACAGGATAGAACGGCTCTGATACCACTTGTTAGTATCTGAAGTATTATTCTCATGGAGAGGATGACACTAAGAGTTGGGAAATTTTTCTTGTTTCATTCCACACACAATGTCATGCCCAACCTAGTGGTTGGGGTTACATATTTATAGCTAAGGCAGCCAAGCATATACCTAGATGCTAGTCTTAAGATGTTGTCCTACCAAAGGACTAATATGTTGTCCTCTTGGTCTAAGGTGTCGTCCTACCAAAGGACTAAGATGATGTCCTACCAAAGGACTAATATGTTGTCCTCTTGGTCTAAGATGTTGTGCTACCAAAGGACTAAGATGCTGTCCTACCAAAGGACTAATATGTTGTTCTCTTGGTCTAAGATGCTGTCCTATCAAAGGACTAAGATGTTGTCCTACCAAAGGACTAATATGTTGTCCTACTAAGGACTGAGATGTTATCCTAACTAGGGGCCACACAGACCAAGAGTACAAGACTTATTCCTTCAGTTGTTGTTGTAAATAGAATGATCCACTTTCTCCAAAGAAGAATGTATGTGCGTGCGGTAAATATTTGATTTGTGGCATACTCATTAAAAGCATAGGACTCTAACATGCTCGGGACATAACTCTTTTTATTTGCAATTAATAAAAGCAGCATAAGAGCAAATCCAAGAACTATACCGTGAATGCAAGTTGTGAGAGGGAAGTTAGGTCTCTGTATTTGGTACTTAGTGTATGGGACTCATTCCAGGAGTATGTCGGTCCTGAAGATTCTAGCCTAATATGAGGGAAAACATGTTCTCAATCCAAGTAAAAACGATCATGGATTAAAAAATATCATTAATGTGGCATTAGGTGCAGTCATTATTCGATAGACGGTAAAAAAATACCTCGTCTTTACAGGCAACCCAAATGGTAACCCATCAATGTATAGCTTGCACTCAACAAAGAGCTCTGGAACATTTCTTTCGGCCGATAAGATATGGTCTGAAAATAAGCACATACGAGAACTATGAAATTTACATAAGAAAAAGAACAGAGCACAATTACTCCTACTAATGATGCATACTAGGACGCAGGCAGATCCTTTTTTCTTGTCAGCAGTTAGAGCACAGAAGTAAAAGCGGCATTTATTTCTCCACTGGGATGGAAAGCAGAGAGGCAGAGGTATGGAGGTTAAAAGTAAATAAAAATTCAAAAATGTGAGTCTCACGGCAAAGAAAAGCATGTCATTACAAATTTGTAAAGGAAAGGATGTTAACATTCTGATTGGAACCGAGGTTGGGGCAAATTCTATAGAGAAACAGAAGGGTTGGTTTTTGACACGGGTGAAATCAGCAAGCAAAGTGAATCTAGGAGGCTGAGAGGGAGCTATCTACCTGCGTGGAGGACGCGGAAGGCGAGGGGGAGGCTGATGTCGCTGGAGAGAAAGAACCGGAACTCGTTGTGGCTGCTGCGGCCCACCATCAGGAGAGGATTCGAGGATGGAGGATGAGATCGAGGACGCCGCGGGAAAAGCGGCGGCGGGCGGCGCGATTGCGGCGGGGGCGGTAAGTGAAGGGCTTGCAGTTTCCCAAGACTTTTCGTTCCCTATTAGTCGCGCGGGTAGGCGGCGTTCGAGCCGGCGAGGAGAGAAGCGTCGGCGGCGAGGGTGCCGGCGTGGAGATGGCGGTTGCGTGACTCCAGCCACGAGGGGTGGAGTCGATGAGGCTGCTTCAGTCCCGGCGGGTTCCAACTCGAACCCGCTCCGTTATGGCCTGTTTTAGCAGCTTGCCCGATTGAATCCGTTCTCAACACGTTTGTAACTCTTACTGAAGCGCCCGTGGTCCCACTCAAAACACATTGTAAGAAATGTATGAAAAATCCAAGCAAAAATATGGTTAGATAGTGCATGTTGCAATGTATCAATGTAAAATTTGAGATACAATTAATCAGTGTTTAAAAAAGCGGTAGAAAAAAGCGAGTGGAGGAGCTCCGCCTAGCGCCTAGGCTGCCTAGGCGTTTCGCAAAAGAACGGAGATAAATCTATATAATATTATATATATACATATATTTAATTTTAAAAATATTCAATCAATCAATAAAAATAAGATAAGATAGAGTGTGACACTATCTTGTATAGGCAGTCAAACACTAAGACAGGGCACTATCACCTTGCTAACAGCAACCGCCACCGATAGGGATGAAAAAAGAATTAGAGTTAGTTGTTCTTTTTATATGGACACACAAAGCGGTGGAAAGCGGAATTAAATGGAAGGAAGCAGAAAAAAACGGACCGGAGCGGGAAAAAAGCGGTCCGACCGCTTAATGCCGCCGCCTAGGGAAAAGCAAAGTGGTCCGGTGCCGCTCAGCACCTAGGTGGCGCTTAAGCAGCCTAGGCGACCGCTTTTTTAAACAGGGCAACTAATACTTATACATTACAGAGTATGAAAGAAAAAAATCCAGCTTCAATAGTTGAGTTACAACTGTTCATTTGAGACCCACAACCCATTACTATTTGAATACTGATTTCTCTTTTTCATTGTGTCTTCTGCAAGTCTTTGTTGCATCTTAAAATTTGCATGATGATAAATTACAATGTAAATTATCCATCTATAGCGTTGTTAGAATTTTCCACGGAATATAAGAAAGCTATTCACTTCTTAACTGAAACTTTTCCATTTGCAGCTTACAGTCTCTCCCTTTGATACTCCCTCCATTTCAAATTATTTGACTCTTGTTAGTTCAAAATTCGTTGGGGGTTGTGATAGGCTTGGCGAGCCAACAACTACACTTAGCCACTCTCATGGAAATAAAACCCAATAGAAATTCGTTGGGGCGTAACCCTCTTAGCGACGCGCCATATCGGAACCCGGGTATGGTGTTAAGTGGGCAAGGGCCGGGTCGCCACCGCCTTAGTGGCGCGCCATATCGGAACCCGAATATGGTGTTAAATGAGCAAGGGCCGGATCGCCATCACCTTAGTGGCGCGCTACATCATCGCCCGGATGTAGTGATAAGTGAGCAAGGGTCTTTGCATCTTACTCGACGGGTGCAAAGCGTAAGGAAGCTAGCCGAGGAACATAGATTTCGGGTGGGTAGTTGGAATGTAGGATCCTTGACGGGGAAGCTACGTGAGTTAGTAGATGTTGCCATTAGGAGACGAGTAAATATCCTTTGTGTACAAGAGACTAGATGGGCGGGTCAAAAGGCGAGAGAAGTCGAGAATACCGGTTTCAAGCTTTGGTATTCTGGTTCGGCTGGGACTAGGAATGGCGTAGGTGTTCTAATAGATAAGAGTCTTAAGGATGGAGTAGTGGATGTTCGAAGACGAGGGGATAGGATCATCTTAATCAAGATAGTAATTGGGGACATTGTCTTGAACGTCATTAGTGCTTATGCCCCACAAGTTGGGCTCAACATGAGTGCTAAGAGGCAATTTTGGGAGGACTTGGAGGATATGGTTAGTAGTGTACCGATAACCGAGAAACTCCTCATAGGGGGAGATCTCAATGGTCATGTGGGTGCAACTAACCTAGGATTTGAAGGAGTACATGGAGGTTTTGGATGCGGCGATAGAAATCAAGAGGGTAAGGACATCCTAGACTTTGCCGTAGCCTATGATCTGTTGATAGCTAACACCCTCTTTAGGAAGAGGCAATCTCAACTAGTGACCTTTAGTAGTGCCCAACACTCTAGCCAGATTGACTTTGTCCTCACTAGGAGAAAGGATAGACGGGAGTGTCTAGATTGTAAGGTGATCCCGGGGGAGTGTGTTGTGACACAACATAAGCTTGTGGTAGCTGACTTTCGCTTCCATACATGTTCTTTGCGGGACAAAGGTGTCAAAATCACAAGAACAAAGTGGTGGAAGTTGAAGGGAGAATCACAAGAATCCTTTAAAAATAGGGTGATCACAGAAGGACCCTGGGCAGAAAATGGAGATGCAGATAGTATGTGGATGAAGATGGCAACTTGCATTAGGAAGGTAGCTAGTGAGGTGCTCGGTGTGACAAAGGGAAAGAAACTTATAGATAAAGACACTTGGTGGTGGAATGAGGATGTACAAAAGGCCATTAAGGAGAAGAAGGAGTGTTACAAGAGTTGGCATAATGATAGAAACGCAAGCAACATGCTTAAGTACAAAGAGGCTAAGAAGAATGCAAGGCGGGTTGTGAGTAAGGCAAGAGGACAAACCTATGATAAGTTATATGAGAGACTAGGGACAAAAGAAGGTGAAAAACACATATACAAGGTAGCAAAAATCCGCGAGAGAAAGATGAGGGATCTCAATCAAGTTAAATGCATCAAAGATGAGTCTGACCGCATTCTAGTGAAGGATGAAGAGATTAAGAATAGATGGTGTGATTACTTTAATGGGCTATTCAATGATGGGAATGAGAGCACTATGGTTGAGTTGGATGACTCCTTTGATGACTCCAACAGGCGGTTCGTGCGGAGGATACAAGAGTTTGAGGTTAAGGAGGTCTTAAAAAGGATGAAAGGAGGAAAGGCCCTCGGCCCTGACGATGTCCCTATTGAGGTGTGGAGATGTCTTGGGGACGTCGCAATAGTATGGCTCACAAAGCTATTTAACCACATTTTTCGGTCAAACAAGATGCCTGAAGAATGGAGGAAAAGTATATTAGTACCTATCTTCAAAAATAAAGGAGATATTCAAAGTTGTACTAATTATCGAGGTATTAAGCTTATGAGTCATACTATGAAGCTTTGGGAGAGAGTGATTGAACACCGCCTGAGGAAAGTGACCAATGTCACTAAAAACCAGTTTGGTTTTATGCCTGGGAGGTCTACAATGGAGGCAATTTTCTTGCTTCGTCAGCTTATAGAGAGATATAGGGAGCAGAAGAAGGACTTGCATATGGTGTTCATCGACTTGGAGAAGGCGTACGACAAGATACCAAGGTCAGTCATGTGGTGGGCACTAGAGAAACATAAAGTGCCAACAAAGTACATTACCCTTATCAAGGATATGTACAATAATGTTAGGACAAGTGTGCGCGTAAGTGATAGTGAGACTGATGCATTTCCTATCACGGTAGGATTACATCAAGGATCAGCTTTGAGCCCATACATCTTTTCCTTGGTCATGGATGAGGTGTCGAAGGATATACAAGGGGATATCCCTTGGTGCATGCTCTTTGCTGATGATGTAGTGCTGGTAGATGAAACTAGAGATGGTGTTGATAAGAAATTAGAGTTATGGAGACAAACCTTAGAGTCCAAGGGGTTTAGACTTAGTAGGACCAAAACCGAGTATATGAGGTGCGACTTTAGTGGTGTTGGTCGTGAAGAGGGAAATGTTAGTCTACAAGGACAAATAGTACCTAGAAGGGACTCTTTCCGATACTTAGGATCAATGTTACAAAGCAATGGCGATATTGATGAGGATGTTTGCCACAGGATCAAGGTAGGGTGGATGAAATGGCGACAAACCTCTGGAATCCTATGTGATAGGAAAGTCCCACAAAAGCTAAAAGGGAAGTTCTATAGGACGGTGATCAGACCTGCGATGCTCTATGGGGCGGAATGTTGGCCAACTAAACGGCAACATGTCCAACAAATGAGTGTCGCAGAGATGCGCATGCTACGGTGGATGTGTGGGCACACGAGAAGAGACCGAATAAGGAATGAGGCGATTCGTGATAAGGTAAGGGTGGCGCCGATTGAAGAGAAGTTAGTCCAACATCGGCTTAGGTGGTTTGGACATATCCAACGGAGACCTCCAGAAGCACCGGTTAACAGTGGGATTTTAAGAGGTAGAGAAAATATTAGGAGGGGTAGAGGACGACCAAGGTTGACCTGGGAGGAGGCGGTAAAACGAGATTTGAGAGATTGGAATGTATCCAGAGACTTAGCTCATGATAGGACCGCATGGAAAGTAGCGAATCATGTGCCAGAATCGTAGTCTTGTTTTTTTCTTTTTTCTTTTCTCTTTTTCTTTTCCTTTTTTCTTATTTTTTTTCTCTTTTCTCTTTTTCCTTTTTCTTTTTTCTTTTTTTTTTCTTTTTTTTCCTTTTTTCCCCTTGTTCTCATATCTCTTCCTTTGTTTTACTTCATTGATATTGGGTTTCATGTCTAGCCGACCCCAACAGGCTTGGGATAAAGGCTTGGTTGTTGTTGTTGTTGTTAGTTCAAAATTGAACTAGCCAGCTTCAAATAATTTAATACGGAGGGAGTACATTTTTTCCTCACATTAAAATCAAGAAGCCTTTCCTATCTCTTAAGGAAAAAGATTCCAACCTCTTCTTATTGGTAATAACACTTATAACAGAAATAATGATTTTCTTCCATAGTATATTAGAAAAGTATGATTTTATCTATATTGTGTTGTAAAATTTGATTGTCTCGTGACACCACACACAAGAGAAGAGGCAATTGTTAATAATTTTATCAAAATGTATAAAAATATATTATAGTTTGAAATTTTGCATAAAGATATATTTTTGCATTTCCTATCCATGTACTTTGTATGGATTGTTCGTCTATTGTCTCAACTAGAAAATTGTTTTATTCATGAAACAAAAATATGCAAAAAAATAAGAAAAAACATAAAACAAATCGATAATGAATGCATATTATTATCAAATTTCAAGTATATTGTATTGAAAGTAATCGTTCTCTTGATAAAATATGCTGCAATTAATGTTGTTTTTTTCTTGCATGTGTATTTGTTGCATCTAAATTTTTATGTTATGATAAATGACAACATGTGCTATCTAAAAAAAATTCTGTTGAAATTTTCTATGAATGTTACATAGTGTTTTGACCGTGGGAGCACCTGATATGTTCTTAAGCTGGTGGTCTTGACAAGGGAGGTTTCTGCGACTACGGACGATGTAGAGGGAGTGACATACCTAGCTATCGTTTCACAGGAGCAGAGAAACAAGAAGGAGCACCATTGCAAAAATTATAAGTAGGGGATGTTCGGTTAAAAGTACATTATTTACTCTTTTAGGAATTGATTTATGAATATAGATAGTCATTTTTTATTGTTTGATAATTTTATAATAACTAATGAAAAAAATATATTTTACTCCCCTGAACTATGGTCAGTATTTAATTAATCCCCTATACTACTTTTTAGTCCACTCAACCCCAACATTTTAGAAAACTAGAGCATTGTTCACCTTTTACAGTCTCTTTAATTCGGTTTTGCTCACTTGGACTCTGCTTTTGTGAGTTTAGAAAAATATTACGCCACATGAACTGCTGACGTGTAATTTTGACCCAATTAACGCGCATCCATCCCGATCAGGTTTACAGCAAGCCTGTCCTATTTCTACCAGTTTGTTATGTCTCCTTAGCAGCAGCCAGGTGATCATTTGGCGGTAGCGATGATGCCCTATTCTCTTAAACTCAAATAGCAAACATAGACTAAACTACACTGAGCTCAAATGTGATAGTAGCACTGTGAGATTGAATCGAATTGAGCAAAGAGCATCAACTCAAATGGGACTCAACTAAATGACTTTACAGACTAAGCTAACTAAATTGGCAGCAGCAAAAAGATGCACCAACAAGGACCTTAAGGACCCAAACTTTTTTGCATGTAAAGTGACAAATAACTATCTAGAGAAGCTTTTTGTTGGCGGAAGAATTATTCTTCCTTTGGGACACTGCTTCGTGAAGCAATATCAACTTGATCAGCAGTACTCCTTGTATTCTTCCGTGGCCTAGTGTCTTGTTCGACCTGGTTGTGTCGGTATTTTTTCCACCGGCCATTAATCGAATGTTACGTGTTTTATATCTAGATGGCTATCTAACAAAAACAAAGATTTCTAATGGTTCGGACCGAATGTCCTACGTCCAGTTCGAACTTTCGTCGACCTTGTATTAGCTCTTTGGTTTATAAAACCGGTGTTACAAGCGAGGCCTCCTCGTGCACAAAGACGCGAGAGGGCCTAAGTGTTATGTCTAATGAGTGGGCGTCAAGTTGTCCGTAGGGAGGTTTCGGCCATCCCCTTTTATAGCCCGAACGCGTCCACCTACCCACCAACTCCTCATAAATGGGACAGGGGTTTACATATTGTGTCAGCACCTAAGGCGATCTGATAAGCCACAGGAGCGATGAGAACACATGCCCCCGTCTCGTCTACGTTCTACATCTACTTTTGGTGCATGTACACCCACACCGAACTGGACGGGATGAGAGGTGATGATGGCCCGCGTCGTGCTTGTCTTGTCGCACATGGCCTCCCACGCCGTCTTGAAGTCCCTCTGCTCTTCCTTCACGTCGGTATTGAATTCTTCCACCTGCCTTTGGCCCACGCTCGAGCCCGGGTCGCTCCTTCCCCCGGCCTCGATGGCCGGGGTCAGGGGACGGAGATCACTTTCTGATGTGAGGGGCTAAACGCCGCTTCCTAACCTTAGGGGTCGGCTGCTGCGCCCCGACCCCGACAGTCAGGAGTCGGTCGTCCATGTTCCAACCTCGAGGTCGGGACCTAGAGCAGCACCATTCGTAGTCTAGATCCCAAGTTGGTATTCCGTGCTGCCCCCCCCCCCATGTAGCCTGATTGGGTCCCGTGGAGCCACGTGGCACCGTATGATAGGCCAATCAATCGTCCCTCGGGTACACAGGATATGTCAATCCATCAATAGCCCCGGACCTTCAGTCGAATTACTTTTGAACTGGTCGGGGGCACATCTCATGCTTGACAGAGATCTTGAGAAGGCAAGAAACATAAAGGATTCAAATGAGAACATTGTTTCATTTCGATTCCCCTAGGCCACATCTCGATTCAAAGCTAAAGCGTCGGGCTTATTTGTAGCATTGGATCGCTCGGTAGCCCCCGGGCCCTTCCTTCGAAGGTTGGGCTCAGTTCGTTTCACGAATCCGTAAACCGTTCAAGGTTGGGAGGGGATGAGCTGGTCGAGAATTTTCCTCGCTGGCCAAATTTCCGAGCTCGGTGAGCTGCCAAATGGGTCAATCCGAGTGGAACCCCGTTGTCTTTTCGCAAGGATTGGAGAATCAGGTCGACCTGATCGGGGCTCAGTGCACGCGTTCCATGAGATCTCTCTCGGTACACTCGCGCTGAAAACCGGTCATTCAGGGGCCCGGGCGGCTCGATGCCAACCCTTCGGGGGGCCGTTGTGGAGTCGCCAAGATGAGACTCGGACATTAGAGCGTCGGAGATGTCGGAATCATTCGCGGCTCTGAGTTCGCCATTCGATGGCCACATCGCATTGTCTATCCCTCGCTCGGGTTTGTTCCGGGAAATCCTTTCGACCTACACGGTAGGTAGACCTTTGAAACCGGAACATCGATCAGACCTCAAAAGTGGGCCATAAAAACTTACTTACTTACCTCGGCCTTTGATTCGGATGGCCCGCTGGCGTCGCGTCAGGGGTAGGCGAGAAGACATCATGGAGGGGTGGTTAGGAGAAGGGGAAACAGTGCGTGACTCTTCAAATCACCGCAGAAATCAAAGAGGTGGGTTTGCCTGGCCGAAATTATGGGGGTGTCGTGTCCCCAGGTTTCGGGGACGTGCAGCCTCATTTACCCACCTTGCAGGTGGGAGGCGTTACGACGGGGCGCAAGCGTCCTTGGTCCCCGGCGCCTTCCCTCGTGGCCGTCGCGCGCAAGCTATATAAGCAGCCTTTGGGATGCAAGTCCTTACTTTCACCCTTGCGCTTTCCTTCTCCTCTCCAATCTTCTCACACTCCTACCTTCCTACGAGCAGCGCAAGTTTGAAAAATCATAGGGAGAGTGTCGAGTAGTCCCCCCCCCCCCCATCTTCTTCCTTTTTGCTGTCGACCATGTCCGGCTGGGTGAAGTCCCGTGTCACCGCCAACCGCCTCTCTCCCCTGGCCGAACATGGTATAATTCCGATGTCAGAGTTATAGCGGATCCGTATCCCCACTGAGCAGACAGTCCCGGCGCCCCGCGATGATGAAGTCGTCAGCTTCGTCGACTTCCATTACCACGGGATGGGACTCCCGACGCACCGGTTCCTCCACGTCACACTCTTCCACTACGGCCTGGAGCTGCATCACCTGATGCCGAACGGGATCCTCCATGTTGCGGTCATATGCACGCTGTGCGAGGCATTCCTGTGGATCGAGCCGCACTTTGAACTGTGGAGGCGCTTCTTCTGGGTGCGGCCATCCTCTACGGACTCTGATCCTGGCGGTTGGCGGCGCCTGCATCCAGCTCCGGTGGGCGCGGTCGCGGTACTTCGACCTGCCACTACCGAAGTCCGTGAAGAACTAGCGTCAAGACTGGTTCTACATCCCCAACAAGGGTTCGGCACTCTCGTCCTTCACAGGCCAGCCGCCCGCCATTCGGGACCAGTGGCACTGGGGCATTGCGGAGGAAAACAAGCAGCGGGTTGCCATGATCCAGACACAGGTCGAGGCACTGTTGGGAGAAGGGCTGACTAGAGAAGTCGTCGTGCAGACCTTCATCGAGCGAAGGATCCAATCCCTTCGGGCCTAGGCTCATGCCATGTGGCAATACACTAGGCTCGGCGACCCCGCGCATGAGAAGGTCGAGAATATCCCCGACTTCGAAGTCCTGCGGAGGTTTCGCGACCTCACCGGGAAGAACACGAAGGACGATGGGAGTTATCCGCGCCTTCTCCTCATAGGTTGTCTGTCGACTCGGGTAAGTACACGACCTCCACGGTTGTGACTTTATTGTAATTCTTCTTTTTGGCGCTCCGGTCCGAGCTGACGTCGTAGGTATCTGCCTAGGGGATTAGAGGCATGGTCAGCCTACGGAAGCTTCCCAAGGACAAGGCGGAGAGGGCGGGGAGGACTGCACACAACGTGGCCTTGAAGAAGAAAAAGGACGACCACAGGGTCCGCCACATTCTCCATTAGAGGATATTGGAAGAGCACCGGAAGGCGGTGCGGGCCCAAGGGCCGCCAGGAAAGTTTACCCTTCCTCGCCTTCTGAATCGGGGTCCCCCTCCTTCGGGCCAGACTCCTCGACGCTGCTGTAGCAGCGGAAGATGATGGTCAACAGTGTGGCTCCGACCGCAAAGAGGGCAAGGAGTGGCGAAGGGAGCGGTCCTTCCTTGCCGTCTACCTGGGCTTCCGGAGGCCAGGCCGAGGCGAGGACTTCCGTGGTCGCAGAAGGTTCAAATCCTCGGGAAGAAGACCATGCCCCCGCTGTCCGGTCTTCCAGGAGCCGCACTTTGACGGGGACCCCATCGGTGCCCTGGCCTCCGCAGCTTGGGCTGAGGCGGGGCCTTCAGCCACGGGAGACTCAGAGGCTCGGACGGAGAGTCGGGTGTCCGCCGCCTGATCGGTCCGCGGTCCTGGTGGTGCCTCTGAGCTCCGGGACTCAGGTGGCTGCGCCCCTAATTCGCCATCATTCGAAGAGTTTTGTTCCCTAGCTTCGTCTCTCTTCTTGTTCGGGCTTTTTTTACAGGTCTAATCTCTTCCTTTATCACAGGGCGTACCAGTTGGGCGTGATGGCCTCGTTGGGGGCTTCGCCGCCTCCAGCCTCCGTCGCTGCGACCGTCGGGTCGGTTTTGTTGCCGGTGGGGGATGCAAAGCCGGAGGTGGAGGCGGCGCCTTCTCTCCCGACCGCTGTGGAGGCGCCTCGGTCATCTCCGCTGATCCCGGCCGGCCACAGTCGTGGTGGCTTTGCCTGAAGGTGCGAGGCTCCCCTCCCTAAAGCGGAGCTAGCTGCGGCCGAGGTGGAGATCACCATCATGGGGTCATCTTCAGAAGCGTCTCCGACTCGGGAGGAGTCGCTAGGCCTCGTTACGGGAGAGGCGTCTGCGATGGTGGCTGCTCCGACCCCGACCGTTGCTGACTCCCAGGCTTCAAAACCCGGGCCTTTAGAGGAGGAAGCCCTGGTCACGTCTCTGCGCCAAATTCTGGGGAGGTCGGAGCCTCCTTCAGCGGATCACGGGCCCTCCGGCTCCGGTGGCGCGGCGGATCTGGAGGAGGACGTTTCTTTCTCCTATTCTCGGCTCGCCAAGGCCATGGAGCTGCTCTACTTCTGTCGGGACCGCCTCATGGACGTGCTCCAGAGGCTTAGTCGTTGTGTGCTCCCGAGCAGGGTAAGTCTCGTTTTCTTAGCTCTTTTTTTGTAGGTTGCTCCGGCACTTGTTCTCAATCGTGCCTTCAATTTTTTTTAGACAAAGACTTGCCAAGCGGGAGGCCGAGCGGGAACAGTTTCTTGAGGAAGCCCTTGGCCGCTTGAAGCTTGTAGAGGCTGAGGCGTCTAAGTGGAGAGAGGAGGCGGAGATGGCCTGGGCTGAGGCCGTGGCGGCCGGGGAAGAAGTGGGCTGCCTCCGTGCTGTACCCGCCACCGATCGGGAGGCGAAGTCGGCCGAGGAAATTACCAAGGTGGGCATTGTGGCGAGGGCCTCCCAGGACGAGGCCAAGAAGGCCAAGGCTCGGGCTGAAGAGTCCGCCCGGGCTGCCGGGGATGCCTCCGCCCGTGCTTCCCAAGAGCTTGAGCGTAAGTCTTCTTCTCATTGGGCTCTTGCCATGCTTGTTTTTCTTTTTGTTATTAAGACTTTTATTTTGCTTTTATTTGAAGTGGCGTAGAGCTCCCTGGTCGTGGCGAGGGACCAGGTCCAAGCTCAGGAGGCGGATCTCACGAGGCTTGAGGAAAGCCACGAGTGAGCTCTGCAATGCCGTAATCTAGCCCCGAGGGAAGTCACAGGGGCTGGTCTCCTAGCTCGGGGAGGCTATGGCCCGGGCCACCATCGAGGAGGAGGAGCGAAGTCTCCTCTCAAGGGTGGGCGAGGAGGTAAGTGAAGTCTTGCTGGGACCCCCGGATTCCACGGGTTTGCTGAGGCCGAAGGCGGTGGCATCTCGTCTCGGTGACGCAGCGCAGGCCCTCGGAACTCCTCGGTAAGAGCTAGAAGACCTTCATGCCGTAGGCCAAGCTGCCAAAGACGCGTTGCCTTGAAGCTCGGCTGCCCTTCTGGACTCGCAGTTGACACATCATCCAGTGCGGTTGAAGGCACGTCTGGACTCGGTGGCAGCCGCTGGGGCCCAGCTTGGAACACAGGTGGTCCTAGCGGTGGTCGTCTCCCATTACGATGGGGTCGACCTTCAGGCTGTCGAGGAGGGCTTCACTTCTGACCGCTCAAAGGAAGACCTTCAAGCCATCGACGCCCGGGTTGAGCTTGCTGCTCTCTCTCTGCCCGAGCTGGTCACGCCAAACTCCGTCCTAGAGTATGCGATAGATAGTAGACTCAATGTATTTTTTCTTTTTATCTTGTAATATAAAAGTACTGGCCCTACGAGGCTCATCTAATGAAAGAACTCAAGTTTTTCTACGCGCACATCATTTTTCTTTTGCGTTGTGTTTTGGTTCGTAGCTTCTAGAACCTTCGCGATTCTTAGTCGTGGGTTGTGAACACCTTCGTTCCTGCACTTCACTTTGATCCGTAGCTCTGAGAATTTTTTGTAGTCCTTAGTCGTAGGTTGCGAAATGCGAAGAAAGTACTTAGGAAATTTTTCGTGAATGCCTTAAGGGTTTTGGCTGTCCCGCTCTTAGCTGGTGGGTAGCCTCCGAGTGGCACATGGCGGCATGGCCGGTCGGCATGCTATGTGGCACTTGAGCCACGCGAATTCGCTCGGGCTCTGACCATTCAAGGTTGGGAGGGGTTGACGTACCTGGCTCACGCCAAGAAACTTCTACTTTGCATGGAAGTAAAGAGTCAAAAAGGGAAGGAGCATTTATATTTTTTTGTTGGGGTTGCGCTTCTCGACTTGCTTCCTTTCGCTCGGTGGTCAGGGTCTTTACGGATAAAATCGTCTGAGGTGCTCGATGTTCCAAGCGTTGGGGAAGACATTCCGTTGGCATCCTTCAGTAAGTAGGCGTTGGGCCGCAAGACGTCTGCTACTGGGTACATGCCCTCCCATGGAGAGGATAGCTTGTGTTTGTCCTTGCTGGTTTGGATCCTTCGGAGGACCAGGTCGCCGACATGAAAGGCTGATGGTCGGACCCGTTGTGAGTGGTAGCGGCGAAATGCCTGCTGGTACTTGGTCGTCCTCAAGAGGGCTGCGTTGCGAGCTTCATCCAAGTGGTAGATGGAGTCCTGGCTGGCTTATTTGGACGGGCTTCATGAAAGGCCCTCGTTCGGGGAGAGTCCTACTCAAGCTCGTTCGGAAGGACCGCCTCCGACCTGTACGCCATGAAGAACGATGTGAAGCCGGTCGACCAGTTGGGCGTGGTGCGTAGGCTCCAGAGGACGGAGGGCAGTTCGGCGACCCATCGCCCTACGGATTTGTTGAGCTGGTCGAAGAAGCGGGGCTTGAGTCCTTGCAGGATTATGCCATTGGCTCGTTCGACTTGTCTGTTTGTCCAGGGATGTGCCACTGCGGCCCGGTCAACCCGGATGTTGAACTGGTGCAGAACTCGAAAATATTCTACCTGGTGAACTGTGTCCCGTTTTCTGTGATGATGGAGTTAACCACTCCGAAACGGTATATGTTGTTCCAGAAGAAACTTGCCGCTTGATCGGATTTCACCGAGATGAAGGGCTTCGCTTCTATCCACTTCATGAACTTGTCGACGACTACGAGGAGGACGGTGAAGCCCCCGAGCACTTTCTTGGAAGGTCCGAGGAGGTCGAGTCCTAAGACGGCAAAAGGCCACGTGACGGGGAGGGTCTGGAGGTCTTGCGCTAGTAGATGCATCTGTCGGGTGATATATTGGCAGCCCTTGCAGGTGCGCACGATCCGTTGGGCATCGCTGACCGCGGTCGGCCAGAAAAAACCTTGGCGCTACACCTTCACGACCATGGAGTGGGACGCAGCGTGATGTCCGTGGATGCCTTCGTGGATGTAAAGGAGGAGGGCCCGCCCTTGGGTGGTCGGGATGCATCGCTAGAGGATTCTCGTGATGTTGTGCCGGAAAAGCTCGTCGTCGATGATGATGAACAACATGGCGCTCCGAGCGAGGCGCCGGGCTTCGGCCTCATCGGCCGGGAGCTCGCCGTGCTTCAAATATTTGATGAGAGGAGCCTCCTAGCCTTGATGAGTTGTGAGGACAGAGGGGTCAGAGAGAGAGACGGTCTTACCCACATACTCCTTGATTTTGGACTCCTCCTCCACTCGGGAGCTCAAACCGCCTTCTTAACTTGGGCTAACGGCTCCTGAATGTCTTCAGCGAAGACTTTGGAGGGAGGACTCTCTCGGTTTGAGGCCAGTTTGGCTAGGAAGTCAGCCGTTTTGTTGTCCCATCTAGGAATATGCTAGAGCTAGAGCCCTTCGAAATGATCTCCCACCTTTTGGACCTCGCGGCAGTACACGTTCATGCATCGGTCACATCAACTTGACTCGTTGATCACTTGGTTGATGACATGCTCGGAGTTCCCTCGTACGTAGAGCCGCCGGGCGCCTAGCCCGATGGCCATCTTGAGGTCATTGAGGAGGGCCTTGTACTCGGCGACGTTGTTGGTCGCTCTGAAGTTGAGCCACCACGCATAGTGTTGTGGGGACCCGACGGTCTCGACAAGACAGGATCGCGCTGAGGGGTGCTGTGTTGCACAACATCGGATAACACATATAATGTGGCGGACCGGAATCCGCTCATCCAGGATCGCAGAGGGTGGTGCCGCACGATGCGACACCCGACAGCACACATCATAAGAAAGATATTGTATTACATAGAAATCCACTGAATATGTACAAATTAGTATTTGGATTACAAAAGCGGAAGCTAAGTTTATACAACTCACGCCACCTATCTAGCAAAAGTTGGTTGTCCAGCCCTAGGGCAACCCACACTAGCTGCACTCCTCAGCTCAGTGCGGCGTGTACGGCTCGCCCTCGCCGGTGGACTCATAACCCGAGTCCGTGGGATACTCCTCACCTGAAAAACACTTAAGCATCAACCATGAGCACGATGGCTCAACAAGACTTAACCGACTCACCTAGGCATGAAACTCTACATGCAGTTTACACGAACATGGGATGGTAAATTTCAGCAACCGGACATGCCTACAAATTCATTCTTAGTTCATCTTTTAGCCACAAGTTATCAATTCAGTAATCTGAAATTTAGCGAGCAATATTTGGTGGCACACATGTAGCAATACAGTTATACATATTAGCAGAATTGAATCATAACATTCCATAATTTATCTATGTTACGAGGCAGTGAACAAGCGATACTCGTCACTTCAAGGGACGACGAATCGACTCGATATACACCTGCAGGGATACAGAAAGAGCACGTCACGTACGCCCACCCGTGGAGCTGCACAGCACGCTCACTCGATGCTGTACGGGACAACCTTTCACCCAATAGCCCAAACGTCGAACCGGTCGCACCGAAACATGCAGGAGTTTCCCTACACGGAGCATCTCTCTATGCCCGTTAGCAGATTTCCACCTTGCTGCCCTCAACCTACACCTATAAATCGGTGCGTTATTCCTCGACGCCCGGAGGTATAGGTTACGTCGGTTTATCGGGGCCCATATATCCGATATGCCTTCGGTACGTTCAATACTTGTTCAGCAGGGCCGCACACGGATCGGTCCTCAATCGACACGGACAGAGCTGCACACACAATACTTCCTCTTGCTCCGCCCTAGCACCTGCCTAGTCTCATTTTCATTACTAAAGTGATCTCACATCACTCGAACTAATCCCGTGTGTCCCGAAGCCTAACTCGCGAGTAGATCCCAACTACTCGACTTGTACCGAAGTTCTATGCAAATTAAGCACAGCGTATGCTACTCGAGGACTTAGACACTACCCTCACTCTTATAGGAAAAATCTGGTTATGCATTTGGGGTTTCATCCATCTTACACCTAATGCAGATATATATATATATATATATATATATATATATACCTCATAAAGTATGTAAACAAAGCAAAACTTTGTAAAATGGGTTAATGCAAACCGGGGCTTGCCTTGTTGCCGCTGGTCAGTGGTTAGGGCTTCGTCCAGAAGAAGGAAATCAAGCACCTCCGGAGTTTCCTCGCCTTCAGCAACTACACGTAAACAATATACTACATGTCAATTTAAATACAATGTTTAGAAATGACTATGTAAAGACCACAACTCTAGATAGCCCTCCCCTTTGGCTCTGAAATTTTTATGGTGGTTTGATAGGGTCCTAATCAGAGTCCTGACCAAGTTTCATTTGAAACAAAGTTCATTTGAGCCTTGTACAAATAAAAGCCTATTTGGTCAATATTAGAGCCTCTAAGGAATTCCAGGGGTTTTCATGGATCCAACCATTACTTTCTGGAAACTAGAATTTTAGATGGTTCTAATGGAGTTGGTTTCATGTCATTTGAAGAATTCTAGATGAAGTTATGCCCTAAACAAGATTTGAGAAAATCTGAAAAATGTTTCTGTACATTTTTCTATTTTCTCAGGGCAGTTCACTTAGTCACACCATTAGGGGGACTAAATAAACTTGCATGAGTCTTAAAATTTTACTGTGACTCAAGGATTTTCCAATTAACCTCCCAGCCAAATTTCAGAATTTTTAATAAAGTACTTCTCTAGATAAAATTCCTAACAGTTTACATTTTAGGGAATTAATTATGGAAAACTATTAAGTTTCATGAGCTGAAATTTGTGTTGCTGGAAAGTACTAAAAAATCTAAGTTCAGTAAAATTTGGTTCACTGAATTTGGAGCTTCCTAGCAGAAGTTATATGCATTTGAAGTTTGCATTAAACTGGAAAATCCCAAAATGTTTAAACCGTGCGGGTGGGCCCCACTCTTTAAACCGGCCCACTGAGATCGCGGCCACACCGCATCCCACGGGGTTTTACCTGCGCTGCCGCACTAGATCCCGTCCGCAAAGTGGATCCCCGCGAGAGAACAGGGACTAACCGGTGGACCCCCCTTCGTCTACCTCGCGACCTCCCGCGACTCCTGCGGCGGTGATTCACCGGAGAACTCGCCACCGGCCGTTTCACTGCCCGACCTCCGATGGATTTCGCCTCCTGTGCCTAACTTTGCTCGGGGAACACGCTGGTGCCCTCACTGAAGCTCGGCGATGGCCGGAACCACGCTCGCGACGGTGACAGCGGCGATCCCCACTCCGGCGATGTCGCCTGAGCTACTCAGGGCCTTATTTTCGGAACGGTTTGCTCCTACAGATCCGCTGTGGCATGCTGAGCACGAAAATGAGCTCGGTTTTCCATGAAAGCAGCTGGAGCTAGGACCTCACCGTCGACCTAGGGCTAAAACGGCTGATGCTCGAAAAACTCGAATAGCAGCGCCAAAACTCGATGGTTATTGATGGTCTTTGGTCCTAGGTGGACGTGGGGACATGTAGAACATGTGCTTAGTTTGGTTTACGTGGTGATGGACCAATCACCACGAATTTTGGATTCTTGGCTAGCTCGGTACTTTGAATACCGTGGACCAAACATGGAAATACTCTCCCTATAGGACATGAAAGGAGGTAAGGTTTTCACCGTGAGTTCGAGCAGCCTCCGGCGCATCTCTTTGCTGTTGATCGTCAGTCGCGAGAGTGCCTAGATCAGCGGCGCACCGAGGACCCGAGGAGAGCGGCCGGCGAGGTGTTTCGTTTAGGTTGTGTGCGGGGCAGAACGGAGAGGATGAGGGAGGAATCACGTGGCCTGGCGTGTTAACCGAGTGTTGCACCCGGCGCCCTCAGCCCCCGAGCAGGAGGTGGCACAGAGGCGAGGAGGTTGGCGCTGACATCGGTAGCGGGCTGGCGCGCGCAGCTTCGGCCAAGCAAAAAAGATCAAACCGAGGAATGCTTCTGTGTTAAGGCTACTGACAAGTGGGACCCTCCCCTCTAATTATTTTTCTGATTTTCATTTCTGTTTTCACTGAAAAGATCCCAGCTACTCACAATTGAATGAAAGAATTGGCCCCAAAGTCATGGTTTGAATTTGATTTCCTCAATTTGGAACTGGTTTGGCTAAATTTGCTGGCCATTTGAATTTGAAATTCAAATTCAGTTTTGAATTAATGCAAATTTAGCTCCCGACAAGATGAAGTCCAATGGGGATGAAATTTGGTGGACTAACTCAGAAAAATGTGCTGATTTTGAATATGAAGTTAACTTTTAAATTCAAATGATGAAAGTTGCTGCAATTTGGATTTGCATTCAAATTGGCCCATTTTACCAATGTCTCCAAAAGTGCCTCAAAAAGTATTGGATTTGCATGAAATTTGGCCTGAGCCTTCTCAAGACTATTTAAGTTCTATGGGTGAGCTAAACCTTCCATGCTTATGTGTAGAAATCCTACTTTTTGGAAGTTAGGGCTTTCCCCTCTAATCACCCTTTTGATGGTGTTTACTTGCTCTTCACAAGTGTTCATGAGATATCCATCACAAGAGTTGTGGTGTTGTAAGATGATGAACAATTTTTTTTGCAAGTCACTTTCTTGGGCTTTTGCATCCCTCCCCCCTTAAAAGAATCTCGTTTCGAGATTACAAAAGAAGAGACAGAGATGTAATCGGAACTCACCCGTGATGAGACGCCATGAACTCCGGGTAGTTTGAGCGAAGGAATTCCTCGGTCTCCCACGTCGCTTCTTCGGCGGTGTGGTTGCTCCAGAGTATCTTGTAGAACCACAGCGTTCGGCTACATGTGGTCCAAGCCTTCTCATCAAGAATTGACACCGGATATTCATCATATGTTAAATCCGGTTGCAGCTCACCGATGTCTTCGGTGGGAACAGCAGCCGTATGCTTCAGACATTTTCGTAGTTGTGAAACATGGAAAACGTCGTGAACACCAGCAAGAGATGCCGGTAGTTCCAGTCTATATGCCACTGGTCCACACTTCTCGGTGATGGCATAGGGTCCAATAAATCGGGGAGCGAGTTTTCCTTTACGCCGAACCGGTGCACGCCTTTCATCGGAGATACACGGAGATACATGTGTTCCCCGACGTCAAAGTGCAGCGGCCTATGCCTCTTATCAGTGTAGCTTTTCTGCCGGGATTGAGCGGCCTTCAAGTTGGCTTGAATCATCCAAACGCGCTCTTCGGAGTCGTTCACCACATCAATCCCGAATGTGACCCTTTCACCGGACTCGCACCAGTTTAATGGGGTGCAGCATTTACGACCGTAGAGAGCTTCATAGGGTGCCATCTTGATACTCGCTTGATAACCATTGTTGTACGAGAATTCCGCCAATGGTAGATGATCATCCCAGTTTCTACCGTGGTGGATGGCACACGCTCTCAACATGTCTTCTAGTACTTGGTTCACCCTCTCTGTTTGCCCATCTGTCTGAGGGTGATAGGCGGAGCTCCTAATCAGCTTAGTACCTAAAGCAGCGTGCAATTGCTCCCAGAAACGAGATACAAACAGTGCACCTCGATCTGAGACTATGGTCTTGGGTACCAAATGTAAGCATAGAATTCTCGCTATGTACAGATCCGCATATTTTGCCGGCATTGTAACGTGTATGCACAGGAATGAAGTGAGCCGACTTGGTTAATCGGTCAACGATCACCCAAATGGTATCATGCTTGTTGGAAGTCAGTGGTAATCCCACAATGAAATCCATGCTCACATCTTCCCACTTCCATGCCGGGATTTTCAGGGGTTGCAGCAGCCCTGATTTTCTCATATGATCAGCTTTCACTCGTCTACACGTATCACACTCAGATACGTACTTAGCCACTTCCTGCTTCATCCGTGTCCACCAAAATTTCTTTTTCAAATCTTGGTACATTTTGTTGCTGCCCGGATGAATAGAGTATTTAGACAAGTGAGCTTCATCAAGAATCTTCTTCCTCAGCTCCATATTCCGGGGTACGACTATGCGGTCATTGAACCACAGCGTCCCCTCATCATCCTTCCGGAAACATTTGATTTCCCCGTTGTCTATCCGTCTCCGGAGATGTGCTATGCCCTTGTCAACTTTCTGAGCTCCAATGATCTCCTCCCTAATGGTAGGGCTGAGGGCAAGGTTGTAGAGTGATCCATAAGGAACCAAGTATAAACTCGGCTCTTCCTCCTCCACCGGTGTAATGGTGAGGTTATGGACATGTGATTTCCCACTCAGCGCGTCGGCAACCACATTCGCCTTGCCGGGGTGGTAATGAATCTCAATCTCATAACCTTTGATTAGTTCTAACCACCTCCTTTGCCTCATATTCAGCTCCTTCTGGGTGAAAATATACTTCAGACTTGTGGTCGGTATAGAGATGCACCAAATTCCCCAGGAGATAGTGCCTCCACATTTTTAGCGCCAAAACCACAGAAGCAAGCTCAAGATCATGAGTCGGATAATGCTGCTCATGGTTTCAAAGTTGGCGTGAACCATATGCGACCTCACATCCTTCCTGCATCAATACACAGCCGAGCCCGATACCGGACTCATCACAATATACGTCGAAGGGCTTAGTTGTATCCGGTTGAGCTAAGACCGGGGCTGTTGTGAGATGCTTCACTAATGCTTGGAACGCTCCTTCACATGCCGTGTTCCAAACATATTTTGTTCCCTTCTTCAATAATTCTGTCATCGGCTTAGCAAGCTTGGAGAAGGTGGGAATGAATCTCCAGTAATATCCCGCTAAGCCGAGGAAGCTTCTGACTTCATGAACAGAAGTAGGGGCTTTCCATTTCAGCACTTTCTCAATTTTGCTTGGGTCAACCGCAATGCCTTCCGCTGAGATGATATGTCCCAAAAAATGGCACTTGGCTGATCCAAAACTCACATTTGCTTAACTTGGCATATAGATTATAGTCCCACAATCGTTGAAGAACGATTCTCAAGTGTTCGGCGTATTCTGCTTCTGTCTTGGAGTAAACCAAGATATCATCAATGAACATCACAACGAACTTGTCCAGCTCCGGCATGAACACCGAGTGCATGAGATACATGAAATGTGCCGGAGCATTAGTGAGACCAAAAGACATGCCGAGATATTCATATAAGCCATATCTCGTCGAGAAGGCCGTCTTCGGGATATCCTCCGCCCGAATTTTTATTTAATGATATCCAGAGCGAAGGTCCATCTTGGAGAACACACTTGCACCCATAAGCTGATCAAACAGGATGTCAATGCGGGGCAGGGGGTATTTGTTGTTGATGGTGACGGTGTTGAGCGGCCGGTAATCCACACACAGCCTCAAGGTTTCATCCTTCTTCTTTACGAATAGTGCCGAGCATCCCCAAGGCGAGGAACTTGGTCTAATGAAACCTTTGCTCAACAGATCATTGAGCTGCTCTTTCAATTCAGCCAGCTCGTTCGGAGCCATTTTGTAGGCTCTCCTTGAGATGGGAGTCGTCCTGGGTGCAAGCTCAATCTTGAACTCGACATCCCGCTCAGGTGGCATGCCCGGAAGATCATCCGGAAACACGTCGGGGTACTCCCGGACTACGGGGATGTCCTCTAACTTGAGAGTTTCAGTATTATTAATTGCTGAAACTTCCTGGACTGGATTGTCTAATATGAGGGACTGCGGACGGTGTAGTGAGGAGTTGAGGTGAACGTCCGTGATAATGTTTCCAGGACAGCGCCATGGTAGCTTAGCCATGACATACCTAAGATTGCATCAATCTTCAGCCCCTCAAGAATAATCATAGTGGTGGGATATATCTTCCCACCTAAGCACAGTGGTGCTTTCAGAATCATCATAGTTGCTGAAATCTTTCCTCCCGGTGAGCAGATCATATAAGAGCACTCGGTTGGAAAGGCTTCCAGTTGATGCTTAACCACATATGATGCACTTATGAAGTTGTGGGTTGCACCCGAATCAAATAATATGATGATTGCTTGATCGTTGAGAGTAAACGTACCCGCCAGCACGTTGTCTCCCTCTGGGGCGTCCTCATTGTCGAGGTTGCGAACGCCCCCAGTTCGCTGACCAACCTTCTTGACCGGAGGTCGGCCTCGAGCACCGCCCTGGAACTGGGCTTGCCCGCTGCTCTACTGCCCCTAGGGACAGTCCTTCGAGAAATGGCCCGCTTGGCCACACATAAAGCAAGTGTAGCGAGGCGGTCCTCCGCTGATCGGCGGATGGAAACCCGGGGCACGTTGTGGTGGTGGAAACGCCCGGGGTACCATCTGATGCTTCTGTTGCGGTCGCGGTGGTGGCATCGGCGGTCGGAACGAGGGTGGCTGAAAAGAACGACCCCCAAACTGCTGAGATCGCACCGGTGGATGCCACTGCTGACCGGATGGTGTCCGATACACCATACTGTATTTCTGAGGAGCTCCACCCCCACTGCTGGGTGGAGTACTGCGCTTTCGCTGCTCAGCCGACAATTCTCGCTGAGCGTCTTCCTGCATGATCACGGCATTAACGAGATCGTTGAAGGTGCCGCGATTGCATTGGACGAGATGCGTCTTCATCTCAGGGTGTAACCCCCGATAGAAGTGCTCTCGCTTCTCCTCGGTGGAGACGTAATCAGACAAATATTGTGCCAGATGGTTGAAGGCACGGGAGTAGTCATGGGCACTCCTCCTGCCCTGCTTTAGCTCCAGGAACTCTTGGAACTTCCGCTTCATTATCCCGGGAGGGATATGGTAGGCGCGGAACGCCTACCGGAATTCTTCCCACTCCATGGCATAGCCAGCCGGCAGTGAGGCGACATAGTTTGCCCACCGTGCACCAGCGGCACCGTGATGCTGCCGCGCCGTGAACAGAGTCTTCTGCCGCTTCGTACATTGGAGCAGCCCGAACTTGGACTCAATCGTCTGCAGCCAGTTATCGGCCTCCAGGGGTTCTGCTGCTTCAGTGAACACCGGAGGGTGCGCACTCATGAAGTCCGAGTTCGTCACATCAAAGGGCTCATGAGGCCCCCTCTCTTGACGCCCCCCTGCCTGGGACGTATTCTGCACGATCGTGCGGAGCAGGTCGGTCTGCTCCTCATGATTACCCACCAGGGCCGCGATCACATCCGCTAGCGTAAGCGGAGTCTGCGGCGGTGGTTGTTGCTGCGGGGTGCTGTCGTAGGCAGGTGGCTGGGAGTCATCACCCCCTGCTGGCTAGAGCCACCAATCTCATGCGTGGTCCGAGTGCGAACCATCTGCAACCATACGACAATAAACATCAGTCCCGCAACATACTTCATGCAGTCCAATAGGCATAAAACATAATGACAGTAAAACATGCGATACATATCGTATACAGATAATGTAATAACTTTGCACAAGCTACACCATTACCAGACCAAATATAAGCTAGTTAAATCCAACTTGACGTACTTCCTCTTCGGAAGTTCATCTCAACTAGGTTTGGTCATTACGAGACGTTTATATCGCTTTGTCATCACGTATACTACCCTTTTATCTTCAACGACACAAACATGGTCTCTAAAAAAATAACTTGAGCAGAACATATACTCAAATCTTTCCCTAGTTGAAGATAACCACTAATGATTATGTTCTACCCTCTTGGAAGTACTTAAACCCCCTAGAGTACAACAATCTCTCAAATGAGTTCAACTGTCATTCCTCTGCCAGAATGACCAGCTTCTACATATTCCAGATTTTGATCTGGTTCTGGGCATTTTCATGACTCAAGCTGAATACCAAAGTTAAAGTTAACTTCAGTATCTTTCCAACGAGTATTTATTTGCCCTCATATAAGATCTGGTTTAAAAGTTATGGTTATTCAAAATCAACATAATTTCTGTAAGAATTTCAACAGCACCTCCTTTGGAAGTTGCTGTTTTCAACTCTGGTTTCCATTGAATTCTGTACTGCAATTGCAGAATCTTTAAATTACAAAGATGTAATACATCTCATACCCTTTCAAGAAATGTATCATATGATAATTTTAGATTTTTCTACAGGAAGTTATACTTGAAAAACAGAACAGTCCAGAGAGTGTTTTTGACTCTGTCCTGGTTCTGGACAGTTTTCAATCATCTGGAATTTCAGCCAGTTTAAGGTGTGATTCAGCTCTGGAAATCTACAACAAAGTTGTAGAGTAATTAAACATATTTTCAGAACTATATCCCACACCATCATTAGCTAAATAATCTGTGAGTTGTGCTCTGTCAAAGTTCAGCAAACTTGCTGCCCAAAATAGAGCACTCTGTTTTTCAATCCCTTTGAGTACACTGATTAACTATTGAACTTCTCTAACCACCCAGGGTCCTAATTGTTGAAACTTGGTGATTTTAGTTCCTTGTTATCATTATATTTCATGCAAGTGCCTATAATATGTCGGTACTACATTCCTCACAAAAAGAAAATCCTAACCGGATTATACCGGCATATACGTCTCAATTATGGCACTAAACGGGCTCTCGCACATGTATACTACACGGGATACATACGTGGTTAGTACCTGCAGAAGAACACCCAATAATGATGCAATCAAAGGTTATTTTCATTTCATACAGGTCCATATTTGAAAGTAAATACAAACGCCCGTATCATTGCCATACGGCCATCCTTGAGTTAAGCCACGTCTCAAGGTACGTGATCGTGTTTTAACACCACACGATTGGGAACCCGAGTAGAGCACGAACGGGTCGTCACGGTTGGGAATTTTATCGCCCCAACAGATACCACCTACTGCCCTGCAGGGCACGCCGATGGCAAGCGCTGTGTATGTCCTCCTGGGCTATTTCCAGCCGAACACACTCTCGCGTTACTGACCACGCGATGGGGTCTCCACTTGCTTTCCTAATGCACGCTAGGGATCAGCGTTTCATATGAACTCAGTAACATGAAGAGTCCAAGAGTCTCATATTGACGTCTCACACCAAGCTGTGAGACCTATCCCTGAACCACGTTCCTCGTCAGGGGAGCTAACCGAATTGAACCGCTTTCGGTGGCGTTCCTTACTATTTTTACCTGAGCGTAGGTGCGTCGTTACATAATAAAAATTCAGAATTATAACACATATGTTAATCTTGTCACTTTAAGTAACTATGCTAATATAGTCCTTACTTGGACAAACTAGCGAATCCTCACCGTAACCTACGTTTTCCCGTAATATAGTCCTTAATTAATGTGCTATCCCCAATGCGGCTCTGATACCAGCCTGTGGCGGACTGGAATCTGCTCATCCAGGATCGCAGAGGGTGGTGCCGCACGATGTGACACTCGACAACACACGTCATAAGAACGATATTGTATTACATAGAAAACCAACTGAATATGTACAAACTAGTACAAGACTTCATTTACAAACAAGTATTTGGATTACAAAAGCGGAAGATAAGTTTATACAACTCACGCCACCAATCTAGCAAAAGTTTGTTGCCCAGTCCTAGGGCAACCCACATTAGCTGCACTCCTCAGCTCAGCGCTGCGTGTACGGCTCCCACTCAGCCGTGGTCCCCAACGGAGGGTAGCCCTCGCCGGTGGACTCGTAACCCGAGTCCGTGGGATACTCCTCACCTGAAAAACACTTAAGCAGCAACCATGAGCATGATGGCTCAACAAGACTTAACCGACTCACCTAGGCATGAAACTCTACATGCAGTTTACACAAACATGGGATGGTAAATTTCAGCAACCGTACACGCCTACAAATTCATCCTTAGTTCATCTTTTAGCCACAAGTTATCAGTTCAGTAATCTGAAATTTAGTGAGAAATATTTTGTGGCACACATGTAGCAATACAGTTATACATATCAGCAGAATTGAATCATAACATTACATAATTTATCTACGTTACGACGCAGTGAACAAGCGGTACTCATCACCGCGAGGGACGGCGAATCGACTCGATATACACCTGCAGGGATACCCAAAGAGCACGTCACGTACGCCCACCCGTGGAGCTGCACAGCACGCTCACTCGATGCCATACGGGACAACCTTTCACCCAACAGCCCAAATGTTGAACCGGTCGCATTGAAACGAGCAGGAGGTTCCCTACACAGAGCATCTCTCTATGCCCATTAGCAGATTTCCACCTTGCTGCCCTCAACCTACATCTATAAATCGGTGCGTTATGCCTCGACGCCCGGAGGTATAGGTTACGTCGGTTTATCGGGGCCCATATATCCGATATGCCATCGGTACGTTCAATACTTGTTCAGCAGGGCCGCACACGGATCGGTCCTCAATCGACACGGACAGGGATGCGCACACAAGACTTCCTCTTGCTGCGCCCTAGCCCCTGCCTAGTCTCATTTTCATTACTAAAGTGATCTCACATCACTCGAACCAATCCTGTGTGTCCCGAAGCCTAACTCGCGAGTAGATTCCAACTACTCGACTTGTACCGAAGTTCTATGCAACTTAAGCACAACGTATACTACTCGAGGACTTAGACACTACCCTCACTCTTATAGGAAAAATCTGGTTATGCATTTGGGGTTTCATCCATCCTACACCTAATGCACATATATATATACCTCATACTAAGTATGTAAACAAAGCAAAACTTTGTAAAATTGGTTAATGCAAACCGGGGCTTGCCTTGTTGCCGCTGGTCAGTGGTTAGGGCTTCGTCCGGAAGAAGGAAATCGAGCACCTCCGGAGTTTCCTCGTCTTCAGCAACGACACGTAAACAATATACTACATGTCAATTTAAATGCAATGTTTAGAAATGACTATGTAAAGACCACAACTCTAGCTAGCCCTCCCCTTTGGCTATGAAATTTTTATGGTGGTTTGATAGGGTCCTAATCAGAGTCCTGACCAAGTTTCATTTGAAACAAAGTTCATTTGAGCCTTGTACAAATAAAAGCCTATTTGGTCATATTAGAGTATCTAAGGAATTCCAGGGGTTTTCATGGCTCCAACCATTACTTTATGGAAACTAGAATTTAAGATGGTTCTAATGAAGTTGATTTCATGTTATTTGAAGAATTATAGATGAAGTTATGCCCTAAACAAGATTTGAGAAAATCTAAAAAAATGTTTCTGTACATTTTTCTATTTTCTCAGGGCAGTTCATTTAATCACACCATTAGGGGGACTAAATTAACTTGGATGAGTCTGACACTTTTACTGTGACTCAAGGATTTTCCAATGAACCCCCAGCCAAATTTCAGAATTTTTCATAAAGTACTTCTCCAGATAAAATTCCTAACAGTTTAAACTTTATGGAATTATTTCTAGAAAACTATTAAGTTTCATGAGCTGAAATTTGTGTTGCTGGAAAGTAATCAAAAAGCTGAGTTCAGCAAAATTTGGTTCACTGAATTTGGAGCTTCCTAGCAGAAGTTATATGCATTTGAAATTTGCATTAAACTGGAAAATCCCAAAATGTTTAAACCCTACGGGTGGGCCCCACTCTTTAAACCGGCCCACTGAGATCGGGGCCACACCTCAGCCCACGGGGTTTTACCCACGCTGCCGCACCGGATCCCGGCCGCAAAGTGGATCCCCGAGAGAGAACAGGGACTGACCGGTGGACCCGGCCCCCCCTCGTGTACCTTGCGACCTCCCGCGACTCCCGTGGCGGCGCTTCGCCGGAGAACTCGCCGCCGGCCATTTCGCTGCCCGACCTCCGACGGATTTCACTGCCTGTGCCTAACTTTGCTCGGGGAACACGCTGGTGCCCTCACTGAAGCTCGGCGATGGCCGGAACCACCCTCGCGATGGTGACAGCGGTGATTCCCACTCCGGCGATGTCGCCCGAGCTACTCAGGGCCTTATTTTCAGAACGGTTCGCTCCTACAGCTCCGCTGTGGCATGCTGAGCATGAAAATGAGCTTGGTTTGCCATGGAAGCGGCCGGAGCTAGGACCTCACCGTCGACCTAGGGCTAAAACGGCGGATGCTCGAAAAACTCGAATAGCAGCGCCAAAACTCGATGGTTTTTTATGGTCTTTTGTCCTAGGTGCCCGTGGGGACGTGTAGAACATGTGCTTAGTTTGGTTTACGTGGTGGTGGACCGATCACCACGAATTTTGGATTCTTGGCTAGCTCGGTACTTTGAATACCGCGGACCAAACATGGAAATACTCTTCCTATAGGGCATGAAAGGAGATCAGGTTTTCACCGTGAGTTTGAGCAGCCTACGGCGCGTCTCTTTGCTGTTGATCGTCAGTCGCGAGAGTGCCTAGATCAGCGGCGCACCGAGGACCCGAGGAGAGCGGTCGGCGAGGTGTTTCGTTTCGGTTGTGTGCGGGGCAGAACGGAGAGGATGAGGGAGGAATCACGTGGCCTGGTGTGTTAACCGAGTGTTGCACCCGGCGCCCTCAGCCCCCGAGCAGGAGGTGGCACAGAGGCGAGGCGGTTGGCGCCGATGTCGGTAGCGGGCTGGCACGCGCAGCTTCGGCCGAGAGAAAAAGATCAAACCGAGGAATCCTTCTGTGTTAAGGCTACTGACAAGTGGGACCCTCCCCTCTAATTCTTTTTCTGATTTTTATTTCTGTTTTCACTGAAAAGATCCCAGCTACTCACAATTGAATGAAAGACTTGGCCCCAAAGTCATGGTTTGAATTTGATTTCCTCAATTTGGAACTGGTTTGGCTAAATTTGCTGGCCATTTGAATTTGAAATTCAAATTCAGTTTTGAATTAATGCAAATTTAGCTCCCGACAAGATGAAGTCCAATGGGGATGAAAATTGGTGGACTAACTCAGAAAAATGTTCTGAGTTTGAATATGAAATTAACTTTTGAATTCAAGTGATGAAAGTTGCTACAATTTGAATTTGCATTCAAATCGGCCCATTTTACCAATGTCTCCAAAAGTGCCTAAAAAAATATTGGATTTGCATGAAATTTGGCCTGAGCCTTCCCAAGACTATTTAAGGTCTATGGGTGAGCTAAACCTTCCATGCTTATGTGTAGAAATCCTACTTTTTGGAAGTTAGGATTTCCCCTCTAATCACCCTTTTGATGGTATTTACTTGCTCTTCGCAAGTGTTCATGAGATATCCATCACAAGAGCTGTGGTGTTGTGACGTGATGAACAATTTTTTTTGCAAGTCACTTTCTTGGGCTTTTACACATAAATGGCATAAGCAGAAGCAAAATTGTATTACATAAACTGGTTTATGAACATAGTTACACCAAAATAATGTTAAGTCTACACTCGCGGGCGTAGACTAAGCAAAAGAGTTCACGTTCAGCCCGTGAACGTGTTCTCACTAGCACACAAGCACACTAACACGGTGGCGTGCACGACTCCCACTCGATGGTGTTTCACTCTTGGGGGTCCATCTCCTCCTCGGGAGCCTCCTCCTCATAGCACCCTGCAAACGCTTCAAGCACAAATAGTGAGCATGATGGATCAGCAAGACTGACGCGTCTCACCTACATATGAAACTCTACATGTTGGTTTGCAGTGGATAGTAGGAAAGTATGTTGCAAAAGACACGCCTATTAGTTGAATCTTACTTTCAAGTTTTAGCCTCAAGTTAGTGGGGAACCTTGTGCCGAGACACATAAGAAAGCCGCAATCAAACAAGAAGCATATTTCTCTTATGTGCTTTACTTAAGGTTGAAAAGAACTTTAATTGGCTCTAAACTAAGCACTTCATTAACAAACAATGTAAAGCTTTCAACCAGGAATCTTTTAACATGACACTAGCCCGTTCTTTTTACGTCATGGTACAGTAAACAAGTGGTACTCACTGACCATGAGGGACTGCGATTACAATCGATTTACACCTGCAGGGTTACCCGAATAACCCGTCACGTACGCCCGTACTCGATGTTGCCTACAGCAACCACCACGGACGTCGTACGCAACCACCTTTCATCCGTCAGCCAAGTGTTGAACCGGTCCTATCGTCCCGAGTAGGAGGTCTCTACGCGTAGCATCCACAGTGCTCGCCAGCCGATTTATACCTCGCTGCTCTCAACCTACCCTCTGGATGACAAGCAATGCCTCAACAGATCGCTAACCGAATTACATCGGTTTCCCGGTTCCCATATATCCGGTAGGTCTTCGGTACAGGCCCACACATGGCTCGGTCCTCAATCGACACAAGCAGAGCTATGGCACCCATGCCCCAAAGTCCTGCTGCCCTTACTCTCCGCTCGGTGTCATTTTCTTGCCATGTGATTCATTGTCTATCTTTCTAACCGAGTAGTGTGCCGCTAAGCCTATTCTCGCGAGTAGTTCCAAATACTCGACTTGTACCGAAACCTATACCATTTAGCATTGCAGTGGCTACTCGAGTTTTAAAATCTAAGCCCAAAACCCTTGGTTCTCTTGGCTATGTATTTGGGTTTTCAAACAAGACTCTAATGCACAATTGTAGGAAATACATAAAGTAAGTGATCAAAACATAAGACTTTATGAAATGGCTAATGCAAACCAGAGCTTACCTTGCTGCTGGTCGTGAGCTAACTGTTCCTCCAGAGTAATGAAGTCTAACACCTCCGGATCCTCTTCGAGTTTAGCGACTACATGAAATAAACATACAATGCGTTTCAATTTAAATGTATTTGAGTTGAATTTGATAATTTGAAGGCTATAAGTACAGATAGACAGTCCTATTGACTCTGAAATTTTTACTGTGGTTTGGATACAACCTAAACAGAAACACAAATGAATGTGTATTTGGCCATAATTAGAACTCTTAGGATTTTCTAAGGATGTTCATGGATCAAGCCATGAATTTCTGGAAACTAGATTTTCATAGGGTTCTAATGGAATTGGTTTCATCTAATTTGAAGCATCCTAGCAAAAGATATGAGCTACACAAGTTCAGAGAAAATCTGAAAAATGTTTCTGGACATTTTTCTTTCAATGGACCAGTTTCCTTAATCACACCATTAGGTGGATCAAATAAGCCCGGATGGATCTGAAAATTTTATGGTAGCTCAGGTATATTACAAGGAGCATTCTGGCTAAATTTCAGAATTTTACACTAAAGGGATCTCCAGTTAAAATTCTAAACATTTTAAACTTTGGAGAATTAATTCTGGAGAAACAAAGGTTTTCATAGAGTGAAACTTGATTTGCTGAAAATTACTCAGAGAGCTGAATCCAACAAAATTTGTTCACTCGATTTAGACATTCCTAGCCAAAGGTATGGGCTTCTAAACTTTCGGAGGGAAAACTGGAAAAGAGAAGCCGAAATGTTTAAACGGCTGACACCTGGGCCCACAGCACAGGGTTGTCTTCAACCTCTCGCCGGCGCCCTAGTGTACGACGCACAGCGGCGGTGGAGCAGCCTGTTCTCGGCCGATCCTGCCTAATTCTTGACGCGGTTTCTTCCTACATGATCCTTGAAGCACGGCGCACACGCCGGACAACCCCTCGCGCGTCGACATCGTCGGAGAAGTGGTCGGCGACGGTGGCGGCGGAGTTGAGCTCGGGTCCGATGGCGCTAGCTTGGCTCGGCAGCAAACACGATCAACTAAAGGGTCGCAAAGCACCACTGGGGCATGGGGAAGCTAACCCTGCCCTCCTCTTGGCCAGAGATCATCGGGAAAGTGGACTTCACCGGCGGCGGCGAAAACACAGCGCTGAGCTCACCGGATTGATCATTCTTGCTAAGAGTTGGCCTAGGTAATTGTGAGGTTTTACTCTGGCTTTAGCTAAACCAGAAACTCCGGTGATCAAGTGATCGAAACAAATTTCCGGTTTTGGTTCTCGTTGTTCTACACAGCGACCGAGAGTAAAAATGAAATTCCGGCTCACCGGCGTTGAACTAGATCGACTGGTTCTAGCAGAAAGAACTAGGTTGGTGGCTAACCTCTGTGAGCAGTTGGTTGCGCCAGAGAAGCTCAGAGCTGTCCGGGCGATGGTGTTTAGTCGAAGACGCGTCGGGGTGAACGGGGGAGAAGAAACCGGCTCGGGAAAGCTCGAAGGGAGCCGATCACGAGCAGCTGAGGGCGGGAGCACGTCGAGTGAAGGTCGTCGACCCCGTTTGCGGCCTCAACTCGGGGTGAAAACCTCTGGTTTGACCGGTCGACGGCGAGGGTGAGATTTCGGGTGGTGCGGCGAGGTGTGCTGAGTTTTCTGTGCGGAAGAACGATGAGTAACGAGTGAAATGACTCGGTAGCTTCCCAGGCGTGACGATAAGGGCGCTGGGGACGTTGGACGTTGGTCGGGAGCTGGAAGTAGCTGCTGGCTAGGTTCCAGTGCCGTGGCGCTCCCGCACACACGCGCAAGAAACCGAGCAGCGCTCGGTGGAGTCAGTTTGAACTCCTGAGTGGCTGACAGTGGGCCCAATTTTTGAATTTGTCCTCACAAATTCAGTTTGCCAGTGCTGTATAAAATTTAGGACTTCTCTGCCCTCTGAAGTTTAATCAAACTACCAGCTCACCATTTGAATTTGAATTAATCAAAATGGTAAATGGTTTGGATGAATTCATAGCAAATGTGAAACTGAAATTCAAATTTGATTTGAATTTGCCCGATTTAGCTCATGTCAAGATCAACTCCAAATGGAGTGAAAATTGGTGTGTGAGCTCATAAAAATGTGCTGAGTGTGAATATGAATCCCACTTTCGAATTCATGGGATGAAAGGAGTTTGAATTTGAATTGAAGTTCAAACTAGCCTTTTAATAATTGTACCCAAAAGTACCTCAAAGAGGTTTGGATTTGGGTGAAATTTGACATGAGCATTCCCAACAAAGTTTAGGAGTTAATCATATGCTCAGCCCCTATATGATGCATGTGGGAAATGCTACTTTTGCATTTTGTGAGTTCATCTCCTAATAAATCTACTTACGGTGGTTACTTGCTCTTCAAATGTGTTCCTGTAATTAACACAAATGAGGTGAGGTGTTGTTGTGATGAACACCTTTAGGAAGTGAAAAACTTGGGCCCTTACATTCCTCCCCCCTTAAAAGAATCTCGTCCCAAGATTATAAAGTGAAAATGAGAGAGAGCACAGTGGAAAATTACCGGATGTATGACATTAAAAATTCTGGGTAGTTGGCGCGAAGAAATCCTTCGCTCTCCCATGTCGCTTCATTCTTAGAGTAATTCCTCCATAAGACTTTATAGAACCACAACGTACGGTTGCGTGTGGTTCGGGCCTTCTCATCAATGATCTGAACTGGTTCCTCCCAATAGGTGAGATCCCGTTTCAGTTCCTCGATATCCCGCAGCTGAACTGTGGTTGAAAATTTGAGGCACTTCCTCAGATGACAAATGTGGAAGATGTCGTGCACACTGGAGAGTGTCGCTGGTAATTCCAGCCGGTATGCAACGAATCCACATCTTTCCAGAACCTGGAATGGACCGATGAATCGGGGTGCCAACTTTCCCCTGACACCGAATCTGTTCACGCCCTTCATTGGAGACACACGTGATCCCCGACTTCAAATTGTAGAGGATGTCTTCTCCGGTCCGCACATTGTTTTTGTCGGGATTGGGTGACTTTTAAGTTCGCTTGAATCAGCTGAACTTTTTCTTCCGCGTTGTTGACAAGATCAACCCCGAAAGTGACCCTTTCGCCGGATTCACACCAATTCAGCGGTGTGCGGCATTTTCTTCCGTATAGTGCCTCGTAAGGCGCTATCTTGATGCTGGTCTGGTATCCATTATTGTACGAGAACTTGGCTAATAGTAAGTGATCATCCCAATTCTTACCGTGGTTGATAGCACAAGCTCATAACATGTCTTCTAGAATCTGATTTACCCGCTCGGTTTGCCCATCCGTCTGCGGGTGGTACGCTGAACTACGGATCAGCTTCATCCCCAAGGCAGCATGTAACTGCTCCCAAAAAGACACAAATAAAGTGTCCCGATCCGAAATGATAGTGCGGGGTACGCCGTATAAGCAAAAAATCCGTGAGATGTATAGTTCAGCATACTTCTTGGCGTTGTAGTTGGTGTTGACCGGGATAAAATGGGCAACCTTCGTGAGCCGATCGACGATCACCCAAAATGAATCATGTTTCTGAAATGTCGTGGGTAAACCGACGATGAAGTCCATGCTTACGTTGTCCCACTTCCAGGCAGGGACGCCTAGCGGTTGCAATAGTCCCGGTTTCTTCATGTGGTCAGCTTTAACCCTCCGACATGTATCACACTCGTACATGTATTTCGCGACCTCCCGCTTCATCCTTGTCCACCAAAATTTTCGTCTGAGTTCTTGATACATATTGTTGCTGCCGGGGTGAATATAAAACTTTGACAAGTGAGCCTCATCAAAGATTTTTTTTTCCGTAACTCCGGGTTACGGGGTACGACTATCTTCTTCTTGAACCATAGGACACCGTCTCCGTCTTTCTAGAAACACTTCAACTCCCCACTGTCTACACGTCTCCGCAAATGCGACATGCCCTTGTCATGTTTCTGAGCTGCCGCTATCTCTTCACGGATGGTGGGGATAAGAGCTAAGTTGTAGAGAGCTTCATGGGGAACCACATGCAATGGTGGCTCACTCTCTTCCAACGGGGTGATGGTCAGATTATGTACGTGTGACTTGCAACTCAGCGCATCCGCCACTATGTTTGCTTTGCCGAGGTGATAATGGATCTCTATCTCATAATCCTTTATCAGCTCTAACCATCTTCGCTGCCTCATGTTCAACTCCTTCTGAGTGAATATGCTCTTGAGGCTTTTGTGGTCGGTATATAAATGTACGAGGTTACCGAGTAGGTAGTGCCTCCACATCTTGAGTGCGAGTACCACCGCAGCGAGTTCTAAGTCACGAGTTTGATAATTTTGCTCATGATTCCAGAGCTGCCGTGATCCACACGCGACCACCCTTCGGTCTTGCATTAGCACACATCCGAGCCCAATGCCGGATGCATCGTAGTACACATCGAACAGTTTTGTTGTGTCTGGATGCGCCAAAACCGGTGCTGATGTTAGGTGCTTTACTAAAGCATTGAATGCTGCTTCACATTCTGGACTCCAAACATATTTGGTAGCCTTCTTCAGCAGCTCGGTCATAGGCTTGGCAATTTTTGAGAAGTTCGGAATGAACCTCCGGTAATATCCCGCGAGTCTGAGGAAACTCCGTACCTCGTAGACAGACCTCGGGGACTTCCAATTCAGCACTTGTGTAATCTTGCTCGGGTCTACAGCGTTGCTCTCCGCTGAGATAATATGCCCGAGGAAAGGTACTTGCGATATCCAGAATTCGCACTTGCTGAATTTCGCGTATAGCTTATGATCTCGCAGCTGTTGCAAGACTATACGCAGGTGCTTCGCGTGTTCTTCCTCCGACTTGGAATATACCAATATATCGTCGATGAAGACCACGACAAACTTTTCCAGCTCCGGCATGAATACCGAGTTCATTAAATACATGAAATGAGCTAGAGCGTTGGTGAGGCCGAGGGACATGACCAGGTACTCATAAAGCCCGTACCTCGTCGAGAAAGCCGTCTTCGGAATATCATCAGCCCGTATTTTAATCTGGTGGTACCCTGATCTTATGTCAATTTTGGAAGAGATCTTTGCTTCGACCAACTGATCGAACAACATGTCAATCCGTGGCAACGGGTACATGTTATTGATAGTCACGGCGTTTAGTGGATGATAGTCCACGCAAAGCTGCAATGTTTCATCCTTCTTCTTCACGAATAATGACGAACAGCCCCATGGTGAGGAGATCGGTCTAATAAACCCCTTTTCCAGCAGGTCCGTCAACTGCGTTTTCAAGTCTGCCAACTCCTTTGGCGCTATCTTGTACAGCCTTCTGGATATTGGCATAGTTCCCGGTGCAAGTTCGATCTTGAACTCCACCTCTTGGTCAGACGGCATCCCCGGTAAATCATCGGGGAACACATCAGAGAACTCACGGACTATTTGAATATCTTCCAATCTGATGGTGGTGGATTGATATACAGTTGGAAGTTTTATTTCTGGACTGTCCAGAAATAATGAATGGGTCTCGTGCATTTCTGGATGCAAATGCAAGACTCGTAGGATGGTGTCTAAAACAGCGCCTTGATGGGTTAACCATGACATCCCTAAGATGACATCGACCTTTTGTACCTCTAAAGCTATGAGAGACGTATGGTATATTCTACCCCCTAAGCATAATGGCGCTTTTGGAACCATCATGCTTGCTGAAATTTTCCCACACGATGAACAAATCAAGTATAGACTTTTGGTGAGTAGTATTTGCAAACTGTATTTAGCAATAAAAGCTTGGCTAATGAAATTATGCGTGGCGCACGAATTAAATAAAACTATGGTGGGATGTTTGTGGAGTTGGAACATACCCGCAAGGATGGGTTCTCCCTCCGGCACGTCCTCTATGGCAAGTTGGTGGACGGTACCGGGCTTAGGGTTTGCCCGCCGCGCATTAATGGGATTCCAGGGCTAATTCCTCCCTGGAAACTGTGGTTCCATTCCGCTGCCTTGCCTCTCGGGGCAGTTGTCAGCGAAATGCCCTTGGCGACCGCATTTGAAACATGTGGTCGATGGCTGGCCGGTGCTTGGGGAACGAAATCCCGGCATGCGCTGCTGAGGTGCAAATGCACGTGGCATTGCCCGCTTCTGCTGTTGTTGCTGCGGAGGTGCTGGTAAGGCCGGTCGGGACGCCGGTGGTGAATACGGCCGATTGCGGAATTGCATCGGTCGTTGCGGTGGCTGCCAGCGTTGTCCTGATGGTGAGCGATACACCATCCTATATTTCTGGGGAGGACCACCTCCCTCTTCGCTGCTTTGTGGCGTGCTGCGCTTCTTCTCCGCTGCCGCTAACTCCTTGCCGGAGTTCTCTTGTACAATTGAAGCATCAATTATGTCATTGAGGCTGCTGCGATTGAACATCGCAAGATTGTCCTTCATGAGCGAATTTAGACCCTGGTAAAAGTAGTCCCGCCTCTTCTCGTCGGTATCAACATTGATATGACGCATAGAGGGCGAGATCATTGAACGCTCTGACATACTCCAGCATGTTCCGATTCTCCTGCTGTAGGTGGAGGAATTCTTGCGTCTTCCTCTTCATCAGACCCGATGGTATATGATAGGCCCTGAAGGCCGTTCGGAATTCCGCCCAGGTCAGCACTCGCTCGGTGGGTTGCGAGGCGCAGAAATTCACCACCAAGCGCTTGCGGACCCCTGAAGATGCTGGGAGGTGAACAGTGTTTTCCGCTGCTCACTAACTTGGAGCAGCCCGAATTTCATCTCCATCGTGCGGAGCCAATTGTCCGCATCGAGGGGTTCATCTGCCCTTGAGAATACTGGGGGATACGTTGCTAGAAAATCCGAGTAAGAACTTTGCTGTCGTTATTCCCGTTCTTGATGCCTCTCTGGTCGAGACGTATTGTCCGCAACAATATCTGCCAACGTGACCGTTGGCGGTGGCGGTGGTTGTGGTTGCTGTTGCTGCTGCTGCTGTCCCGAGGAAGTCTCGGGAGGCTGTTGGGAGGTCTCTCCCCCCTGATTTGAACCTCCAACCTCAGGGTTGGCACGAGTACGAGTCATTCTGAAATTCAAACAGCAACAGTCAGCACATGTCATACTTAAACATCCATGAGAAGACAGTAGGTATTGTAGTGACACATTGAGAATTTTGCACAATATTCACATATTTTGATAAAATAAAAACTTTATACAAGATACATTATTCTCGGACCTCCGAGAAGTCGTGCTCATGTCATCCCTACCTATACACACGCTACTGTCTACACGACATGTCACTGTTACAAAAGGTATTACACACCACCCTCGCTGCCCTACTCGGCAACGGTAACTCACTACTCGGAGTAGAATTCGACCTCCTGCAGGTCTTCCTCCGCTAGTTCTGCTGGTGGCTCAGGGTCCATGACCTCCTCTTCTGGTTTAGGTTCCGGCATCGCCGGGATACCTAAAACCACGGGTACTGCACCTACCATCGTTAGGCCCACTACCGGAGGTATGAGGTCCTGCAAAGCATGTACCTCGTCCATGGCCTGGTTATAATCTTCCTCCCAGTTCTGCCCCTCCTCAATAGTGTCATCACGCTCTTGAGTAAGGACCACGTTCTGCTGGGTCAAGGCTTGGATCTGCTGCTGCAAAGTCGTGATGTCGACATGGCTTTTCTTCTTCACCTTCCTCAGACGACACAACTGATTGTGCTGCTCGTTCAGTCGCTTGATCGTCAGAAGGAGCACATTACGGAGTGCGCTGTGGTCACTCTCAAAATGGTCACGGCGGCTGGTGCTCTCCTTGAGCTCGGCAAGTCGAGCTGTATGGACAGCTTGGCTGTCCATCACATTCTTCCCTGCCGACAACTGGAGGTTGAGGTTCGCCTCCGCTGGATTGTACGTTGGGCAACTCGGATCAATTTCCGCAAAGTACCTATCCCTCCACACGTGATTAGCTCGTCCCTGCACTGGGACAAGCGCATATGGAGTGCCCTCTATAGCTCTCACGTGTAGCTGGCAGAAACGCGACATGGTGTCGCGGGCTGCCACTTACCACATCTCTTCCGGTTGTCTCCCTTTCACCGTGACGGTGAACGGTGCCCAACCCGGTGGCGTAGGTCCTGTTGAAACATCAACATGGACAGTCTATGTCTTCTTCCCCTCCTCGCCTTCTTCTTTGGCGAGGTAACGCGGCGTCTCCACATACCCGAAATATTGAAGCATCAGCTTCAACAATTCTGGATACCCGCTGCGTTGAGAACAATGGGATACCACCCATCCGTTTCTCCAGTTGTCTATCCTCTGCAATCTGTAGAAATATATTTAAAAAGGTAAAATATTCATTTCAACAGTAAATCAGTGAGTTATAACATAAAACATGTCATTGAACTCATAAAACCTGGAAACACAAATCAAACTTAGAACAAATTTGATTTCTGGTCTGCTGCCCAAACTGACAGAGCTGACCAGTTTTCCTTTTAATCTGATTTAGACCCTGCTAAAGGCAAAACCAGTTCTGAAACTCAACATCAAAGTTAAAGTTAACTTCAATAGATTTTCAGAATGTATTTGTTTGCCCTAATATTATCTTGATTCAAAAGTTATGAGATGTTAAAGCTGACAGAATTTCTGGAGAAAATTGGACAACACCTCCCTGCTTGAGGTACTGATTTGATCCAAGAATTCCAGTTAATTCCTTACTGAATTTGACAAAACTATGTGTTACAAAGTTGTAACCTGTCTCATTAAATTTTCAGAACTACCTTATTTTCTATTTTTTGATTTTTATGCACGAAGTTATTCTCATTTTACAGAGAGTTACAGAGAGTATTTGCTCTGTCCGGTTTTCTGGACAGTTTCAACTCTACTACCTTTTTTTGACCAGTTGAGAGATGAAACACCTCTGGACATCAATAGAAAAGTCATAAAGATCTTCCAACAATTTCCAGAAATATATCATACGACCCCAACATCAAAAGAACTCGACCTCTAACCTCTGTATAACTTCAGCATTATTTCAGCTGAAAACAGGGGACTCTGTTCCTAATATCATATAAGTTGAAAACTTGCTTACTTTGAAAATCCTGATTAAGGGACGGAGTTAAATTAAAGTTTTAGTGCTCTGGATTAAAACTTTCAAGTTTTACAATGATGTTGATCATTTAGTGGACTGTGACGTCGAAGCGTCACCCAGTTCATGCCGGTACTACATTCCTCACAAAAAAACCTATACCGGACTTAGCTGGCTTCATTAATTCAGTGGCACTAAACATCTCCCGCACACGTATGCTACTCGTCTACCGATTCATGGTTAGACTACCTGCAATTAAACTACACAACCGTCAGGTTCAGCTGCACACCGAACCTGGTCCCAATACAGTTCCATACAACCATCCGTCATCACTCGCACGGTTGTTCTGAAGCTAAACACGCCTTGAGCTACGTGTTCACGTTACTAACCACGTGACGGGTCTCTCCTACTTGCCCGTAGCACGCCAGGGAAGGGCGTTGCTCGAATACCCCAAACGACATGAAGAGTCGTAGAGGATACCAAAGCTGGCCGGGTTACCTGCCACCTATGAGGCTTCACCCTTAAACTTGTGCATACTGGTGGACAGCGCTTACAGTCACCCCAAGACATATGAAGTTCCGAGATGCATGATTTCCGACATAGCAAATATATTAGTATTGCCACTTTATATACACTAATAACATCCTTATATGGGCTAATAACTCGTTCCTCACCGAGTTTTTGAACATTTAACCTTTTTAAGTGCGCTAAACCTCAACGGAGCTCTGATACCACGCTGTGGGGACCCGACGGTCCCGACAAGATAGAAACGCGTTGAGGGGTGCTGCGTTGCACAACACTGGATAACACATAAAAGGCATAGAGCGGAAGCGAAATTTTATTACATAAACTGGTTTATGAACATAGTTACATCAACATAACGTTAAGTCTACACTCGCGGGCGTATACTAAGCAAAAGAGTTCACGTTCAGCCCGTGAACGTGTTCTCACAAGCACACACGCACACTAACACAGCGGCGTGCACGACTCCCACTCGACGGTGTTTCCCTCTTATGGTCCGTCTCCTCCTCAGGAGCCTTCTCCTCATAGCACCCGCAAACGCTTCAAACACAAGCACCAAGACTGACCCATCTCACCTACACATGAAACTCTACATGCTGAGTTTGCAGTGGATAGTAGGAAAGTATGTTGCAAAAGACACGCCTAATTAGTTGAATCTAACTTTCAAGTTTTAACCTCAAATTAGTGGGGAACCTTGTGCCGAGGCACATAAGAAAGCCGCAATCAAACAAGAAACACATTTCTCTTATGTGCTTTGCTTAAGGTTGAAAATAACTTTAATTGGCTCTAAACTAAGCATTTCATTAACAAACAATGTAAAGCTTTCAACCAGCAATCTTTTAACAGATCGCTACCCGAATTACATCGGTTTCCCGGTTCCCATATATCCGGTAGGTTTTTGGTACTGTTCTAGCTTGTTCAACATGCCCGCACATGGCTCGGTTCTCAATTAACACAAGCAGAGCTATGGCATCCAGGCCCCAAAGTGCTGCTGCCCTTACTCTCCGCTCGGTCTCATTTTGTTGCCATGTGATTCAGTGTCTATTTTTCTAACCGAGTACTGTGCCGCTAAGCCTATTCTCGCGAGTAGTTCCAACTACTCGACTTGTACCAAAACCTATACCATTTAGCATTGCAGTGGCTACTCGAGGTTTCAAACCTAAGCCCAAAACCCCTGGTTCTCTTGGCTATGCATTTGGGTTTTCAAACAAGACTCTAATGCACAATTATAGAAAATACATAAAGTAAGTGATCAAAACATAAGACTTTATGAAATGGCTAATGCAAACCGGAGCTTACCTTGCTGTTGGTCGTGAGCTAACTGTTCCTCCAGAGTAATGAAATCTAACACCTCCGGATCCTCTTCGAATTTAGCGACTACACGAAATAAACATACAATGCGTGTCAATTTAAATGCATTTGAGTTGAATTTGATAATGTGAAGACTATAATTTAGCTAGACAGTCCTATTGACTCTGAAATTTTCACTGTGGTTTGGATACAACCTAAACAGAAACTTGGCCAAATTTTATTTGAAGCAAAGCTCATTTGAGCCCTGCACAAATAAATGTGTATTTAGCCATAATTAAAGCTCTTAGGGTTTTCTAACGATTTTCATGGATCAAGCCATGACTTTCTGGAAACTAGATTTTCAGATGGTTCTAATGGAATGATTTCATCTAATTTTAAGCATCCTAGCAAAAGATATGATCTAAACAAGTTCAGAGAAAATCTGAAAAATGTTTCTGGATATTTTTCTTTTTCTCTAGACCAGTTTCCTTAATCACACCATTAGATGGATCAAACTAGCTCGGATGGATCCGAAATTTTTATGGTAGCTCAGATATTACAAGGAACATGCTGGCCAAATTTCAGAATTTTCCACTAAAGGTATCTCCAGTTAAAATTCTAAACAATTTAAATTTTGGAGAATTAATTCTAGAGAAATAAAGGTTTTCATGGAGTGAAACTTGATTTGCTGGAAAGTACTCAGAGATATGAATCCAACAAAATTTGGATCACTCAATTTGGACATTACTAGCCAATGTTATGGGCTTCTAAACTTTTGGAGGGAAAACTGGAAAATAGAAGCTGAAATGTTTAAACGGGTGACACCCGGGCCCACAGCACAGGGTTGTCTTCAACCTCTCGCCGGCGCCCGAACGTGCGACGCACAGCGGCGGTGGCGCGGCCCGTTCTCGGCCGATCCTGCCTAATTCTCGACGGGGTTTCTTCCTACATGATCTTTGAAGCACGGCGCACACGCCGGACAACCCCTCGCGCCTCGACATCACCGAAAAAGTGGTCGGCAACGGTGGCGGCGGAGTTGACCTTGAGTCCAACGGTGCTAGCTCGGCTCTTCATCGAACACGATCAACCAAAGGGTCGCAGAGCACCACTGGGGCACAGGGAAGCTAACCGGCTCGGGGACGCGTCGGGGTGAACGGGGGAGAAGAAACCGGCTCGAGGAAGCTCGAAGGGAGCCGATAACGAGCAGCTAAGGGCGGGAGCACGTTGAGTGAAGGTCGGCGACCCCGTTTGCAGCCTCAACTCGGGGTGAAAACCTCTGGTTTGGCCGGTCGACGGCGAGGGTGAGATTTCGGGTGGTGCGGCGAGGTGTGCTGAGTTTTCTGTGCAGGAGAACGACGAGTAACGAGTGAAACGACCGGTAGCTTCCCAGGTGCGACGATAAGGGCGCTGGGGACGTCGGACGTCGGTCGGAAGCTGGAAGCAGCTGCTGGCGTTTGGCTCGGTGGTGGTTTGGGTCTCCTTCCACTTGGCAACGAATTCTGTTAAGACCTGTGACTACAATGTCCTGTGGGGGACATACGTAATGTCAAGCCCCATGAGCTCAAGAGCCAATTTGGTGCTCCTGCCCGTAGTATCGCGGTTATTGATGATCATCCCGAACCCATGTGCCGTCACTACTTTTGCCGGATGACACTCAAAATAATGAAGTAGCTTGCGCTTTGTTATTGGATAGCATACACAAGCCTTTGCACATGGGGGTAACGGGCTTCACAGTCATTCAGAGTTTTACTTACAAAGTAAACTGGTCTCTGGACAGAATGGGAGTACCCGGGCTCCTCTCTTTCTACTACTAAGGTGGTGCTAACTACTTGACTAGTTGCTGCAATGTAAAGGAGGAGAGGTTCACCTTGCTTGGGTGAGGCAACCACGGTAGGACTGGTAAGAAAGACCTTCAGTCTGTCGAGGGCTGCTTGTGCTTCCTCCGTCCAGCAAAATGGCTCGGACTTCCGCAGGAGTCGGTAGAGCGGTAGTCCTTGTTCTCCAAGTCGGGAGACGAAGCAGCTCAGAGCCGCGACGCATCACATCAACCTCTGTACCCCCTTGACGTTGTGGATGGCCCCCATTCTGGTGATGACAGTTATCTTCTCGGGGTGAAGGCAGATCACGTGAAGAAACCGGTACTGTTACAACCGTTCAGTATACCAACCTGGAAATGGGAGGACGTAAGCGTAGATTTTATTTTCGGCTTACCATGACTTTCCTAAAACATGATTCAGTTTGGGTAAATGTCGACTGGCTCACCAAATCTGCCCATTTTATCCCGGTTAACATCAACTACAGTGCCAAGAAGTATGCTGAACTATACATCTCACGAATCCTGTGTTTACACGGCGTACCCCACACCATCATCTAGGATCGAGGCACCCTGTTTGTGTCTCGTTTTTGGGAGCAGTTACATGCAACGTTGGGTACCAAACTGATCCGGAGTTCAGCTTGCCACCCGCAGACGGATGGGCAAACCGAGCGGGTAAATCAAATCCTGGAAGATATGCTACGAGCTTGCGCTATTAATCACGGTAAGAACTGGAATGAACACTTACTGTTAGCCGAGTTCTCGTACAATAATGGGTACCAGGCCAGCATCAAGATGGCACCCTACGAGGCGCTATACGGGCTGCACACTGCTAAATTGGTGTGAGTCCGGCGAGAGGGTCGCCTTCGGGATTGATCTTGTCAACAATGTGAAAGAACAAGTTCAGATTATTCAATCGAATTTGAAAGTCGCCGAAACCCGACAAAATCACTACACAGATCGTAGAAGGCGCCCCCTGCAGTTTAATATCAGGGATCACGTTTATCTACGCATGTCTCCGATGAAGGGTGTAAATAGATTCGGGTTAGGGGAAAGTTGGCACCCCGATTCATCGGTCCGTTCGAAATCTTGGAGAAGTGTGGACCCGTTGCATACCGGCTGGAACTACCAGCGTCACTCGCTGGATTGCACGATATATTCCACATATCTCAGCTGAGAATGTGCTTAAAGTTTTCAACCGCAGTTCAGTTGGGAGACATCGAGGAACTGAAACTGGATCTCACTTATTGGGAGGAACCGATTCAGATCATTGACGAGAAATCTCAGACCACACGTAACCGGACGTTGTGGTTTTACAAAATATTGTGGAGTAATCATTCCGAGGAGGAAGCAACGTGGGAGAGCAAAGATTTTCTTAGCACCAACTACCCGGAATTTCTAACGTCGTATATCCGGTAAATTTCCACCATCCTCTCTCTATTCGCACATTGTAATCTCGGGACGAGATTCTTTTAAGGGGGGATGAATGTAAAGGACCCAAATTTGGGCTTGCTAAATGTTCATCAACTCACACACCTCAACTCACTTTATAGCAATCAAATGAACATGATTAAAGAGCAAGTAACAATTATCAATAGGAGACATAAGAGAAGAAGCCACAGAATCCAAAAGTTGTAGTTCCAACAAACCACCTTTTATAGGCTGAGCTCCCTATTAAGTCCTAAACATCCTTAGGAACGATCATGCCAAGTTTAATGCAATTCTATGCATGTTTGGGGGTACTTTTGGATACAATTATTAAAAGGACAGTTTGAAATAAGATTTCAAATTCAAACTACTTTCATCATATGGATTCAAAAGATTTCTTTAGATTCAAACTCAGCACATTTTTATAAGCTACTCCACCAAGTTTCTTCCCATTTGGGGTTAATCTTGACAGTAGCTAATTTGCCCCATTCAAAACTAATTTTGAATTTCAGATTCAAGTTTGATTCAAATTCAGCAACACCAGTCTCCAATTTGATTCATTCAAATTCCCAATTGTCCATTTTGTGGTTTAAGCAAATAAAAAGGGCATTGGGGTCACAAATAATTGGAGCAGTGAAAATTCAATTTTTGAGGACAAAGATTTGGAGCTGGGGCCCACTAGTCAGCCATACATCTGAAGAAACCGACTCGCAGCCGAGCTGCTCGAGTCCACGGCGTCTCACACCCGCGCGCCACGCATGATCGCCGCTGCCACCACCTGTTCTCGGTATTTGGCCGCCAATCAGTGCTGCGCCTTCTTATCCCCAAGCCCCGGTTGACCAGAGACCATTTCGCTCATCCTTCGCTTCCCTCGCGCACAGAAAGCGCCGTCGAGATCGCCGCCCATGTGTGCCGTCCACCTCGCTGTTTCACACCGAGCTGCAGCCGTAGAAAGGATCCTGAGATCCTCTTCTACCTCCCTGACGCCAGCAACGGTCGTTTTTTCGCGCCTTTGCCAAGCACCGCCGAGTTTCTTCTTCCTGGCGCCCTGGTTTTCCTCCACCGTGCCAACTCGTTGACCGGCCGACCTCGTCTAGCTTCCGATCATCCAAATGAATGTTGGCCAATCTTCTGTTTAGGTCTTCACTACTTAACAGTAAAGATTTCAAAGTCAATACTGAAGTCTAGCTTTAGTTAGAGTCTTTACATCTTCAATGAATACAATTGCATTGTAATTTGACATGCATTCTTGATTTCATTTACGTGTTGTCGCCGAAATCGACGAAGCCCCAGAGATCCTCGAAAGCATCCCTCAGGACACTAGCTTAGTCGACGACTCGCAGCAAGGCAAGCTACGGTTTGTATTAACACAGTTTTATAAAGTTTTACCTTTCACACTTGATATAGAAGTCGATGATATGTGCATTAGGTCCTTGTATGAAAACCCCACATGCATAGCCTATGAATCCCATGGGGTTTGATTCCATTTTAGACTCCTCAAGTAGACACTGCCATGCTCTAAAGTGCATAGAAAATTTGTTACAAGTCGAGTAGTTGAAACTACTCGCGATGTTAGACTTAAGGGGTACACTACTCGTGTTTAGAGACAAATTATGAGAACATGATATGAATTTGAGACCAAGCAGATGGTAGAAGCAGCAGGACTTTTGGGACCTGTGAGCTGTAGCTTTGCTTGTGTCGGTTGAGGATCGAGTCATGTGCGCCCCTGTTGAATAAGCTTGAATTGTACCGAAGACATACCGGGAATATGGGAACCGGTAAACCGATGTACTTCAGGTAGTTGGAGGTTGAGGCATTGCTTGCCGGCTAGAGGGGTTGGTTAAGGGCAGCAAGGTGTAAATCCTCTAGCGGGCACTTGGTTGCTTCGCGTAGGGACCCTATGCCTCGGATGGTTGGACCGGTTCAACAATGGGCTAACGGGTGAAAGGTTGTCTCATACGATGTCCGGGATGTGTGCTGTGGCAACATCAAGTACGGGCGTACGTGACATATTTTTCGGGTAAACCCTGCAGGTGTAAATCGATTATAATCGCCGTCCCTCACAGTCAGTGAGTACCACTTGTTCACCGTACCGTGACGTAGATAAAGAGGATTGTTTTCATGGAATCAAATGTTGTTTGATTAGATACTTGATATGTGAAGTATGTGTTGTAGAGTAGAGAAAATTAAAGTTTCTTTCCATCTTAGGCAGGTAACATGGGAATGAAGCCATCGGTACCCTGAGAACCGGGTACCCCCGCGTGGTGAGTAAAAGACAACCCATGCCCTGCCTCCCTGCTGAGGCGGGCGCTAGAGAGGCCACGTGTACCTGGCACCGGGATCAGCCCCGAGGCTGCCACGTGTGGCTAGACTCTGGAGCCAGCACGTGTCCCTGGCTCCGGACCTAGCCTCCCCGCTGAGTTGAGGTCCGGAGCTGCCACGTGTACCCGGGCTCCAAACCTCCTCCCTGCTGAGGAGGGCTCCAATGCCGCCACATGGCCTTGGCCCCAGACCCGGCCCCCCTGCTGACGTGAGGTCCAGAGCTGCCACCTGTACCTAGGCTCCGAGCCTCCTCCTTGCTGAGGAGGGCTCTGGAGCTGCCACGTGTCCTTGGCCCCAGACCCAGTTTCCCTGCTGAGGTGAGGTCCGGAGCTGCTACGTGCACCTGGGATCCGAGCCACCTCCATGCTGAGGAGGGCTCCATAGCTAACACGTGCCCTAAGCTCCGGTCCGAGCCTCCCCGCTGAGGTGAGGTCCGTAGCTGCTACGTGTCTCCTAGCTCCATACCTGTCGTGAGAGCTCTGAAGCCACCGTGTGTCCTACGATCAATCGTGGACTGTGGGTCGACGAAGTCAAGGAGGAAGTGCGTTGTTAGGCCGTGCATTCAAGGCTCGTGCCCCCATCCTCCGCATGTCCGCCGTTACGATGACAAGACAGGGCAGCGAGGCGTGACAGCGGTACAGTTCCGCCCAACGGCACTGAGCCGCACAAGCAGAACGAGAAGACGCGGTGATAAGGCGGTGTCTTCATCATCACCTAACACACAGACAAGGGCACTCAGTGTGTCAGGCGGTGGGACTTAACTCCCCCACCGACAACTCTACACAGAGTGTAAAACCCTAGATCATGTATGGGGTTTACATAGCTTCGAGGCCACCTGTCGGGCCCCAAGCCACATTGTAAACTCCAGCCTTGGACTATAAAAGGACCGGGATGACACCCTAACAAAGGGTTCACAACCCTGCACCCTCACATGTTCATACGCGCAGACAATACAACAAGCACTCCCGTAGACGTAGGGAATTATGCTCCGGCGACCCGAACCACGTAAATCTTGGTATTCATCCCGCTCTCTTGAGTTGGATCGCGTGAGAGGCGTCAAGGCCCTCCAATCAAAGAACGTCCATGCGACGCTCCAGTAGCGGGCCGGGGGGAGTGTCGTAGCTCACACTCTGACATTTGGCATGCCAGGAAGGGGGCTCTTTTCGCGCTCTAAATGTGACCATGGTGAACATAAGCCCCCTAGGCGAGCCTTCTCGCCCCACTCGCCATCGTCTCCACGCGGGAGACGACGAAGCCACCTCCCACTCCAGGGTGGGTAGGTCTGGCCAGGCCGGCGATCAGACGATCGGTGTACCAGCGGCGCCCACGGCGCCCAAATCCGGCCGAACTGAGCGACCAGGCGGTTAGCGTGCCTGAGGTGCTCATGGCGCCCAAGTCAGGTCGAGCCGGCGACCGCACAATCAGTATGCCCTTGGCGCTCAAGCCTCCAGTGGTCACTTCCTCGCGGCGGCCCTCTACTCTGAGGTGGCGATAGTGCCACCACGACCAAGCCCGGAGAGTGTGCTGGCCGCAACACGCACCCTGCTCTACAACCCTCTGGGCGAGGGCGCCACTCCAAAGGCGGCTGAACAGTGGCGACAAGATGTCGACCACCTTGTCGCCGCTGCCATGAACTCTCCTGCCTACAGGAGACAGCGGGCAGAGCCCGTGCTGGCCCAGTTGCGTACACCGACAGTGGCATGAGGGACGACACCCCATGCGCGTGACGGCCACAGCCGACCTCAAGGTCGAGCTAGACCATCGCCACGCGAGCGAAGATGGCCGAGTCACGATCGAGCGACGTCGCGAGAGGCGTTGCAACCTCGAGGGAGAGTACGGCTCCCCGAGCGCCGTACCAGCGGGACGCGCTCCTCCTACACCTGCCTCTCTAGGAGCAGTTGGAGGCTGCATGGCGCTCTCCCCGCACCTTCGCATGGTGATCTGGCCACCCAAGTTTCTGCCCCACTTGCCGGAGAAATACGACGGGACGGTCAACCCCACCGAGTTCCTGCAGATATACTCCACCTCCATCCTTGCTGCAGGAGGGGATGAGGTCGTCATGGCCAACTACTTTCCCGTGGCCCTGACCAGCACCGCCCGGTCATGGCTCATGAACCTTCCCCCAGGCTCCATCTCGTCTTGGGAAGATATGTGCTGGAGATTCACAGCCAACTTCGAGAGTTCCTACACGTGCCTCGGCACTGAGCTCGACCTCCACGCCGTGCGTCAGAGCGATGGGGAGTCGCTGCGATCCTTCATACAACGTTTCTCCCAGGTCAGAAACACCATCCCCCGCATCTCCAATGTCTTCGACGTGCAAGATGTCTCTGAGCTCTTCAGCTTGGCCGACAAATGCGCTAGGGCTTCGGAATGCCGAGACTGGCACTCCCGACCTGCTTCCGCGGAAGGGAGTGCCAGGGAAGCTTCTGCTCCGCGCAGCAGCAATTAGAACATGTACGGAGGCAGGAACAAGCCTCCAGATGGGGCACCTACTGCCACCCTTGCAGCAGCCAGTGGGGTCAAGCCCTGCGCACCGACAAGCGCCCACGACCGTCGTCTACCAGCGACGACGGCCAGTGGTGCCCGATGCACAACTCTAACGGCCATGGGTCAGCGACTGCCCCGAGATCAAGAAGCTTGCGGAGTGCTTTCGTGAGCTGCAATAACAGCGGCCGCGTCAAGACGGCTCCCCCTCCCGCCAGCGGGAGGGCAAACAAAAGGTCAAACCTGAGACCAGTGTTGAGCAAGAGATGGAGTATCAAGACGCCGAGCAGGTGTTGAAAGCCGTCTACGGCCACTCTGACTCCGACTCTAGCGCCGATTGCGAGCGGCGCAAGACGCTCCACATCTAGCCATACGTCTCCCCATCGTGCGACAAGGAAACACCCTCTTACACTAGTGTAGGGGGTCGAGGCCGCCCACCCCCCGGGAACCACCAAGGGCTCATCCCGCGTCCATACATATGACAAAGTCGTGCAGGACCGGCTCCTGTGTGAAGATATTGACCTCGTCGACGAGGAAACGTAGCTAGCGGCTGCTTGAAACGCGATACACTGCCAAACACTCGGGCGATATTAGAGGCGGTACGCGCGGAGTAGACAGCCCAAGGTAGGGCCACTTGGTGCTTCGGCAAATACTTTCTCGGAAAGGGATGACACCCCCCCCCCCAGCTGGGACAGTCCCTTCCGAGCGACATGAGTATGCCGCCCCAGGTGCGCCCACCTAGCCATACAGGATGGGGTACCTCTACCCAATCCACAGAACATAGAACACCTCCGTAAGTTCTACTCTTGGCGCAGTGGTAGTTTTTTTTCTTTTTCTCTTTCTTTGTAAATGTGTCATAGTGTCAAGGAACAACGCTTAGAACGGCTAAGCTCCAAAGGAGTCCCGCTACTCTTGTCATCCGGGGCGGGTTGCTGCCTTCTTGTAAGGCCTGTTTCCTCCTATCACCTGAAGGAAGCCTGAAATGAGAAAAAATTATCCTACCCTGTGTATCTTTTTTACAGTTTGTGCTCACTCATGCATATCAACTGTAAATGGCATGTCCGGAACCTGTCTTGCATACTTGTCCTAGGTCCCGTGGCACTGGAAGGTCTCCTCGCTGAAAGGTTAATGCCCACGGGAGGTCCAGCATGCGCAGCCTGCTTAGCTTGGTTGCGTACCCTAAGCCTGCCGCACTGCCTCCCCTATGCTACAACTAAGTACTTGGGGGCCGGAAAGAAAACGCCTACGTACAAGGAAAGTAACCGGACCCCAGACATCACCTCTTCTCTTTTCGTGCTTTCTTTCCATACTGCTACGGCCGTGTGGCCGGTTACTTTTTCCTGTGCTCAACCATAGCAGGAGCTATGCTATCCTTCTGCAGGAGGGTCTGCTTGAGATACATGTGGCGTACCTGGGGTCCTGTGGTTGTCTCATTGCTCGGGGGCCCTATGGTGTTGAATGGTCCCTCGCCTGAAAACCTTATGCCAGCGGGAGGTCCAGGGGTGTAGCTTGCTTTGCCTGGTCCTATACCCCAAGCCTACACACTCTGCCTCTCCAGCGCTACAGCTCAGTATTAGGGAACCAAATGGCTCATACCCTTGAGCAAAGTTTCAATGGTAACCTAGGGACCTTTGGTTGTCTCATTACCTGGGGGCCTTATGGTGTCGAACGTTCCCTCCCCTAAAAGGCTTAAGCCAGCGAGAGGTCCAGGGTGTGTAGCCTGCTTTGCCTGGTCCTGTACCCCAAGCCTACACACTCTGCCTCTCCAGCGTTACAGCTCAACACTAGGGAACGGGACGGCCCATACCCCTGGGCAAGGCTTCAACCATAGCCCGGACGACCCATATCGAATTATCCAAGCCCCGTAGCTCAGCTGAGGACCGTAAGCCACAACAAATCTAATAAACAGGAAAGAGCGACCAGAGAGCACGACAGCTCCCTTTTTCTGCCATGTCCGCAGATCCTAATAGGTCTTTGGCGTCCCGGAACTCTCAGGGGGCCCGATGCTGACATCCTGCCTCATCCAGTGGTAGATGCGCCCTGACACAAGGGCCACATCTACCAGGGGGCCATCACGGTGAACCACGCGAGCAGGATGTCGGACCGCTGCAGCAGCAAGCAGAAGACTCGGAGCGCCAGCTACAAAGCTGAAGACACTTGCCGAAGTTCCCTCGGGTCCCTGCACTGCCAAGGATCTGGGAGGAGGGTTAGCCACACTGCCGGAGTGATCCAGGTCCTTACGCTGCTAATGACTCGGAGGAACAAGCTCCGGACATTGGCAAAGAGCTATCTACCTCGGCCAAGTCATTCTAGACTTATGCCCGGCCAAGGGTCAAAAGTCTACACACCAACAATACAAGACTTGAAGCAAAAAAAGTCTTTGTTAACAGCAGAGCTCCGGCATACATAGGAGGATACAAAGCAAGCGGGAGACCTAGGAGCTATCCGCGCTGGAACCTAGCAGCTACAAGTCGGGCGACCTCCCCCACGGAAGACTTGGCCGCCACCGATAACTCTGCACTGTGGCCCCGTGCCATAGGTTCGAGGGAGATGCTGGGGTCGCAGCTCCGAAGGCAGGTGAGCACATGCTCTGCCACCAGTTGGGCCAGAGCCTTGCCTTCAGCCTCCAGCTGCTCCCCCACAACATTCTCTAGCACGAGGAGCTTCTCCCGGACCTAGTCCAGGGCAGGGAGCATCTAGCTCACCTCCTGGGCCGGACCACTGGGGCGCAAGGGGCCAGAGCCGAAGGGTTCCAATGCCACCTCTGCGCAGCCGAGGAAGTCCCACACTTTCTCTGCCTCAGCGGCACAAGAAGCCCGGAGTTCTTCGAATACCTTGGCGGAAGAAGCCAGCTCCCCTGCCTAACTCCTCCTTGCCAGCTCCTGCTCCCGGCTGACCAGCTCCTGCTCCATAGCAGCCAGGGCCTCCTCCTTGGTGGCCAGCCATGCGGTCCGCTTGTCCAGGTCAGCCTCTCTGGCCGAAGCGGCGAGCTCCCGGTCGTAGACGCCTTGAAGCCGCTCCTTCAGGCGCCCCCTCTCCTCCTCATGAGCAGCCACACTATCGGAAAGTTCCCTCTCCCTTGCCTCCACCTCCTCCGGACGAACGAGCGTCTCCCTGACCTCCGTCAGGCCTGCGAGGCATGCATCGGCGGTAGCATGGAGGTTCTTGGCCTCAGCCAGGAGGTTCACCGCATTCTTGTGGAGGTCAGCGACGACGGCCTCCTTCTCCTCCAGCATCTCCTCTCGAGCCTCAAGCTGCTCCTCCCGAGCCTGAGCCCTCGCCCTGGCAGACTGGACCCGCGCCTTCAACAGGTCGTCCCAGTCTTGGAGGCGCTCTCGCTCAGACCTCAGTGTTAGACACTGTGATTATGTGTGTGTCACAGGGGCATATTAGTCATTAGTGAGGGATTAGGGTTAGGGGTGATTTAGTCATTTCCCCTCACCTAATCCCTCTATATAATGGACCCTGTACCCTCATGATGGATTCATCCCATTCAGTCCAGATTTATCCCTCTAATATGGTATCAGCTAGGTAATCAAGGATTAGGGCTTAACCCTAATCCTCTTCCCCTGATGGCTGTGCCGCCGCCGCCACAGCCCCTCCACAGCGCCGCCGCTGCAGCGGCCCTGCGCCGCCGCTGCAGCGGCCCTGCCCAGCCGCCGCCGGCCCAGCCGCCGCCGCTGATGGCTGTGCCGCCGCCGCCGCCACAGCCCCTCCACAGCGGCCCTGCCCAGCCGCCGCCGGCCCAGCCGCCGCCGCTGCAGCGGCCCTGCGCCGCCGCTGCCGCCGCCACCTTCGCCGGCGCGCCGCCCGCAGGAGCAGCAGCCGCCGCCGAGGCGCCACGCCTCCGCGCAGCCGTGCCGCCCGCGGTGGCTGCTGCTGCCGCCGCCCCATTCGCCTCCACTGCTCCCAACCACGCCGCGGTGCCCAGGGCCGGGCCCGCCGCTGGCGCCGCTGCCGCCAGCACCCCAGTCGCGTCTCCAGCCCGTGCAGCTGCGCCCTGGGCCGCAGCGCCCTGGGCTGCCGCCAGATCTGCGCGCCGGGCCGCTGGCGCCGCCGCCGCCAGCGCCCCAGTCACGCTGCCCGCCGCCGCCTCGGGGAGGGCTGGCGCGGCCGCCACTGCCCTCTGGCCAGATGCTGCCGCGCCACCACCCTGGGCCACCGCACAGCCACATCTAGCCCCCACCGCCCATCCAGCCCCCAGCGCTGCCACCCCTCGAGCCGAGCTCGCTGCTTCCGTCTGGCCCGCCGCCGTCGCCTCTGCAGCACCCCACGACAGCGCCGCTGCTTGGCCCGCAGCAGCTGTAGACGCCCCTTGGGCCGTCAGCCCTGCAGCCCCCCACAACGGCGCCACCTGGCCCGCAGCCGCCAGTGCACCATGGGACGCCGCTCTGGGAGGTGCTCCTCGGCCGACATCGACTGGTGTACCTGGATCGGCTGTTGCCTACTCGCTTGGCACGACCGTCGAGGGTCCACGCGTGTTGTCTTCCTTCCCAGCGCCACCACCGCCGGGGCATGTCGCGACCCGTTCAACACCGTCGGTCTACCTGCGGGGTCTCACGCCGCCTGGCCCTGACTGGGTGGTAGACTCCGGTGCCTCCTACCACACCACCCCTGACGTCGGTATCCTCTCCTTTACCCGCCCTTCCCGTCCCTCAGATCCTTCATCTATCGTTGTTGGGAATGGGTCGACTCTCCCAGTCACCTCAGTAGGTGACTCGGGTTCGCCGGATTCGTTTCAGCTACGTGATGTTCTTGTTGCCCCTGACATCATTCAACATCTTCTTTCCGTTCGTCGTTTTACTACTGACAACCATGTTTCCCTTGAGTTTGATCCTTATGGTGTAACTGTGAAGGATCTTACTACTCGACGCTTTCTTTTTCGCTGTGATAGTACGGGTCCCCTGTACACGATGCGTCTTCCTGCTTCCGCTCCGCCTCTTGCCCTGACTACGACAACATCTTCGACCATTTGGCATCGTCGGCTTGGCCACCCCGGTGTTGATGCTATGTCGAAGTTGTCTGGTAGTTCAGCGATTTCGTGTACTCGGGGTACTCATGAGTCTCTTTGCCATGCTTGTCAGTTGGGTCGCCATGTTCGACTTCCTTTTCCGCACTCTGTCACTCGTGTCGAGCACACATTCGATTTGATTCATTGTGATCTTTGGACTTCACCTGTTCTTAGTGTCTCTGGATGCAAGTATTACTTGGTGGTCGTGGATGATTTTTCGCACTATTCGTGGACTTTTTCCTTGCGACAGAAGTCGGATACTTTCGGTACTCTTTCTCACTTCTTCGCTTGGGTGTCCACCCAGTTTGGGCGCACGATTCGTGCGGTCCAGTGCGACAACGGGCGCGAGTTTGACAACTCTGCGTTCCGTGACTTTCTGCTGTCTCGCGGTGTTCAGTTACGCATGTCATGTCCGTACACTTCCCCCCAGAACGGCAAGGCTGAGCGCATGATTCGGACCACCAACGATGTCATGCGCTCCCTGATGTTTCAGGCTTCTACCCCTGCTCGCTACTGGGCGGAGGCGCTTCACACTGCCACCTACCTCATTAATCGCCTTCCTACTAAGGCGATTAGTGCTCCCACCCCTCACTTCGCTTTGTTCGGCACCCACCCTCTTTACGACCATCTTCGGGTCTTCGGGTGCGCTTGCTACCTGAACCTCTCTGCCACAGCTCCCCATAAGCTTGCGCCTCGTTCGACTCAGTGTGTTTTCCTTGGGTACTCCCCTGACCATAAAGGGTACAGGTGCCTTGACCCCACCACACGTCGTATCTTGATCTCCCGACACGTCGTCTTCGACGAGTCTTCCTTTCCCTTTTCCACCCCGTCCTCTGACTCCGTCACTGAGTTGGATTCCCTCTTCTCTACTGACCCCGAGGCCGCTCCTGTACAGCGACCTTGTCGGTTACCTCTTGCAGGTTACCCACCCGCTACGCCACGCATGACTTCGGCGTCTTCCACGCCACCTGTTGTGCCTTACGTGGCCCCGGCGTCCCTGACGCCACTTGCTGTGCCACGCGCGGCACCGGCGTCCCTGACGCCACCGGGTGCGCCACGCGCGGCACCGACGTCCCTGACGCCACCGGCTGCGCCACGCGCGGCCTCGGCGCCCCCGACGTCACCCACTGCAGCACGCGCGGCACCGGTGTCCCCGACGACGCCTGCTGCGCCAAGCGCGGCCTCTGCGTCCCCGACGTCGACTACTGCGCCACACACGGCCTCAACTTCCCCGACATCACCTGCAGCAAGCCCGACGTCACCAGACGCACCAGGAGCAGCACCGACGACGACTTCTCGCTTCGCTGACCCCGTACTTGCCTACCAGCGACGAGCACGGGGGGGCGGCCCTACTCCAGCTGCACCACGTGTGGCTCCGAGACGAGAGAAGGTCGTTGTACCCGAGCGCCCGGTGTACAACCCTCCTCTTCTCCACAGGGATCCTGGTCACGTCCACCCGATGGTGACTCGACGTGCATCCGGGTGTCTTCGTCCAGTTGAGCGCTTCACCGGAGCTGCCTTCTCGTCGACTACTTCTCCACCGACCGACTCTTCTTCAATATCACCCATACCTACTTCCGTGCGTAGCGCCCTCGCCGACCCTCACTGGCACCGCGCTATGGAGGAAGAGTATGAGGCTCTGCTTGCCAACCGGACCTGGGACCTGGTTCCCCGTCCTGGTCGTGGCAATGTTGTCACGGGCAAGTGGGTGTTCACGCACAAGAAGAAGGCGGATGGTACCTTGGAGAGGTACAAGGCTCGGTGGGTACTCCGGGGTTTCACTCAGCGCCCTGGAGTCGACTACGACGAGACCTTCAGCCCGGTGGTAAAGCCGGCGACGGTTCGTACCGTTCTATCGCTGGCTCTCTCACGTTCTTGGCCTGTCCACCAGTTGGACGTCAAGAATGCCTTCCTCCACGGTACACTGACCGAGACGGTGTACTGCAGTCAGCCGGCAGGGTTTGTTGATTCAGCTCACCCAGACATGGTCTGTAAGCTGAACAAATCCCTATACGGATTGAAGCAGGCACCGCGAGCCTGGTATAGCCGGTTCGCCTCCTTCTTGGTCTCACAGGGGTTCGTCGAAGCTAAGTCGGACACTTCGCTGTTTGTCTATCGACGTGGCAGTGACACTGCCTACCTCCTACTGTACGTCGATGACATTGTACTAACAGCGTCTAGTCCGGCTCTGCTTCGGCGCACCATTTCTGCTTTACAGCAGGAGTTCGCTATGAAGGACCTGGGCCGTCTTCACCACTTCCTGGGCATTGCGGTCGAGGACCGACCAGGCGGCTTATTCCTTCACCAGCGACAGTACTGCCTGGATATCCTCCAGCGAGCGGGCATGACCGAGTGCAAGCCTTGCTCCACTCCAGTGGATACTCAGGCGAAGCTCTCCGCTACCGACGGGACACCCGTCTCTGACCCCACTACTTACAGGAGTCTTGCAGGTGCTCTTCAGTACCTCACCTTCACCAGGCCGGATATCTCGTATGCAGTTCAGCAGGTGTGCCTCCATATGCATGACCCGAGGGAGCCGCACCTCACCGCTGTGAAGCGGATTCTTCGGTACCTACGAGGTACTCTCGACTACGGCCTCCTCCTTCGACGTGACACGACCTCCGAGCTGGTCGTGTACACCGATGCTGACTGGGCTGGCTGCCCGGACACACGACGTTCTACTTCTGGGTATGCCGTCTTCCTGGGCGGTAACCTCGTCTCCTGGTCCTCGAAGCGACAGCCCGTGGTGTCGCGTTCGAGTGCTGAGGCGGAGTATCGCGCCGTGGCTAACGGCGTAGCTGAGGCCTCCTGGCTCCAGCAGTTGCTTCAGGAGCTCCACACTTCCGTCGCCAGGAGCACCCTCATCTACTGCGACAACGTCAGCGCCGTGTACCTCTCCACCAACCCGGTCCAGCATCAGCGCACAAAACATGTGGAGATCGACCTCCACTTTGTTCGTGAGCGGGTTGCACGCGGCGAGATTCGGGTACACCATGTCCCGACGTCGACGCAGTTCGCTGACATCTTCACGAAGGGCCTCCCGTCGTCGCTGTTCTCCGAGTTTCGGTCCAGTCTCAACATCTGCAGTGGCTAGATGTTGTGACTGCGGGGGGGTGTTAGACACTGTGATTATGTGTGTGTCACAGGGGCATATTAGTCATTAGTGAGGGATTAGGGTTAGGGGTGATTTAGTCATTTCCCCTCACCTAATCCCTCTATATAATGGACCCTGTACCCTCATGATGGATTCATCCCATTCAGTCCAGATTTATCCCTCTAATACTCAGCTCCACCCACTCCTGCTCGGGCACGTCCTGCATCTGGTCCAGGCTCGAGCGGACAGCTCTCACGGCCCTAGGGTTCGGGACGGCCTTCAGCATCGCCAGGCGAGGTATCGCCTTGACACCCTCCGACTCTTCATCCTCCGGTGGGGCTGCCACCACGGCATCCTGCGAAGGAAAAAGAGGGGGGCTGACAGCCCGCTCAGCAGCAGCCGCGCTGCTACCAGTGGTGTCCGCGCCCGCCGGTTGTCTGGCCTCGGGGGTCTGGGTGCCGACATCCGGAGCCGCCCTAGGTGCAGGCTCAGGCACTGCCGCTGACGTTGGAACTTTGGTGGAAAAGGAGCTCCGTCTCCCAGACTGCTACGGAGGAGGAGGAGGAGGAGGAGGAGGAGGAGGAGGAGGAGGAGGAGGAGGAGGAGGAGGAGGAGGAGGAGGAGGAGGAGGAGGAGGAGAGGTGCTCTGTTGAGGAGCACTGCCAGAAGAAACACCGAGCATTAACCACGCCATTCAGCGGCTCAGTACACAGCCTATACTACAAGGTTGAGCCGTACCTGGAGGTCGCGAAGTTCCACCCCGCTCTGGTGTTGGGGTCGCCTCCGCCGGCTTCAGAGCTGGCAGGACCTCAGGGGTCTTCATTGCCAAAGACAGTGCGGCAGGGGCCTCCCCTGTCGAAGAACTCGACGTCGAGGATGCACCCTGTGTCGCGGCTGCCCTTGACGGCTGAGGAGCCGACGGTGCTGCTGGAACCTCCGTCCCCACTGGTACCGCTTCAGGAGTCCTCCCCGACGGCGGCTTCCGAGCCGGGGACGTGCCCGAGGACTTCCTCTGCATCGTGGGTGCGTCGGGGGCCCTCCTCAAAGCTCCAGCAGCTCCAACCACCCTTCCCGTGGCCGTCGGGGCTGCTACGGCAGCAGCAGCTCCAGAGCTGCCGCCGGCGCCAGTCACCGAGCCCGGTGCAGGACCGCGGGAAGCCTGGGAACCCCCTGCTTGGGGGCCCGAGATGAAGCTTCCGTCAGGACGGACCAGCTTCCTCTTCGGCGCCCTGCTCAACTCTGGGGCATCCTTGGGCGGTGAGGGAGGGCGCTCCACAGGGGCGGATCTACCAGCCGACTCCTTCCCTCTGTTTGGGAGTGAGTTTGGCGCAGACCCCGACTGTCCACCCGCGCTGCCTGCCCCAGGGATCTCAATGCCCCGTGAGGGATCGCTGATCTGCCGCACTGCAACATCGATGTCGTCCAGTGTAGCAATTCCCTCAGCAGCCTCGACCTCGCATGCGGGTTGAGGTAGACGGGCTAGCAGCTCGCCAGTGGGTGATGGAGTCGTCGGAGATCGGATCACAGGAGAGCTTCAGCAGCATCGTTGTCACCATCTCCTGATCCAGCGTCGACCCCGCTCCACGCGCCAATCGGGTCACGTCGCCCACCCCATTGTACTGCCAGGCGGGCCAGATGTGCTGCTGGAGAGGGGCGATCCGGTGGGACAGGAAGTCAGCCAAGACCATCAGTGAAGTCAGGCCTTCCTCCGCCAGGTACTTGATCCTCTCCAGCACCGGCGTGTAGGCGTCCTATAGGTCGAGGATCTTGTCGCCGATGGCCACCGTGGCCATTGGCGGTCCACCCGGCAACTCCAGGCGGTCGTGGACGTCCGTTTGGGCGAACACCCAGTCCTCCCTCCAGTGTTCCCACTTTCCGGGAGTAAAAGGCGCGATGTAGGGCACGGAGTTCCTCCCTTGGTGCTGGAAGTAGTAAGCCCCCACATGGCTTGTGCTTCTCCCCGAGGCTTTCAAGCAGAAGAACACCCTGAAGAGCCGCACCGAAGGCTGCACACACACGAACATTTCGCATAAGTAGACGAAGACGGCCAACAGCGCGAGGGTGTGCGGCGTGAGGTGCTGGAGCTGGAGCCCATACACCTCCAGCAGGGTGAGAAGGAAGGACGACGCCGGGAGCGCGAACCCAGAGAGCACATACGAGGTGAAGAGAACCACCTCACCGGGTTGCATATCGGTCAGCGGGACCCTCCCGTGACGGATCTTCCCGTCTAACGTGGCTGACTGCCAACCGAGCAGGCGCCTCACAATAGCGATGTCGCCATCACTCTGAAGCCTGGACGAATGGAGACCGGAAGACATGGTGGTGAGAGAAGGTTGAGAGCGCTGGGGAGCGGAGGCTTCAAGCACGCAAGAGGAAAGCAAAGATTGTGAAAGGCGAAAGGGATCTGTCCTTCTCCGGAAGACTTCCTTTTCTACGTCCGCAACCTATAGCAGGGCAACAGGCGTGACGTTTGGGTTTCCACCATACCTCGCCACGGGCTACTCGCCTCTCCCAATGATGGGTAGGTCCCAGGTCCACCCTTCAGACACTAGGGTCTAGGCGGGTAACTTCTTGGGAACGTTCGGTGATTCCCGAGAAAAGCGGCGCGGTGGAACAGCAGAAGTTGACCTGAGGGCTGCCGCAGTAAATAACCTGGGGCAACCCCTCGAGCACGTCCCCACAACACACCAGTCAAAAGCAGACACACGTCCATTGCGCCGATGACGTGCCACCACTTTGACTGCCGAGTACGCCCACTACGCCAAGGACGTAGCAACCTTTTCATCTTCTAGGTAAAATCACACATCCACTACGCTGAAATTTCGCCACCACTTCGGTTTCCAAAGTGCAGGTTCAAAGCCACCATGCAGGAAAGATGGAGGCCCCACCTTCGGGCTCGCTGTCTCCCATGAGATGGGCCCGGGGGCCACTATTGGTACCCTGAGAACCGGGTACCCCCGCGTGGAGGATAAAAGACAACCCAGGCCCCGCCTCCCTACTGAGGCGGGCGCTAGAGAGAACACGTGTCCCTGGCTGCGAGGTCAGCCCTGAGGCTGCCATGTGCGTCTAGACTCTGGAGCCAGCACGTGTCCTTGGCTCCAGATCTAGCCTCCCTGCTGAGGTGAGGTCCGTAGCTGCCACGTGTCCTTGGTCACGGACCCGGCCTCCCTGCTGAGGAGAGGTCCGAAGCTGCCACTTGTACCTTGGCTCCGAGCCTCCTCCCTGCTGAGGAGGGCTCCGGAGCCGCCACGTGTCCATGGCCCTGGACCCAGCCTCCCTGCAGAGGTAAGGTCCAGGGCTGCTACGTGTACCTTGGCTCCGAGCCTCCTAATTGCTGAGGAGGGCTCCGGAGCTGACATGTGCCCTGGGCTCCGGTCCGAGCCTCCCCGCTGAGGTGAGGTCCAGAGCTCCCACGTGTCTCCTGGCTCCGTACCTGTCGATGAGAGCTCCAAAGACGCCACGTGTCGCACGATCCGTCATGGACTGTGGGCCGATGAAGTCAAGGAGGAAGTGCATTGTCAGGCCATGCATTCAAGGCTCGCGCCTTCCCAGAAGCATGGCGCACAACGCTCGCCTCCGTCCTCCGCCTGTCCGCCATTACAATGACAAGACAGGGCGGCGAGGCGTGACAGCGGTACGGTGCCGCCCAACGGCACTGAGCTGCCCAAGCAGAACGAGAAGATGTGGCGACAAGACTGTGTCTTCATCATCACCTGAAACACGGATAGGGGCGCTCAGCGTATCAGGCGGCGGGACTTAACTCCCCCACCGACTACTCTACACAGAGTGTAAAACCCTAGATCATGTATGGGGTTTACATAGCTCATACGCGTAGACAATACAGCAAGCACTCCTGTGGATGTAGGGTATTACGCTCCGGTGGCCTGAACCACGTAAATCTTGGTGTTCACCCGTTCTCTTGAGTTTGATCGCGTGAGAGGCGTCAAGCCCCTCCAATCAAAGAACCTCCGCGGGCCGCTCCAGTAGCGGGCCGGGGGAGTGTCGTAGCTCACACTCCGACATAAGCGTTTCTTATTTGATTGTGGATTTCCTATGTTGCTAAGCACAAGGTTATTAACATGATGCTAAAATCTGAAAATAGGATTCAAGTAATTAGGTGAGTCTTGATGCAAAAGTACCTTCCATTGTACGTTTAAATTGCAGCATGTAGAGTTGCATGATCTAGCGGCATCGGGTTGACTTGCTGAGCCTTCGTGCTCACTGCTTGTTGTTGAAGTCTTTCTGCAGGTGAGGACATAGATGAAGAGGTTCCCGAAGAGGACATGGGTCCCCCAGGGTGTTCTACCATCGAGTGGGAGCCATGCACGCCGCCGTATTGAGTGTTTCGTGTGTTGCTAGTGGGAACATGTTCACGGGCTGAAGAGTGGGAGCCATGCACGCTGCCGTATTGAGTGTTTCGTGTGTTGCTAGTGGGAACATGTTCACGGGCTGAACATGAACTCTTTTGCTTAGTCTACACTCGAGAGTGTAGACTATAAACGTATGTTACTGTAAATTAAGTTCAGAAACCCTTTGTTTAATAACAATTTAGCTTCCGCTGTATAAAAATATCTTTGTATTCATACGTGTGCTATCCGGTGTTGCATAATACAACACCCCTCAGCGAGATCCTGGGATGTCAGGACCCCGGTCCTCACATCATGGCATCAGAGCTCCGTTGATGTTTAGCACACTGAAGAAGATTCAACTTTCAAAAACTCGGTGAGGAACGAGTAATAGTCCACATAAGGATTGTTATTCGTATAGATAAGTGGCAATACTAACCTACTTGTTATGTCAGAAACATGCATCTCGGGACGTTAAATGTCTTGTGGAGTCTCACGGGTGGCAGGTAATCCGGCCAGCTTATGTATTCTCTACGACTCTTCATGTCATTTGGAGTATGTGAGCAACGCCAGTCCCTAATGTGCTGCGGGCAAGTAGGCGGAGACCTCGTCACGTGGTTGGTAACGTGAATATGTAGCTCATGGCGTGTTTGGCTTGAGAACGTTCGTGCGACTGACGACACACGGGCGTGTTACAATCGTTTATGGAGCCGAGTTCAGTTTTGCAACTGAATATAATGATTGATTGGTTTTTGCAGGTACACTAACCACGATTGCGTATCCATGTAGAACACGTGTGCAAGAGTCGAGTAGTGTCACTGAAATAACGAAGCTGGCTTAGTCTGGTATAGGGTTTTATTTGTGAGGCAACGTAGTACCGGCATGATTTGATGATGCTTCGACATCACACTTCACTTAATCATCAACCTCACTCTAAAAGATTGAAAATTTTGATCCAGAGAACTAAACTTTTGATTAAAACTTCTTATCTTGATCCGGATTTCAAAATTAAGCAAGTTTCAACTTATATAAACTTAGGAACAGAGTCCTCTGTTTTCAGCTGAAATAATACTGAAGTTGTACAGAGTATCGCTGTTGAGTCTTTTCGACATTGGGGTGGTATTGTACATTTCTGGAAATCTCTTGAAGATTTCTAAAACTTTTCTATTGACATCCAGAGGTGTTTCCTCCATTAACTTGTCGAAATCTTCAGTAGAGTTAAAACTGTCCAGAAAACAGGGCAGAGTAAAAACTCTCTGGAAATCTCTGTAAATTGACCATAATTTCCTGCATAAAAATACAAAAATAGTAAATGTCTCAAAATTTAATGAGATATCTTACAACTTTGTATCCGAAAGTTTTGTCAAATTCTGTAGATAATTAGCTAGAATTGTTGGATCAAATCAGTACCTCAAAGCAGGGAGGTGCTGCCAAATTTTCTCCAGAATTCTGTTAACTTTGACATCTCATAACTTTTGAAAACCAGAGAAGATCTGAGGGCATACAAATACATTATGGAAAGCTACTGAAGTTAACTTTAACTTTGGTATTGATCTCCAGAAATGATTCTGCTTTTAGTGTGGTCTAATTATGAGATGAATTATAACTGGTCAGCACTGTAAATTTTGGCAGTGTATTGTAAATCAACATAGGGATGGCAATGGGTCGGGTTCGGGTCGGGTGGAGCAAAACTCGCCTGAAATAAAAAAGTTGCGGGTGAAATTTGAGACCTGCACCCGCACCCGTGGATAAGAATTCGGACCCGCACCCCAACCCGTTGGGTTTCGGGTGCCCGTCGGGTTTGATTTTTTTATAAAGATACTACAACATTTAATAAAATAAGTGTAACAAATTATCCTTTTTGAATGATAATATAACAAAAATATTAAGTTGCTTATAAAGATTATAAATATAGGTCATGATAAGTAATATGAAACAATTAAAAAATATAAAAAATCAAATAGGACTTTAAAATTATGAATATAAATTATTTCCAGTGCCCGTGGGGTACTCGCGGGTGCAAAATAAAACCCGCACCCGTGACAAGTCGGGTCGGGTGCGGTTAGACCCGCGGGTGGAAAATACCACCCGCACCCACGGGTGGGATTGCCATCCGTAAATCAACTTGTCGATAAATTTGATTCATGTTTCCAAATTTTATGAGTTCAATGACATGTTTTTATGTTATAACTTATTATTTTACTGTTGAAATGAATATTTGACACTTTCAAATATCTTTCCACAGATGGTAAACGGTAGACAGTTGGAGAACGGGTGGATATTTTCCCACCGTTCTCGACGTCTAGGTTATCTGTATATGTTGAGGTTCATGCTTCAATATTTCGGATATACGGAAGTTACACGCTTTCTTGCAAAAGAAGAAGGCGAGGAGGAGAACACTACGTGTGTGATACATGTCGATGTTCCGGCAGGACCGACTCCACCAGGGTGGGCACCATTCACAGTCACGGTGAAAGGTAGATACCCAGAGGATGTGTGGCAGTTGGCAGCCCGTGATGTCATGTCTCGCTTCTGTCAGCTTCATGTGCGAGCTATGGAGGGCACTCCGTATGCACTTGTTCCAGTGGAGGGACAAGCTAATCGCTTATGGTGGAGGCGGTACTTTGAGACTAGTGATATGTGCTGCCCAAGGTACAGTCCAGCAGAGGCAAACCTCAGCCTCTATGCTATGGCAGGACGGAGCGTGATGGACAGCCAAGCTGTCAATGTGGCTCGTCTTGCTTTGGAGCTCAAGAAGAGCAGAACCCGTAGCGACCATCACGAGAGTGTCCATAATGCACTTCGTGATGTACTCGCGCCGATGATGCAAAGGCTGAATCAACGGGAGAAACAATTGCATCGCTCGAGGAAGGCGGGAAAGAAAAATCGTGCCGACATAACGGCATTGCAGCAGCAAATTCATGCCTTCACCCAGCAGAATCTAGTTCTCACCCAAGAGCGTGACGAAGCGATTGAGGTGGGACAAAACTGGGAGATGGACTATAATCAGGCGATGGATGAAGTGAATGCTGCAGGACCTAGTACCTCCGGTAATGGGCCTGCCATTTGCAGGTGTCGTACCTGTGGTTCTCGGTATTCCGGTAGCCCCGGAGCCTGAACCCATGGAGGAGGTAATGGATCCGGAGCCACCAGCAGAGCTGGAAGATCCATGGAGGAGGAAGACCTGCAGGAGGTCGACTTCCACTCCGACTAGTATATTCTCGTTGCCAGATAGGGCAGCGAGGGTAGTCATACATGTTAAGTTTTGTAATATCGGCATGTCGAGTTAGAAAAACAGTAGCGTGTGAGTATGTAGTGACGACATGAGCATGACACCTCGGGTAATCAAAATATGTGGCTGTAATTTGACCTCGAGGATAATATATCTTGTATAAAGTTTTTGCTTTATCAATATATGTGAATGTTGTGCAAATTTCTCAATCGTCACTACAATTCCGTACTGTTTTCATGGAAATTTTCAAGTATGACATGTGCTAACTTTAACCGCTATGGATTGAGGAATGACTCACACCCGCGCAAACCCGGAAGTTGCTGGGTATAGTCAGGGGGGAGAGGCCTTCCCATCAGCCCGAGACATCCTCGGGACAACAGCAACCACCACCGCCGCCGACGATTACACTGGCGGATATCGTTGCTGCCATGGTGGGCTCGCATCAGCAGCACACCGAGCTGCTGAGAACATTGATCGAGAATACGTCTCGCCCAAAGGGACGTCAACATAGGGGAGAGCGGCAGCAAAGTTCCTACTCGAACTTTCTAGCAACGCCTCCCCCGGTATCCTCGCGAGCTGATGAACCCATCGATGCGGACAACTGGCTCCGCACGATAGAGATGAAGTTTGGGGTGCTCCAAGTTAGCGAGCGGCAGAAGACACAATTTGCGGCCCAGCAACTTATGGGGTCTGCAACCGCTTGGTGGGCAAACTTCTGTGCCTCCCAACCTACTGAGCGGGTGTTAACTTGGACGGAATTTCAGATGGCCTTTCGTGCCTATCACATTTCGCCCGGGTTAATGAACAGGAAGACGCATGAGTTCTTACACCTACAACAGGGGGAAGGAGCACACTGGAGTATTCTCTTGTGTTCAACTATCTCGCCTTGTACGCGTCGTATCATGCCGACACGGACGAGAAGAGGCGAGGGTGTTTCTTTCAGGGGCTGAATCCGCAACTGAAAGACAAATTGATCATGTTCAATCATAGCAGCCTCAATGATATGATTGATGCTGCGATTGTTCAGGAGGACTCCGGAAGGGAGTTAGCCGCGGCAGAGAAGAAACGAAGCATGCCGCAGAGCAGCGGAGAGGGGGGTGGTCCTCCCCAGAGTATCGGATGGTGTATCATACACCGTACGGGCAACGATGGCAACCACCATCCCGACCGATGCAATTCTTCAATCGGCAGTATCCGCAGCCGGCATTTCAACCAGCATTACCAGCACCTCCGCAGCAGCCACAGCAACAGCAGCAAAGGGCGATGCCGTGTGCCTTCTCACCTCAGCAACGTATGCCTGGCTTTCGTCAACAAGGTGGCAGCGGACAGCCACCGTACGCGTGTTATACGTGCGGTCGTCCGGGGCATTTATCGAAGGATTGCCCTGAGAAGCAGCAAGGCAACAGAGCGGCACCACCATTCCAGGGGAGAAACCAGCCCTGAAACAACAACAACAACCAGCGTGCCATCCCAAAACCCGGCAATGTACACCACCTCGCCATTGAGGATGTGCCGGAGGGCGAATCCATCCTTGCGGGCATGTTTACTCTCCACCACAACCCCGTTGTTGTCTTATTCGATTCGGGTGGTACTCATAATTTCATTAGCCACACTTATGTAGTCGAGCATGATCTCCAAATAATACCCACTGAAAATCCTTTCTTGATTTGTTCACCAGGTGAGAAAATTTCAGCAAGTGTAATGGTTCCTAAAGCACCACTATGCTTAGGGGGGAAATTATACCCCACGTCTCTCATTGTCTTAGAGGGATAAAAGGTCGACATCATCTTAAGAATGTCGTGGTTAACTCACCACGGCGCTGTTTTGGACGTCGTCTCTCGTATCATGCACCTAAACTCGTCGGTGCACGAACTTCATTCTCTATTTCTGGACAGTCCAGAAATAAAACTCCCAGCAGTTTATCACTCTACAACCAGCAGCCTGGAAGACACTCCAGTGGTCCAAGAGTTCCCAGATATATTCCCGGATGATCTACCGGGTATGCTGCCCGACCCGGAGGTGGAGTTCAAGATAGAACTTGCCCGGGGAACCATGCCGATATCAGAAGGCCGTACAAGATGGCACTGAAGGAATTGGCAGAGTTGAAAAAGCAGTTGACGGACCTGCTGGAAAAGGCTTTATTAGACCGAGCTCCTCGCCATGGGGATGTTCGCTGTTGTTTGTCAAGAAAAAGGATGAGACGCTGTGTCGACTATCGTCCACTAAACGCCGTCACGATCAAGAACAAGTACCCATTGCCCCGTATTGACTTGTTTTTTGATCAGCTGGTAGGGGCAAAGATCTTTTCCAAGATGGATTTGAGATCAGGGTACCATCAAATCAAATCAGAAATGAGGACATACCGAAGACGGCTTTTTCGACGAGGTACGGACTATATGAGTACCTTGTCATGTCTTTCGGCCTCACCAACGCTCCGGCCCACTTCATGTATTTGATGAATTCGGTGTTCATGCCGGAGCTGGACAAATTTGCCGTGGTCTTCATTAACGACATTTTGGTTTATTCCAAGTCGGAAGAAGAGCGTGCAAACCACTTGCGTATAGTCTTGCAACGACTGCGAGATCACAAACTATACGCGAAATTCAGCAAATGTGAGTTCTGGATATCTCAATTACCCTTTCTCAGGCATATCAGCTCAGCCGAGGGAGTCGCTGTAGATCCGAGTAAGATTGTACAAGTTCTGAATTGGAAATCCCCGAGGTCTGTTCACGAGGTTCGGAGTTTCCTCGGACTCGCGGGATATTATCGGAGGTTCATCCCGAACTCTCGAGAATTGCAAAGCCGATGACTGAAATGTTGAAAAAGGCTTCTAAATACATCTGGAGTCCAGCATGTGTTGATTGATGATCCAAATTCTAATGAAGATAAAAGGGCAGGATTTACGTAGCGAAGCGGAGGCCCGTCGTCGGGAGGCTTGGCTCCGAGTTCACAATGACTTGGCTACCAGTTCTAATAACCAGAAACCTGAGACTATCAGCGTGCAGGTGGAGCTAGTTAACGATAATGTTACTGATCCAAATCAAAGTGTTGCTGATGTTCACCCTGCTACTGAAGATTTGTCTCCTGCTACACATTCCTCACCTATTGTGCAGCCACCAAAGAGTCTCTCGCCGAAGCTCGGCCTCGGAGGGAGATTGTTTGCCCCACAAGGTGGATTGAAGAATATAATGTTGCTTTTGCCTTGAGTGTTGCAGAAGAAATTGAAGGTGTTCATGAGCCTTCCAATTATACATAAGCTATCTTGTCTTCTCATAGTACAAAGTGGATTGGTGCAATGCATGATGAGATGGAGTCAATTCAGAAAAATGGTACTTGGGAAATTGTTCCTTTGCCCACTAGCAAGAAGCATGTTAAGTGCAAGTGGATTTATAAAAGAAAGGAAGGAATGACTCCAAATGAACCTGCAAGGTATAAAGCAAGGTTAGTTTCTAAAGGTTTTAGTCAGACTCCAGGTATTGACTATACTGATGTCTATTCTCCAGACCTGAAGCATAGTTCTATTCGTACTTTCCTCAGTATTGTTGCTATGCATGATTATGAGCTTGAGCAGCTAGATGTGAAAACCGCCTTTTTACATGGAGACTTGGAGGAGGACATTTACATGGACCAGCCTGAGGGGTTCATTGTCCCTGGAAAAGAAGACTATGTCTGCAAGTTGAAGAAATCATTATATGGCTTGAAGCAATCTCCAAGGCAGTGGTATAAGAGGTTTGATTCTTTTATGATTTCAAAAGGCTTTGCTAGATCTCAGTTTGACAGTTGTGTATATATTAAAGTTATCGATGGATCACCTATATACCTATTGCTATATGTTGATGATATGTTGATTGCTGCCAAGAGCAAGAAAGAAGTGACTAATTTAATGGCACACTTGAGTAGTACATTTAATATGAAGGATCATGGTGCTGCTAAGAAAATCCTTGGCATGGAGATAATCAGGGATAGGAAATCCAGGCTTCTCTATTTGAGTCAGAAAAATTATATTGAAAAGGTCTTCACCGCTTCAACATGGATAATGCTAAACCTGTGAGTACACCGTTGGCCCCTCATTTCAAGTTGTCTATTTCTCAGCGTGCAGAAACTGACGATGAAATTTACATGTCAAAAGTTCCATACTCTAGTGCTGTTGGGTCTCTCATGTATGCTATGGTATGCTTGCGTCCTGATTTGTCACATGCTATGAGCGTTGTTAGCAGATACATGTCTAACCCTAGCAAAGAACACTGGAAGGAGGTCCAGTGGATTTTCAGGTATTTGCGTGGTTATTCTAGTGCTTGTTTGTGTTTTGGAAGGACTAGAGATGGTCTCATTAGCTATGTTGATGCTGATTATGCTGCTGATTCAGACAAGAGAAGGTCTCTCACAGGATATGTTTTTACTGTTGGGGGTTGTTCTGTGAGTTGGAAAGCTTGTTTCCAAGCTACAGTTGCCTTGTATACTACAGAGGCAGAATACATGGCTATCTCAGAGGCAGGTAAGGAGGCAATTTGGTTGAAAGGTCCGTATTCTGAACTTTGTGGATCTCAGTTTTGCATCACCTTACATTAATGATAGTCAAAGTGCCATATATCTTACCAAAGATGCTATGTTTCATGAGAGGACGAAACATATTGATATCAGGTATCACTTTGTGCGAGATACCATTGATCAAGGCACTATCAAAATTTGCAAAATCAGCACTCATGATAGTCCTGCAGACATGATGACAAAATCTGTTCATGTTGCTAAATTTGAGCTTTGCTCAAACTTGGTTGGTATTACTAACTAGCCCCCAGTGGATTTTGACACCGGCTGTTGAATTGTTCATTGAGATGGAGGATTACTATTTTAATGCTACAAGAAGGAATTTGTCTCAAGGTGGAGTTTGTTGATTGAGGATCCAAATTCTAATGAAGATAAAAGAGGAAGGATTTCCGTAGCGAAGCGGAGGCCCATCGCCGGGAGGCTTGTGTCGTCTAGGGTTAGGACTCTAAGTCACAACTTATAAATATCCCTTGTGAGCCACCGGGAGAGGCATGAAAAATATTGTAATCTCACACAATTGTAAACCTCTTGATATAGTGACATTTGTCGGCCGGCGCCCGTGGTTTTTTCCCCTTGGACTTGGAGGGGTTTTAAACATTAAAATATATGTCTCCTCTGTTTCGATCTACATTTTCTTATCGTGTGATTCTAACAGCATGTGAAGCGGCTTTTAAAGCTTTGGTGAAGCACATCACATCAACACCAGTTTTGGCGCAGCGGGATACCACGAAACCATTCGATGTTTATTGCGATTCATCCGACATCGGACTCGGATGTGTGCTGATGCAAGAAAGAAGGGTGGTCGCGTATGGATCATGCCAGCTCCGGAATCATGAGCAAAATTATTCCACTCATGACTTAGAACTCGCTGCTGTGGTACTCATCTCAAGATGTGGAGGCATTATTTGCTTGGAAAACTCGTGCATCTATACACTGACCACAAAAGTCTCAAATACATATTCACGTAGAAGGAGTTGAACATGAGGCAACGGAGATGGTTAGAGCTGATAAAGGATACGAAATTGAAATCCATTATCATCCTGGGAAAGCAAATGTGGTGGCCGAGCGCTGAGTCGTAAGTCACATGTAAATATTCTGACCATCACACCGTTGGAAGAGAGCGAACCAAATCTGTATTCGGTTCCGTATGAAGCTCTCTACGATCTAGCTCTCATTCCCACCATCCGTGAAGAAATAGCGGCAGCCCAGAAATATGACAAGGGTATGTCATATTTGCGGAGACAAGTGGACAGCGGAGAGCTAAAATGTTTCTGGAAAGACGGAGACGGTGTTCTGTGGTTCAAAAACAGAAAGTCGAACCCAATAACCCGGAACTATGAAAGAAAATTTTTGATGAGGCTCACTTGTCAAAGTTTTCTATACACTCCGGCAATAACAAGATGTACTAAGAGCTGAAAAGCAAATTTTGGTGGACACGAATGAAGCGAGAGATTACTAGATACATGTCCGAGTGTGACACGTGCCAGAGGGTGAAGGTAGATCACGTGAAGAAACCGGGACTGTTACAACCGTTGAGTATACCAGCCTGGAAATGGGAGGATGTAAGCATGGATTTTATTGTTGGCTTACCCATGACTTTCCAAAACATGATTCAGTTTGCGTAATTGTGGACTGGCTCACCAAATCTGCTCATTTTATCCCGGTTAACATCAACTACAACACCAAGAAGTATGCTGATCTATACATCTCATGGATCCTGTGTTTACACGGCGTACCCTGCACCATCATCTCGGATCGAAGAACCCTGTTTGTGTCTCGTTTTTTGGAGCAGTTACATGCAACGTTGGGTACCAAACTGATCCGGAGTTCATCTTACCACCAGCAGACAGATGGGCAAACCAAGCGGGCAAATCAAATCCTTGCGCTATTAATCACGGTAAGAACTGGGATAAAAAATTACCGTTAGCCGAGTTCTCGTACAATAATGGGTATCAGGCCAGCATCAAGATGGCGCCCTACGAGGCGCTATACAAAAGGAAATGACGCACACCGCTAAATTAGTGTGAGTACAGAGAGAGGGTCACCTTCGAGATTGATATTGTCAACAATGCGTAATAACAAGTTTGGATTATTCAATCGAACTTGAAAGCCGCCCAATCCCGACAAAAGAACTACGCGGATCGTAGAAGGCGCTCTCTGCAGTTTGATATAGGGGATCACATTTATCTACGCGTGTCTCCGATTAAGGGTATAAATAGATTCGGGGTCAAGGGAAAGTTGGCACCCCGATTCATCGGTCCGTTCGAAATCTTGGAGAAGTGTGGATCCATTGCATACCATCTGGAACTACCAGCGTCACTCGCTGGAGTGCACAATATATTCCACATATCTCAGCTGAGAAGTGCCTCAAGTTTTCAACCACAGTTCAGCTGGGAGACATCGAGGAACTGAAACCGGATCGCACGTATTGGGAGGAACCGGTTCAGATCATCGACGAGAAAGCTCGTACCACACGCAACCGTACGTTGTGGTTCTACAAAATATTGTGGCGTAATCATTCCTAGGAGGAAGCGACGTGGAAGAGCAAAGATTTTCTTCGCACCAACTACCCGGAATTTCTAACGTAGTATATCCGGTAAATTTCCACCATCCTCTCTCTATTCTCACATTGTAATCTCGGGACGAGATTCTTTTAAGGGGGAGGAATGTAAAGGACCCAAATTTGGGCTTGCTAAATGTTCATGAACTCACACACCTCAACTCACTTTATAGCAATCAAATGAACATGATTAAAGAGCAAGTAACAACCATCAATAGGAGACATAAGAGAAGAAGCCACATAATCCAAAAGTTGTAGTTCCAACATGCCATATTTTATAGGATGAGCTCACTATTAAGTCCTAAACATTCTTAGGAATGCTCATGCCAAGATTCATGCAATTCCAAGCATGTTTGTGGTACTTTTGGATACAATTATTAAAAGGACAGCTTGAATTCAGATTTCAAATTCAAAATACTTTCATCATATGGATTCAAAAGATTTATTTAGATTCAAACTCAGCACATTTTTCTAAGCTACTCCACCAAGTTTCATCTCATTTGGGGTTAATCTTACAGTAGCTAATTTGCCCTATTCAAAACTGAATTTGAATTTCAGATTCAAGTTTGATTCAAATTCAGCAAAACCAGTCTCCAATTTGATTCATTCAAATTCCCGATTGTCCATTTTTTGGTTTAAGCAAATAAAAAGGGCATTGGGGTCACAAATAATTGGAGCAGTGAAAATTCAATTTTTGAGGACAGAGATTTGGAGCTGGGGCCCACTGATCAGCCAGACATCTGAAGAAACCGACTCCCAGCCGAGTTGCTCGAGTCCACGGCGTCTGACACCCGCGCGCCACGCACGATCACCGCTACCACCACCTGTTCTCGGTATTTGGCCGCTGATCAGCGCTGTGCCTTCTTATACACGAGCCCTGGTCGACCAGAAACCATTTCGCTCATCGTTCGCTTCCCTCGCGCACAGAAAGCGCCGCCAAGATCGCCGCCCGTGTGTGCCATCCACCTCACTGTTTCACGCCGAGCTGCAGCGGTAGAAAGGATCCTGAGGTCGCCCTCTACCTCCTCGACGCCAGCAACGGTCGTTTCTTCGTGCCTTTGCCAAGCACCGCCGAGTTTCTTCTTCCTGGCGCCCTGGTTTTCCGCCACCACGCCAACTCGTTGACCAGCCGACCTCGTCTAGGTTCCGATCATCCAAGCAGTCTCAGAGGTTCGTCTCCGACCCTCCTAGCTGTCCTCCACGTTTAGAGTCATGCTGTAGAACACACCGGCTGGAATTTGGAGTTTGTCTCCAGCGGGTTCTTTGAACCAAAGCAAGCAAAACTTGAAATTCGTTGTCTACGCTCGGTTAGGGTTCAACCGGGTCTAGGGTTAGCTTCTCAAGCTCACTGCGATCATCCTCGAGAAAACCGTGATCAAAACCATCAAACATAGCCTCGGGTTGCCCCAGTTTTCGTGATCGCCGGCCAAAACACCTTGGGTCACCGGTGAGGTCTATGTTACGACCATTTTCACCGCTGTCTTGATCCATTTTCGTGATCTACATGTTGCACTGGGGCTGTACGAGGAAACCGTTGATTATTTCATGCGTTCCCGAGCTCTAGCAAGGTGACCGGAGTTCCTCCACCACGGTTCACCGTCGCGAGCTACTTTCAGGTCATCCCGGCCACCACCGACCCCACCAGCCTATTCCTCGTGAAAAACTAGACCCTAGCGGCGAGTTTAACCGAGCTTGGTGCCGTGGAACGGCGGGCGGCGAGGTTCGCCGGACAGCGCCACCGCGGGGAGCTCGGAGGTCGGGAGGTTGAAGAAGGAAGGTGGGCCCGGTTTCAGTGAGAGGGAGATAGAGAAGTGCACTCAGCTGCCTGTTTAAAAATCCTGGGTCCACGTGTCAGCCTCTGTTATTTAAATGGAGTGGGCCTGCTGACGTGGAGTGAATTTCCAGTGGGAAAATAAATCTGAATTCGATCTAAACTTTAAAAATCCATAACATCTAAATGGATCATCCAAATTTAATAAAACAAATTTTGTTGGATTCATATCTCTGAGTACTATCCAGCAGTACCATTTCATTCCTTGAAGGTCCAAAGTTTTCCAGAATTAAATCCCTAAACTTGAAACGTTTATAATTAATAACTGAAGATCCACTTGGTAGAAAATTCTCAAATTTGGTCAGGAACTTCCTTTTAATATCCTTGAGTCACATGCCAAATTTTAGATACATCCGAGTTCATTAGGTCCACTTAATGGTGGGATTAAGTGAACTGCCCTTGAGAAAATAGAAAATATACAGAAACATTTTCAGATTTTCTCCAATCTTTATTTGGCCATAACTTTCTCTAGGATGTTTAGAAAAGCATGAAACCACTTCCATTAGACTCATCATAAACTCTAGTTTCTAGAAAGTATAAATTTGCTTCATGAAAATCCACAGAAATACTTAGATACTCTAAAATCGACCTTTGATACATTTAACTGTGCACAGCTCAATTGAGCTTTGATTCAAATGAAAGTTGGCCAATCTTCTGTTTAGGTCTTCATCACTTAACAGTAAAGATTTAAATGTCAATACTGATGTATAACTTAAGTTAGCGTCTTTACACCTTCAATGAATACAATTGCATCGTAATTTGACATGCATTCTTGATTTCATTTACGTGTAGCCGCCGAAATCGACGAAGCCCCAGAGATCCTCGATAACATCCCTCAGAATACTAGCTTAGTGAGCAACTCAAAGCAAGGCAAGCTCCGGTTTGCATTAAGACAGTTTTATAAAGTTTTAACATTCACACTTGATATAGAAATAGATGATATATGCATTAGGTCCTTGTATGAAAACCCCACATGCATAGCCTATGAATCCCAGGGGGCTTGATTTCAGTTTAGACTACTCGAGTAGACACTTCCATGCTCTAAAGTGCATAGAATTAGGTACAAGTCGAGTAGTCAGAACTACTCACGAGGTTAGACTTAAAGGGTACACTACTCGGGTTTAGAGACAAATTATGACAACATGATATGAATTTGAGACCAAGCAGAGGATAGAAGTAGTAGGACTTTGGGGGCCTGCGAGCCGTAGCTCTGCTTGTGTCGGTTGAGGACTGAGTCGTGGGTGGCCCTGTTGAACAAGCTTGAATTGTACCGAAGACATACCGGGATTATGGGAACCGGTAAACCGATCTAATTCGGGTAGCTGGAGGTTAGGCATTGCTTGTTGTCCAGAGGGGTTGGTTGAGGGCAGCAAGGTGTAAATCGGCTAGCGGGCACATGGTTGCTCCGCGTAAGGACCTCCTTCCCAGGACGGTAGGACCGGTTCAATAATTGGCTAACGGGTGAAAGGTTGTCTCATACGATGTCCGGAATGTGTGCTGCGGCAACTCAAGTACGGGCGTACATGACATGTCTTTCGGGTGAACCCTGTAGGTGTAAATCGATTATAATCGCCGTCCCTCGCGGTCAGTGAGTACCACTTGTTCACTTACCGTGACGTAGATAAACAGGATTGTTTTCATGGAATCAAATGGTGTTTGATTAGATACTTGATATGTAAAGTATGTGTTGTAGAGTAGAGCAAATTAAAGTTTCTTTCCACCTTAGGCATGTAACATGGGAATGAAGTGTTTCTTGTTTGATTGTGGATTTCCTATGTTGCTAAGAACAAGGTTATTAACATGATGCTAAAATCTGAAAATAAGATTCAAGTAATTAGGCGAGTCTTTATGCAAAACTACACTCCCTGTACGTTTGAATTCCAGCATGTAGAGTTGCATGATCTAGTTGCGTCAGGTTAGACTTGTTGAGCCTTCGTGCTCATTACTTGTTGTTGAAGTCTTGCTACAGGTGAGGACGTAGATGAAGATGTTCCCGATGAGGAGATGGGTCCCCCAGGGGGTTCTACCGTCAAGTGGGAGCCGTGAACGCTGCCGTATTGAGTGTTGCGTGTGTTGCTAGTGGCAACATGTTCACGGGCTGAACATGAACTCTTTTGCTTAGTCTACGCTCGAGAGTGTAGACTATAAACGTATGTTATTGTAAATTCAGTTCTGAAACGGTTTATGTAATAACAATTTAGCTTCCGCTGTATAAAAATATCTTTGTCTTTATACGTGTGTTATCCGGTGTTGCATAATACAACAACCCTCAGCAAGATCCTGGGATGTCGGGACCCCGGTCCTCACATCGTGGCACCAGAGCTCCGTTGAGCTTTAGCACACTGAAGAAGACTCAACTTTCAAAAACTTACCGAGGAACGAGTAATAGCCCACATAAGGATTGTTATTAATATAGATAAGTGGCAATAGTAACCTACTTGTTATGTAGGAAACATGCATCTTGGAGCGTTAAATGTCTTGTGAGGTGCATGGCTACGCTGTCCACCAGTGCGCACAAGCTTAAGGGTGGAGCCTAACGGATGGCAGGTAACCCATCCAGCTTGTGTATTATCTACGACTCTTCATATCGTTTGGAGTATGTGAGCAACGTCAGTCCCCGGCGTGCTGCGGACAAGTAGGCGGAGACCCCGTGATGTGGTTGGTAACATAAACACGTAGCTCAAGGCGTGTTTGGCTTGAGAACGTCCGTGTGACTGATGACATACGGGCATGTTACAACTGTTTATGGAGCTTGGTTCAGTTTTGCAACTGAATCTGATGACTGATTGGTTTCTACATATACACTAACCACGATTGCGTATCTGTGTAGAACACGTGTGCAAGAGTCTAGTAGTGTCAGTGAAATAACGAAGCCGGCTTAGTCCAGTATAGGATTTTATTTGTGAGGCAACGTAGTACCGGCATGATTTGGTGATGCTTCGACATCACACTCCACTTAATCATCAACCTCACTGTAAAAGATTGAAAATTTTGATCCAGAGAACTAAAATTTTGATACACTTAATCATCAACCTCACTCGTGTCTTCCGCAGGCATGAAGGTCCCTGATGTCGAGGCTCGGTTGGAGTTGGGTTGGCTAATATCGATGTCTTGGGACAGCTCGGAGAGATTGGACGCCGCCATGACCGTCGTTGTCCGCTCGCAACTGCATTGTTCGCACACGAGAGTCTGTCTCAACTTGGCGCCTACGGTGATGACATCGTATGGTCCCAGCATCTTCAGCTTGAGGTAGGTGTAGTTGGGGACGACCTTGAACTTCGAGTAACATGGTCGCCCCGAGATAGCGTGACAGGCACCGTTAAGGTCCGCCACCTCGAACATGAGCGTCTCGGTGCAGAAGTTGGTTGCATCCCTAAACATGACGGGGAGGTCGACCTGCCCTAGGGGCATCAATTGTTTTCTCAGGACGACCCCGAGGAAGGGCACCCGGGTCGTACGTAGCTGGGATCAGGCAATCCCAATGGCGTCGAGCGTTCCTGCGTAGAGGATGTTGAGGCCGCTCCCACCGTCCATGAGCACCTTCATTAGCCGCATAGGCCCAACGATCGGGTCCACAACTAGGGGAAAACGATCTTGTTGCGGAATGTGGTCGTGGTAGTCTGACCTGTCGAATGTGACGGCGGTCTCAGACCACCATAGGTAGGTCAGGACAGTGGGCTCGACAGTGTTGACCTTCCAAACCGCCAGCTTCTGTCTTTGACGGCTTTCATGGGCGTGGGTGTCGCCAAAGATCATGAGGCAGCCGGTCGACTCGGGGAAGGCGAGCTCCTCCTCCCGTTGGGCGGCCGCCTACATGGGCTTCATGCCTTTGTTGTGTAAGGAGCCCGACTCTTTCCCAAAAAGTGCTTTAGGAGGGCGCAATACTTGAGGGCGTGCTTGATCGGGAAGGCGTGATTGGTGCACCGTTTCTCCAACAGCTTCTTGAAGTGGTCGGTCCGCGCCCGGACTGGCCTCTTGCCTTCGCGGCGTTCGACCGTTGTCACCAGATCCGAGTCCGCCTCGGCTTGATGTCGTCACTTGTCTACGCCGACTCTCTTCTTCCTCTCGTCTTTTCGACGAGGCCTCGCGTCCTTTCTCGTGTCGGGGTTCTTCGGCACCGCCTGGTCGAAGATCACCCAGACTTCCTCTTCTCCTGAAGCGTGATTGGTGGTGATGTCGAGCAGGTACTTAGTGGTCCTTGCCTTGATGCAACCGAGCTTCTGCACTAAAGACTTGCAGGTCATCCTGGAGAGGAACGCCCGACGACGTCTACGTCAACGACGTCCTAGAGCTCGTTGCACTTCTTGAAGAAGCGCCAGATATACGCCCTCAAAGTCTTGCCGGGCATCTGCCGGCACGACTTGAGATCCCACGAGTTTCTAGGGCACATGTAGGTGCTCTGGAAGTTGCCGATGAAGGTGCCCTTCAGCTCGGCCCAGCTTTGGATGCTGCCTGCCGGGAGGTATTCGAGCCAAGCCTGGGCGGAATCTGCCAAATATATGGGGGAGGTACTGGATGATGAAGTGATCATCCGTTGCACCGCCGGCTCTGCATGCCAAGCGATAGTCCTCTAGCCAAATGCTAGTGTTTGGCTCCCCGTCGTACTTGGTGATGTTGGTCGATGCGCAGAAACATGGCGGGAAGGAGGCGTTGCGTACCCTCCCCCCTAAGGCTCTGGGCCCGGGAGCGTCGGGGCTCGGGCCCCTGTCCCATCATCATCATAGCGCCCGCCTCGACGCGGTTGGCGTCGGCGCTCGGGACGCGGTTCCGCAACTTCCTATTTGGCTCCTCCGCAAGCCTCGAGAGCCTTGTGCAAGTTAGATGACCCTGCATGCTCGCGTATCGAGCTGCGTGAAGGGGTATACAAGCCAACTTTATTTGCCTGGCTTGGATCGCGGGCTCGCGGGGTCCCCGCAGTGCTCCTGGTGTGCCCGCAGGAGACGTTGCGAGCGAACGCCTCTCGACGACGAGCGAGCGAACTCTCGGCATGCTGAGCCATGGCTCTCTCCAGCAGCGAGTAGAGGTTACGTCCGTCACGCCTCCAGTTCGCTAGGTTCCGGAAGGCTGCACACAATGACCGTTGCGGCCGCGACATTCTAGCTAGGTCGCTCGAAGTGGAGCGGGTCGTGTGCATTGGCGATGATGTTCGTCCAGATCTAACGACCTCGCGCATGCGCACCGCTAAAGCTAGGGCGGCGGTAGAGTGACACTTCGAATGCGGCTTTGTTCGCGTCTAGCTGTGCCTTTCCTGCCTCAAGTGTGATGCAGCGCGCCTCGAGCAGTTCGGCCAGCTCTTGCGCGTCCATCGGCTCCTTGTCGTGGCTTTGGCGTTGTGCTTCCCGTTTCACGAGTGCTAGCAAAGGTGGGGTGTTAACGGGAGGAGTGATCAAAAATCATTGTCGGTTTCTATGATGCAACACTCACGGGAAGGGCAAAGGCCCTCGTTGGGTTCGGCGTCAGAGTTGTAGTCGCTCCCAGTCATGTCTTCCAGGAGGGGAAAAGGGACGGTGACGCCTGGTCGACCATGTCCACAAAGTTCTCTTCGAGGGCGTTGACAATGATGTCGATGGCCAGGTCACCGACTAGGCGGAGGACGCCGCCATCATTGGCTATGAAGTCCAGGCTTCCGAAAAGAAAAGCATGGCGTGGCGTAGGGGCGATGTAAGCCTCGAGGTCGCCGTTGGGGGCGACGGTGAACTTGAGGCTACTGAAACAAAGCTTCTCGCCAACGCGGAAGTTTGAGCTCACAACGGCCATCACAAAGGAAAAAAACGTGAAGCGGCCCCCTACCTGGCGCGCCAACTATCGGTGTTTTTGTTTCCACGTCTAGTAATCGAATGTTGCATGTGTTATGTCTAGATGGCTATCTAACAAAGACAAAGATTTATGCTGGTTCAGACCGAATGTCGTACATTCAATTTGAGTGTTCGTCGGCCTTGTATTAGCTCTTTGGTTTGTTGAACAAGTGTTACAAGCGAGGCCTCCTCGTGCACAAGGACGCGGGAGAGTCTAAGTGTTATGTCTAATGCATGGGCGTCAAGTCGTCCATAGGGAGGTTCCGGGCCTCTACTTTTATAGCCTGGACACGTCCACCTACCCGTCGACTCCTCATAAATGGGGTGGGGGTTTACATGTCGTGTCAGCGCCTTGGTGGTCTGATAAGCCACAGGGGGGATGAGTCCACCTGCCCTTGTCTCGTCTACGGTCTACGTATACTTTTGGTGCCTGTACACCCGCGCCGAATGGGATGGGGCGGGAGGTGATGATGGCCCGTGTCGTGCTTTTCTTATCGCACGTGGCCTCCCACGCCGTATTGAAGTCCCTCTGCTCTTCCTTCCGTCAGTATTGAGGTCTTGCACCTGCCTCTAGCCCGGGCTCGAGCCCCGGTCGCTCCTTCCCCGGTCTCGATGGGCGAGGTTGGGGGCTAGAGATCGCTTCCTGATATTAGGGGTCAGACGCCGCTTCTCAACCTTAGGAGTCGACTGCTGTGCCTTAACTCTGACAGACAGGAGCCGGTCGTCCATGTTCCGACCTCGAGGTCGAGACCCAGAGCAGCACCATTCCGAGCCCGAATCTTGAGGTTGGGATTCTACGCTTCCCCCCACCCACCCCCAGCCCCCCTCCCCCCCTGCGTAGCCTGATTGGGGCCATGGAGCCACGTGGCTCCATATGATGGGTCGATTGATCGTCCCTAGGGTATCCGGGGTACTTCACCCTGTCAGGTTGGTACTCTCTTCAGCTTCCTTCCCCTATTTCGTGGCAGGGTAGAATCTGAAACTTAGAATAGAGTTTCAATTAATTACAATACATGATTGATGATGTTTAGACGACAAGTTCTCGTAGGTTACTTATTTGGCTCTCTCAAGAGTCCTCATGATGTTTCCTTTGGGAGCGGTTGGACAAGTTCTTGTGTTGCGGCCTGTTTTATGACACCGGCTACACTTACTTTTTAGGCCAACCCTTGACAGATTTGTACCCTTTCTAATCTCACATTCTTCCCTCCTTCTATCTTGGTTGGCCTGTCAGGCATTTTGACATAACCAGGTGGTCCTTGGCTTGCCAGACATTTTCGTAAACTCACATGACCGGAGTCCAAGTCAGCAAAACCGGATTAAAGAGGCTATGAAAGGTGAATAACGCTCCAGTTTTTAAAATGTGGGGTAAAGTGGACTGAAAATACTATAGGAGTCAACTAAATATTGATTATAGAATAGGGGAGTAAAATAGAATTTTTCCATAACTAATTATATATAGCCAATGCTTATACCAATAACTAGATGACCCCTCACCCATTGTTGTGGAATTCTTGGCGGGACTAATTGTATATGTTACTTCCATCAAGTACTTCTCTCTCTAAAATGCTGACTCTAATCCGATGAGGTTTTGAGTACCCTAAATTAAATAAAGAAATCAAATACCTATAGTACCAAATCCATATGAAGCACGTTCAGTTAAGCCTAAACAGTAGGCAATTGATTGATAGTGACCAGCGGTCACAGATATGTCGTCTATGGTTTCTTCTAGGGAAAATAAAACCCCAGAGCTCTTTCTCAAGTTCATCCAAACATGCTTGTTGCCCAACAGTTCACATATAAAAGAAAAATAGGTTTGCATAAAAAGAAAAACTCAATTTCAGTTTGACTAATATCATTTCAGACCAACCGAGTAGAAAGTTGAACTCACTAATGCATACGACCATTGGTAAATACTAATTCCGTGAAAAATGTGAAATAAATCCAACAGACAAATGCATTTTTAAGAAGGGGCATTTGTGAAACTGACCCTGTTTTGAATTCTAACTGGACATTTGATCCTCTTTTTTAGGATTTGTACATATGACTATTTTTTCAAATTGAACAAATAGATTGACCCTACTCCGTTTATACAATTTAACGGTGTTAAGTTCTTGAAAGAAAGACATCTATACCCTTGCACCATTGACCCTATTTTTCAGTGTAATCTTCACTTATGACCCTACTCTATACACTAAAATTTTAACTTATCTATATTATTATAGCAAAATTTCAGCAACTGTTTAAGCACATCTTATCAATAATTTGGCTGTAATTAAATTTGTAAATCATAAAATTTAAATTCAAGAGAATTTCAATAGAAATTTCACTATAATTTCACCATTTGGGCAACAAACAATTTCTTATATATCAACAGCTCGCATTACAAATAATGTCACATATATGGTAACCCACACACAATACTTTCTCCTTGCCCCCTATTGCTAATGAACATCTAACAGCAAAGATCTTGAACTTGTGTGTGAGCCATCCGAAACCTCTCATGATCAATTCTGTGTTAAAAAGTTCCATAGGATCAAGGTGCCAGACAACTCAAACCTGCATTTTTCCAATTCGTATCATTTCGGGAGCCCAAAAAGTTCAGGCTGGCAAGATGTGACGTCCATTGCCACACTGATGAAACCACAACGAGGCAGTATCAACAACTCCATCTACATTTCAACAGCTAGCATAGGCAATTATTTAGCAAACTCTAACTAACTAAATAAATAAGCAAGGATAAATGTTACGAATGTTAAATCAACAGCTCCATCAACATGGCAGCCCGTCGCGCGCGGCCGCTGCCGCTCGTCGTGCGCCACCCGCCAGCCGCCGCTTGTCACGTGCCACCGCCGCACGCGCGTGTCGCCCGCCGCCTGCCGTCGCTCGTGCCCGCTGCAGCCCCGCGCGCGCCCTGTTGCTGCCCATCACGCGCCCATTGCGGCCCATCGCTCGCGCCTGCACCGCTCCTCACACACGCCCGCTAGGTTTTCGTCTGTCGCCCACAGCCCACTGGATAAGGAACACGAGCAACTGTTCGCTGGATATGAACCATTTGTGTACACAAAGGGGTATTTTGGTCCTTTTCAATGTTTTATATGATTTTATTATTTTTCTATTAATCCAAATTAGATAGAGCTTACATAAGGTGAAGGCGTGAGTCTTGAATGTGCGACCTGACAGCGCACTTACTTCTTGACTTCGTCGACCCACGACCCATGACGAATCGTGGGGCACGTGGCGGCTTCGAAGCTCTTATCGACGGGTTTGGAGCCGAGGGACACGTGGCAGCTCCGGACCTCACCTCGGCGGGGAGGTACGAACCGGAGCCCAGGGCACGTGTTAGCTCCGGAGCTATCCTCAGCAGGAAGGTGGCTCTGAGCCAGGAGACATGTGGTAGCTCCGGACCTCACCTCAGCACGGAGGCTCGGTCCGGAGCCCAGGGCACGTGTCAGCTCTGGAGCTATCCTCAGCAGGAAGGTGGCTCTGAGCCAGGAGACACGTGGCAGCTTCGGACCTTACCTCAGCGGGGAGGCTCGGACCGGAGCCCAGGGCACGTGTCAGCTCTGGAGCTATCCTCGGCGGGGAGGTGACTCTGAGCCAGGAGACATGTGGCAGTCCCGGATCTCACCTCAGCGGGGAGGCTCGGGCCGGAGCCCAGGGCACGTGCTAGCTCCGGAGCCATCCTCAGCGGGGAGGCTCGGACACATGGCAGCTCCGGACCTCACCTCAGCGCGGAGGCTCGGACCGGAGCCCAGGGCACATGTTTGCTCCGGAGGCCCTCCTTAACAGGGAAGGGGTTTTAATCTAGAAGACACATGGCAGCTCCGGACCTCACCTCAGCGGGGAGGCTCGGACCGGAGCCCAGGGCACGTGTCGGCTCTAGAACTCAAGCACACGTGGAAGCCCCAAGGCTGACATGGGGGCCAAGGGCACGTGGCTACGCTGGGGCCCTCCTTAGCAGAGAGGCGGGGCCCAGGCTTCCTTTCACTCACTACGCGGGAGTACCCGGTCTGCAGGGTATCGATAGTGGCCTCCGGGCCCATCTCGGGGGAGGCAACGAGCCCGTAGGTGGGGCCTCGATCTCTCCCTCGTGGTGGTTTTGAACCTGCACTTTAGAAACTGAAGTGGTGGCGAGATTTCCGCGTAGTGGACAAGTGGTTGTACCTAGGAGACGAAAAGGTTGCACATCCTTGGCGTAGTGGGCATATTCGCCAGTCAAAGCGGCAGCGCATCGTCGTGTCTACTCTTGATTGATGGGTCATGATGACGCACTCGAGGGGTTTCCTCGGGGTAGTTATTGCGGCAGCCCATGGGTCGATTACTGCAGGTCCACCGCGCCGCTCTCCTCGGGGACCGCCGGACATTCCCGAGAAGCTCCCGCCTGGCCCCCAGTGTCTGACGGGTGGACCTGGGTCCTACCCGTCATTGGGGGAGGCGAGTGTCGAGGTGACGTGCTCGAGGGGTTGCCTCGGGGCACTTGCTACGGCAACCAACGGGTTGGTTGCTACAGCACCAGCGTGCCGCTTTCCTCAAGAACCACCGGAAGTTCCCGAGAAGTTACCCACCAGGGCCCCAGTGTCTGTCAGGTGGACCTGGGTCCCACCCATCGTTGGGGGAGGTGAATAGCCCGCGGGTACTGCAGCGGAAGCCCAATCGTCTCACCTGTTGCCCTGTCAGAGGTTGCGGATGTGTATAAAAGGAGGCCTTCCGGTGTTGGGTGGTACCCTCCTTCATTATGCGGCCTTCGTCCTCCTCTTGCGCGCTGGAAGCCTCCGCTTCCCACCACTCTTCTCCACCTTATGCTCTTACACCGGTAGCCGTCTTCATCCACTTTTGCGAGATGTTCGTGTGTGTGTGGCCTTCGGTGCGGCTCTACGAGGCGTCCTTCTCCTTGACGGTCCCGGATAGAAGCACAAGCCATCCGAATGGCACACCGATGGTAAGGGAAGCCGTCGGGGACAAGATCCTCGATTCACAGGGTGTCTCTATGTCGGTGCCGGGGGGTATTAGGTGCCTGGCGGAGGAAGGCTTGACCACCCTGGACTTAACCTTCTTCCGGTGCCGGCAGATCGCCCTTCTCCGGCAAGGCGCCTTGAGGACATGCCCCACACGACACTGGGCATTGTTGTGGACAACCAAGTCTGCCACCAATGGCGTCTGTCCCACACAACACTGGATGTTATCGTTGTCGTTGTGCGGCAGATCAATGATGCCTGAGGACAACTAAGGCGTCAGACTGATACGTTTGCTGCCGTCCTCGGTCTTATAGCAGGTGATCATCTCTCTACGTAGAGATTGGCTTGGGGGACAACCAAGTATGCCTGTTGAAGTGTTCGGTCGACACTTCCCCCGGGCCTGCACTGGGCAGCCCGCGGAGGTTCTTTTTTCAGTGGGGCTAGTCCCTTGCGGAGAGCTTGAGCGTATGGACGAGTTAGTAAGAGCTTGACACGGCGAGTTTTACGTGGTTCAGGCCGCTGGAAAGTAAAACCCTACGTCCACGGCGAGCTAGGGAGCTTGTTGTATTGCTTGTTGCTCAGAACCGGAGTCCTGAGCTTGAGGATGAGTTACAGCTTGGAGGCGAATGGCTAGCGTATGAGTTGCGGGAGTGCGAACCCTTGCTAATGTTGCCTACCCGAGCCTTTTATAGTCCAAGGCTCGTGTGGCTTACAAGGGGGGCCAGGACCCGACAGGTGGTTCCGGGGAGATTGACTGCTCTCTACCGTATCTGCAGTTATGCCGGTAGTTGTCTCTGGCGAAGGCTTCTGAGTCTTCGTCTTGCCGCCCTGCCCATGCCGCATGCTAGTCGTAGTGGTTGATGACGGCGGGGGCGGCATGGGGTGTCTTGTCGCTACGTTTATTGGCTGGCAGGCTCTGACACCGCGCGCCAGTCTGTGATGCGACTGGGCACAACAGCACCTGACAGAGGCGTGCTCCGCGTATCCGCGTCTTGGAAAGGCGCGGGCCTTGAATACCTTGTACGGGCAAGGTATGGGGCATCTTTACGCCCGCTGCCTACTACTCGGGGGCAGGCAGCGCTGTTCTGCTGGCCACGTGGCGGGCCCGGAGCCCTCCTCAGTGGAGAGGGAGGTCCGGCCCCGCAGGACACGTGGAGCCTTCGGACCTCTCCCTACGGAGGGGGAGGTCCCAGGTCCGGCTTCTGCCGGCCACGTGGCGGGCCCGGAGCTCTCCTTTGAGGAGAGGGAGGTCCGGCCCCGCGGGACATGTGGCACCTTCGGAGCTATCCCCACGGAGGGGGGAGGTCTGGCTGCTGTAGGCCACGTGGCGAGCCCGGAGCTCTCCTCTGTGGAGAGGGAGGTCCGGCCCCACTGGACACGTGGCGCCTTCGGAGCTTTCCCTACAGAGAAGGGCGAGATCCTTAGGCATTTTCCCCTGTGCGCGGGGGTACCCCATATCGCGAGTACCGACAGTGGCCCCCGGGCTCTCATCGGGGGAGGTAACGAGCCAGAGGTGAGGCCTTCTCCTACCCGTGCACTTTCTTGTCTTGAGTATTCCCTGTGATGGCAGGGTCTTGACGGCTTCGGAGTTCAGCCTCTTAGGAGAGGGTGGAGCCTGGCCTCGGAGCTCGGCCCGGCTGTGGGGGCGGAGATCCGGAAGTCATCGGAGCTCAGGCCAACGAAGGGCGTGAGGTCCGGAGGTCATCGGAGCTCAGGCCAGCGAAGGGCGTGAGGTCCGGCATCAGCGCTCGCCTCTGAAAGGAGGGCGGGGGCTGACCTCAGAGCTCGGCCCAGCTGCGGTGGCGGAGGTCCGGAAGTCATCGGAGCTCATGCCACGAAGGGCGTGAGGTCCGGCATCAGCACTCTCCTCTAAAAGGAGGGCGGGGGCTGACCTCGGAGCTCGGCCCAGCTGCGGGGGCGGAGGTCCGGAAGTCATCGGAGCTCATGCCACGAAGGGCGTGAGGTCCGGCATCAGCACTCGCCTCTGAAAGGAGGGCGAAGTCCGGCACTGCTCAGTGGTCCCCCCTTTCATGTCCCTTAGTCTCATTTGGCTTACTGTCCCAGGCCGGAATACGGGGCTTGGGTAATCCAGTGCACTTGGTCCCGGAGGTCTGGCCCCAGCCCCAGTCAGGGTGTAACCGTCCGACCCCCTGGTACTCAGACCGTAGCGCTGGGGGGCAGAGTGCGCATGCTTTGGGTGCAAGACCGGGCAAAGCAAGGCTCCTGACCCTCCGGTCTAGCGTAGGTCTTTTCTCAGAGGAGACCAACTGGCGGTACAGTACCCTTACAGGGGGAGATCCAAAAGGCCACCGGGCCTCTGGCAGGTACCCCAAGCACTACTGTTTTCGGCAGGACGGCAAATATCGACTATCCATGAGAGTGGGAAAGAGGAACCAAGTGTACAATGGACGCACACTTTCTAGAGCGTGGGGAGGTGTTCATATAAATTAATGCGTAATTTAAATGAACACCTAAGTAAGCATGGTGAACTTACTGGGGTAGCGTCGGAGCGCCTGTCTTCACGCAGAGCGGGTCATGCGTGGCTTCGTCGTACGCCGGACACGGGGGGACCCCCATGGCGATCTCAGGGGGAAGCATGGCTTCGCCCCGCATACCATGTGGAAGGGTAGTTCCCGTGACCCGGCCATAGGAAGTCCGGCTGACCCTCGACATGGAGGAGCCGGTATCCCCCGACGACTTTGGGTGCGCGTCTGCACCGGTTGTGTGGGTCTGCTTGGCGTGGACCTGGCACGCATTGCATCCCTAACCGGTTTGACGACGTCCAGGTGGCTCTCGGTCAGTAGGAGCCATGCCGGGTGGCTTAACCGACCAGCGTGCGGGACGATGAGCGTTCCTAGCACTCGCCTCCTTAGACTACTGCGAGCTAGTCGCATCCTTCCTCCTGGGTTATGCACCGTAATAGGATGTCGTGGCGCCACGCCAGTAAAGATACCAGCGCGTAGCACTTAGCCATCCGCACCACCTGTTCAGCGAATGCACGTTCATCAGGAAGGATGTCCTTCAAGGAGTCCCGGACCTCCGTGGTCCATGCATCGGGACTACTTGAGCTTCTGGATCTTGAGCCCTGGGTTGCACGGAGTCCCCAGTGACGCTTACGATCCTTTGGCGGCATCCATGGCTGCAGGGTCGCCGGGACTGCCTAGCTTCGAGGCACTGGTTCAGCCCCCTTCGCCCGGCTCGGCGGGCCGGGCTGTGGACCGCAGCAACGTCCTCTCAAAGACTCCTTCGGGCGCAGGGGCTCCGAGGGAGGCCTTCGTTGAGAGGTCATCAGCTGCGGCTTTGCCAGCGCGCGGTACATGGCGCAGGTCCAAGGCGAGGAAGTCTTTCTCCAACATCTGCACGTGGAGCAGATAAGCAGCTAGCTGTGGATCATTGCAGGGGCATTCACCCTTAACTTGCTTGATAACTAGCTGGGAGTCACCCTGTGCCAACAACTGGCGAGCGCCCAGAGACAGGACTGTCTTTTAGGCCAAAGATGAGTGCTTCATACTCTGCCAAGTTGTTGGTTGCCCTTGAATTGAGACGCACCATGTACCCAGACTGCTCCCCTGATGGCATGAGAAGCAGTACGCCGGCACTGGCCCCCTGCTTTTGCGAGGAGCCGTCAAACAAGAGCGTCCAGTGAGGCCTGGTGAAGACCGGAGCTCGGTACTTTGGTTCACCGCCTTCGCGGCCCCATGGGTCAGCCTTCGTGGGCGTCCACTCAGGCACGAAGTCAGCCAGTGCTTGGCTCTTGGCTGTCTGACGTGGTCGGGAGCTCGGCTTGAACTCCGTCGTCTTCGGGCTGTCTTCCGGCTTCGGAAGCTGGCAGTGACTGCCAATCCCGCCCTTCGGCTGCTCTGGCGCACTTGTCCGCCAGGCTGAAGAGCTCAGAGGCATCGCAGACCTCTCTGGTCGCAAGCTTCTCAAGCATCTTCTCGTCCCTCACACCTTGTCGGAATGCGACCACTGCTGATGCATTCGGGAAGTGGGGGATGGTGTTGTGTACCTGAGAGAACCGCTGGATGAAGGAGCGCAGTGATTCCCCAGGTTGTTGCTTGATGGCGTGGAGGTCAAACTCCGTGCCGGGACGGGTGTAAGAGCTGCCGAAGTTGGCGATGAACTGCCGGCAGAGCTCTCCCCAGGAAGTTATGGAACCCTGAGGGAGATTCATGAGCCAAGACCGGGCCGGGCCGGTCAAGGCGACGGGGAAGTAGTTGGCCATGACGGCCTCATCCCCTCCTGCGGCAAGTACGACGGTGGAGTAGATCTGGAGGAACTCCGCCGGGTTGACACTGCTGTCGAACTTTTCGGGCAGGTGCGGACGAAACTTGCGCGGCCACTTCGCGAAGCGAAGGTGGGGCGCCAGGGCCGCACATCCTGCTCCTGTTGCTGCAGGTGTTGGCGCCGCGAACGCTAGGTTCGCCGCTGGCACAGTGTACCCTGGTATGGGCAAGGCTGCTCCATAGACCGTGGGCGCTGTTTGCAGGGCATATGGTTGTGGCATATGCTGCGCGGCGTACGCCTGGGGCAGAGCTTGCATGGCGAAGATCTGCCCTTCAGTCTGGGTCGAGGCCGACGTCATGCTGTCGCCAGCCTCTTGGATGCGACGCCTTTCTCGACGTCGCTCGAGGAACACTCGGGCATCTTGGCCCAAGTGGCATCGCTCCAGCTCTGCCCTTAGACCCGTCGACGGAAGCCTGGTGGACCTGGAGTCCGCCGTCTGCCCGTCAACCGTTGGCGTGCGCGCCAGCGACTTAGCCGGTTGACCGGAGCGTCGTCCCCGCCGAAGTCGAGGGTTTGTAACGGCGACGACAAGGCGGTCTACCTCGTGTATCCACTGCTGGGTTACTGAATGAGGTGTGTCCCCAGCAGGTGGGGTGCGCAGTAGCGCTCTTGCTGCAGCTAGCGCACCCCTGTGGGGTTCGCTTATCGCTGCAGAAGATCTCATGCTGGTCGGAGCCTGCATTGCCGGGGTCGGCGCTGCCAGAGCCGGCTGCTGGCTCCCAGCTTGCGCCGACACACTCCATCCTGAGTGTGTCGACATGTACTCCCCCCTGGTCACGGTTCGCCGCAAACGCAGGGGAGGAGAGTTTGTCGCCAGCCTCTTGGTTGCGACGCCTTTCTCGAAGTTACTCGAGGTATACCCGGGCACCTTGGCCCAAGTGACACCGTTCCAGCTCTGTCCTCAGATCCGTCGACTGGAGCCTGGTGGAGCTAGAATATGCTGTCTCCTCGCCAACCATTGGCGTGCGCATCAGCGACACAGCCGGTTGGCCGGAGCGTCGTCCCCGCCGAAGTCGAGGGTTTGCGGCGGCGACGACGAGACGGTCTACCTCGCGTATCCACTGCTGGGTCGCTGCCTGAGGCGCGTCCCCAGCAGGCGGATTGTGCAGTAGCGCTCTTACTGCAGCTAGCGCACCCCCACCGGGTACGCCCAGCACTACTGCAGACCTGACGCTGGTTGGAGCCTGCATTGCCGGGGTCGGCGCTGCCAGAGCCGGTTGTTGGCTCCCAGCTTGTACCCACACACTCCGTCCTGAGTGTGTTGACATGTACTCCTCCCTGATCGCGGTTCGCCGCGGACGCGGGGGAGGAGAGTTTGCCGCTGAACGAAGCTTGGTCATCTTCATCGGCGGAAACTCGTCGCGCAAGGGAAAATCCCCCTACCTGGCGCGCCAAATGTCGAAGTGTTCGGTCGACACTTCCCCCGGGCCTGCACTGGGTAGCCCGCGGAGGTTCTTTTTTCGGTGGGGCTAGTCCCTTGCGGAGAGCTTGAGCGTATGGACGAGTTAGTAAGAGCTTGACACGGCGAGTTTTACGTGGTTCAGGCTGCCGGAGCGTAAAACCCTACGTCCACGGCGAGCTAGGGAGCTCGCTGTATTGCTTGTTGCTCAGAACCGGAGTCCTGAGCTTGAGGATGAGTTACAGCTTGGGGGTGAATGGCTAGCGTATGAGTTGCGGGAGTGCGAACCCTTGCTAATGTTGCCTACCCGAGCCTTTTATAGTCCAAGGCTCGTGTGGCTTACAAGGGGGGCCAGGACCCGACAGGTGGTCCTGGGGAGATTGACTGCTCTCTACCGTATCTGCAGTTATGCCGGTAGTTGTCTCTGGCGAAGGCTTCTGAGTCTTCGTCTTGCCGCCCTGCCCATGCCGCATGCTAGTCGTAGTGGTTGATGACGACGGGGGTGGCATGGGGTGTATTGTCGCTGCGTTTATTGGCTGGCAGGCTCTGACACCGCGCGCCAGACTGTGATGCGACTGAGCGCAACGGCACCTGACAGAGGCGTGCTCCGCGTATCCGCGTCTTGGGAAGGCGCGGGCCTTGAATACCTTGTACGGGCAAGGTATGGGGCATCTTTACACCCGCTGCCTACTACTCGGGGGCAGGCAGCGCTGTTCTGCTGGCCACGTGGCGGGCCCGGAGCCCTCCTCAGTGGAGAGGGAGGTCCGGCCCCGCAGGACACGTGGATCCTTCGGACCTCTCCCTACGGAGGGGGAGGTCCGGCTTCTGCCGGCCACGTGGCGGGCCCAAAGCTCTCCTTTGAGGAGAGGGAGGTCCGGCCCCGCGGGACATGTGGCACCTTCGGAGCTCTCCCCACGGAAGGGGGAGGTCTGGCTGCTGTAGGCCACGTGGCGAGCCCGGAGCTCTCCTCTGTGGAGAGGGAGGTCCGGCCCCACTGGACACGTGGCGCCTTCGGAGCTTTCCCTGCGGAGAAGGGCGAGATACTTAGGCATTTTCCACTGTGCGTGGGGGTACCCCATATCGCGAGTACCGACAATGCCATGGAGCTTGGATTGCTCCACTTGTAGCTGCTAGGTTTCTCAGTTGCCTTGTATCCCCTTTTGTACGCCAGAACTCTGTAATTAATGAAGACTCTTTGTTTCAAGTCTTGTGTGTTGAGTTATTGATGTAGACTTCAGACCTTTAGTAGCCCAAAGGTCCGGCATGAATTGGGCGAAGTTGGTAGCTCTGTGCCGATGTCCCGAGCTTTTTCCCCCGGGTCCTCAGCAGCGTAAGGGCCCATGGTGCTCCGGCAGTGTGGCTACTACTCCTTCTGGGTTCTTGGTAGCGCAAGGACCCGAGGAAAATTCGACCCTTATCTTCAGCTTGTTCCAGGGAGACATGTGGCAGCTCCGGACCTCACCTCAGCAGGAGACTCGGTCCGGAGCCCAAGGAACATGTCACCTCCGGAACTCTTCTTAGCAGGGTGAAGGCTTTGAGCCTAGAGACATGTGGCAGCTCTGGACTTTGCCTTAGTGAGGAGGCTCGAACCGGAGTCCAGGGCACGTGTGAACTCCGAAGCTTTCCTCATCAGGGAGGGGGCTCTGAGCCTAGAGACACGTGGCAGCCCCGGACCATGCCTCAGCTGGGAGGCTCGGACCAAATCCCAGGGCACGTGTGAGCTCCGGAGCTTTCCTCAGCAGGGAGGAGGCTCTGAGCCTAGAGACAGGTGGCAGCCCCGGACCTCGCCTCAGCGGGGAGGCTCGGACCAAATCCCAGGGCACGTATGAGCTCCGGAGCTTTCCTCAGCAGGGAGGAGGCTCTGAGCCAAGAGACACGCGGCAGCTCTAGACCTCGCCCTAGAGGGGAGGATCAGACCGGAGCCCAGGGCGCGTGTCGGATCCGGAACTCAAGCGCACGTGGCAGCCCCAGGACTGACCTTAGGACCGAGGGCACGTGGCTTTGTCCGTTTACAGTTGATATGCATGAGTTAGCACAAACTGTAAAGGGGGAGTGCGCAGGGAAAGACAAAATTTTCTCATTCCAGGCTTCCTTCATAGGAGGAAACCGGCCGTACAAGAAGGCAGCGACCCACTCCGGATGACGAGAGTAGCAGGACTCCCCCAGGGCCTAGTTGTTCTAAGCACTGTTCCTAGACACTATGTCACCATTTCAGAGAAAATAAAACCCTACTATTGTGCTAAGGATAGAACTTACGGAGGTGTTCTATGTTCCAAGGATTGGGTAGAGGTACCCCATCCTCCGTGGCTAGGCGGACGCACCCGGGGTGGCATACTTGTGTCACTCGGAAGGGACCCTCCCAGCTGGGGGAGAGTTTGTCCCCCCCCCCCCTTCTCGAGAATGTATTCGCCGAAGCACCAGTTCACCCACCTCGAGTTGTCTACTCCGCACAAACCGCTGTTGATAACGCCGGAGCGCTTGACGGTACCGCGCGTTTCGAGCAGCTGCTGGCCACCTTCACTCATCGACAAGGTCGATATCTTCACGCCGGAGCTGATCCTGCGTGGCTTCGTCGTACGCTCGGACACCGGATGAGCCCATGGTGATTTTCGGGGGGAGGAAGGCCTCAGCCCCATACACCAGAAATAAGGGTATTTCCCCTTTCAAGCGATTGAGGGACGTCCGGCTAGCTCACAGTGCACACGGAAGCTCTTCAACCCAATTGGCACCGTGCTTCTTCAAGCTATTGTAGGTGCGCGTCTTGAGTCCCCTGAGTATCTCGATGTTTGCTCTTTCGACTTGACCGTTACTCTCCGGGTGAGCAACAAAATAATAGAAAACTTGAATGTCGAGGTCTTCACAGCAGTCTTGGAACACTGTACTAGTGAATTGGGTCCCGTTGTTGGTGATGATTCTGTTTGGGACCCCAAACCGGTAGATGATCGACTTGATGAACTTGAGTGTTGACTGCTTTTGATAGTTACTACAGGGGTAGCTTCCACCCACTTTGTGAACTTGTCTACGGCGACATAGAGGTACAGGTACCCTCCAACAGATCTAGGGAACAGTCCCAGGATGTCCAGCCCCCACACAGCAAAGGGCCATGTGGGCGGAATCATCTGCAGCGTCTGCGCTGGTGTGTGGATCTGCTTAGCATGGAACTGGCACGCCTTGCATCTCTTGACTAGGTCGACGGCATCCTGGAGCGCTGTCGGCCAGTAATAGCCATGCTGGAAGTCTTTACCGACCAGCGTGCGGGAAGATGTATGGTTCCCGCACTCACCTCCATGGATCTCTACGAGAAGGTTGCAGCCCTCCTCCCGGGTTATGCACCGCAATAGGATGCCACTAGCGCCACGCCGGTAGAGATCCCCTTCTACCAGCGTGTATCTCTTAGCCAACCGAGCGATCCGTTCAGCGGATACACGTTCATCGTGAAGGAAATTGTCTTTCAAGTAGTCCCGGATCTCCGTGATCCATGCATTGAGAGCTACTTGAGCACTTGGATCTTGAGCGTCGGGTTGCACGGAGTCCCCGGCGATGCTTACGATCCTTGGCGGTCTCCATGGTAGCAGGGCTGCTGGGCCGCCAGCTTCGAGGTGTTGATCTTGCCCTCTTTGCCTGGTTTGGCCGGCTAGGCGGTAGGTCACAACAACATCCTTTCAAAGACCCCCTCAGGTACCGGAGCCCAAGTGGAAGCCTTCGTTGACAGATCGTTGGCTATTGTGTTGTTGGCGCGGGGAACATGGCACAAATCCAGGGATAGGAAGTCCTTCTCCAACTTCCATACTTGGAGGAGATAGGTTGCAAGTTGGGGGTCGTTGCAGCAGCACTCTCCCTTGACTTGCTTTATGATCAGCTGAGAATCACCCTTGACTAACAACTGTTGGATGCCGAGATATAGTGTGGTCTTTAACCCGAAGATGAGAGCTTCATACTCCGCCATGTTGTTGGTTGCCTTGAATTCAAGTCGCACCATGTACTTGAACTGCTCTCCGGTTGGTATAAGGAGCAGAACCCCCGCTCTAGCTCCTTTCTTGCGCGAGGAGTCATCGAAGAAGAGAGTCTAGAAAGGCCCAGTGAAGACCGGAGCTTTGAGCTCTGGTCCACCGATGTCTTGGCCCCCTAGATGACATGGTGGTGGTGTCCACTCTGCCACGAAGTCAGCTAGCGCCTAACTCTTCACCGCATGGCACGATAAGAAGTCCACCTCGAACTCCGCTAGCTCCTCAGCACATTTAACTATGTTTCCAGTTGCATTGGGGCTGTGGAGGACAGTTCTTAGCGGGTATGAGGTAACCACCGAGATCTTGTGAGCTTGGAAGTAGTGGCGCAACTTTCTTGAAGCAACGAGGACTGCATAGAGCAGCTTGTGCACCTCCATATATCTTGTCTTGGCATCATGGAGGACCTCGCTGATGAAGTAGACCGGACGCTGAATGGTTCGGACCCCCCCCCCCCCCGGAGAGGTCCGATGCGTCCTCTTGTAGTGGTCCGGGACTCGGGGGGCCCCGGCCCCCAGGTCCGGAACTGCACTCTGGGAGCACGGACCTAGACGTGCACTGGTCGTCAGGTCTAGATTGTTGAGACCCGACTAGATCTTCTTGGGGAGGTCCGGGACTCGGGGCCCCCAAGCCCTCGGGTCCAGGACTGCATTACGGGAGCTCGGACCCGGATATGCATTGATCACCAGGTCTAGCTGTTTGGGACCTGGTTATCTCCCCGTCCCTAGGGTTTCCTATAGAGTCTGAGCTCTAGGGCTTTAGACCAACGGCAGCAGGAGCCTTATCTGGGACTTGAGGTTGATGGAGTTCCGGCCGCTCCGTAACCACAACCATGCTCACGACCTCAGTTGTGGCAACAATGTAGAGGAGTATAGGCTCGCCTTGTTTCGGGCCACCATGATCGGTAGCGTTGTGAGGAACTTCTTCAGCTCCTGGAACGCCTCATCCGCCTCTTCGGTCCATACGAATGGACCGGATTTGTGCAAAAGCTTGAAGAACGGAAGAGCCCGCTCGGGCAATCTAGAGATAAATCGACTGAGCGCGGCCAAGCATCCGGTAAGCTTTTGCACGTCCTTGATGCGGGCAGGGAGGCGCATCAATTCTATCGCCTTAATCTTCTCTGGGTTGATTTCAATTTCTCAGTGCGAGACCAAGAAACCGAGCAGCTTCCCGGTAGAGACCCCAAAGACACATTTGTCTGGGTTCAACTTCGTGTGTGTCGAATGCAGTTTGTCAAAGACTAGGGCTAGGTTATCAAGCAGAGATGCTTGCGACTTAACCTTTACTACGGTCTCATCGACATATACCTCTATTAGGTCCCAAATGAGGTTCCCAAATGTTTTGTGCATTGCATGCACAAAAGTGGGAAGGGCATTCTTAAGACCATAAGGCATGGACACATAGCAGTATAGACCATCTATTGTGATGAAGGCGGTATGTTCTTCATCTTCCCTAGACATAGGTATCTGGTGGAAACCTGAATATGCGTCTAGGAAATACAGTAGATCACAGCCGGAAGTAGAATCAACTATTTGATCCATACGGGGGAGAGGGAACGGATCCTTTGGACATGCCTTATTGAGGGTGGTGAAGTCGATGCACATGCGTAGCTTCCCGCTAGCCTTAGCGACGACAACAGGGTTGGCCAACCATCGTGGATGGTGGACTTCTCGGACGAAGCCAGCGTCAAGAAGCTTCTTGATTTCTTCACGATGAAGTCTTGTCGCTCGATGGATTGCTTCCGAGGCTTCTGCTGGACCGGCCTGGCGTCAGGGTGGATCTTCAGTTGGTGCTCAATCACCTTCCTGGGGATCCCGGGTATTTCCGATGGTTTCCATGTGAACACGTCGACATTAGCTCGGAGGAAGGTGACGAGCGCATCTTCCTATTTGCCACTCAGGCCCCCGGCGATTCAGGTGGTCTGGGTGACATCAGGACCGACTTGGACGACCTTGACCGGTACGTCCTCGTCGTATGAAGGCTGCACACGGGGTGCAAAAGTCATCCCTCGCTGACGCATGCTCGGAGGTGGGCGGCTAGCTTCAGCGTGACCAGAAGCGGCCTCTTGCGCTACCGCCAGCGCTTGGAGTTTTTCTAGCGCTGAGACAACCGTGGTGCGGTCACCGCGGATCTTGAGGACGCCACTTGGGGTTGGCATCTTCAGGACCAAGTAGCCGTAATGGGCTACCGCCATGAACTGATATAGGGCTAGCCTGTCGATTATGGCATTGAAGGGGAGGCTGACCTCCGCAACGTCGAAGACGACGCTTTCGGTACGGTAGTTCTCAGGCGTCCCGAATGTCAGCGGGGGGGGGGGGGGGGGGGGGAGATGCTACCACACGGGAAGGTTGGGTCCCGGCCTACCCCCGAGAATGGTCTCGAGGGGGTAAGCTGGGACATAGGGATTTGTAGCTTCTTGAAGGCTGCAAAGCTGATAACGCTGAGGGATGCCCCGCCATCGATCAGCATGTGGTAGAGCTTCACGTTGCAGATGGTCGGGGCGATGAGGAGAGGCAGCTGTCGGGCGCCTGCCATGTTCTTGGGGCAGTCGGAGGCGTTGAAGCTAATCGGCGTCTCCATCCGCTTGCAATGCGGCGTCGGTGCTGGGGCTGGGGCGGCCACTGCCACTGCTCAACGGAGGGTCTTGACGGCTCGCCTGTATGAGACGTCAGAAGAACCCCCGTACATCACGCAGAGTGCGCCGGCCGTTTGGCTGCTGGCTTGGTCAGACCTACTCGTTCTGGAGCAGGAGGTAGCCTCGTCGTCTCCTGCCTGGAGACAACAGCGAATTGGGCGAGAAGACTCGCCATGAGAGGTGATGTTCACCATGGTTGCGTGGAGAGCGTGGAAATCCCCCCTTCCTGGCGCGCCAAATGTCGGATTGTGTGAGCTGCGGCACTCCTCCCGGCCTGCTACGGAAGCAGCCCGCGAGGTTCTTTGATCGGAGGGAGCTTGACGCCCTACGCGACCGTGCTCAAGGGAGCGGATGAACACCGAGATTTACGTGGTTCAGGCTGCCGGAGCGCAATACGTACGTCCACGGGAGTGCTTGTTCTATTGCTTGCGCTTGTGTGCTTGTGAGTTGCGGAATTTTGGAACCAACCCCTTGTCGGGTGGTCACCCCGGTCCTTTTATAGTCCAAGGCCGAGGTGGTTACAATGTGGCTTGAGGCCCGATAGGTGGCCCCAAAGCTATGTGAACCTTATACATTATCTAGGGTTTCGTCCTATGAGTAGAGTAGTCGACAGGGGAGTTAAGTCCCGCCACCTGGCACGTTGAGCGCTCCTGTCCGTGTGTCAGGTGATGATGAAGACGCCGTCTTGTCGCCGCGTCTTCTCGCCCTGCTTGGGCGGTTTCGTGCCGTTAGGCGGCATTGTACTGCTGTCATGCCTATCCGTCCTATCTTGTCACCGTAATGGTGAACGGGCAGAGTACAGAGGCGTGTGTAGTGCGCCGTGCTTCTGGGGAAGGTGCGAGCCTTGAATGCGCGGCCTGGCAGCGCACTTCCTTCTTGACTTCATCGACCCATGGCCCACGAGGATCATGGGGCACGTGGCGGCATTGGAGCTCTTATCGACGGGTTTGGAGCCGGGGGACACATGGCAGCTCCGGACCACACCTCGCCGGGGAGGTACGGACCAGAGCCCAGGGCACGTGTCAGCTCCTAAGCTATCCTCAGCAGGGAGGTGGCTCTGCGCCAGAAGACACGTGGCAGCTCTGGACCTCACCTCAGCGGGGAGGCTCGATCCAGAGCTCAGGACATGTGTCAGCTCCGGGGCTATCCTCAGCAGGGAGGTGGCTCTGAGGCAGGAGACACGTGGCAGCTCCGGACCTCACCTCAGCGGGGAGGCTCGGACCGGAGCCCAAGGCACGTGTCAGCTCCGGAGCTATCCCCAGCAAGGGGGTGGCTCTGAGCCAGGAGACACGTGACATCCCCGGACCTCACCTTAGCGGGAAGGCTCGGACCGGAGCCTAGGGCACGTGTCAGCTCCGAAGTTATCCTCAGCGGGGAGGTGGCTCTGAGCCACGAGACACGTGGCAGCTCCGGATCTCACCTCAGCGGAGAAGCTCGGACCGGAGCACAGGGCACATGTTAGCTCTGGAGGTCCTCCTTAACAGGGAAGGGGTTCTGAGCCAGGAGACACGTGGCAGCTCCGGACCTCACCTCAGTGGAGAGGCTCGGATTGGAGCCCAGGGCACGTGTCGGCTCTAGAACTCAAGCGCACGTGGCAGCCCCAGGGCTCACCTTAGCGCCAAGGGCACGTGGCTACGCTGGGCCCACCCTAGCAGGGAGGCGGGACCTAGACTGCTTTTTACCCATTACGCGGGGTACCCTACAGACCAACCTGGATTAGCAGGAAACATGTGGGAAAGGGAGAACCACTAACTGTTGAGGGCCGGGACTCAAGATCGAGCCATCGAGGTGACGTTCCTGAAATACGGCTGGCCAAGGTGGGTGTCAGCAGTTGTATTTGTATAGCAGGTGCACTGGGAGATCCATGCCTCGAGCGATCAGCTATTCTGAAAATGGACATGAGTAGAGAAAAAAAAGATGCGGGAGGCAGAGGTGCCGCTGATCCAGATGCGCTGGCATCGATTGTGTGAACCGCAGTGGGCAAAGATTTGTAGGCCAAACGGTAGGGGGAGATAAGAGGTACCTCCACCGTTACAGTATTGAGGAAGCAGGATGGTCAAAGAACACAATTAGTGTAGACATTGCGTACGTTGTTGCAAAAATTTGAGTGATAATTAAGGATGGGTTTAGGCGAATGTTTAGATGAAGCATCTGTGTTGCATAAAAATTCTGAGTGGATGGGTTAGAGAAAGAATACATATGGGGTGACAGCCGTTATTGGTCTACAGATGGATAGATACGACTGAAAGTCCTGATTGAAAAATTAAGAGATGATGTGGTTGCATGAGTTAAGAGAAATATATAGAGGTTAATGATACTTAGCTCTCTATTTGGATGCAAATGTTTCTTTGAATTATATTTTTCAACAAAACCTGCACTTTTCTTGTAACTGGTGATGATCAGCATAAATTTATCCATCACTAGATGATCCCCAGAAACTCTATTTGAGACAGATAGCAAATCATCATATGCTTATTGTCAAAATTGTCCTCATATTGTACATATAAAGAATTTATAATACACGTGTGCAAACCTCTTAAAGATCTTAGAAAACAAAAGAAAAGGATATAAAGAAACGTAGAGCACGAAAATCATCTGATCTTAGTCCGTTGTCAGTACTCTTCCAGCAATAGTTCTACACTTGTGTAATATGAAGAATGTTGTTGCCCATGACTATCAGGCAGTTTTCATATCTTTGGGAAAATCGTTGCTTTACCACACATCCCTCAAATATCTGCCCTCTGTTTGGAGGTTCTTCACGAAGCTCTCAGCCTTGGAACTGTCAAGCGAACCCTGTTTTTGCCCAAAAGACATTGTCAGAATTTGCACGAGAAATAGCAGAATGTGCATATAATGAAGAATTTGTAGTGGTAGAGAAGTAATGTGAATCCCCACGAACATGAGGATTAGGATCAGTACCTGCTCCTGTACGATGGTGTGGAGAACTCTATGTACATCTCTGGCCATGCCTTTGGCATCACCACAGATATAGATATAACCGCCTTGAGAGATAACTTCCCAGATTTCGGATGCCTAGCAATAGACAAATGTAGGAACTATGAGCCACAAGAATAGGGAATGAAGAATAGCGAGGTATCAGAAAGGAAGCAGTTGAATTACTTTCTGTGCCATTTTGTGTTGCACATATTCCTTCGTAGGCCCCTGCCGTGAGAAGGCAAGAACCAGTTCAGACAATGCTCCTTGCTCAAGGAAATTGTTCAACTCATCTTCATAGATAAAGTCCTGTAAAGTTACAACTACGTTAGCTAGATTGTAAAGATCTATTTTTGTTACATGGATTGTTTGTCAGGTTATACCATCTTGCTATTCCTGCATCCAAAGAAGAACACTGATCGACCAAGCTCAGCTCCAGATTCTTTTTGTGCTAACCTCTCCTGGTATCATGAATGAAGCTTGCACATTAGCAATTTGACCAATGAGCATTAAAAATCCAGAAGTATCATATGGGATCGCAAATAAACCTGCAGGAAGCCACGGAAGGGTGCAAGACCAGTTCCAGGGCCAATCATAATAATTGGCACTGAAGGATCAGCTGGCAGTTTGAAGTTGGATTGCCTCACAAATATAGGAGCCCAGCTGCAGTCTTTGCTCTCATCTGATGGAACAGCGTTCTGTAATTCAAATTGAGATGGCAAATAAATTTCAGATAAATATGTTGATGGTTTGCTTTAGAGCCTGTTTGGCAGGGCTCTGGATTATGTAAAAAAACAGGTTTATCTTTGGATTATATAAGAAAACGAATTTTCTAACTTATTTTGGCTTATTCAATTTTATCTTGAAAACCATTTGGTAAAACAGCTTTTCAGTGGCAACGTGTAATTCTAGGGTCACTTTATGATTGGGATGGAGCATAAACTGGTAAAAGCTACTATTTTCAGCTTATGGTTTATAGTACAAAGATGAAAAAAGCTTATGGGTGCTTTTGGGCATAAGCTATTTTGAGTTTCAGGTGTTTGTTAGAGACTATTCAATAATCCGCTCCGCTATAATCCAAAGCTAAAGAGCTCCATATCCCTGCTAAAGATAAATTTTCCGTTAATACAGATCATTCATGAAACATTTTTTTAGTTGACTCGACAAGCGCAAATGAGGATGCAAGGGTTCTAAAGCCTAGAATCACACAAGTGTTTAGGTGCTGATTAACATCAATTGCAGGGGAAACATTAACTGATCAGACCAGCAGTTTAACAAAAAAATGTCATTTTTAGCACAATCACTATCAGGTAAGAACAGACAGATCAGAAGATTGAGATGACAGCTAAGTTACCTTGATCCAAGTTGAGCAAACTCCCTTGTGTACCCTTCCAGCTGGAGTTGTTTCATGCACGAGTGCACATGTAACATGAATCCTGGTCGGTGCCATACTGATAGACAGAAGAAATGTAAGTCACAGAAAAGAACTAGTCAGATTTAGAAGAAACAGTTTGTGTGGGGTTATTTACCTAGGAGAAGATGAAATTGAGTAATATCTCGGTTGAAGACGAGGAGCGACAGCTGCAAAGAAGACTCCTAGTGGAGGCTTTGCCGAAGGGAACTGTGCCATGACTTCCAACAGGCTTCTCTGACTTGCTACAACCCATTGAGCGTACTCATCCTGCATAATGAATAAGCTTGCTCAGCCTCAAGTCTAGGGTTTCCACAGAATTGAGAATTTGCACGAATCCCTGACAAATAATGACCTTCCCAGCAGGAGAGGCCAAGAACCTCAGACGGTCAGCCTCAGTAGGATCTGAAGCATAAGTAGCCAATGCAAGCAAGGAACTCTGCAAATAATTGAGACCTATTTGATTAGAAAGACTTTGATTGACTTTTAATAGATCCTGCAGGGTTTGAGCAATGATAAAATGCTCACCTTCTTTGGTGAATTCAAAAGATCGGCATATCGAGCAAGGGCATTTCTCACAGTGATAGGGGAGGGGAATGGAGGAGCAAGAGAACCACCACCTAGAGGAGTACCATCCTCTTTGTCTGCATAGATTGTGAAAAATGTCTCTGGTCTGTATCCTAACAACCTCTCTGCCTCCTCAACAACCTCAGGGCAGTTCTCGGTGTATACACCAACATGATCACCGGTTTCATACCTGATAAGCAGCATGGTATAATTATGTTAGCAATATGAAGAATGCACAAACAATGATAGTTTCGAATGGAGCATCCAAAGAAATCAAACATTTGAACTAAGCAGGAGATATAGCTTGATTAGCAAATATTATATGCTAATAATTTGCAAGTAGAGAAAATCACTGTCCAACATGTATCACTACCTACATAAGTAACATTCTACTTATTTTTACTACCACGGCCTTTTTCTAACTAAGGACCATCCTCATAACTTTAGATAAGAACTTACGTAAGGCCAGTTCCAGCAACGTCGAACTCCAAGTGAGTGCATGAACGATCAGAAGCAGGAGTGTGGAGCTCCTGCATCACCGCCACATTAGCCCTAAATATGCACAATATACTTCAATTTAGTAACTTGAACTCCAACATAATAAACAGTCTTGAAGCATCCAGGCATTATTGTGTTGAAGTAGTAGTGTAATTCTTACCGGCAAGGATGTTGCGCATCATGGACAGCATGCCCGTTTGCAAGGCTGAAATTTCTCTCCAAATGAGCTGCCTCCTCAAGCTTGACGAATTCAACCCGGTATTCCGGAATAGCAGCTGTGTATGTAGTGCCTGTGGAAACGTCATTTTCATCCCTAAGCAACCGGTCTAACTCTGACCAGAGAGTTTCTTTCCTGAGGATACAACAGAGTTCAGGAAGAGTACCATAGATAATATTAAAGCAGCAACAAAGCCAAAAGTTTCAGGTTGAAAGAGACAGAGACCATACCAAGCGTTGAAGTCATCTTCAATGCATTGGTCATCGTCTCCAAGGCCAACTGGAACAAGGCGCTTTCCACCTAAAAGAAATATAAACTAAGATCAGCTGAACATAATAGCTAATAATAAAGAGGACAACATGATAGATTAGTCATAACATGAGGCGTACCTTGTTCAGTTAGGAGATCGTCAACCACCTTGGCGACCTATAAGCAGAAGCAAAAAAAATTAAGATAATGAAAACCGGAATAACAAGATGTTCAAATGGGGCAACATGTGGTGGTGATGTGATAAGTATCATCCATGCAAGTACCTTATTGAAATGCTCGTACTGTCGATTGCCAAGTCCAAACACGGCATACTCAAGGTCATTCAACCATACTCCCCTTTCATTTCCCTCGGTGAACCATTTGTAAAACCTAGCAGCATTGTCAGTTGGCTCACCATCTCCATACCTGAGAATTCACCACATTACGTAAGTAGAACTTCTTTAAAATTTAGTATATTGTAGGATAAATAAATAACAGTGGAATGTTAAGATGCCTTGAATTGTTATCGACACTATTATTACAAATGCAAATCTGTCAAATTTATACATGTCAAAGGTTTTGATATTTCATTTCCACCGATAGAAACATTCTGCTGAATTTCAAAACTTGGCCAGAGAAATGATGCAAACTGAACTGGAATATTCAGAGTATTAGGTGATGCAGAGGACAGAATAAATGTCTTACGTCGCAACAAAAAACAAGGCTAGCTTCTCCTTCTTCAACTTCTCATATTCCTCATCCTCTGCTGCGTAATCGTCCTATAAAAACAGCAGTTTATGCGTAAGATCGTCTGAAATGATCCTTTGCTTAAACTGGTCCTACCAGCCACCATTTCTTTTTGTTCATGGTTTTGTACTTTGATCGGTAAATTACCAGGTCCACAACTTTGAAGATTGCCTTGTCGTATCTTGCCTTCGCCTCCTCAGCAAGTGCCTGTTATTTAGCAGATCGAATAATTAGAAGGCTCTTACTCTGAAAGAGAAATAAATATACTGAAGACCATAGCTATGGATTAAACAAATTTAGAAAAGATAAGTTATTTTTCCCTCGCAGTCTGCCAAACCCAAACTACTCTCCTTTTTCCCTTCTCCTTTACACACGAAAATCCATGAGAACGATTTACGATCGGGGCCACAGGAAGAAGGTGGTCTAGCCCACCAAGTCCCTTGATGGCTGACAGTTGAAAGCCTAATTCAGCGAAGGTTTTGTGTTGCTTATCGTTCGTGGTCAACATTCTGCTATCGCACAAACCGTTGGCTTCTTGCTAGCAAACGTGCGCTTGACTTTTTTTCTGAAGCAAGTAAGCGGAACAGTTGGTACTAAGATATACTGGAAAATTCTGCTTAATAAAGCTAAAATTTCGTTGTCCGAGTTCGTCAAAAATATTGCTGTAATTTCCATGCATGCCGTGGAATTTCTTTACCCGCGAGAGCGACCCCCGAAGAGTCCAAGGCCGGCAACAAAATGACGGAGATTTTATTTTTTTTCAAAATTCTGTCTCCATCAGCTACCAAGAACTACTAATTTTCACCTTAAAATCCCCCATGCCATTGGAACTGGAAGTTGGAAATGTACGTAATTGAAACAAGCAAGAGGAGCAATTCAGTAAGGTGCGCCAAAACATAGCGGCAAAGATTGACTCCGCACCTTGGCGAACCCCTCGGCGGTGCCGGTCTGCGTGCCGAAGAAGACGGCGACCCGCTTCCCGCCGACGTCGGCGTCGTCCTCGGCGGCCTTGGCTCCCCTGGCCTTGACCTGGGCCGCAGCCTCCGCGGCGGCGGCCCCGTCCTTCTTCCCCTTCTTCCCGGCGGACATCCTCCAGAGCACGAGCAGCGCGGCGCCGAGCACGGAGGCCGCGAGCGTGGCCATGAGCGCGCGGCCCTCGGCGCTCCCCGCGCGGAGCTCCGGCGGCACCCCGCGCAGCAGCGCGGCAACCAGCTCCATCGCCCCCGTGGACGACGCCGAGTCCATCGATCCCGGGGTCGCGGCGGAGTATCGGTAGAAACGAGCGAGCCGGGTTCGGTGGCGGGCGGTAGGTGGGAGGGGTGGTGGCGAGCACTGCACGAATTGAATGGGTGCTTTGACGCGGCAGCGACGGGTTCTGGTTGAGGTTGATACAGCTGCTGCCGGCGAGGGGGAGGAGGCCGGGGGCTTTTATAGCAGAGGCCTAGAGGGCGGGAGCGGTGGCGTTGGCGCGGTCAAACCACCTACCACCGGCGCGCGGAGAAGGGAGACGGAGGCTTCGCTGCGAAGCGGACCTGGCGCTCCGTGGTAAAGGGAGGCGGGGGTAGGTTTGGGAATGGAGGGCCGTATGGGCGTGGGCGTCGCGTTGGGGATGGGCCCGCGTGTCCGTGGGGGTGAATGTGAGGCTGCGAGACGCGTCTCTTTTTGTTTTACTGGAGAAAATCCAGTTTACTCTCTTAGCTGCCTCCACATAACCTCTGAAACCGTTTAGTTAACTTTCAAAATTCTTGAAGCCGACTTAATTTTCACATTTAATCATTAATCTAAAATGTTTTTGATTGTGTGACAGTAATATTGTCATATGGCTGACATACCACCTTTCTTTTTCTCTGGTTCCTTCTCATCCCCTCTATCACTCTCCTCCAGCAAGGTAGTTGAACGTACAAATAAGTGATGGCTTCTTGCACACAAAAACATGGCAATGAAAGAATTGTAAGTTTGACTGTCCCTACTAAGCTAATCTAAACGGTACTCTATTCTATATTTAGAGTATAGTACGTGTTTGAGGTACTTACTCTAAAATAGAGTATAAAAAACGATACTCTAAATTCAGAGTTATTGACTATCTAGACTCGTATACTCTAAATTTCTCTTACAAAAGAATATTCTACACCCTCTAAAAGGTTTTCTACTTCATATTACAGTTTTCCGTACTCGTCATACATTATATCCTACTACAAATTACGACGGTCAAGTTATTTACTACGGCTAGCTGTCGTAAGCAACGTAACTTACGACGGTCGTTTTGGGCCGTCGTAAGTAAACTAACTTACGACGACCATGGCCTAAGGCCGTCGTAAGTTAAGGGGCCGTCGTAAGTTATACGTACTTACGACGGGCATATCCCTAGGCCGTCGTAAGTTAAAGCGTCGTCGTAAACTAAACCTAACTTACGACGGCTTAGGTTAAAGCCGTCGTAAGTTGCGGATTTTAACCGCCGCCCCGGTCCGGGCTCGCGCTCATTCAACCCGAGCCCGAGCCCGCCGCTGCCCCCAGCGCCGCCACCCCCAGCACCACCACCCCCAGCGCCCCAACGCCGCTGCCCCGAGCGCCGCCGCCGAGGTTCCCCGGACACCGCGCCGCCCCGAGGTCCCCTAGCCTCCCCACGCCGCCCCGCCGTTTGCGCCGCCCCGCGCTCCCTCGGCCACGCCTCCGCCCGGGCGACACCACCGCACGCCTCCCCGCGCCGTCCCGGCGCCGCTGCCCCGCGACTCCCCGCTGCCGCCGCTAGGCCCGAAGCCCACCCCGCTTTGCCGCCACTTCGAGGTACGTTTTCTTTAGTAATTAATTTAGTTTATTTAGTTCATTTATTAAATAATTTAGTTCATTTTATTTCATTTAGTAATTAGTTTTTAGTTAATTTAGTAAGTAATTTAGTTCATTTAGTTTTTTATTAATTAGTTTAGTTAATGATTTAATTTATTACTTAATTATATTACTTAATTTTTGTTTAGTTGAGTATTAAGTTAGTTTTGTATTTCTTTTAAAATTTTGAGTTAGTTGATTATTAAGTTAGTAATTTTATTTTAATTTGATTGCTTGAGTGTATAATATCGATATATATATGGCCTGACACGGGCCATCTAAAGGTCAAGAAGTACCGTTGGTACGACGGTCGGAACCTTAGCCGACGGAATGTAATGTATAACTTACGACGGTCGGAACCTTGGCCGTCGTAAATAAGTAAACAGTCAAAATTTAATCATTATTTATGACCGCTAAAATCTAAACCGTCGTAAGTTAAGAAGTTGTCGTAAATAAAGAGTATAACCCTACATCTCACGGGCCGCGCGCGCGGCCCACTCACGCGCGTGACCCGTCGACTACCGCCGCCACCGCTCCGCCTCGCCTCCGCCCCGCCCTGCCGTCGCCACCGCCGCCGCGCCGCGCCGCCTCTTGGGGCATAACTTAGGACGGCTGACCCACTTCTCTGTCTCTCTCTCGTTCTTTCCTTCTCTATATCGTTCTTTCTTTCTCTCTCTCGACTCAAAAATAAAAGATTGACATAAACCTATATAATATGTATCACCCGTTTTGAACCGGTCCGTCTCACATGTGTTACGCATGTGAGGCGTGTAGGTTCGGGATTGTCCCTTTTTGGACAGCCTAGGAGTGACCGAGAGGGCGTGATTATGATGAGACGCTGGGTCTGGATTTGGACGTAGTTTCGACAGCGTAACCCTGATGTTCTCTGTTGCACCATTTTCAGGCGTGCAGTTGGAGAACAGCGGGGTTGTGCTGCCGAAATTTCATCTGAATCTAGACCCCGTGTCTTATCATAAGCACGTTCCTCTCGGTCACTCTTGGGTGGGTTTAGGACCTATCCTTTCCAATTGATGTAGGGTCGTGACATAAATAAAATATAAAGTAACTTAACTTCCTTGACATTAAACTGCAGATTCAAACATGGGTGAGGTTCGTAGTTGGATGTATACCGGTTGGAAGAACAGTTCTGGTGGTCACTCGGATGAGTGGTTCGCCAAGACAGATGCTTTTGTATATCGAGTCTTTTCATTATCAAAGATCGGGAAGGTGCAGTGCCCATGTACGAAATGCCGGAATACCAAGTTTTTGGACAAAATGACGGTCTCGATACACTTGTGTCGAAACGGTTACGTGCCACGTTATGAGGTATGGACCTTCCACGACGAGACAACTTCTCAAAGTGTACAAGAAGTGGAAGAGGAAAATGATGATAACACGGAGGTTGATAGATTGGATGAGATGCTTGAAACTATACAACCAGAGTTTACGGAGGATCCTCCTACAACGGAGGTTGAAGCGTTCTTCAAGCTTCTCAAAGCTTCAGAAGAGTCGCTGCATGAACACACTGAAGTGACCCTCCTCACTTTCATGACTAGACTTATGGCAATTAAGTCTAAGTACTTCTTTTCTAATAACTGCTACAATGACATCATCAAATTGATCAGCGATATCCTTCCACAGCCTCATAAAGTACCTAAAGATATGTATCAGGCGAAGAAATTGCTTTCCGGTCTCGGTATGAAATATGAGAAGATTGATGTGTGTCCAGACAATTGCATGCTTTTCTAGAAAGAGCATGCAAAAGAGAAGAAATGCTTAAAATGTGGTGAAGCAGGGTTTGTCGAAGTTGTTAATAACAATGGTGATAATATGATGACAGAAGTCGCACGTAATAAACTTCGTTACTTACCTGTGACACCTCGGTTGAAGCGGTTGTTTCTATCAAAAAGAACGGCTAGACACATGAGATGACACAAAGAAGGTGTACGTGAGAACAATGGAGTCATGATACACCCGGCCCACGGTTAGGCATGGAAGACGCTTGACCGGTTCGATCCAGACTTCAGTCGTGATGCGAGAAATGTTTGCATCGGGTTGACGACAGATGGATTCTCGCCGTTCAGTACAAACGTCACATCATACTCCTGTTGGCCCGTCTTTGTCATTCCGTACAACCTACCACCAGCTCTTTGTATGAAGTACGAGTTTATGTTCCTTAGCCTCATTATACCTGTGTCGGATCATCCTGGGTCACGTCTCAACGTGATGTTGAAACCGCTGATCGAAGAATTGAAAATGTTGTGGACAGGAGTCGAAGTGTACGACTATTACAAGAAGCAGAAATTCAACCTTCGAGCTGCTTATTTGTGGTCCATCCATGATTCCTGGCATACGGTATGTTTTCTGGATGGAGCACTCATGGTCGTTTGACGTGTTCGATATGTGCTTCTGACACAGACTGTTTTTGACTTACTCATGGAGGAAAGATATGCTACTTTGATTGTCACAGATGTTGGCTGCCTCCGAATCACATGTTTAGGCAACAGAGAAATGTCTTTAAAAAAGACACCGTTATCACTAAAGGACCACCGAAACGTCTAAATGGATCAGAAATATCTGATATGCTGGACAAACTAGTGCCATATAAAGGACGTCCTGAATATTTTCTCGGTTACGGAGAGGATCACAATTGGACTCATATATGTGGACTATGGGAGCTACCATATGTGAAGTCGTTGATACTAATGCACAACATTGATGTCATGCATCAAGAGCGTAATATGGGTGAATGTATCATAAGCACATGCATGGACATGGCGGACAAAATGAAAGACAATATAAAAGCTCGAAAGGACCTGGCAGAGCTTTGTAACCGTTCAACTCTTGAGCTCTCTGAAAGTGGTGCTAAACCACGTGCTTCTTTCTGTTTTCAACCTAAAGAAAAGAAAAAAGTACTCAAATGGTTGAAAAATTTGAAATTCTCATATGGTTACGCAGCTAGTCTGAAACGAGCCGTGAATATCAAAACGGGAAAGCTGACAGGGTTGAAGAGTCATGATTATCACATAATTATGGAAATACTTCTACCTATTATGTTTCTGGGCTATTTTTATGATGCGATGTGGAAGGTGCTACCCGAGCTTAGTCACTTCTATAGACAGCTCTGTGCAAAAGAAATCACGATAGAGATGATGCGTAAATTAAAGAAGAAGATATCGGTACTATTATGTAAGATGGAGAAAATTTTTCCTCTAGGGTTCTTCAATCCAATGCAACATCTCCTCATCCATCTTCCATTTGAAGCTAAAGTTGGATGTCCCGTGCAGTATAGGCAGATGTATCATATTGAAAGAGCACTAAGATATCTCAAACCAATGGTTCGTGACAGGGCAAAGGTAGAAGGATGCATCGCCGAAGCATTTACTCTTAAAGAAGTAGGATACTTTTCAAGTGTTTACTTTGCAGAGTAAAACAATGTCAACACTACGGCAATCCGGTACAATGTGGATGAGCAACCTCCTTGTAGCGATCTCTCTATTTTTGCAACAAGAGGCACTACTATTGGTAGTTCTACTTCCTACAACTCTACCGCAGATGAAATGAGTGCTGCTTTCCTCTACATGTACGCGAATATAGATGATATGGACAAATATTTCGAGTAACTGTTTGTCTTACATTTATGCTAATCGGCATATTTTGTAATACATCTATTCTAAAAAGATTTATTTTTCTTCAAGTCAGTTCCACAAGCAAAATTGGACACATAGGTATCAACCTACAAGCAAACAAGTAGAAGTGATGCGACGGGAAGGAATAAATGGAGGACCTAATTTCCTATCCTGGTTTCGAGATCATGTAACATTTTCTCGTTAACTTAGCAATATTTATAAAGTATTCTTATAACTTACCAGTATTTACAAAGTTTTCTTATAAGTTCATCTTTGAACAGTGCATGAAAGATGCCGATGTTCATGAAGACTTACGACAGCTATCCTATGGATTGATTAAAGTTCGGAGCTACGGTCAATATGACGTCAATGGCTTCCGATTCCGTACAACTCAATTTGAATCTCTTCGTCCTCTCGCGGCAACATCTAATACCGGAGTTGTGACGAGGGCAGTCGACTCTCAAGGACATGAAACTAAATATTATGGAATCATTAATAAAATCCTTGAATTTACTTTTGCCGGGAATAAGGATCTTCGAGCAGTATTCTTTGATAGTGATTGGTTTGATATCAATCATGGAACTCGACTAAACCAATTTGGCATGGTGGAAGTCAACCACAACGAATGGCTACGAGGATACGATTCATTTGTTCTTGCACGCCAAGTGGAGCAAGTGTATTATCTACCTTCCATGCAAAAAACTCAAAGCTTGGTGGGTGGTACATAAGGTGAATCCTCGTGAGCGGTTATACACTCCAGGAGATGAAGGTTACCATGATACCGATGAGGTTAATGATGTTTACCAAGAAGAAGAGTTGCCAGACTCATTTATCGTCGAGCCTAGTGTAGGACTCAATGACTTAGTTGGAGACGCTCAAGATGTTGAGACTTCTGATATGCGTAAACGGAAATGAAATCTAGTCAAGACGCTCACGAAAGAAGATCGATGGTTTGGTTTAAGGAGTGGGGTACATAATCATGATGTTGATAAATTTGGAAATTGATGATGTAACATTTTATTCACTAACTTAACATGAATTTTGTATATATTATATTAGCATATTTATCAATTATTCCTTACAACAGGATGTCGCCATCAAAGGGGAGCGCAAAGAAGGGGGCACGAGGGTTCCTCAGTCGGTCACGGGACATCTTCTCAGGTATCTCATCAGGTGCGAGCAGACGCTCTCAGCTGATGAGGCACCTTCCTGAAAGTTGCCTAGAGGGGGGTGAATAGGCTAATAAAACCTGTAACTATTGCAAACAGCGGATTAAACTTGAAGGAGGCCGGACTAGTCCGGTCTGAGGGCGGACTAGCCCGGTCTAAGTATAAAATTATGTTTTAGGTTTTCTTTTTAAGTTTGTTTGAGCGGAAGATATATAGTAGTCAAACAATTTCACTAATTAGTTGTGAATGATTAGATTGCAAGATAGTGGAACAAATTACAAGTGTTAACAAAATGAAATCTTAACAAGTAATCCTAGTGAGCGAGCGAGAAGGTAAAGGAACCAAGAGACAGGATGTATCCCGAGGTTCGATTCCACACAGGAATCTACGTCCTCGTTGAGGAGTCCACAAAGGACCGGGTCTTTTCCAACCCTTCCCTCACTGACCGATCACCAAGATCAAGCCCGGGCTCTTTCACTATTAATCAAATGTGAATAAAATGCTCTTAGGGGCAACTCACAACTTGAGACTCCCTTCAATAACCTATCAGTTCTAGGAATCAAAATACAACAATCAAAACTCAAATTATCAATCAGAATGCAAGAGAGTCAAACCGAGAGCTCAAACGTCGATCACCACGTCTTTCCTCTCACAAAACCACAAACTTCTTAAGATCCAATCTTAGGGATCTAGAAGGTGAGGAAAGAGGCTTAGAAGAGCTCTAGGAATGAGTTTTCAGTGCTAGGGTTGTTCTATTTTCAATTCTCAGCCGGGGGGGTCTCCTTTTATAGAAATACCGGCATCTAGCCGTTACCAACTAATGTCCGGACTAGTCCGGTCCCAACCCCGGACTAGTCCGTTCTTGAGGGACCACCCACGTCACAAGGCTACCAACTAAAGTCTAGCGACCGTTGGATTCAAACAGTCATAAAACCCCGGACTAGTCCGACCAAGAGCGGACTAGTCCGATCTCAGTCAGGAACCTTTGTTCCGTATGAGAACGGACTAGTGTGGTAAGGGCGGACTAGTCCGGCCCCAAGGGCGGACTAGTCCGGTCTTACCAGCCTTAGTCTAAAAACTCTCTAATCTAGGGTTGCGGACTAGTCCAGCCAACTTCGGACTAGTCCGAGCTCACACAGAAACCTTTGTTCCGTCCTAGATCGGACTAGTCTGAAGGGACCAGACTAGTCCGGCCTACGGAGCGGACTAGTCCGATGTCACTCAGAGACTTCTTCTCTGGACCTAAACGGCTTAGTCCGCTTAGCAGACTAGTTGAAAGCATCTAGGCCCCCGTGAGGTATGGTTTCGGTGATTAATGACAACCGTTCGTTATTACGAATTAGTTTGTGGATGCGAGGTTTCACGTATATCACATCAAACGTTAATGAACTATCTATTCACACCATCTACTGCTCATTGGATAAAAATGGAGACCCCTCAACGATCTATTCTAAGGGGTTATTCGATACTCATGAAGACTAAATGAAGAACTCATACAACGACTCTATTCTATCAAAATTGGCAACACAAGAAGCTTACACTTCATCAAAATATCATTTCAAACAAGTGTCAAAGAGGTCACTCAAGAAGATTCCAAAAGATCAACTCAAAACAACTCGAAGCAAACAAAGTTGCACTCACCGGATCATCCGATGTCTTGCAAAATGACTACATCGGTCGAGTTTGAGTTGGCAGAAGAAGAAGACCTGAGAGCCCAGTACACACCGGATCATCCGATGTGAAGGAAGTGGCACATCGGTTGATTTCAACAGAAGGATGATTTCTGAGTTATTCTGAGGAAGTACACACCGGATCATCCGATGATGAAGTAAGTGTACATCGGTCAATTTCAACAGAGACATTATTTCTGAACCAATTCCTAAGATCAACTCACCGGATCATCCGATGATGAAGTTGAAGTAACATCGGTCGATTAAAAGATCCAACGGTTATATCCAACGGTCACATCTGACACATGACATCAGCTAATTTGGAATTCGACCGATGCTCGAATAAAGGGGTGCATCGGATGATCCGATGTTCATAGAAAAAGTCTGCCTACTTTTCCAACGGCTATCTCATGTGGGCTGGCTATAAATACCCCTCCAACCGGCCATTTCGTCAAGTCTTGATCACCAGAGCCTCACTACACATCCTCAAGCATTCAAGACCAAGAGCTACCACTTCCACACCTCAAAACCTCTTGTACTCCAACTATAGGCTAGATCTAGCTAGAGAGAAGCTTGTGTGCGTCCATTCTTGGTGATTGGAATCTCTAGGCTAGTAAGAGAGAGTGTCTTGGTGACTTCTCTCACCTTGTAAAAGTTGGAGGAAGAAGAGATCGCTCCGGAGCTTACCAAGGCGTTTGTGGAAGCCCGGAGGATCACCATTGTACAAGGCTTGAGCTCCACCTTGCCGGAGATGGCGAACGGAGAAAGATAGTGGATTCCCTTGTCTTGGTGACTTGGGAGTGGCTATACCCTTTGGTGGGTGCCACAACGTGGACGTAGGTAGATCTTTGTGATCTTACCGAACCACGGGAAAAATCGCCGTGTCTCCGCGGGAGTTTGCATCTCTCTCCTCACCCTCTTACTATTACGCACTTACTATTCCGCACCTAATACTCTTGCTTGCGTAATTAGTTCGCATAGGGAATTGGGCTTCAACCATTAAGCTTTAAATTGCTCTAAAATTTGAAAAAGCCCAATTCACCCCCCCCCTCTTGGGCGTTTCGATCCTTACAATTGGTATCAGAGCGAGGTTGCTCATTGGATCATTCTAGCTTCACCGCTAGAGAGCGAAAATGGCCAAGAATGGGGGTTCGGTTCCTACCTTCGAGGGCAAGAATTTTGCTTATTGGAAAGCATGCATGCGCGCTTACCTTGAGGCAATTGCTCCCGAAGTGTGGGAAGCGACCCATGCGGGGTTTGGAAATCTTGACTATGTTGGTGACCAATTAAAATGGGATGCTAAGGCTAGAAATGCCATATATGAATGCATTAGTCAAGATGTCTTTGCTAGGATTGCTAGTAAGGAAAAAGCATGTGAAATTTGGGCATGTCTAATTGAAATACATGAGGGCTCATCTCGTGTTAAAGAACTCAAATATCACATGCTTAAATCAAAATATGATGAATTTAAGATGTTTCCTCATGATAATGTTAACCAAATGTTTTCTCGTTTAAATGTGCTCATTGAGGAAATTAACGCACTTGACATTGCTTCTCTTGGCAAGGGACTTATCAATCGCAAGATCCTCATGCTTCTACCCAAGCCCAAGTACAACATTATCAATTCAATGCTCCAAAAAGAGTCACTTGACAACATTGAAGTTTCGGAGCTCATTGGAGAAATCCATGCTCATGAGATGAGCGTACTTGGAATGATGGAGGAGTCATCATCAAAAACCATTGCTCTCAAGGCTTCAACCAAGAAGACAACTCCCAAGAAGAAGAAAGTGGTTGAGCCTAGCTCAAGTGAAGAAGAGCAAGAAACAAGCGAAGATGATGATAATGAGCTTGCTTTGATGATGAGGAAATTCTCACGCCTCAACTCCAAGATTGCAAAGAAGGGATACTCTTATGATCCCAAGAAGAAAGCCTTCTTGCCAAGAAAAGATGAAAACAAGACGTGCTACAATTGTGTTGATCTAGGCCACATATCATATGATTGTCCAAGACCGGACAAAAGGAAGGACAATGGCAAGCATCACAAGCTAGAAGAAAGTGATGATGAAGAGGAGGTCAAGCCCAAGCGCTCTTTTGGAAAGAAGAAATTTGACAAAGGCAAGAAAACCAAGCTCTTTCCAAAGAAGAGAAGAGGGCCTCAAAAGGTCTTCATGTGTGAAGCCAATGAGTGGATCACGGATGAAGAGTCAAGCGACGAAGATAGTGAAGATGAAGAAAACTTGGCGGGCCTCGCCATCGTCAACAAGGATGACTCAACTCTTCGTCCACCTCCTATGTGCCTAATGGCGAAAGGTAACTCAAAGGTATGTGAAGATTCTAGCGATGATGATGATGAGCTTTCACCCGATGAATTAGCATCTATGATTAATGAATATCATGCCATTATAAAAAGGGAAAAGGCTAAGGTTAAGGCTCTTGAGCTAGCTCGTGCTAAGCTTGAAAGTGCTAACCTCGATTTGCATGACAAGTATGTAACCATACTTAAAGAGCATGACACGCTCAAATCAAATGTCAAGCAAATCGAGGAGGAGAATGCTCAAATCAAGCTTGAGTATCATGAGCTTGACTTAGCTAACTTAGCACTCTTGGCAAAGCACAATGAGTTGATTCAAGAACATGAAGTGCTTAACCTAGCTTATGAAGCGATTGAACTTAAATTGAAAAACACAAAGAAAGAAACCCTTGATGGCAAAATATCATCTAATTCACATGCCACTAATATTTTGGATAAGTCTTTGCCTTTGAAAGCAAGCCCTAGGGAGAAGGAGCTAATGGACGAAATTGAATGTCTTCGCACTAGTGTGGCAAGACTCTCTAAGGGGGAGGACAAGCACAAGGAAATCCTCTACCAACAAGCTAAAGGCTTCAACAAGAGGGGACTTGGATCCTTCCCGGTGCCCAACAAAGGAAAGGTGCCCTCACCGGAGCTTAGGGCAAGCTTCATCAAGGAAGTTGGTTCCTATTGCCAACATTGTGAGGTCACCGGACATCACACGAGGGAGTGTCCTCTTCCCAACCGTCCTTCTCCCAAATTGCCTCCTAACTACAAATCTACTTTCAATGATTATCACTATCTATTGAGCAAAGTAGGTGGAAAGGTGAAGGCAAGGTTCATCGGCAAAGACATCAAGGGCATGAAGGGGAAGCTCCCCAAGCAACTTTGGGTCCCAAAATCACTTGTATCACACATACAAGGACCTAAGTTGGCTTGGGTTCCTAAACTCAAAAACTAACTTCATGTGTGTAGGTGAACTACAAAGCCGGAGGAAAGCATTGGGTACTCGATAGTGGGTGCACTCAACATATGACCGGCAATGATGGTATGTTCACCTCCATAGAGAACCCCGGCAATCATGAACAAGTCACCTTTAGTGATAACTCAAAGGGGAAGGTAATTGGTTTGGGTAAAATTGCTATTTCTCATGATTTGTCTATCTCTAATGTGCTTTACGTTAAGTCTCTTAGTTTCAATTTACTTTCTATTGCACAATTATGTGATCTTGGACTAACGTGCACATTTGACAAGAATGGTGTTGTGGTGACTAGTGAATCAAGCAAAGAACTAATATTCAAAGGTTTTCGGCATGGACATCTTTACTTGGTGGACTTCTCCAACAAGGATGCTAGCTTGACCACTTGTCTTTTCACCAAGACAAGTTTGAGATGGCTATGGCATCGGCGCATTGCTCACATTGGGATGAGCAAGCTCAAGAAGTCATTCAAGCTTGGGATGGTGACCGGCGTGAAGGATGTCACATTTGAGAAGAACAAGCTTTGTAGCGCATGTCAAGCCGGGAAGCAAGTTGCCTCACACCATCCGATGAAGACAATGGTGTCAACATCCAAGCCACTTGAACTACTTCACATGGACCTCTTCGGACCGTCCACGTATCAAAGCCTTGGCGGTAACCTCTATTGTCTTGTTATTGTTGATGACTACTCTCGCTATGCTTGGACATTGTTTCTAGGTGACAAGGGTGAAACTCCGGAAATCTTCAAGACCTTCGCTAAACGAGCTCAAAGGGAATTTCAACTTCCCATCATCAAGGTCCGGAGTGACAACGGCACCGAGTTCAAGAACTACAACATTGGGGAGTGGTGTGATCGTGAAGGCGTGAAGCACGAGTTTTCGGCCACATACACCCCTCAACAAAATGGTGTCGTTGAAAGGAAGAACAAGACTCTCATCACCCTTGCAAGAGCAATGCTTGATGACTATGGCACGTCGGAGAAGTTTTGGGCCGAAGCAATCAACACGGCGAGCCATGCCGCAAATAGGATCTATCTTCATCGACTACTTCAAAAGACCCCATATGAGCTCCTCATTGGGAGAAAGCCCAACATCTCCTACTTCCGAGTCTTCGGATGCAAGTGCTACATCTACCGCAAGAAAAGGCTCGGTAAGTTTGAAAGAAGATGTGATGTTGGTATCTTTCTTGGTTATGCGTCAAACTCAAAAGCATATCGAGTATTCAACCAAACCTCCGGGTTAGTTGAAGAAAGTTGTGATGTTGAGTTTGATGAGACTAATGGCTCCCAAGAGGAGAGTTTTGGTCATGATGATATAGATGATGAGCCTCTACGAGAAGCTATGAAGAACATGACCATAGGAGACATCAAGCCCGAAGTTGAGGAGAGCCATGATCAAGGGGGAGCCTCAAGTTCCAACATCAACACCTCCATGGCGCCTCAAATTGATGAAGAAGAAGAGAAAGATGATCCATTGCCAATGCAAGATTCACATGCCACACAACACCAAGAAGAAGAAGAAGTCCAAGGTCAAGTCCAACCACAAGACGAGCGAGATGCCTCACCACCGCCAAGTGCCTCACAACCTCTTATGAGGCATGGGCGCATCTCCAAGGCACATCCGATGGATCAAATCATCGGAAGTCCGTCACGGGGAGTGAGTACTCGTTCTCGCCATGTTGCTTCATTTTGTGAGCACTACTCTTTTGTTTCGTGTGTAGAACCCACAAATATTGAGGAAGCACTCCAAGATCCCAATTGGGTGATGGCTATGCAAGAAGAACTCAACAACTTCACCCGCAATGAAGTTTGGGTATTGGAGGAGCGACCTAAGGACAAGAACGTCATCGGAACGAAGTGGGTGTACCGCAACAAGCAAGACGAGAATGGCGTGGTGGTCCGCAACAAGGCAAGGCTTGTGGCCAAGGGTTTTTCACAAGTTGAAGGACTAGATTTTGGAGAGACATTCGCCCCGATCGCACGGTTAGAAGCTATTCGCATACTCCTTGCTTTTGCTTCGCATCAAAATATTATGCTTTATCAAATGGATGTTAAAAGTGCCTTCCTCAATGGTTATATTAACGAACTTGTTTTCGTTGAGCAACCTCCCGGGTTTGAAGATCCGAGAAATCCTAACCATGTGTATAGGTTACACAAGGCGCTCTACGGGCTCAAGCAAGCACCTAGGGCATGGTATGAACGTCTAAGGGATTTCCTAGTTATGCAAGGATTCAAGATCGGGAGGGTGGATGCCACACTTTTCACCAAGGGCATCAACGGGGATTTATTTCGTTGTCAAATTTACGTTGATGACATTATTTTTGGCTCAACTAACAAATCTCTTAGCCTTGAGTTTGGCACCATGATGTCTAGGGAGTTCGAGATGTCAATGATTGGAGAACTCAATTTCTTCCTAGGATTTCAAATCAAGCAACTTCAAGAGGGGACTTTCATCTACCAAGAGAAGTACACCAAGGACCTCTTGAAGAAGTTTGAAATGGAAGATTGTAGCTCAAGAAGTACTCCAATGGCGACAAATTGTCATCTCTACGTAGACATGGACGGTAAACCTATTGATCAATCTCATTACCGTTCCATGATTGGTTCATTGTTATATCTTACCGCATCTAGGCCCGATATCATGTTTAGTGTGTGCTTGTGTGCTCGCTTTCAAGCGGCACCTAAAGAATCGCATCGTAAGGCGGTCTTTAGGATACTTAGGTATCTCAAGCATACCCCAAGTGTAGGTTTGTGGTACCCCAAGAACGCTAGTTTCCATCTCTTGAGTTACTCGGATTCGGACTTTGCCGGATGCCGTGTGGATCGCAAGAGTACCTCCGGTGGGTGCCACTTACTTGGGCGTTCCCTAGTATCTTGGTCGAGCAAAAAGCAAAACTCCGTGGCTTTGTCCACCGCGGAGGCAGAGTATATAGCGGTCGGTGCATGTTGTGCCCAAATTCTATATATGAAGCAAAACCTTTTGGACTTTGGAATTAAATTTGATTGTGTGCCTCTCCTTTGTGACAATGAAAGTGCGGTTAAGATAGCTAGAAACCCCGTTCAACACTCCCGCACTAAGCACATTGATATTCGCCATCACTTCTTGCGGGACCATGAGGCTAAAGGAGACATCTCTTTGCAAGGTGTTAGGTCCGAAGAACAATTGGCGGATATCTTCACTAAACCACTTGATGAGAAAACTTTTTCTAGACTTAGAAGTGAATTAAATGTGCTAGATGCATCTAACGTCATGTAAGTTGCCATGTTCATGTAAGGTTGCATATCAAATAGGTCTTGTCTAACTCCCAAAGGATAGGGGCGAGCTAGAAATAGTTTTCCCTGAGGAAGCCTTTGGAAGGTTTAAACTTGGCAAGATAGATTTACATTATTCTTTGCATGATTCCTGCCATATAGACTTGCACTCATTTAATATCTTGCATTATTTTGTTTGGCATTGCATACGGTAGATTGTCACAAAGGGGAACCCACATCATGAGAAGGAGACTTGTTCAAAATGCAATATCTCAACTCATATGATGTGGATAGAGCAAAATTCTAAAGGTACATGCTTTAAAGAGATAGAAGTTTTCCATACTCTAGCTCACAAAGCATGGGCCTTACATTTTCGTGGTTTCCCTCCCAACCTTGTGTGTTCTCTTTGCTTAAGGGCTTAGCCAATATGTGGCACTATATTTGAAGCCTTCTATTAGAGGTTAGAAGTTGCCCAAAAAGTCCTAGGACCCATCCTTATCTTTGTGTGTTTAAGTCCAAGGACACATATGGGCAGTCTTAGGTTTTCTGTAGTCATCGGATTATCCTATGCTAGGGCCAGCAGATCATCGGATCAATTGGTGCTTCAGTTCAATGCTCAGATCAAGTCAGATGTCACAAATCAACCGATGAGTTCATTTCAGAAGACATCGGAGCATCCGGTGTTCAGTTTTCTGGTGCCCTGCAGAAATCGACCGATGATCGACACCTCAACGTCGGCTCATCCGGTGTTCAAAGAGAGTTTTTGGAACAACTCTCTGTTGAACTCGACCGATGCATCCTCCGATGATCATCGGTCCATCCGGTGTTTTGTGCGCGGCTAGGGTTTGCCCGTACGATTTAAATAGCGGTTCGGCCACCCGTGTTTTTCCTTCCCCGCCTCTCCTCCGCCGCCCTCGCGCCCGCTTCTCTCGCCGCCTCCCAGTCACCGCCGCCGCCTCCCAGTCGCCGCCGCCGCCTCCCAGGCGCCGCCGCCGCCGCCTCCCAGGCGCCACCGCCGCCGCCTTCGGCCGCCGCCTTCCAGGCACCGCCGCCGCCGCCTCCCAGGCGCCGCCGCCGCCTAGGCGCCGCCCGTGCCCGCGCCGCTGCCTCTCCCGCGCGCGCAGTCACCGTTCCACCGCGCCGCCGCCTCTCCCTCGCGCGCCGCCGCCGTTCCACCGCGCCGCCGCAGCTCCCTCCTCCGCCACGCCTCCCTCGCCGTCTCCCCTCCACCACCGCGCATCACCCTCTTCGCTAGGGTTTCGCCGTGCTTCGCCGTTCGTCGCTAAGGTTTGCTCCCTGCCGCGCGACGTCCTCCGTTGTTTTTCGTCGTTCATCTTCCTCGTCGCTAACCCTAGCTCTCAATTGCATCAAGATGGGTCGCGATCGCAAAGGAAAGGGCAAGGCTATTGAGGAGCCCGCCACGAAGAAGCGCAAGATGTCCAAGGACGCTCGTCGTGCGGAGTTGGCCGCTCGCGCCGCCGAGGAGCGTGAGCGCGGCCATCGCGGTTCCTTACGGATCCGCGAGTCCCGACAGAGGCAGGAGCAGCCTCCGGTCCAGCCGGTGCCTCCCGAGGGCTCCGACGAGGAGGAGACCGAGGTGCCGCCTCTCATCCGCCGGCGCACCCCGAGGACTCGTGGGGGTGGACAGACTCCTACGGCGAGTCGGCGCCCCTCTGCGGCTGACCGCGCCGAGGACAGAGAGGCCCAAAGGGCCATCCACCTGATGGACACAGCAGTCCGTGTTGCCGAGGATGTCAGACTCACCGACTATAGGAAGATGAAGGCAAGGCAACTGAAAAAGCTCAGATGGTCAGCGATACTTGAGGAGTGGTTCCCGCGGCCTAGAGACGCTCGAGTTGACTCCCGCTTCTGGACCCTGACACAGGCGTCCCTGTACGAGACTTACAGGCGTCGGGGCCACAAGCTCTTCCAGCATAACAGCATCGACTGGGATCAGCTTGCAGTGGCCGCAGGACACGGGATCAGGCCACTCTTTGAGAGATACAGAGGACTTGTGGACTTGCTCTCGCACCAGAGGAGTGCCTACGTCGAGGAGTGGGTCAGGGTGTTCTACGCGACACTCTACGTCTCTGAGGGCCGTCGCTCGATTCACTTCATGTTCATGGGGCGGATCCACGACGTGTCTCGAGACTTGTTGGGCAGACTGCTTGGTGTGGAGCTCTCTACTACGTGCCTGCACCAGATAGTCTACGGAGACGCAGACCCGCCGAGGAGGCCACTGACTGGAGGAGTGGCACCGCCTTTCGAGGAGATCAGAGGTCTGTTCACTCAGCCGTTCACTCCTGACCAGCCGAGGGTGCCAGCGCTTCTCACCCCAGCAGCTCGGACAGTTCACCACGTCCTCAGGCGTACCCTACTACCGAGGTCTGGCTATTTGGAGGGCTTCACGAGCCTTCAGCAGACCATCCTGTTCTATGTAATGAACGGGATGGAGTTCGACATCGTGGATATTCTGATCTGCGAGATGGAGGACGTGATCACCGACGGAGTTGGGATGCTTCGACAGTTGGTCTTCGGTCACTGGATCTGTCACCTTCTCCACCAGTTGGTTCCAGAGGACACTCCAGGAGTTTCTCAGCTGACGGAGATGCACGTGACCCGGTTCAGCCACTACCGAGTCCCCACTCCGGGAGACCGCCGCCTTGGCCGTCCCGTCGAGCGTGAGGTTCGAGCCAGACTGTCAGAGGAGGACTGGGCAGAGCTGACTCAGGAGGACGCAGAGCTGGCACAGGCAGAGGCTCAGGGAGGAGACCTACAGCATATATGGTCGCACAGCGACACCAGCGACAGTGTCGAGGAGTACTTCCCTCCTGCTCCTCCTTCACCAAGGCAGCACGACGCAGAGGCAGGAGGCTCAGCAGCTCCACCACCTACACCTCCTCCAGTGTCAGAGGCTTAGGTGACTCAGCCGTTAGAGCTCACTGCTTTACTTCAGCGGATGGCTCAGCAGCAGGAGCAGCAGGCAGCTCGACAGGAGCAGCTTCAGAGGCAGCAGCAGGAGATGCAGCTGGAGATCGCCCGTCAGAGGCGAGAGGACATCGACAGGTACACCAACCTTGTCGACCAGATAACGAGACGCACTCTGGACCAGCAGCAGCAGACTCAGCAGATGTTGTTGGGCGTCCTGGGGTTGGTCACCAACCTCTACCAGCAGACGGGAGTCGCCCTTCCACCTCAGCACTCGGGACTCAGTCAGGATCCGGGTGCACCCCCACTGGCATCAGCTCCAGCACCGTCCTCGTCGATCCCCAGCTTCAGTATACCACCTCTGCACGCCTCGACAGCGCCCGTTTACTCGACAGTACTGCCGCCGACGTCATTCCAATCCTCACCTCTTCCGGCAGTACCTTCTCCACCGGCGCCAGCAGTCTCAGCGGATCCCCCAGCAGCTCCAGCTCCAGCTCCCCCCGCTCCAGCTCCAGCGCCAGCGACCTCCACCTCCAGCAGCTCCGGCGACAGCACCGTCGACGCCGACCGCTTCACCATCGCCAGGAGCGCGCCTGAGTCGTAGGCACTCGACTTCCCTTTTTGGTGTCTTGATGCCAAAGGGGGAGAAGAGTTAGAGTCAGGGGGAGGGTTAGCTCAGTTCTAGGGGGAGTCCTTGGTTTTAGGGGGAGTGTCTATCCTTTTGCTACTTATTGTTATCTATTTGAGATTGCCTGTTATTATTATTTGCTATTATTGTACTCCGGGTGCTACTTTGTGCTCTTGCGCTTTATTGTTTGAGCCTTCGAGCCACTTGTGTTGCAATTTGTACTTGTTATATTTTTTTTGAGCATTGCGTTTTAATTCCATTAACTCTATGCTCTACTCGTTGTGTTGTCATCAATCATCAAAAAGGGGGAGATTGAAAGCATCTAGGCCCCCGTGAGGTATGGTTTCGGTGATTAATGACAACCGTTCGTTATTACTAATTAGTTTGTGGATGCGAGGTTTCACGTATATCACATCAAACGTTAATGAACTATCTATTCACACCATCTACTGCTCATTGGATAAAAATGGAGACCCCTCAACGATCTATTCTAAGGGGTTATTCGATACTCATGAAGACTAAATGAAGAACTCATACAACGACTCTATTCTATCAAAATTGGCAACACAAGAAGCTTACACTTCATCAAAATATCATTTCAAACAAGTGTCAAAGAGGTCACTCAAGAAGATTCCAAAAGATCAACTCAAAACAACTCGAAGCAAACAAAGTTGCACTCACCAGATCATCCGATGTCTTGCAAAATGACTACATCGGTCGAGTTTGAGTTGGCAGAAGAAGAAGACCTGAGAGCCCAGTACACACCGGATCATCCGATGTGAAGGAAGTGGCACATCGGTTGATTTCAACAGAAGGATGATTTCTGAGTTATTCTGAGGAAGTACACACCGGATCATCCGATGATGAAGTAAGTGTACATCGGTCAATTTCAACAGAGACATTATTTCTGAACCAATTCCTAAGATCAACTCACTGGATCATCCGATGATGAAGTTGAAGTAACATCGGTCGATTAAAAGATCCAACGGTTATATCCAACGGTCACATCTGACACATGACATCAGCTAATTTGGAATTCGACCGATGCTCGAATAAAGGGGTGCATCGGATGATCCGATGTTCACAGAAAAAGTTTGCCTACTTTTCCAACGGCTATCTCGTGTGGGCTGGCTATAAATACCCCTCCAACCTGCCATTTCGTCAAGTCTTGATCACCAGAGCCTCACTACACATCCTCAAACATTCAAGACCAAGAGCTACCACTTCCACACCTCAAAACCTCTTGTACTCAAACTATAGGCTAGATCTAGCTAGAGAGAAGCTTGTGTGCGTCCATTCTTGGTGATTGGAATCTCTAGGCTAGTAAGAGAGAGTGTCTTGGTGACTTCTCTCACCTTGTAAAAGTTGGAGGAAGAAGAGATTGCTCCGGAGCTTACCAAGGCGTTTGTGGAAGCCCGGAGGATCACCATTGTACAAGGCTTGAGCTCCACCTTGCCGGAGATGGCGAACGGAGAAAGATAGTGGATTCCCTTGTCTTGGTGACTTGGGAGTGGCTATACCCTTTGGTGGGTGCCACAACGTGGACGTAGGTAGATCTTTGTGATCTTACCGAACCACGGGAAAAATCGCCGTGTCTCCGAGTCTCCGCGGGAGTTTGCATCTCTCTCCTCACCCTCTTACTATTACGCACTTACTATTCCGCACTTAATACTCTTGCTTGCGTAATTAGTTCGCATAGGGAATTGGGCTTCAACCATTAAGCTTTAAATTGCTCTAAAATTTGAAAAAGCCCAATTCACCCCCCCCCCCTCTTGGGCGTTTCGATCCTTACACTAGTCCAGCCATACGAGCGGACTAGTCCGGCCCTCTGAGACTTAGTCTCATAACGGCTCACACTCACTCGACAACGGACTAGTCCGGCCTAGAACGGACAAGTCCAAACTCACTCAAAGACTTCTTGTCCGGTCTAAAACGGAGTAGTCCGGGTTGAAACGGACTAGTCCGGCCTGTAGTCTGGACAAGTCCGGTCTTCCTTTTCCAGCCATACCTATGACTACTTCCTCTCATGATTCTAACTTTCTAACCTTAGTTTGAGCTCTCTAATGATTCTCAAGCACTCTAAAAGAGAAGACCCTGTACACAATCTAGAAAATTGAAACTCAATAGAAAAATTCTATTTTCAACTCTTTCAAGTCTTCTTCTTTTCCTTTTTGCTTCTTGAGAGACTCATCATGCATTCCTTTGATAAGCACCTGTGCTCATACTCAGTAAAAACTTATTAGTATATTAATTGTCATCATTAATCAACCAAAACCCATGGTTACAAAGAGGCACTTTCAATCTCCCCCTTTTTTGTGATTGATGACAACACGTTAGGATTCTCAATAAATAGATATGATAGATTATTTTCATAACACATGTGTATGGTTCACTTTCCCTAAATGTGTGCACAAAAGATTGTCAAGGAAAAACTATGCACAAGAGTGAGTTCTTTGGGGAGTTCATACATACATGTGTTATGGTAGGTTAGCTAAGTGTGATGTTTGAAGTGAGCATTAACCGCATTAAAAAATATAACATTTACGAACAAACACATTTCAATATGGCATAATATGAAGACATAAAATAGCATAGTCATAACGTGGCATAGTCATTACAAACCAACATAAAATGAGTGTTTAAAGAGGAAGACTAAAGACTAAAGAGTAAGGACTACGACTAGACTACTCCCCCTTATTCTCTCCCCCTTTGGCATCAAGGCACCAAAAAGGAAAGAAACGAGAGAAGGACCTAATCGCTATCATCTCCATCTTGATCTTCGTCTTGGTCACTTTGAGTATCCTCGTCCTCATCTTCATCTTCGTCTTCATTGTCATCCTCTTGATGAGTGTGGGAGGTAGGAGGAGCAGCGGAGGAGGAGCCAAAGTAGGCAACCTCGTCCTCGGTGAGAGCAGGAAACTCTGTCACTTCATCATCATCTGATGACGATGGAGACATAGGTATCTCCATCTTGTCGCACATGGCCTTGAGATACTTCTATTGGCGTTGCTTCATTTTCTGCGTGCGAACTTCCACTTCCCGGCACGAGGAGAATATGGCCTTGAATATTTTGAGCAGCCCACTAGAGGAGCCACTCGATGATGGAGGGACGGATGGCCCAGCTGAGGAGGACGAAGCTGCAGAGGAGCTCCTGCCCAAAGACACAAGAGGGCGAGGAAGGGGAATCGGCATATGAGGACGTAGCTTCCTGTGCTTCACATCATTTGCAAATTCCAGGCCTGTGACTTTCTCTATCATGCATATGATGTACGGCGCATATCCACAGGACCGGTTCGGGGTGTAGGAGATGTTGAAGATATCATTGTATATGTAATCGAAGACGTTGAATCGTTCTTCTTCATTGAGTAGCTTCAACAAGTTCCTAAGATACCCTTGTATCATCCCCGCATCCCCATCTTTTGAAGCTAGAGTCTTCCTCAGAATTCTATTTAGCACTCCAAAGAAGGGTTTGATGTTGTGGGTTGAGGATGGATCATAAGTGAGATATGAGGGATACATGAAATCCAAGTCATCCTTTCCCAAGGTCTTCTCATTGTGAACTATGATCTCATAGTTCAAATGCTCCTCAAGTCCAAGGATCCTAGCAAATTCATCATATAACACCGAGTAGACCACACCATTTGTCATCCAAGTGATTTTTCGGTCTCCATAGGTGTGGAAATAGCAGGTGGTGTAGAATTGGACTATCACCTCGACGTTCCAATCATACTGAAAAGCCATTAGATCCTTGATCCCATGGCGTTCTGTTGCTTCAATTACTGCATCAAAAGCTTGATGCCTCTTGTTTGCCATGTACGGCCAGTCCACCCACTGCGCATCAACTACCGGTGTCTTCATTGAGAGATAGACGAGCCGGTAGTAGTCAAAATGGAATTCGCACCAGAAGCGAGGGTCTGGTGTGGACTTCTCGTACTTGTAAACCTCCTCTTCTTTGAACCTTCGGGCTTTATCAGCTCCTTTCCCTTTGAAGGTTGCACTTGCCAAATTGGGTTGGTGGTTTGGATTGTGCATTGGAGGTTCCCTCTCAAGGGGCCCAATAGGTCCTTGTGGGGGATTCTCTCTTCCGCATTTAGGGTTGTCACGAATGACGAGTCCCCTATTGGCCAAGGCCTTTTTTCTGGGAGGATTAGCTACTTTGCCTTTTCCTTTGTCTTGGGTTGAACTTTGGGACTCAGCATGTTGTTTTCTTTCAGGGTCACTAGCCTCTTCCTCCTTGGAGGATCAACGGACTGAGAGGCTTGTGCTTCCCCGTCAGCCCGTTTCTTTGTCCGAGCCTCCCTTGCTGCAGCCTCTTGTGCCTCTGCCTCGGCTGCCGCACGATAAGCGGCTTGGCGAGCCGCTTCGGCCTCGGGGTTTGGAAGAGGACTGTCTCTGGGTTCTGACATGATCTGGTGAGAAAAGAAGGACTTAGATGCTAGAGCATTGCGTTTGAACTAGTTTACAACCCCAAAGTTAGGGGTTAAGACTGTATCAGCCGGACTTGTCCGGGCGAGGGGCGGACTAGTCCGCTCCGGCCGGACTTGTCCGGTTGGAGTCCGGACTAGTCCGGACTCTGCAGTTTTAAACCCTAACTTAGGTGATTTGATCACTAATTCAGTAAAGTAGTCGCAATACTATGAGGGATTGCAACCATATGGTGTCGGAACATCAGAGAAGGCCTAAGGCACTAAAGATATGACCTAGAAATAAGACTTTCATGAAAAATCAAGGCTAGGTCAAAAAGTACCTTAGAGTGAAGAAATTTGATGAAATTAGGGGTCAGCCCGACCCTTGGAGGTTAAGTCTCCACAGTCCGCACTAGTCCGGTCTGTCGGACTAGGTCTGGACTAGTCTGTAGTCCGGACTTGTCCGGGTGCCGGGCGGACTAGTCCATTGTGGACTTGTCCGCTGCATCTCGGACTACTTAGGATGCCCGTACTGGTCCGACCTCTAGGTCGGACTAGTCCGGCTCTTAAAGTCTGAAAAAATTCTTATATATTAGAATTTTGCCCATGTTTGCGGTGGATTTACTTGCACCTCCTATTATATATATATATATATATATATATATATATATATATATATATATATATATATATATATCAAAACACACAGTTATAGGATGACCATAATATAGCCAAAAATAATATGGGAGAAGAATTAGAGAGGGAACAAGCTTTTCACAATCGTGCATATTTTTTAAATTTGTGAAAAATTTTGAAGACTTCTAATTGTTATCATTCAGATGCACAAGTTTTCAACTCACATTCCTAGAGTCTAGGATATTCAGCTCATTTCGAAGTTCACAAAATCGTTTTTCATCTAGTGGTTTGGTGAAAATATCAGCTAGTTGTTTTTCAGTTCTTACATGTGAGATAGCTATATCCCCCTTTATAGAATGATCTCTCAAAAAGTGATGTCGGATGTCTATATGTTTGGTCCTAGAGTGCTCAACGGGATTATGAGCTATCTTAATGGCACTCTCATTGTCACATAGGAGTGGAATATGGTTCATATTGTAACCATAATCCCTTAGAGTTTGTCGCATCCAAAGAGTTGAGCACAACAACTTCCGGCTGCAACATACTCCGCCTCGGCTGTGGAGAGAGCAATGGAGTTTTGTTTCTTGGATGACCATGATACTAGGGACCTACCCAAAAATTAACAAGTCCCTGAGATGCTTTTTCTATCTATTTTATATCCAGCGTAATCCACATCGGAGTATCCGATGAGATTAAACTTAGATCCCTTTGAATACCATAGTCCTAGATTAGGTGTGTGAACTAGATATCTTAAGATCCTTTTAATGGTTGTTAAATGACATTCTTAAGGTGATGCTTGAAATCTTGCACACAAACATACACTAAGCATGATATCGGGCCTAGATGCACAAAGATAAAGCAATGCACCAATCATAGAGCGATATACCTTTTGATCCACGCTTGGTCCATCTTCATTGAGGTCAAGGTGCCCGTTTGTTGCCATTGGTGTCTTGATGGGTTTGGCTTTCTCCATGTCAAACTTCTTGAGTATGTCTTGTGTGTACTTTGTTTGACTAATGAACGTGCATTCTTTGAGTTGCTTGACTTGAAATCCTAGGAAGAACTTCAACTCTCCCATCATGGACATCTCAAACATATCCGTTATTATCTTACTAAACTCATTACAAAAAGATTTGTTAGTAGAACCAAATATAATGTCATCGACATATATTTGGCACACAAAGAGATCATTATCTACATTCTTTGTGAAGAGTGTATAATTTTCCTTGCCTATCTTAAAGCCATTATTAATGAGAAAGTCTCTAAGACACTCATACCAAGCTCTAGGAGCTTGTTTGAGGCCATAGAGAGCTTTATGCAATTTAAACACATAGTTAGGATATTCTTGATCTTCAAAGCCGGGTGGTTGCTCCATGTACACCTCCTCCTTGATTGGACCATTTAGGAAGGCACTTTTCACATCCATTTGATAGAGTTTAAAATTATGGTGAGTAGCATAGGCTAATAGAATTCGAATGGACTCAAGTCTAGCTACGGGAGCAAAGGTTTCATCAAAATCCAAACCTTCAACTTGAGCATATCCCTTTGCCACAAGTCGGGCCTTGGTTCTTGTCACCACTCCATGTTCATCTTGCTTGTTGCGGAATACCCACTTGGTGCCTACCACATTTGCATTTGGTCTTTTCACTAGCTCCATACTTGGTTTCTTGTGAAGTTGTTCCACTCCTCTTGCATGGCCATCACCCAGTCCGGTCTTTGAGTGCATCTTCCACCCTAAATGGTTCCAAGGACGACACAAAAGAGTAATGTGCATAAAAGTTAGCTATTCGAGAACGTGTTGTTACCCCTTTTGTGATATCTCCAAGGATGTGTCAATGGGGTGATTCCATTGAATACTTTGATGAACCCTTGGGTGAGGCACATGATTTCTTGAGTGGTATTCTTCTTCTTCTTCTTCTTCTTCTTCTTCTTCTCTTCTTCTTCTTCTTCTTCTTCTTCTTCTTCTTCTTCTTCTTCTTCTTCTTCTTCTTCTTCATCTTCTTCTTCTTCTTCTTCTTCTTCTTCTTCTTCTTCTTCTTCTTCTTCTTCTTCTTCTTCTTCTTCTTTTCTTCTTCTTCTTCTTCTTCTTCTTCTTCTTCTTCTTCTTCTTCTTCCTTCTTCTTCTTCTTCTTCTTCTTCTTCTTCCTTCTTCTTCTTCTTCTTCTTCTTCTTCTTCTTCTTCTTCTTCTTCTTCTTCTTCTTCTTCTTCTTCTTCTTCTTCTTCTTCTTCTTCTTCTTCTTCTTCTTCTTCTTCTTCTTCTTCTTCTTCTTCTTCTTCTTCTTCTTCTTCTTCTTCTTCTTCTTCTTCTTCTTCTTCTTCTTCTTCTTCTTCTTCTTCTTCTTCTTCTTCTTCTTCTCTTCTCATCATGGTTTCGATTTTCTCCCTCTTGAAATTGACCGTCTTGATCTTGGGGTTCTTGAGTTTGATCTTGAATGAGAGGTGTCAATTGTGATGATCTTGTAGCATCTTGTCCTACATTTTCTTGGGGGGCGGACTTCCTCCAAGCCCCATTCTTCTTAGTGCTTCACATGGTGATTCTTCTTCATCTAGCACACATTGATCAACTTGCTCCACGGTTAGGAGCTCGTATGGGGTTTTCTTCAACAGTCGATGGAGGTAGAGGCGGTTTGTAGCATGATAAGCGGCGTTGACCGCCTCCGCCCAAAATCGATCTGAGGTCTTGTATTCATCGAGCATGGTTCTTGCCATCTCTATGAGTGTTCGGTTCTTCCTTTCAGCCACCCCATTTGTTCGGGAGAATAGGGGGCTGAAAACTCATGCTTGATGCCCTCTTCATCCAAATATTCTTCTACTTGAGTGTTCTTGAATTCGGAGCCATTGCCGCTCCTTTTCTTCTTGATTTTGAGGAAAACTCGTTTTGAGCTCTCCTCAAGAAATTCTTGAGGACACTTTGAGTTTTCTCATTTATCATGCAAGAAAAACATCCAAGTGAAACGAGAATAGTCATCAACAATTACTAGACCATATTTGTTACCGCCAATGCTTATGTAGGTGACAGGGCCGAAGAGGTCCATGTGAAGCATCTCCAATGGTCTTGTTGTCGTCATCACATTCTTGGCGGGATGAGCTGCTCCAATTTGTTTTCCTGCTTGGCACATGCTACATGGCCTATCTTTTTCAAAAACAATATCTTTTAGTCCACGGATGTGATATCCCTTTAGAAGTTTTTGTAAGTTCCTCATTCCAACATGGGCTAGTCTTCTATGCCACAACCATCCCATGTTGGTTTTTGCGATTAAGCATGTGTCAAGTTGAGCTTTATCTGTGGAAAAGTCCAATAATAAAAGCTTTCCCTTTAACACACCCTTAAAGGCAATTGAGTTGTCACTTCTTCTAGAGATGGTCACACCCTCGTTAGTAAACAAGCAATTATAACCTTTCTCACATAGTTGAGATATGGACAATAGGTTATAATCTAGTGATTCAACATGTAAAACATGTGAAAGAAATTGTTGAGAAGAGATTGCAATTTTACCAATACCGAGTACCCTCCCTTGGTTGTTGTCACCGAAGTAGATGCCTTCACTTGGATCATCATTTTCTTCATACTCGACAAACATTTTTCTCTCTCCGATCATATGGTTAGTGCACCCACTATCTAGCACCCATTTAGTGCCACCGGAGGAGTATGGCTGCAAAACAATTTAAACTTTGGTCTTAGGTACCCAAACTTGGTTGAGTCCTTTGAGGTTAGTTACAAGGTATTTAGGCACCCACACACAAGTTTTTGGACTCTTGTGGAGTGGCCCAACATATTTTACATAAACTTTACCATACTTGCTTTTCATAAGAACATAAGATGCATCAAAATTATGAAATATTGTAGATTTTACATTTTTGGTAATTCCATGTGAGGTAGATGCAAGGTTGTCACTCTTGTCTTGACTTGAGTTTTCTTTCACAAAGGCTACGCATTTGCTATTGTTTTTAAGGATTCTAGCGTTTTGCTTTCCTCCCCTAGTATAACCAAGTCCATCTTTGATGAAGGGAGATCTTGTGATTGAGTGTGCACTACGTGCATATTTGATCTTTTCCTTATCAAAGATCCCACTCTTGTGTGATTCTTGCTTTGTGCCTCTTTGAGCTCATTTTTTAAGTTTAAGACAATGCTAGCACATTTACAAGTTTTAGTGTTAGATTCTATATTTGTTGGGAGAGAGTTTTTGGAGGATGAATTAGTTGAGACACTTGACTTAAGTGAGTTAAGTTGTGTTTCAAGATTCTTGTGAGTTTTGGTTAAACTCAAAAGTTCATCTTGAAGTACTAAATTCTTACTTTTAAGCTCAACACAAGTCTCCTTGTTCATGGCAAGTTCGCTTTCGAGTGCTCTACTCTTCTCTCTCTCAAGTTCAAGGAGCTTCTCAATCTCAAGGTTTCTTTCCTTTTCAAGGATAAGCAATTCTTCTTGTTGATTGAGAAGCTCTTCTTGTTCAAATATTTCGTCCAATAACATTTTCATTTTAGCTATAGTCTTTTTGTTTAATCCTTTAAACATGAATTCGTTTTCACTACTACTATCAAAGTCACTATCATCTACAATATGAAACTTGGAAGGTTTAGACATTACCTTGCGCTTTCCTTCCTTTGCCATGAGGCATGTGCGGCTTGGGCTCTTCCAATCACCCTTGTTTGGCAAGAGTGATTCTTCATGGTTGGCCTCTTGATGGCGACGGTTGCCACCTTTTCTTCATCTTCGGAGGAGGATTCTTCGTTTGAGTCCCATTCTTCTCCAATGTGAGCTTGTCCATAAGCCTTTCTTCTTTGTGAAGATTTTCTTGTCTTGAGGCTTCCCATCCTTCTTCTTTCTCTTGTCATCTTCCTTGCTATGGGGGCAGTTCACAATGAAATGCCCATGTTCGCCACAGTTGTAGAAAGTCTTCTTTGTTCTTGACTTGCCCTTGTCTTTGCTCTTTTTTCATAGTGGGATGGCTTCTCCTTCTCCTCATCAACCTTTTGAATCTTTTGATGAAGAATGTCATTTCTTCATCACCCATGTCCGTGCTCTCATCATCACTTTCTTCATCTTCACTTGTGAGTTGTGCTTCTTTTGCCTTGGACTTGGATGTGGCCGTGAGAGTAATGCCCTTCTTCTTGGATGAAGTGACCTTTGCCAGGTCATTGACGTGTTGGGCTTCCTTCTCCATCATCTCGTGGTTAATGATCTTCCCTAGCACTTCATCCGGAGTCATCAAGTAAAAGTTTGGACTTTCCCGGATTAAGGTGCATAGGGTCACATTGCGAGGCATAAATGCTCTTATCATTCTCTTGACCACCTCATGGTCATTCCATTTCTTGCATCCGTACGCTCGACTCTTGTTGATAAGAGTTTTTAGTCGGTTGTACATTTCTTGAGGTGTTTCGTCTTCTTCCATGAAGAACCTTCCAAGCTCTCCTTCTATCATCTCAATCTTGGCTTCCCTCACGGATCGGTTTCCTTTATGTGCGATCTTGAGGGTGTCCCAAATATCTTTGGCGAGCTCCAACCCATCTACCTTGTTGAAAATTCTTCAATGCATAGAGATGAGTTGAGCACGGCCGTCGCTTGTGCATTGCGATGGATTTGTTGTTCTTGTTCTTGGGTGAGTTCATCCTCGTCTTCGGGGATATCTATACCTGTACACACCACATGCCAAAGACTTGGGTTTAAGGAAATTAGATGCAACTTCATGTTGTGTTTCCACATTGTGTAGTTAGTTCCATCAAAGTGAGGTGGTTTGCCTAGAGGAATTGATAAATAACTGGAGTGAGAATTTAGACGTTCATAATTAAAAGGATATCGCGAGTAGTCTTGTTGACTACTCTTGAGCTTCTTCTCCAACTTCTCCTTCTTTTTCTTCTTAGCTTCTTCCTTCTTCTTTTTGAGGAGTGCCATGAGACGAAGAACTTTTTCATCTTCTTCTGAGCTTGAAACGTCTTGTGGAGGAGTAACCCCTAGAGGTGGGTTAGAACTTTGTTCTTCTAAGCTGCACGTACTTGCTCCTTTTCCCTTGATGAGATCAATTTGGCTACCGGTCTTCTCCCCCATCTCCTCTCCAAGCGGTTAAGTTTTTGTGGAGAGTTAGGCTCTGATACCAATTGAAAGTTGCCTAGAGGGGGGTGAATAGGCTAATACAACATGTAACTATTGCAAACAGCGGATTAAACTTGAAGGAGGCCGGACTAGTCCGGTCTGAGGGCGGACTAGTCCGGTCTAAGTATAAAATTGTGTTTTAGGTTTATTTTTAAGTTTGTTTGAGCGGAAGATATATAGTAGTCAAACAATTTCACTAATTAGTCGTGAATGATTAGATTGTAAGATAGTGGAACAATTCACAAGTGTTAACAAAATGAAAGGTTAACAAGTAATTCTAGTGAGCGAGCGAGAAGGTAAAGGAACCAAGAGACAGGATTTATGCCGAGGTTCGATTCCACATAGGAATCTACGTCCTCGTTGAGGAGTCCACAAAGGACCGGGTCTTTTCCAACCCTTCCCTCACTGAGCGATCACCAAGATCATGCCCGGGCTCTTTCACTATTAATCAAATGTGAATACAATGCTCTTAGGGGCTACTCACAACTTGGGGCTCCCTTCAACAACCTATGAATTCTAGGAATCAAAATACAACAATCAAGAACTCAAATTATCAATCAGAGTGCAAGAGAGTCAAACCGAGAGCTCAAACATCGATCATCACGTATTTCCTCTCACAAAACCACAAACTCCATAAGATCCAATCTTAGGGGTCTAGAAGGTGAGGAAAGAGGCTTAGAAGAGCTCTAGGAATGAGTTTTCAGTGCTAGGGTTGTTCTCTTTTCAATTCTCAGCCAGGGGGGTCTCCTTTTATAGAAAGCCCAGCATCTAGCCGTTACCAACTAAAGTCCGAACTAGTCCTGTGACGCCCTCAATTCTGTGGAAAACCACGGAACCGAGAACTGATGCATATGTGTGCCCAGGATGTTCATCACACATACACATATGTTCCATAACTGAATTCAGAATATATATAACCATGAATAACAGAGTTTATTACAATGTTTCATGAGTCTTGGACCCATGCTCACAGCGGAAGTCTTATTTCTATGCAGCGGAAGTCTTTATTCTAATGCGGAAGCAATTTAACTAATGTGGAAGCAAATCTAAGCAGCAATGGCTCCATCTCTACTCCATCCCCATAGGCAAGGTTGAGAACAGATCACACGCCTAATACTCCACTTGGTCTTCATAGAAATATTCTCCTGTTGCTGATGATGAAATAATAATGCAAGTTTGAGTACAATGATGTACTCAGCAAGTGCGGGAAAAATATGATATGAAGTTCACAACAAGGTAGGTATAAAAGGCCCATTGCAGAAAGCAAAGTTATTTATCAAAAGCATGATAAAACAGCAACTCATCTTTAAGTGAATGTAATCCAACATGTATTAAAATACCAATTATACCTCCATTATGCTCATTACCTTGCATGTCACAACCAATCAACCTCATTCTTGCTCACAAATACCTCCTCGTATTCGCTACCATATCACGAATACCTCCTCGTATTCACTACCATCTCACGAATACCATCTCGTATTCGCTACCATCTCATCTCATAAACAACTTCGTATCACACCGAGACCAACCTTGTTGCCATGACTCAACAGTCATGCAACCCATCTTATCACCCGGACTCAACAGTCCCAAAACCAAACCATCCAAAACCATAACCAGTAACCATCCCAACTAATCATGGAAGTTGGCCAGGCGCTCGTGACCGTAAGCTCGACTATCATGATAGTTTTAAGAACCCTGCAGAGTTTGCACCTCTTTACCCACAAGTTTGTGATTTCGTCACCCGTCGGCGATTGCAGAACCTCCATTATACCAGTACACAACCGTCGGTGTATGGCCAAGAGATCATAAAATAGCCTTTACAAAGGGGCTACTAGATGTATGGACTCACTAAGGTTTCACCAGCAGGCTAGAATCTCCAATTCTCGCATCCACGGGCCCCCTCTTGTGCCATGCAGTTCCCAGGGCAGTCCTCACTCGACTCCCATTCCCCGCGCCTTCCATAGTCCATAACAATCTAGCAACTTACCTAATTACTCAGCTAAGCCGCACCCATAATTGGCCTTGTGGTGGCACTGTTATCCTGGCATGTGCTCGCATGAACCGGTCCTTAGATCTATGGCAATTAAACCACCATCTCATGCTACCTCATTCACAAACCCAGTCTTGCCTAGATCTCCCTCCGATCCATGTCCATTATTAACATCAGTTTCTCATTATCATTACGAGTGCAGTTAGCTAGACACATCTATCTCGCTTCCCAATCCCATGGACTCAGCGAAGCATAAAAATAAAAACCATACCCGACTCATAAACTTCCCTGGCGACAAGGGTGGTTTAACCAAAACTAGTAAACTCGTATAAAATGGTTTCCCATCATGTTTGACTCAGCACACACACCTTTTCGCAAAATAAAACAGTTTTTTTCCAAAACATAGGATCAATATGGTCAAGGAGCACTTGCCTTGTTCTTGCGGTTCTGGTGGCTCTTGGATCTCGAAACCTTGTTGTTGCAGCTTGTCATAGACAGCTCCCTGAGCTTGTCCTTCTATACAGGATCACGCACATACAAGATTCATAACAATCAATACCATGCATAAACTTTAAACTAGATGCGATGATGCATATGCATGCTATCCTATAATGCAGTTTAGTTTTATTAGGTCGGTTTGTACGTGTTCTTGCATGGTTTTATGATGAACAGAGATGTTCGGATCAAATGTGGACGTGGTGATGACCTTGTCTTTAGATCAACCCGATCAACAAGCGATCTGTCCACGAGAAAGCTTCTGTTCAAAAGGAATCGAAGAACAGATGCAAAGAAAACACAACGATGTTGTAAGGTGGTATTGGAGACCAACCTTACGTTCTTCTCGGTCTCGGGGTCCTTCTCTGACCAGACAGATCGTTGGGGCTCGGTTCTGGCGATCTTCCTCGCTGAACTCCGGCGATGGCTTACTCAGCGAGTTGGGGCTAGGGCTCTAAGTCGTCGGCTCAGGAGTTGAAAAAGAAGTTCGTGGTTTCGTCCAAGGGTTCTGGGTTCTATTTATAATCGGGAGAAGAAGAGTCCTAATCTGATTGGACTTTGAATAAGAGTCCTATTCAGATTGTCGTTGAATCTTAACAACTTATCTTGAGTTGATTTGGTGTGGTAACATTGTGGAATTAAGAACGGTTTCCCTTCCGTACCGATATTTCTACGCGTACAGAATCTAAAAACCGTTCCAGAACTCGTTACCTCCGCGGTGATGAGCTCCGGAAGCTCCACGTGTCCATCCGGGCCTGGTATCTCCTTCTCCGCAAAGACGAGCTCCGGTTGTGCCGTGTGTCAAGCGAGCGAGACCTCCCTTCTCTTTCGGAGGTGAGCTCCGCATGTGCCACGTATCCATTCTGGACCTCCCTCTCTTCGGAGGTGGGCTCCATGAATGCCACGCGTTAAGTAGCGCCAGACTTCCTTTCTTTTCAGAGACAAGCTTCGAGGTTAACACGTGTCCAACAGTGACGGACCTCCCGGAGATAAGCTCCGATGGTGACACGTGTCCAATAGAACCAGACCTCTCGGGGGTGATCTCCGAGATCGACACGTATCCCGCGCGACGGGTTTTCTGATTTCCACGGTGACTAGCTCCGAAGGTGACATGTTTCCTGCGGAACTGCCTTTGCTTCTTCCACAGAGGCTAGCTCCGGGGCAACACGTGTCCCATAGGGTCGGACCTCTCCCATTTTGCGGAGATGAGCCCCGAGCCTACCACGTAGCCAGTTTAGCGGCGGACCTCTCCCCACTTCGCAGGGATGAGCTCCGAACACGCCACGTGGCCAGCAGGCCGCGGGAGTTGTCTTTGGCGCTCTCTAGGAACTGGATTCGACTCTTATTGGCTATCTTTTTGATATTTTCTCTGTTCCCACTTCCTTTAAAATGTTTTCTCTTCATGCAACATGAATACATGCAGAAACCAGAAATGAGGGTGTCACAAGTCCAGTCCCAACACCGGACTAGTCCGTTCTTGAGGGACCACCCACATCACAAGGCTACCAACTAAAGTCTAGTGACCGTTGGGTTCAAACGGTCATAAAACCTCGGACTAGTCCGGCCAAGAGCAGACTAGTCCGATCTCAGTCAGGAACCTTTGTTCCGTATGAGAACGGACTAGTCTAGTAAGGGCGGACTAGTTCGGCCCCAAGGGCGGACTAGTCTGGTCTTACCAGACTTAGTCTAAAAACTCTCTAATCTAGGGCTGCGGACTAGTCCAGCCAACTTCTGAAGGGACTTCCTCTCACACAAGAACCTTTGTTCCGTCCTAGATCGGACTAGTCTGAAGGGACCGGACTAGTCCGGCCTATGGAGCGGACTAGTCCCATGTCACTCAGAGACTTCTTCTCCGGACCTAAACGGCTTAGTCCGCTTAGCAGACTAGTCCGGCCATACGGGCGGACTAGTCCGGCCCTCTGAGACTTAGTCTCATAACGGCTCAGACTCACTCGACAACGGACTAGTCCGGCCTAGAACGGACAAATCCGAACTCACTCAGAGACTTCTTGTCCGGTCTAAAACGGAGTAGTCCGGGTCAGAACGGACTAGTCCGGCCTGTAGTCCGGACAAGTCCGGTCTTCCTTTTTCAGCCATACCTATGACTACTTCCTCTCACAATTCTAACTTTTTAACCTTAGTTTGAGCTCTCTAATGATTCTCAAGCACTCTAAAAGAGAAGACCGTGTACACAATCTAGAAAATTGAAACTCAATAGAAAAATTCTATTTTCTACTCTTTCAAGTCTTCTTCTTTTCCTTTTTGCTTCTTGAGAGACTCATCATGCATTCCTTTGATAAGCACCTGTGCCCATACTCAGTAAAAACTTATGAGTATCTTAATTATCGTCATAAATCAACCAAAACCCACGGGGATTACCTAGATGCACTTTCACTTTCAGACTTTGCATGCCGAGTTGTGGCCTTACAGCGCAAAGAGGTAAATTTCAGTTGTCAATCACGTTATTTTAGATTACACTTATAAATAATTTATTCTTATCAAACCTTTAATTTTGCAGTCTTACTCACAGTCGTCAGAGTCAGAGGTTAGGGCGCCGCCACAGGCTAGCCAGCCCTCGGAGTCGGCTAACCTCCCTTCGGAGCCAGCGAGCGTGGAGCCTTCGGGCTCTAGTGGTAACCAGCCTTCCGGGTCACCGGACATCGTGCCCGCGTAGAGGCGACGGACGAAGAGGACCCACTTTGCGGCTCCTCCTCCTGTTCCTCGTGAGCGGGTCACTATTCGTCTAGTTAGACAGGTAAAAAATCATATACTATTACATATTTTATGATGTCTACTGTTACTTACTGAGTTAACAAATTTTGCAGATCTTGGTACGACTGTTCGTTCACGGGCCAGGGACACCACAGGCAGGTTAACGGTGTTATCGGGGCTTTAGTGCGTTTGCACTATCCCGGTGTCATCAATGGTGTTGCAGGTGTTGTCGTACGCCCGCATACAGGCCGTTAACGACTATCAGAAATGACATCAGCAGCAGCAGAAACGGGGTCCCTTTAGAAGGGACTCCGACACGTACTTGACAGAGGATCAACACGCAGAGGTAAGTTCTAATTGTTAAAAATTTCAATAGTTACTTATGTTAATAGTTGAATGATATACTAAATATGTGCAGGTTAGTATTTCCTGGTTAGAGGGTCAACCTGACGCATACCGAGCTCTCTGTCGATATTGGGCTAGTGATGAATTCAATGCTAAGTCCATGAGGGCTCGAGGATGCACAGGGTCCGACGGGAAGCACAACTATGGCGCCGATGGTTATTTGCGTTTGGCTAAATACATGGTAAGTGTATTATAAGTTCATTTATGTGTTCATAATATATTTTTCTACTAACACGTATCTATAGGAGCGAGAGACCGGTCAGGAGCCTAACGCGACCCAAGATTGGAAGATAGGTCACAAGGGAAGTGACCGTCGCAGCCGGGGCAGTGCAGTCAGGTCACGACCGATCGACTAGTAAGTTTTCAAAATTCTTCAATTTAATTATAACTAATATTATTATTACATGCTTACACAATTTCTATGTTTTTTAGGAAAAGTACGGGCAGGAGTTCGTCAAAATACACGCTGAAGGGTACGATTGTGAAAACGCGGCAATCGACCCTCAAGCCGTGTATGCAAGCGGCGGCGAGAAGGCCCATGGACGGTGAGTTGGTTTCTTTGATTTAAAATTTTCACTCTTCCTTCTTTTACTTATTATTTTTTTTCTTTTGTAGGTTTACCATTTTTGATGGAGTTGTCGACTCGAGGTCGACGTGACCTGCGAGTGACACTTCATCAACGCAGGCTTCGTCGGTTGGGCCGTCGAGTGGCCGTATCTCGCAGAGGGACATGGAGTTTCGTGCCATGCAGGAGAGGCTAACGCGGACCCAGGAGGAGCTCGACAGGACGAGGGCCATCCAGGAGTACCAAGCCACCTACATGACCCAGATGCAACTAGCGATGGAGGTAACTAATTTAAAATATTGTAGTTTACTTTCATAGCATTTATTAAGTAATATGTGTGTTCTAATATTTTGCAATTATAGGCCTTAGCTCGACAGAACGGCCAGCAGATCGTGATTCCTGCGTGACAGCCGCCACAGGCGACCCGTCACAGGAGCCCGCAGCACAGGTGCCTCCGGTACAGGTAATAAACTCCTTAATATTGTATTATTCATTTAACATAGGGAGAGAGGGAGATATAGAGAGAGATAGAGTGGTACAGAAGGGAGAGAGAAGGAGCACAAGAGAGGGTGAGAGTAAGATGGAGAGACGGAGTGTTACAATAGAGGTAAAGAGAGAGTGCGAGAGAGAGGGTGAGAGTGACAGAAAAAGGGGATGGATGGTACAGAGATACAGGAACAGAGTTTGAGAGAAGATGAAAGTACAGAGAGACGAAGAGAGTGAGAAAAAAGAGATAGACATGGATATCTGAATCCAAAATATGTCTAACTACTTATTTGCTTTGCAGGGTTCGGCGACGGAGGTTTCGACTCCATCGCCATGGCTACCAGTTTCGGGAGGGACCCGCGGAGATGGTTTATTCGGCTCCGGAGGTAGTCGAGCGGATAGTGGTGTAGCCCTATGACTATATATTTTCTATATTGTCTGTTTCTTCAGCTCCGGAGACTGTTTAGCTGTTATGACTATATATTTTATCTATATTGTCTGTTCTGTGAGCTGGCCATCGAGCCATGTTAGTCAGTTTGTGTTTTTTTAAAAAAAATTACAAACATAACTTACGACGGCCACTGCCCAGAAGCCATCATAAGTTAGCCTCTGCTACTTATGACGCTCACCAGAACCATCATAAGTTAGTCTCAGTTACTTATGACGGCACTGAGCAGGCCGTCGTAAGTAAAGTGGCTTGGGCCACCACGTGGCCTGTACCGTTACTTACGACGAATGCACGACGCCATCGTAAGTTAGCTTATTTACGACAAAATAAGTATTTTGGCTCGTCACCGTCGTAAGTAAAGAAATACTGTCGTAAGTTAGCCTTACGATGGTTTTTGACTTACGACGGTTCCGGCCATCGTAAGTCAGTCGTATCACTGTAGTGTAACCAGTGCGGCAATGTTTTACGGTATGTACAGTAGCGTTTAGAGTATGCTATTGCGAACATACTGTACCCTAAATTTAGAGTAGAATAAGTTTAAATGTTACCAGTACAAATGATGTTACTGTGCATACTCTAAAACGCTCTATCATTTGTTGACATGTGGATTCAGGTTATGTTTTGATGAGTACAAAAAATTATAATGTAAATAAAAACTTTTAAAAGCCATTGCAAGGACGAAAAATATTCTTTTACAATAGTAAGTAATTTAGTATACATGGAGAACCTTAACCATACAAAACCATGGTAACGCAAACAAGGCCCAGACAGTGGCCTGGAGGAGGTGGTCTTTCAGCTCCAAATGGCGGGGCAGATCCGTGGAGCTGACGACTGATGACCTAGCCCGATCCGGCCGCACTAGGTGTTAGACTCTTTAATTGTGTGGCTAATACAGGGGGTAATTTAGTCATTAGTGAGGGATTAGGGTTACCGGTAGTTTAGTCTTTTCCCCTCACCTAATCCCTCTATATAATGGATCATGTACCCTCATTATCTTAATCATCTAATACAACCTCTATTAGCCCTCTAATATGGTATCATTAGCTAGGAATTGATTAGAATTAGGGCTTAACCCTAACCCTAATGGCCCATCCGCCGCCGCCAGCCTGGGCTCGCGCTGCTGCCGCCCTCGCCGGCGCGCCGCCTGCCGGAGCAGCCGCCGCCCCCGCAGGTGCGCCGCCCGCCCGAGCCGCCGCTGCTGGATCCACGGCCGCCGCCGCTGGATCCGCAGTTTCCACCGGCTCCGCGCCCCACACCCACGGTGCCGCCACCACCGCCAGGCCGCCGTCGGCTCCACCGCCGCCGGCTCCGCCATCAGGCCCTACGCCGCCACGCCCTGGACCAGCGCGTCCCACGCCACCGCCGCCGCGCCGTGGGCTGCAGCGCCCGCTGGTGCCACCGTCGCCGCGCCCGGGGCCGCGCGCTACCTCGCCTCCGCCACCCCTGCTGGCGCCGCCTCCTCTGCACGCGCTGCTGCGCTGCCACCCAACACCAGATCGGCCTACGCCTCCCACCCCAAGCCGGCAGTTGTCGCCACTGTCGCATCTCCGAAGACCGGACCGATCGCCGGCGAACCTCTTGTAGGTATCACCGGCAAACCTGCCGCTGCAGTTGTGTTCATGGCAGGTACTACATCCGGGCCTCACGATCCAGCCGCTACATCCACCAATCTCGACGACGACGGGAGCACCATGACCACCGTTCCAACGGTGCTCCCGTTTCCAGTTACTGGCGCTGCTGCTGACAGCGCGGTTACTGCCTCCGTCTATGGCGCCGACATGATGGACACCTCCGACATCGCCTCAGCTCTGGCTGCCTCTCGCGAGCGCGAACGGGCACTCGCTCTCGCCCTGGAGCAGGAGCGTGCTCCGTGGCCGCTCTATCTCACCAGCTCAAGGAGAGTGCTCACCGACCGATGAGTGCTGCCCATGAGCCTCCCTCGGACGCTGGTACGTACTCGACCTCACTTGTTGGCGGCTCTTCATGCGCAGGCCGCCAGGATTCAGAACATCCGGACGCTCGTGCCGATTGTTCTCAGCTTCGAGTCACTTCATATGCCCGGTGGCGTGACCTGGTGCTCCTCCCGCTGAGGCGTTACTGCCTCGACGACCACGTCCTCCAGGACGATTCTTCAATGGAGGTCTCCTGGATCAGCATTGACAGCCTGGTCCTATCCTGGATCTTTGGCTCCCTGTCGGAGGAGCTACAGGACAACGTCAGGCAGCGCGGTGGCGGCACTGCTCGACGGGCTTGGCTGATCCTTGAGCAGCGGTTTTTAGGGAACCGCGTGACTCGAGCCCTCCACATCAACTCTCAGTTCCAGAACACTGTCCAGGGTGACCGTTCTGTCTCCACCTACTGCCGGGAGATGAAGGGCATGGCGGATGCTCTATGTGACCTTGGCGAGCCGATCACTGACAGCGCTCTTGTTCTTTGGGTCCTTCAGGGCCTTAATGAGCGCTATTGTCACCTACGGACGTGGCTACTCTGACCGGATCCACTCCCTACCTTTGAGAAGGTATGGTCTGACCTTGAGCTTGAGGAGATCACTGCAGGAGGCTCTACTGGCTCCGGGTCTGCCACAACCTTTTATGGCTCTAAGAAGTCCCCTCGTCCAACCTTACCTGCTGGTGGTGGACCACCGTCACGACCACCTTCCACCCCAGGCACTCCTGCCAGCACTGGAGGTGGAAATCATCACCGCCGAGGCAAGCACGGCGGCCGTGGTGGAGGTAGCAGTGCAGGCGGCACTCCTACACCCACTACTCCGGCTACTGGTGGTAGTGGTGGTCCCGGCCGGGGAGGTGCACCCTAGCCCACATCCTACAACCCGTGGACTGGCCAGATCTACATGTGGCTTGGGCTGTCTCCGGGTTCTCAGCCTCCACGACCACCACGTCCCCAGCCGGCGTTCATAGCCACCCCGGGCTACAATGGATCAGCCTACAGTGCTGGTGGGCCGCTGACTCAGGCCTACGGTGGGCCTGACTACCTTTCTGGCGGACAGTCAGCCTCGACCTACGGAGGCACCGACTATCCTATTGGGTACTCGGAGTTGTAGGCACATCTCCAGGATCCACCCTCGACGTGGGATCGACAGTCGCTGGCTTCTTCCTTCAGCACCATGCACCTTACTCCACCAGGCGCTGACTGGATAGTCGATTCCGGAGTGTCATACCATACCACCCCAAATGTTGGTATACTCTATTCCACCCACCCTCCCAATCCCTCTTTTCCTTCATCTATCGTTGTTGGGAATGGGTCTGTTCTTCAGGTCACCTCAGTAGGTGATTCCGGTCTTCCGGGTTCTTTCCAACTTAAAAACATTCTTGTCGCTCCGGATATCATTCAAAACTTGCTTTCTGTCCGTTGTTTTACCACTGAAGACAATGTTTCCATTGAGTTTGATCCATTGGGTTTGTTTGTGAAGGATCTTTCTACCCGATGACCTCTTTTTCAATTTGATAGCTCGGAGCCCCTATACACACTTCGACTTCCTACTTCCACTGCATCACCTCCTTTTGCTTTGACTACGACAGCTTCATCCACCATTTGGCATCGCCGGCTTGGCCACCCTGGTGCAGATGCTATGTCGAAGTTGTCTAGGAGTTCTGTTATCTCATGTTCTAGGGCCACACATGACTCCCTATGTCACGCTTGTCAGCTTGGTCGCCATGTTCGGCTTCCTCTTCCCACTTCTGGGACTCATGTTGAGCATGTTTTTGATCTTATACATTGTGATTTGTGGACATCACCCATTACCAGTGTATCGGGCTTTAATTATTACTTGGTAATCATTGATGATTTCTCTCACTTAACCTGGACTTTTCCATTACGATTGAAGTATGAGACTTTCATTACTCTTTCTTACTTCTTCGTTTGGATTTCCACTCAGTTTGGGCGCACCATCCGAGTTGTCCAGTGCGATAACGGACGCGAGTTCGATAACTCTACGTTTCGTAACTTTCTCTCCGCACATGGGGTATAGCTACGCATGTCTTGTCCGTATACCTCTCCTCAAAACGGCAAGGCAGAGCGCATGGTTCGCACCACCAATGATGTCATGTGCTCCCTGATGTTCTAGGCATCTGTTCCAGCCCGATACTGGGTGGAGGTTCTCCATACTGCCACACTTCTGATTAATCATCTTCCTACCAAGGCGATTCGTGCCACTACCCCCTACTTTGCTCTATATGGCACCGATCCTCTTTACGATCACCTTCGAGTTTTCAGGTGCGCTTGCTACCCTAACCTTTCCGCCACTGCCCCGCATAAGATTGCGCCCTGCTCGACACGGTGTGTTTTTCTCGGGTATTCCCTTGATCATAAGGGGTACCGGTGCTTAGATCTCACTACTCACCGCCTTTTGATCTCTCGCCACGTCGTCTTCGACGAGTCCTCCTTTCCTTTCTCCACCACCTCTTCCGGTTCCACCACAGAGCTGGATTCTCTTTTTCCTACTGACCCCGAGGCTGCTCCCCAGCTGCCTTGGCCTCTTTCTTCTGCAGGTTTGACACACGCTACGCCTCAGATGCCCCCGCCGTCACCTGTTGCACCACGTGCAGCACCGACGTCTCCGACGTCACCTGCTGCGCCTCGGGTGACCCCTACGTCACCAGCTGCGCCACGCGCGGCCTCGGCTTCCCCGACGTCACCTGTTGTACCTCAGGTAGCCCCAACGTCACCAGTTGCGTCACGCGTGACATAGACGTCTCTGGCATCGCCTGCTGCGCCTCGGGTGACCCCTACGTCACCTGCTGCGCCACGCGCGGCCTCAGCTTCCCCGACGTCACCTGTAGCGAGCCCAACGTCACTAGACGCACCAGGCGCAGCACCGACGATGACTTCTCGCTTCGCCAACCCCGCACTTGTCTTCCAGCGACGAGCACGGGAGGGGGTCCCTACTCCAGCTGTGCCACACGCGGCCTCGAGACCCACTCTCGTCTACCCACTACGAGAGAAGGTTGTTGTACCCGAGCGACCGGTGTACAACCCTCCTCTTCTCCACAGGGATCCTGGTCATGTCCACCCGATGGTGACTCGACGTGCGTCTGGGAGTCTCCGGCCGGTTGAGCGCTTCGCCGGAGCTGCTTTTTCATCGACGACTTCTCCACCGATCGACTCTTCTTCGATCTCACCTATACCTACTTCTGTGCGTAGCGCCCTCGCCGACCCTCACTGGCGCCGCGCTATGGAGGAAGAGTATGAGGCCCTATTTGCCAACCGGACCTGGGACCTGGTTCCCCGCCCCGGTCGTGGCAATGTTGTCACGGGCAAGTGGGTGTTCAAACATAAGAAGAAGGCGGACGGTCCCTTGGAGAGGTACAAGGCTCGTTGGGTACTTCGGGGCTTCACTCAGCGCCGTGGAGTCGACTACGACGAGACTTTCAGCCCAGTGGTGAAGCCGATGACGGTTCGTACCGTTCTGTCGCTGGCTCTCTCGCGTTCTTGGCCCGTCCACTAGTTGGACGTCAAGAATGCCTTCCTCCACGGTACACTGACTGAGACGGTGTACTGCAGTCAACCGATAGGATTTGTTGATTCAGCTCACCCAGACATGGTCTCTAAGCTGAACAAATCTCTGTACGGTATGAAGAAGGAACCGAGAGCCTGGTATAGCTGGTTCGCCTCCTTCTTAGTCTCACAGGGGTTCGTCGAAGCTAAGTCGGACACTTCGTTGTTTGTCTATCGACGTGGCAGTGACACTGCTTACCTTCTACTGTATATCGATGACATTGTACTCACAACGTCCAGTCCGACTCTTCTTCGGCGCACTATTTCTGCTTTACAGTAGGAGTTCGCTATGAAGGACCTGGACCGCCTCCACCACTTCCTGGGTATTGCGGTCGAGGACCGACCAGGCGGCTTATTCCTTCACCAGCGACAGTACTGCCTGGATATCCTCCAGCGAGCGGGCATGGCTGAGTGCAAGCCGTGCTCCACTCCAGTGGATACTCAGGTGAAGCTCTCCGCTACCAATGGGACACCCGTCACTGACCCCACTACTTAGAGGAGTCTTGCAGGTGCTCTTCAGTACCTCACCTTCACCAGGCCGCATATCTCCTATGCGGTTCAGCAGGTGTGCCTCCACATGCATGACCCGAGGGAGTCGCACCTCACCGCCGTGAAGCAGATTCTTTGGTACCTACGAGGCACCCTCGACTACGACCTCCTCATTCGACGTGACGCGACCTCCGAGCTGGTCGTGTACACCGACGCTGACTGGGCAGGCTGCCCGGACACTCGCCGGTCTACCTCTAAGTATGTCATCTTCCTGGGCGGTAACCTCGTCTCCTGGTCCTCGAAGAGACAACCCGTGGTGTCGCGTTCGAGTGCTGAGGTCGAGTATCGCGGCGTGGCTAACAGCGTGGCTCAGGCTTCCTGGCTTCAGCAGCTGCTTCAGGAGCTCCACACTCCCGTCGCTAGGAGCACCCTGATCTACTGCGACAACGTCAGCGCCATGTACCTCTCCACCAACCCGGTCCAGCATTAGCGCACAAAGCATGTGGAGATTGACCTCCATTTTGTTCGTGAGCGGGTTACACGTGGCGAGGTTCGGGTACACCATGTCCCGATGACGACGCAGTTCGCCGACATCTTCACGAAGGGCCTCCCGTCATCGGTGTTCTCTGAGTTTTGGTCTAGTCTCAACATCCGCAGTGGCTAGATGTTGTGACTGCGGGGGAGGGGGGAGGGTGTTAGACTCTGTAATTGTGTGGCTAATACAGGGGTAATTTAGTCATTAGTGAGAGATTAGAGTTAGAGGTAGTTTAGTCTTTTCTCCTAACCTAATCTCTCTATATAATAGACTCTATACCCTCATTATCTTAATCATCTAATACAGGCTCTATTAGCCCTCTAATACCAGGGAATTATTAAACGTGCTCCACGCTCTGTCCAGCTACAGGCGTGGCTACCGCGTGGCCGCTACAATATTGCATAAGTGCTCGTCCTATGCTTGTCGTTTCCGAACAGCGTCCGCGGCTCTCCCATGCTGGAGACACGACATGCTCCGGCCCACCGATAAAAGCAGGACGCGTTGAACTCTTCCACGTGCTCATATTCGTTTAAGTCACATGTCCAGATTTAATGTTTATTAATTTAAATTTAAACTAATTAATATTAAATAATTTAAAACGTAGTAAGGAGCTGGAAGAACGGCGTCTTGAGAAAGTAACGTTCAAAGGCTACCGTGATACCAAAACCCAGCTAGGTCGTTTCAAGAACCAGGGCAACGTACTCCCACGTAAAGAGGGACTACAAACTTGCGATTAGTGATTAGCTTGGCCACACGAACCAGATCTTAGCACAGTGGATTATTAGCACTTGTATAATAGCACGGCCTGGACAGAGGTCTAGGTAACTAAATAGAGTCCAAGCAACAACCAAAAACATAAACAACGATGATATTCTCTCTGTTTTAAAATAAGTAACCCTGAATAGTTTAAAATAAATAAGCTGAGCGTCCGTTGCGGTTTGGCTTCAACCTGGACACGGTCCATCGGTTCAGGAAGAAAAGGGCCCGCACGTCTAGGAGAGGAAGAAAAGGGCCCCCACGTGAAATTTGATCTGTGCAGTCGGCCATTGACTTGTCAGTGTGGCGAGGCTGCGTGCCCTCCACTCGAACCTTCGCGGAGGTATGGCTGCTGCGGAGGGCGACTCAGGCGAGGACGCAATCATTGACGAGATTCAGCGGCCAGACCTGACCGCCAAGGGCAACTAACGCCATCGAGTGGTCAATTTCCCCAATAAATAGATTGTGATATTCTAGAAGGCGATGGATCTTGCCTGGCCCGCGCCGGCGCCGTCTCCGTCTCGGTCGATCTTGGTCCGCAAGCCAAGCCAAGCCGTGTGTACGGAGTTCGGCCTTCTAGAGCTTCTAGCCACCGAGCCGAGCCGAGCCGAGCCGCGCCGCGCGTGATGGCAGCGAAGCGAGATGGTAGTAGTATGCTTGTCTCGTCGTCCGACGCGATCGATCGACAGCAGATCAAGAATTCTCCTGGGGGACGTCCGTCCGGTCCTCGTTAACCTCGAGGCAGCGGGTGGGAGGCGGCAACCCACCCAGATCCAGAGGTGGTGGGCCCACAGTTCAGTGACGGAATAACGCCATGCAGCGTTTGCTCCTTGCCACGTGGAGGGAGCAGAGACCACGGGGATGGGCCCATGCATGCATGCGGCCTGCTTCGCCTGCCGCCGTACTCGGTTGTCGGGTGGAGAGGATCCCAGGCGAAGGCAAAGCCAGCAGCAACCAACGTCGCCCGGAGAACCAAAGAAGTAAACACTTTGCATCTTAATTAATAAAATTCAGGTAGGAGCCACCCCTCCCGTCGATCTCCCTAAAAAAAGAAAAACAATAACGAACTTCTCCGTAACATCTCATGCCACAACAATTAACAAACTGTATTCTTCTGGTCGACTTGATTGTTTCTCGATCCGAAATATCAAACAGATAATTAATATTTTCTTTAATTTAAATTATTTGATACTGATTAGTTCAAAACTAAACTAGCAAGCATCAAATAATTTAAAATGAATATAGAGGACTTGGTTCCGTCGATGCAGCTGGTCATGTCATCGCGGTCAGCTCAGCTACCACAAATCCAACAACCACCGGAGCACGTGTTTACTTAGCTAGCTTGGGATTCAATTATCCGAGCCCATCGTTTCGCCCGCGCCGCAAGTCCGTGGGACGACCCAGGGACGCTACATGCGTCACCGTCGACCGGCAGCTGGACCTCAAGTTTGTTTCCACTGCATGCTCATGGACCCCAAGTTTATTACCGATGCATACCCTGAACATTATTTGACATTGTCTCTACAGCAGCCCACAGGCCGTTCTATTTTCCAGCATCACGCTGGAACTTAGAAACTAGCAACCGGGTGTTTTGTTGTACGAAACCTGGTTTTCTACGTGCGTGTTAGTAGCAGATTGTAACCATGTCTTTCATTAACAAAGGTATCGCCCCGTTCGATTTTTTTAAAGAAACCTGTCATCCAGACGTTAGGAAGATGAAATTCTACAGTGTCATCACTCACGTAGGATAAATAAGGGCCCAAAGTAGAATCACTTTCAGCTACAAAACCGCTCATCTTCAGCGAATCTAGTTCCCGATAAGAATCAATTCCAGAGAAGAACTACCAAAGAGGCCCCAACGCTATCTTATTTTCATAGTTTTACTAGCATATCGAACTTGTCTGGAGCAGTCTGTTGATACTACTAGTCTTGTTCATGATTATTTATGTACTGAAGAAATTCGAATAGAATGTTCCTATTTCTGAAACTTAGAGACCTAATTGTTACAATGATCATTTTTTGTTATAGCATGTTCTTTTTGTTACTTGTAAAAGAAAAAAAAAATAGGTAGAGAGCTCTCCTGCGGGTTCGCTCAAAAAACAAGTTACATTGACCATTTTGTTCCTCATAATAGAGGAATCCTTTTCTTTTGGTGCTATATCCTTAGAACATCTAGGTCAGACAACTATTCCATGAAGCTCGTAACATGGGTTTCAATTGAAGCGACAAGTTGTGCCCAATTAAACTAAGATGAGAACCGAAGTCTGCTGCCGCTATGCCGGCAAGTTGGTTCCTGAAGGGGCTAATCTGCGCAAGAAGATGCAAGAGGGGAGAAATAGAAGACGCAAGATGATTCTTCAAGGATCCATGCTGCTGCAATTCAGCCAACTAATTGCTTACCGTTTGGCCTGAGTATTGAGGACCCGATGAAAAGCGCTACGTCTTGACTGATGATTGTGCAAGGTTACATGCCAATTAGTAGTATTACTCATGGACAATTATTGTAGACAGCACTCTGGCGTCCTCATAGACAGCACTCTGTAGACTGCACATAGTAAATCGATACCGTTCCATCATGCATCTTGGGGCAACTACGACAGACATCTCAAGCTGAGGTTTTGAAGTAGGAAGAACACAAAGAGGAAACTGCAGTGTCCAGGGATAAACACAAATATGAACAACGCAGATTCCCAAGTAGCTGTCCGATGGAAAAAACTGGTATCCTAGACTAATCAGTTAAAATCTATTCTTCCAGTAAAGAAAAGTTTATTCCTCTGGAAACAGGATGTCGTGGTAGACTGCAGTTAACGAACAGAAGTCTTAACCTCAAATGCATGCTAGGTTTCCCCAAAGTTCTCGAATCTTCCCCGTATATTTTTTCCAAAATACAAAATTATTGTATCATATTGTAGTCTGGTGAAATCATGACCAATAGCAAATCCGGTCAAGTCAGACACTCAACAGATAAGTTTTACAGCTTCTGTTCCAGAAACAAGTGTATCTTCTATGAATGGAATGGTCTTCCATACTTTCAATCCTAGCGGCAGTTGGTCATTCCCAGAACCTGCAACATGCACAAGCAATTACTGAAAGAATAAGGTGAAAAGATGTCCACAAACTGATATACCAAGTGCAAACCTGAAATTCTTGATTCATCCTCTATACATGCTGCCATGTAATGAGAATTATTTAGCTCTGCAAGTGCAAACTGCCAATTCTCGGACAACTTCTCACAATTAGAGTTGGGATCCTGGAATACTTTTTGTACCTGGCAAGTCAGTGGGAAAAGAAAAGACCTATCAGAACAGGTACCTCCTGAGTTACAATAATATTCCTTATTAAGCTGCATCCAAAACAAATCAATTCTAAATGCACACAAATACATTTAGAATCCCTTTGGGCAACATGCATTAAAATCCCTTTGTTGCGATGCATTTGTAGCCACACAACAAGAGATCGAGTCCAGAATGATAACATACGAGACAGTAGGGGTAGCACCAATTAAGAAAAAAGCTTGTCCAACAACATAGTTTGAGATGGTTTAGACATGTCCAATGAAGGCCTCCTATAAGACGTCCAGATAATATGAAGTCCACTGCAATCGTGTAAAAATCCCTTCTAGACCACACGGTCTTCATCCTACGGTGACTGTGTTTTTACACTTAAACCCTCCCACCTGGCAACATAAGTTAAAAAAATAAAGTGTAAAGGTGGAAGGGTTTAAGTGTAAAAACACAGTCCTCGTAGGATGAAAATCGTGTGGTTTATGAGTGATTTTTGCACGATTGTAATCAAAGAGCTGTTTGCATTCTAGTTGTTCCTTAACAATTGTAACGACTAGAATACAAACACCCCTCCAGTGCAATCGTGCAAAAATCACTCCTAGACCAATCTTCATTCTACGGTGACCGTGTTTTTTTACACTTAAACCTTCCCATCTGACAACATAAGTTGAAAAAAGTAAATTGTGAATATGTGAGGGTTTAAGTGTAAAAAGACAATCACTGTAGGATGAAGATTGTGTGGTCTAGATGAGATTTTTGCACGATTGCAGCAGAGTACTGTTTGCATTCTAGTCGTTCCCATAGAGAGGTAGAGGGTAGAGCGGAAGAACAAACTTGAGTTGGGAGGAGTCTACAAAGGAAGACATGAAGAATTGGAATATCATTAATGAGCTAGCCATAGTGTGGAAACTAGCAATAAACGTGACAAAAACTTAATTTGGCTTCCCCTTTTTTACCATAACCCTCTACCTTTTTTGTTCTTCCTTTCGTTTGTCTCTTTTATTGGTTGGTACTTGTTGGTTTCATCTCTAGCCTACCCAACTTGTTTCGAATTAAAGGCTTTGTTGTTGTAGCCAATATTGTTCTAGTCTCCGCACATCTCACATGTTGGGAGTTAACTACACACCTTTGGGCCAAATGATGTAAGATTATTTGACAATTTTATTCTTGTCCCCACCTATCTCACACGTTAGAACTTACCCAATCTAAATTGGACGATACAGAAAACCGCTCATGGGATGTTTTGAAAAGCACCTCAACTACCCCTAGAAACTCACCCCACTATACCAATTCAGGGCTTGACTTTTCATCTCCCCTACAACTTGGCCAAATCAACCAGTACCTATCAAGGGAAGTGAGCCTCAAAAGATTTGTTTGGCAATTTTTTTCCTAAAAAAAGGGCAGGCCGGTGCATGTAGCTCCCACTTGCGCAGTCTTTTGTATGCAGCCTTTCTCTGCATTTTTGTAAGAGACTATTTCCAGCCTTTTTTAAAAGGGAAGTTCTATAGGACGGTGATCAGACCCGCGATGCTCTATGGGGCGGAATGTTGGCCAACTAAACGGCAACATGTCCAACAAATGAGTGTCGCAGAGATGCGAATGCTACGGTGGATGTGCGGGCACACGAGAAGAGACCGAATAAGGAATGAGGCAATTCGTGATAAGGTAGGGGTGGCGCCGATTGAAGAGAAGTTAGTCCAACATCGACTTAGGTGGTTTGGACATATCCAACGGAGACCTCCAGAAGCACCGGTTAACAGTGGGATTTTAAGAGGTAGAGAAAATATTAGGAGGGGTAGAGGACGACCAAGGTTGACTTGGGAGGAGGCGGTAAAACGAGATTTGAGAGATTGGAATGTATCCAAAGACTTAGCTCATGATAGGACCGCATGGAAAGTAGCAATTCATGTGCCAGAATCGTAGTCTTGTTTTTTTTTCTTTTTCTTTTTTTCTTTTTTCTTTTCTCTTTTCTTTTCCTTTTTTCTTATTTCTTTTCTCTTTTTCCTTTTTCCTTTTTTCTTTTTTCTTTTTTTCTCTTTTTTTCTTTTTTCCTTGTTCTTATATCTCTTCCTATCTTTTACTTTATTGATATTGGGTTTCATGTCTAGCCGACCCCAACAGGCTTGGGATAAAGGCTTGGTTGTTGTTGTTGTTGTTGTACTGTTTCCAGCCTTTTTCTACCACAAAATTATGTCAACAACATAGTTTGGGAAGATCCCTCAACAGGTGGCACATATTGACTATGATAAAACAGAAAATATAGAAAGCTGCATACCACAGAAATTTGAATTCTGTTATTTGCTGCCAATATGATTGAAAACTTGTTGAAAGGAGCACCTGAAAATCCTCTTCCAAGAGCCTTTACGTACGCTTCCTACACACACAAGATGATAATATTAGATAATCCATGTAAGGAGCATCATAGCACAAAATCATTATTGTTAGTCTCTGCCATATATGGGAAAAGGTAACCAAGGCATCGAGATAGATTCAAATGAATTAGATCAAAGGCGATTGGGGAGGTTATAGATCCTTGATAAATAATTTCTTTATTTGTGTGGGCATTATTCATACCCTCACATTTCCTTAAATCTGGTACATCCAAACCTCATTCAATAGCTCATGTCGACAGTTCACAACTTATCATGACAATAGTATCGCCCTAAATACTTGTGTTTCTTGAATAAAGGACAATGAAGTTAGTCCTAGCATGATTTAAGTAGTAGGGGCAGGAATCAGTTAAACTCCGCCTATGTTGTAATGACATAGCCGGTCCCAAGCCCGGGTAAAGGAGGAGGGGGTTGTGATAGGCTTGACGAGCCAACAACTACACTTAGCCATTCTCATGGAAATGAAACCCAATAGAAATTCGTTGGGGCGTAACCCTCTTAGCGACGCGCCATATCGGAACCCGGGTATGGTGTTATGTGAGCAAGGGCCGGGTCGTCACCGCCTTAGTGGCGCGCCATATCGGAACCCGGATATGGTGTTAAATGAGCAAGGACCGGATTGCCACCACCTTAGTGGCGCGCTACATCATCGCCCGGATGTAGTGATAAGTGAGCAAGAGTCTTTGCATTTTACTCGACGGGTGCAAAGCGTAAGGAAGCTAGCCGAGGAACATAGATTTCAGGTGGGTAGTTGGAATGTAGGATACTTGACGGGGAAGCTACGTGAGTTAGTAGATATTGCCATTAGGAGACGAGTAAATATCCTTTGTGTACAAGAGACTAGATGGGCGGGTCAAAAGGCGAGAGAAGTCGAGAATACCGGTTTCAAGCTTTGTTATTCTGGTTCGGCTGGGACTAGGAATGGCGTAGGTGTTCTAATAGATAAGAGTCTTAAAGATGGAGTAGTGGATGTTCGAAGACGAGGGGATAGGATCATCTTAATCAAGATAGTAATTGGGGACATTGTCTTGAACGTCATTAGTGCTTATGCCCCACAAGTTGGGCTCAACATGAGTGCTAAGAGGCGATTTTGGGAGGACTTGGAGGATATGGTTAGTAGTGTACCGATAACCGAGAAACTCCTCATAGGGGGAGATCTCAATAGTCATGTGGGTGCAACTAACCTAGAATTTGAGGGAGTACATGGAGGTTTTGGACGCGGCGATAGAAATCAAGAGGGTAAGGACATCCTAGACTTTGCCGTAGCCTATGATCTGTTGATAGCTAACACCCTATTTAGGAAGAGGCAATCTCACCTAGTGACCTTTAGTAGTGCCCAACACTCTAGCAAGATTGACTTTGTCCTCACTAGGAGAAATGATAGACGGGAGTGTCTAGATTATAAGGTGATCCCGGGGGAGTGTGCTGTGACACAACATAAGCTTGTGGTAGCTGACTTTCGTTTCCATACATGTTCTTTACGGGACAAAGGTGTCAAAATCACAAGAACAAAGTGGTGGAAGTTGAAGGGAGAATCACAAGAATCCTTTAAAAATAGGGTGATCACAGAAGGACCCTGGCAGAAAATAGAGATGCAGATAGTATGTGGATGAAGATGGCAACTTGCATTAGGAAGGTAGCTAGTGAGGTGTTCGGTGTGACAAAGGGAAAGAAACTTGTAGATAAAGACACTTGGTGGTGGAATGAGGATGTACAAAAGGCCATTAAGGAGAAGAAGGAGTGTTACAAGAGTTGGCATAATGATAGAAGCGCAAACAACATGCTTAAGTACAAAGAGGCTAAGAAGAATGCAAGGCGGATTGTGAGTAAGGCAAGAGGACATGCCTATGATAAGTTATATGAGAGACTAGAGACAAAAGAAGATGAAAAGGACATATACAAGGTAGCAAAAATCCGCGAGAGAAAGATGAGGGATCTCAATCAAGTTAAATGCATCAAAGATGAGACTGACCGCATTCTAGTGAAGGATGAAGAGATTAAGAATAGATGGCGTGATTACTTTAATGGGCTATTCAATGATGGGAATGGGAGCACTATGGTTGAGTTGGATGACTCTTTTGATGACTCCAATAGGCGGTTCGTGCGGAGGATACAAGAGTTTGAGGTTAAGGAGGCCTTAAAAAGGATGAAAAGAGGAAAGGCCCTCGGCCCTGACGATGTCCCTATTGAGGTGTGGAGATGTCTTGGGGACGTGGCAATAGTATGGCTCACAAAGCTATTCAACCACATTTTTCGGTCAAACAAGATGCCTGAAGAATGGAGGAAAAGTATATTAGTACCTATCTTCAAAAATAAAGTAGATATTCAAAGTTGTACTAATTATCGAGGTATTAAGCTTATGAGTCATACTATGAAGCTTTGGGAGAGAGTGATTGAACACCGTCTGAGGAAAGTGACCAATGTCACTAAAAACCAGTTTGGTTTTATGCCTGGCAGGTCTACAATGGAGGCGATTTTTCTTGCTTCGTCAGCTTATGGAGAGATATAGGGAGCAGAAGAAGGACTTGCATATGGTGTTCATCGACTTGGAGAAGGCGTACGACAAGATACCAAGGTCAGTCATGTGGTGGGCACTAGAGAAACATAAAGTGCCAACAAAGTACATTACCCTTATCAAGGATATGTACAATAATGTTAGGACAAGTGTGCGCGTAAGTGATAGTGAGACTGATGCATTTCCTATCACAGTTAGGACTACATCAAGGATCAACTTTGAGCCCATACATCTTTTCCTTGGTGATGGATGAGGTGTCGAAGGATATACAAGGGGATATCCCTTGGTGCATGCTCTTTGCTGATGATGTAGTGCTGGTAGATGAAACTAGAGATGGTGTTGATAAGAAATTAGAGTTATGGAGACAAACCTTAGAGTCCAAGGGGTTTAAACTTAGTAGGACCAAAACCGAGTATATGAGGTGTGACTTTAGTGGTGTTGGTCGTGAAGAGCGAAATGTTAGTCTACAAGGACAAATAGTACCTAGAAGAGACTCTTTCCGATACTTAGGATCAATGTTACAAAGCAATGGCGATATTGATGAGGATGTTTGCCACAGGATCAAGGTAGGGTGGATGAAATGGCGACAAGCCTCTGGAATCCTATGTGATAGGAAAGTCCAACAAAATCTAAAAGGGAAGTTCTATAGGACGGTGATCAGACCCGCGATGCTTTATGGGGCGGAATGTTGGCCAACTAAACGGCAACATGTCCAAAAAATGAGTGTCGCAGAGATGCGCATGCTACGGTGGATGTGCGGGCACACGAGAAGAGACCGAATAAGGAATGAGGCGATTCGTGATAAGGTAGGGGTGGCGCCGATTGAAGAGAAGTTAGTTCAACATCGATTTAGGTGGTTTGGACATATCCAACAGAGACCTCCAGAAGCACCGGTTAACAGTGGGATTTTAAGAGGTAGAGAAAATATTAGGAGGGGTAGAGGACGACCAAGGTTGACCTAGGAGGAGGCGGTAAAACGAGATTTGAGAGATTGGAATGTATCCAGAGACTTAGCTCATGATAGGACCACATGGAAAGTAGCAATTCATGTGCCAGAATCGTAGTCTTGTTTTTTTCTTTTCTCTTTTTCTTTTCCTTTTTTCTTATTTCTTTTCTCTTTTCTCTTTTTCTTTTTTCTTTTTTTTTTCTTTCTTTTTTCTTTCTTTTTTTTCTTTTTTTTTCTTTTTTTCTTTTTTTCCTATTTTTTCTTTTTTCCTTGTTCTTATATCTCTTCCTCTCTTTTACTTCATTGATATTGGGTTTCATGTCTAGCCGACCCCAACAGGCTTGGGATAAAGGCTTGGTTGTTGTTGTTGTTGGGCAGGAATCAGTTAACAATCTCCAGAATTGCACGAGAAAAACACATTTACCCATCAAGGTTACAAAGAATGGTAAATAAATAAATAAATCAATGAATTGCATGAAGAAAAATATTAAGTATGGCAGCAAAGAAAGCATCACTAACTTTGAGAGTCCATAGTTTTATGAATTCCTTTTGTTGAGCATCAGGGTCTGGAATTTTAGCTAGGTAGTCAACTTCAGAAGGGGTGAAATAACGCCGAGCAAGAGACAAGACACTCTTGGCAGTCTTCCTTTTCTTCTCTTCAATGTCAATGCCAATCTAAGGAAGCAGAAAACAAGAAAAATCGATTAAATAAGTTCCACAGCAACAGATTTTGTGGACAGTTGTCTCTCACTTTAATAGCCAGGAGGGAAAAGGGACATACAGGAGTACCCATGGTTATACCACAGGCAATCAAAGAAGATGTGTGTGTAATATTAAAATGCAAAGGCCACTCCATCCTGGCATCACCTGATGGCCATAATATCTGATAAAATATGGCAACAAGAACACTCAATATAGCTTTAACTGCAGAATAGGTAGTATTGCAAACATTGTTTTCAAGTCGTCCGACTAATCGCGATTAGTCGTCCTTATCGCTCACTAGAGCACGATCAGGGTGTTCGACTCGATCAGGGCGATCAGAACTGAACTTAACTGCTGTTGCTTGTTTCTTTTATTTAGCCGTTGTTGTTTTTTATTGTCTGAATTGAACGTAATTGCTGAACTAAACTTAATTGCTGCAGTTTGTCTCTTTTATTTAGTCATTGCTGTTTTTTAATTATCTAAACTGAACTTAATTGCTGATGTTTGTCTCTTTTATTTAGCTATTGCTGTTTTTATTGCCTGTTGCTGATCTGAACTCTGTTTCCAAAAAAATTAACCATCTTTGTTTCTAATGTTGCTGAACCTAAAGTTCTAATGTTGCTGGAATAATGTTCTAATTCTACAGTGTGAGTATATTTTTCTCCAAACAGACTATTGACGGTTCCATCGTTTTTATTTATGATATTGAACAATTATGTGTAGTTTATGTCTGATCTGAATTCTAAAGTGTTCCATCTATGTGCTATTACTGGTACCATAGAATTATATATATGTATATATATACATATATGTGTTAATATATGTATCGACTAGAAACTTCTAAAGAAAAATCAGGATGACTTGGAGGTCGACTAGAGGTCGACTAGAGTCGACTAATCGCCCTAGTCGACGACTAATCGACCTAGTCGTCCTAGTCGCCCCTTAGGCGACTAGGGTCGATTAGGCGACTTAAAAACATTGATTGCAAAGCTTAACTTGTAAAATCTTACCTCAGGTTTGCCGAATTTGTTTTTCTTAAACTCAAACGATCTTGGATCAACTCTGCACTCTGTATCTAGTCTAGTCCAAACAAATTAGCAGCAAACATATCAATAATTCCATAGAGATATGTTCAGCACTATAACAAAACATAGGAACAAGGGTTTAGTGTTGCCATTATAAAGCGTCTAACTACGCTAAGTAACATGCTTAAAACTTCCATGAGGCAGGATGATTCTTCTGTTTCAAGGCTGATGTTATATGATAACTCCATTTTCTTACATTTTTCTGGAAAGTTGGCACACATGAACAAGGGATACAAAAAAAAGGACGTACCCAGTGCCGAAGGCTCCCACACATGTGGGGTCTGGGAAAGGGTTATTTCTAGACAGCCTTACCCCTGCTTTTGCAGAGAGGCTGGTTCGAACCCAAGACCTCAGGACACAAGTGAAGACACACTACCACTGCGCCAGATCCACCCTTCAAATGAACAAGGGATACAAATGAACTTAAATTTCAAAACTATTGTACCATGAGAACCAATATTCTCTGATGAGTGATGATCAATAAAAGAAGCCCAGAATACCCGGATAATTCCATGCATAGCTCAATCCCTTCATAACAATACATGTTATTATTACAGCCCAATCTCTTCGTAACAATATATATTATTACTTTCCAGAGATATAGTTTTCCAGGTAATAGTGAACACCTTCAAGTTTACAAAATTACGACTATACAGCCCAATATTTATTGCACAAAGGGTTAAACGGCCACCAAGTAAAACTTCTATGCACTGTTGGTCCTAGCCAATATACGCCAATGAATCAACATCTTCATTTTATTTCACATCACATAGGAAACCCCATAGCAAGAGTACAAAACAGGCTTTACTAGATGGTTGTAACAGGCATGAAAGACTGAAAGTTGAAATGCAACATAAAATCCAATTAATATATGATGGATCATACATCTCGATAAGGTGGTCCGGACCAATGCACGGGACAGCACAGCTCCTTTCTGTAACTTTTCCCCATTCATTGACAAAGCATTCTTCCTTTCAGAAGGGGAAAGGAGCTCCATGCACATCTTCAATTGGGTGGAATCATTCAACTCATCAGGCAAAAGATACCAAACATGCACCTCTCTGTGACAAAGTTGCTTGAATATTAGTCTTTGATGCCTTAACACAACATATACAGTTACAAGTAAGGATGATCAATGGTTCTCAAATGTAAAAAAACTCATTAAGTACAGCATTTCCCCAGTCCAAGTGACAAACTTTAAACAATAGCAGCTCAATTTACTTGGGCTTGCTGGTTTGCACTCCAGAAAAATACAATATTAGCATTATTTGGTCTTGCAAACCAAAATATAGTTTAGCTGGTGCCCACTATTTTTAGCATCAGAATTTAATGAAGAAAATATGCATCATCTAAGACTCACATTATGATAGACCTAGTATCATCATTCATCAGTGTTTAAAAAAGCGGCGCCTAGGCGCTGAGGGGTGCCCTAGCGTGTTGCTTACGTGAAAGTGACTACTATTAAGTGTCTGCACGCTTAAACGTTCGAAAGCGTGTTTTTGGCTGCTTTTGGCTGTGTTAGCCGCTTTTGGCCTCTTTCTCACTGATTGAAGTATTCATCCTTGTCAAAGTTAAAAATTTACAGTATATAATAGACTATATAGACTTGACTCTGCTTTTTGTGGAACTCCTAGAAACGTCTAGGCGCCAAGTGGAACTCCTCTCCTTGCTTTCCTCGACTATTTTTTAAACATCGGCTATCATACATTTTCAACAAATAGCAAATTATGAGCACATTACCATACATGCTCTAAATGGGATAATCAAAATTACCTTGGTTCAAGTTATCTAGTTTACTTGCAAAGTGAGATAAAATTATTGAGGTATGCTTCAAAGTGTTGGGGGTTTATAAAATGAGACACAAAGAATTCAAAAGAAGGGGCAAAAGTTGAAAAAAAATCATAAGAGAAAAATGTTAGTCCTAGTAGGACTCCCCTAGAGAGCCCTAGTAGAGTACGGCTCCTGTGTCGTCCCGCTATATATGTAACTCCATTGTGTGCAATACATCCATCTAATTTCTATTCTATCATGGTATACAGAGACGTCACGATCCGGTGATCGCTTCCGCTCCTAACCCTAACCATAACCACAACCGCTGCTACATTGTCGACGCTACAGTGCCAGCGCCATTATGCAAGTACCGATCAAGTACGACCACATGAAGACCTTCCTCATGCGCGCCACACTGTTCCCATCATTTAATGCTATTCGAGCGACCTCCTGCTTGAGAAAATTACCATGGCTGCGAAAGCCTCCTCTTCCACATCCAGGACATTATTTGCTACTTCAACTAGCAGGACTCCTACCGCCCCCCCCCCACTGGTCAACAAGTTGGAGGTACGGCTGAGTGGTGCCCCCCTCGACCAGTGGGTCGACATGCTCCTCCGGCAACATCACCTTCACCGGCTCTAGCCGCCGCCAGAACAAGAACAACAGAGATGACGCTCTCCGACAGTCCGTCTACAACCCATGGACCGACTAGGGATGGCAATCTCATCCAACGGGTTTTGCACCCAACAGGTGCGGGTGGGATTTTTCACCCGCGGGTCTAACCCGCACCTGACCCGACTTGTCGCGGATGCGGGTTTTGTTTTCCACCCGCGTGGTACCCGGCGGGTACCCGGAATAACTTATGTTTGTAACTTTAAAATCAAATTCGATTTGTTCTATAACTTATTTGTTCCATCTTGCTTATTGGAACCTATATTTACAATCTCTATAAGCAACTTAATATTTTTTGTTGCATTGTCATTCAAAACGGATGATTTTCGTTAAACCTGATTATTAAACGTTGTAGTATGTTCATGAGAAAAGTCAAACCTGACGGGCACTCGAGACCCGACGGTGCGGGTGTGGGTGCGAATTCTCACCCACTTTTGTTTCGGGTGGGTTTTTGCTCCACCCGACCCATTGCCATCCCTAGAACCGATAGCCTCTACATGTGGCCTGGACCACGGAGCTTCACAACATTGTCCACCGCAGCAGTAGTAGCACCCCGAAGGCCGCCCCGGGCCCCTTTTCCCATCACACCAGCAGACACTGCTGGCTCCTGCAGCCACATATGGGCACAGGTCGAGCCTCCCTTCAAGCTGGTGGGGACTCCCCTACAGCAACACCACCTCCTACCGCCCTCAATACAATATTCCTTGCCATCAGCCGCGTAGAACCTCGGGTCACCTTGGTCCAGTTCCTAGGACTAGTGTGGATTGGCTAACTCGTTTAGCACAATGACGTTTAATCCCCCTGCTGCTGTCACATATTAGATTGTAGACTCCGGTGCATCCAATCACGTGACACCTAATGCTAATAACATCTCCTTATTTTGAGCCCCTATTTCACCTCATCCTTCATCTATCATTGTTGGTAATGAGTCTACTTTTCCTGTCACATCAATAGGGAACATCTTGACATCATGTCCAAGCTAGCTACCTCTACCATCAGTTGGAATAAAACCACAGATGTTACACTTTGTTATGCATGTCACTTAGGTCGTCAAATCCATTTGTCCTTTCCCATTTTGTCATCTCGTGCTACCAAGAAGTTTGATCTAAGTCGTTATAATTTGTGGACCTCTCCAGTTGTGAGTGTGCCCGGTTACAAATACCACTTGGTCATTCTTGATGATTGCTCACATCATTCGTATACTTTCTCTGCGCATGAAGTCCGACACTTTTTCCACGCTAACAAATTTTTTCTCCTGTGTCCACCCAGTTTGGCTGCACCATCAAATGCATCCAGTGTGATAACGGGTGTGAGTTTGATAACCCAAGACCCAACCATGCGGTCTTTCTTCCTCCCCTAGAGTCTTAGTAGAGTATGACTCCTGGGACATTTCCCTATATATGTAGCCCCATTATATGCAACACATCCATCTAATTCATATTCTATTAGAAAATAACAAGAATAAGCAAGAAAACATGGTAGAAGTTCTAATCCAATAATCGGTGCTTTTACAGAGGGGATGTTCTCTAAGAAACTTTAAAGTCACCACTCAGAAACACAACTTCAGCTAAATGACAGTTATATTCCCTCAACAAAACATAAATATTCTGAGTTCAGCATATAGCAAGAGACTGGATAAACCACACTGATCCAGGCAGACAGAGGAAGAGCATAGCAGCAATTAGTGCGTTCTGGCAGATGAAAAAAATCGAAAATCCACAAATCACAACAGTTTACTCAAATTACCGACCAGTTGCTCTGGCCCAATTGCATCAACTTGTTCAGGCCGAGTTTGTAGCATGCCAATCAGGGAGGTTGATAAATCCCGAGACATTTCAGATGCTGAGAAATCTCCTACTCGCCAGATCACAATAACACACCGACACCAGTCAAAGTAGAGCGACAAATTCCAGACCCGACGATACATCAAAAATAATGCTCCATTGTTTCAATGTAAACCTGTGTTACCGCATAGAAATCTACTACCAGCGTCAAAGTACTTTGAACCTGATACTCAACAAGTCACTTGTCAGCCGTGCTTCCCAAGGAATTAACCACCAGCAACCAAACATTTTTCCCTCTCGAAACTGATCTATTCACAGCTCCTGACAGCTACTAGATCAGGGCAGGAAAGGGAAGAGCTAATGGAAGGACAAAGAGGGCGGTACCTCAGCGACTGGAGCGGCGGCGGCGACGGGAGCGAGGTGAAGAGGCGCCCGCCAGCGACCCCCGGAGTCCGGGGCGTAGGAGGCTGCCGCGGTGGGAGTGGCATCGCGCGGCGGAGGAAGCGGTTGCACATGCAGGCGGTCGCCTCCCCGCCGCCGGGGCCTGGTTTATAGGGTGCTCGCTGGTGGCAGATGGGAACGAGGCGCCGGCCGTCCCGGGCAGGCGTCATGATGGCGAAACCGATGGGCGGGCCTGGATTTTTAATAAAAAAACCCTAAGGTACCCAATCACATGTCACGTGCTCGTGCTCCCCAGATTTCTCGCCCTCCCTGCCACTGACACCCCGACCCACCTTACCGTTGCCGGCCTCCCTCCCCAGCGAACACCAGCCACGTCACACCGTCCTCCTCTCTCCTCCCTTCCCCTAGCCACCGTTTCAAATCGCTGCTGCACACGTCGCCCATTCGATCCATCCCCGTCAACCTCCATCCCCACCAGATCTCCACCCCTCTCCGCCTCTCCCACATGTCTTCGCGCTTCGATCTCCGTGTAAAACCCTAGCCCCTCGTCCCCAGATCCGCCGCCCTCTCCTCCTTGCTGCTTCCGCCGTCCACTGACCTCATTCCGTTCCAATGCAGGCCTCGTCGCAGCATCTGCAGCCGCCGCCGAGGTGAGGCCGTCTGTCTCTTGTGGTGTCGGTTCAGAGGTGGCTTGGCTGGCTCTGATGGCCGCGGGTTGCGTGCGTGTGTTACCTTTGTGTGCAGCGATGGGGGCGGTGGCGCGTTCGCGAACACGGGGAACCTGGAGCCCTGCGCGAGGTACCTCAACCAGACGCTCGTCACCTTCGGATTCCCGGCCTCGCTCGACCTCTTCGCCACCGATCCGGTCCGTTCTCCATCTTCCCCCACCTCCCGCTTACGCATCTCGGTTGTTCCGCCCTATTTGCTCCTGATTTTCGTTGGGTTTAGGGGATTTTTTGGGCTTACTAGGTCGCCTGTTTTCGTTATTTTTTCTTTCACGAATTCCCGAGGCTAACTTGTTGAATTCTCTAGAATCCCCCCTTAATCCGTTTTGCTACATAGCTCCTTTCTTTTTTCTTCTTTTCCTTTTGCGGTTTCTAGCGATATTATTGTCTTATCTGGGTAACTTTCAAACAAACTTCGCTCCCTGCTCGTTCATGACCTAGTATAAAAGTGATTGTCGAATATTATGCCGTTTCCTTCTATTTTATAATTTAGTTCTTCCGATGGACTGTTGCTACATAATACATTACGATTTTTTTAGACTCTGTGCTCGGTGGTAGAATGGAATGGCTGTGCTGCAGTCCATGGTTTTCTCTTGAAATTTCTGGTTATATTGTGCAGGTTTCCATTGCCAGGACATGCAACTGCATCTACGCACTGCTACAGCAGCGGCAGAGGGACATTGAATTCAGGGAGTCGACCAATGATCTGCGGCAGCGGTGAGCCTTTCCTCCACTATTTCCTTCATTTATGCCTCATTCAAGTGTGTGGTTAGTCCATGTTAGTTATGACGTCTTCTCCAGATCCTGATTGTAACCCAAATAAGTGAGACCGTACAATGTATAGTACTAGTTAGTAGTCATGCGTGTGGTTGTGTCTCTCAGATGACAACAGTGTTGTCGTTGATGTTTGCTTTTTTTAACCTTGAACATGATTACAATAGTTGGTGCCATCACTTTGTCATGTTAATAATGGCGAGCGTATAGATCAGGACTGCATCATGAAGCCTAAACATGCCTTCGTCCAGGGAAATCGCATGAAATCAATGTTTGCCGAAGTTTTGTTTCATAGACCCGTAAGTGAAAATTCCTGCAGTAACAAAGTGGACTTTTGTTGTTACTTGTGCTGCCAAATAATAACACATGGTAAATAATCTTGTGAGTGCAGTGTATTCAGATCTTAGCCCTTATTCTTATTGTAATGATCTAAAGTATCAAATAAGACCTATATCTCAGACAATGGCAATATGAGGCTTCACTGTATCAAATGAAGTTTAGTGTTCAGGTCTATAACTGTTTCTGAATTTTGGTTTGCATGCCCGAGAAGTTTTATAATTGATATACATTGCGCAAGTTTGATGTACATGAAATGCTGTTGTCCTTGACATCACGCCGTCTCAGATTTTCTTTCCTGTCAACACCACTTTCTGCCAGGAGCCAACTGCATCCCTACCTAAAGGGCATATTTTTCCTTGATCATCGGCATTCCTTTTCTATTCCAACAATGGTTCATATTATCCTTTTACTGTCTATTGATGTTGCGACTTTCATGCTACCATCTTTAGTTGTTTGATATATTGCCTGCTGCCAGTGTGGAACGTGTGTTATCTCCTAGTACTAGATTAGGTGCACCTAACAGCTAGATGACTTGTTCTATTTGTCATCATTCATTGCACCTGCATGGTACCACTCGTTCAGTGTATATCCCATCACAGCGATGATATGCTGCAGGGCGTTGTTTTGCCATGTGTGCCCGTATTTGATCTACATAGACATTAGTTTGTTAGCTGCTTCAACATTTATATTCATGCTATTTTGCCAAATGCTGGTTCATGGATCACTATGAGATGTATGGCTAATGGTTTCATGACTCATGTTACATAATGTTCAGTATGCAGTCTGATATTTCAAGACTAGAAGCCAAGATCGAAAGGATGGAGGCTCAATTAGCAGCAAAAGATAGAGAGCTAGCCACTCTTACTAGAACGGTACATTCATATACAAATTCCTGTTTGAATGCTTGACTGATTTTGGAATTCTAAATTTCTTTTAAATTACCAGGAGGCCAAAAACACTGCAGCTTTGAAAGCTCAGGTTGATAAGCTGCAGCAGGAACGTGATGAATTTCAGAAAATGGTTATCGGGAATCAGGTTAGATTGTCTTAATTTACTCCATTCCTTTGAAAGACCGCCTTTCTTGATTTCTCTTGTTGTGAAGGGCAAAACCACTATGATTTGGACCTATCCTGAATTCCTGATGTGATATCATTCTGTTGCAAGCAAGTACGGACCCAACAATTACATGAAATGAAGAAGAGGGAGAAGGAATACATAAAATTGCAGGCAAGTGTTTTGAATTTTTTTAACGATTTGTTAACATAGCCTAGTGGTAAAGCCCTGGCGCAGTGGTAAATCTGTTCCTTTGTGACCATGAGGTCACGGGTTCGAGTCCTAGAAACAACTTCTTGTAAAAATGCAGGGAAAGACTGTAGAAAAGACCCAAAGTGGGTCGGGCCCTTCCTTGGACCCTGTGCAAGTGGGAGCTACATGCACTGGGCTGCCCTTTTGTTAACAGGCATAGCCTAGCGATGTTGAGTCTAGATACTGAGGTTAGGGGTGGTGGCAGCTAGTCTTTTTATTCTATTTGTATCTCTTTGGAAATGGAGATGTGACTTTCCATTAAAAATAGTGTAAAGATGAAATTGGAGGAGTAACCAGTGGGTGTCCCTGCTTCTGTGTTGCAGGAGAGGCTAAATCAGGTATTGATGGAAAAGAAAAAGGAATCATCTCGTTCAGGAATGGAAATAATGAACTTGCTGCAGGTGATGTGCTTATGAAAGTGGTATCGTATATACTAGTACCTTATTAAGACGCTTTTGTTTGATGATTCAGTTAATTTAACAGAAAGAAGGACGGCAACGTGGAACATGGACTGGAAAAAAGAATGAGAATGATTACTACAAAATGATTGTAAGCAGTAATGTATTTTTTGGAACATGCACCTGATTGAATATATTCTTAAAATATTGAGTGCACATTCAGGTTGATGCATATGAGGTGAAAAAGCAAGAACTCGTGCAAGAGAATGCTGATTTAAGGGCACTGTTACGATCAATGCAGGTACTAGCATTGTAACATCTCACGTTTGACTCAAGTCTGTAATGACTCTGTATATATGTCAGTATTCCATATTGTTGCTTGCATCTTGCCCAGATATCCAGTCTTCAGAGTAAATTTCACAAAACTATAGAAAGGTTGACCAAACTATAATAAATTTAAAGTAGGACTTCATCACTAGATTACAGATCTATCATAAAATTATATTTTTTAGGGAATTGGTCTCAATGCCATAAATTTTAATGAGAAATTTAATGTAAATCTATGAATCTAAGGGGCACGAGATCTTCAATTTTAAGTGAAGCCTAGTTATTGAATAGGTAGCTAGAAAGTCAGAATCCCCCAATATCTCTATCTTCTGCAATTTGTCACTGAATACGTAACCCTTTGATCTAGTCCTTTAAATACGTAACTTTTGTGATATTTTGATCTATCTAGTAGTTTTCCAAATTTACACATCCTGTAGGTATTTTATGACGTACCATAAGTATTATTCTTAGTTTGTTGGTAAGCCTTGAAAAAGATGTAGCTATTTTTATAGTTTTGCTTTTGTTTACAACTCTGTGCTGTTGTTTTACGGGCCAAACTAGTGGGGTAACATTAGTTCATTGGTTCTGCTTATAAAGTATTTAGTGTGTGTGTTGATCTGAGTGAAAATGGTTTGTTTCAGATGGATATGCGTGAGTTCCTCAATGCTCCAAATGGATTGTCACAGCCTACTGTTGCAGCCAATGGGAAAAAGGAGGGAGGGTCACCTCAGTCCCCACTTGGTGGTAAGACGGTATGTATGATTAAACTTCTGTACATATTTCATTAATGTTGGTTTCATATTTCAGAGTTCACATGGTTCTGTCACTTTATGAAATCACATTATTTCTTCTGTTGGCTTCATTGGACTTGGGCAATGACTCGTTGTGCTTCCACCTGGCAGGATGTCTTCGACTTGCCTTTTCACATGGCCAGAGATCAGATAGAAGAGAGCTTGCGAACAAAGATGGCTTCAATAAAGGTAGGGACTCTGAACTGGCTTATAGCAACTAGCAACTAATGTTAATTGGTAATTATTAATCTCATGGAATCAGTGGCCTCAACCAGGTAGCATTTTCTTTTAATCAGTTTACCCATTCCCATTACTATGTAGGCACGAATGACACAACTTCAAGATGCTCAGAAAGATGCTGAAGTGACATCTGAGGCTACTGACCGTGAGCTTGAGCTTGAAGCTCAGCTGGTTGAAGCTAGAAGCATAATTCAAGAGCAGGTTTGTGGTTCCTTTTGATCATCACTTTGGAGTGACCATGATCTTGTACATGGTAGCTTGTTAAACCGTGCCATATGGATTCCAGTACCGTTTGCTGTTTTGCATGTAGCTTTGACAATCAGTAATTAGACTCCTGACTAACCTACATTTGGGGATTGGATGTGCAGGCATCCATCATGTCAAAGCACTTCACGAAGTCGGATAAACCAAGGTGATTTGATACATATTTTTGCACTAGTTATCTTCTGTTCACTCCGCATAAAAAATTCTTTCAATTTACTGACTACGCAAAAGCAGGAGGCTAAGTGGTCTGGATGGTGAGCGCGAGGCGTCAGCTGAGGCATGAAACATGTCTGTAGAACTTGATGCATGATTCAGGATAATGCTGCCTGCACGCTAGCCCAGATTCTAGGTGCTGTCTGTGTAGTATGATGTGCAGGAGCATGTCCTCCAGCATGGCTAACCTGGTCACCTCCAATTAGTTTACATGTAGCATATATGTAATCCACCTTATGAAGGACAGTAACGTAAGTGGACCTTTTGGACACCTTAGGAATGCTGGCATGTTTGTGTACGCTTAGTATTCAGAATGTGCGTTGTAGTTCAGAATGTGAACTGCAGCTAGCTCTTGAACATGATATGACGCAGTCTGTGTCACCTGACCACTGCATCTACGAATGCGTAGTGTTTGTCCTCTTGGGCACCAGATTTTATACGCAGAAGATGACTTGGCGATCCCCGAAATATGGACATCCTCGATGTGTGCCAGTTGCCACACTTCTCGTTGATCGGAAATGTTGTGTGATCAAGAATTATATCATTCAGCCATGCAGTATTTGGCTGGACCTCGACAGCGTACTGAGAATTATTTGTATTTTTTCTAACAATGCAATATCATTTTCGCCATATACCAACAAAACCAGAATGATTGCTCCTTCAATATTGTTTTACCCTACCTATATACATCATCCTCATCTCGCGGACTGATCCCTTGACAGATGACTCCATTGTTTCAATTCAAGTTCAGAGAAAAGCGACGATACAGATTATCTTTTAAATACAGTGGCTGAGAAAGCAACAGCAAGTTGAGCAGTTGAGCAAACGCAGGGGCCAGTTTCACTTAGACTTGCGCAGTGTTTTTTTGTGTGTACCAATTGTCACTCATCTATGCCTGAAAATTGAGAAAAAAGTCACGTCATTAAGGCAATCACTTTCAAGACGTTCAAACAACGAATCTATCAACTTCTGGCTTTTAATTTGTTCAGGAAAAGAAAGGACTGATTGGTAAATCTTGAGCAGCCGTGTCAATGACCAACTCCCACATGATAGCTTACTATATCAGATCAATCATCCAGGCAGTAAAAATCTATGTCATGACTTTTAAAAAGGTAGGGTCAAATATTCAGATATTATAATGACGTGACAGTAAAATTTCAAAGGTATGTCTTTTAGCTTAACAAAGAAAAAGAATATAACATCCCAGAGAAGTCAAGTGCTTATCTCTGATTCTTTTCTCTTTCTGGCAATGCCACCTTTGTTAGAAAAGCGAAGTACATTCTTCCTCCTGTATTTTCACTGAAGGGGGTATCTTCGTTGCACGAGACAATAAATCAATGCATTTCACATTATGTAGAAAACAAAAGATAAGATAATTCATCATGCACTCGAGCTTAACTTTCTGCTAATTAAAAAGGTAAAAGGGATAGAAAAATATAGCCCTCATCTGCAATCTGCTTAGATTCAACTCTATGAGCAAACAAAATAGTGCCTTGTCATACCGTAGACAATGTTTGGCAAAAAAATCTTGTAATATCTTCCTATCATTTAGAGATATGCAATCAATTTTTATAGGCTTTTATCATCATCCTCACCCCCACCCTACCTTGTTAGATATTTAGCCATTTTACGATATATTTTAATTCCAAGAGTAATAAAGATAATCATGATATAATTGAAAATAAGCAATATTATGGCTTCATAAGGATTGTTTGTGTTCACGCTTAATCTGTATAGGAACAGAAAGAAAACAAATGAACGTGAGAGCATCAGGTTGTACCCTGAGGCAGGACCAGTGCCGGAGGCACCAGCGGTGTCGTTCCCAACAGTTGACATGTTGAGCTGCTTGAAGTAGTCGATCGTTAGTTGAGGCAGGAAGACTGGAAGCAGTGAAGTCCCACGAACGTCCTTCTATTCAAGTAGTAGTCATTCATACAAGCGAGCAGTCGCGCAGAGTTGCGCTTCCCAAAAACTTGATCGTCCACCTACCCGTGCAAATATCGCAGCTAGACGAGGTTTCGGAGGCCTGCTCTCGCAAGTTCTGTGCGCGCAGAGACTTGCGATGGGAATGCAGAGTGCGCAGCGATAGTAGTGAAGTGTATTTGCCAGGGTGAATGAGGAGCGCCTTATATAGGCTGAGGCATACTGAATCAGCTTTATTGTGTGAGATTAATTCTCTGTTTTAATACGTCAGTTATTAGTAACGTCTGTTTTAATACGTCGGTTACTAATAATGTCTGTATTTAATTCACCGTCATAATTGAGTTGATTCAATTCTCAGAAACGGTAAAAAATATTTAACTCAGCGCAATAAGAATGATGCAGCAATTTCTCCACACACGCACACGCCGCTCGTCGCAAGTCACAAGTCACGCGATTTTCTCACACGAAAATGCACGTGACGCGTGCACGTTGCGCACGGCACGGCTCGGCGCGCGTGTGGCACTCCCTTATCTTCTTTCCAACTTCTCAAATAGAGAGGAATAGTCCACCTATTCAAGTTGGTCAGAATCCTCTTCAACTACCCATGTGGGACTTAATAGTTTAGTCACATAGCATTAATATGGGCCTTAAAATTAATAGGATTAATTTGGGTAATCAATGGGCCCTGCCCAAATTATTCCAACAATCCCCACCAATTTTGAGACACACAAATGCTCTCAATTCCACTACTATTTTGATATACCAGAGTTTCGATGGAGACTGTTAAGTTGAACATCCTTCTAGAACAAAGGCTACACTTTGTCTACAACTGATCAATGGACTATGTCTTGAATTGACAGTCTTGTGCAAACAAGTTTTACCGAAGGTCTTTTCTGGTACTAGGCTGCTAAGGCATCCCCGCGGTTTGGAGCATATAAGTCATACTCCAGGCCTTTCATGAGCATCTAGAGACTACCCAAATCTCATAGACTACGACTAGTAGTCGAACTCATATAGGTGTAATTCTTATAAGATGTTGTGTAGGACAACATCTTTGTTTAATTAAGCCACACGAATCACACTAAGTCAAAAGCCAACCTGTCGTACAGTTTGAAGAGAAATGCATTTTCACAGGAATGAGCCTTATTCAAAGGTTCTCTTCTCTCAGCCAGCCATGACGTGTTTCATTGTCCTAATTCACGGGATCTCCGATCACATAAGACATGTTGCCGCCATGGCTTGACTCACTAAATGGGTCTCAAGCCCAATTCCTTGGATGCATTGTCGATCACAGATAGGTAAAGACCCTTTGTAAATTGCTCTGCCAGATTTTCAGCCGTTGGGATATAATCCAAGGCTATCACTCCGGAGCTTCTCAATTTTCTGACAGATTTTAACCGCCTCTTTACATGCCTAGATGACTTCATGTTGTCCTTTGAACTGTTCACTTTACTAATCACAGTCTCATTGTCACAGTTCATTAAGATAGCCGGTATCGGTTTTTCAACCATCGGCAGATCCATCAGGAGTTCACGAATCCACTCAGCCTCAACTGTGGTGGTATCTAATACTGTTAGTTCTGCTTCCATAGTTGACCTCGTTAAGATGGTCTGCTTGCAAGACTTCCAGGAAACAGCGCCACCTCCGAGCGTGAACACATATCCGCTCGTGGCTTTTATCTCATCAGCATCAGAGATCCAATTAGAATCACTATAACCCTCTAGAACCTTCGGGTTCCCGGAATAGTATATCCCGTAGTTTGTTGTGCCTTTTAGATAGCGCATTACTCTCTCAAGAGCCCGCCAATGATCATCTCCTGGGTTTGAAACAAACCTGCTAAGTTTGATCACAGCAAATGAGATGTCAGACCTTGTAGCGCTAGCTAAATACACAAGGGAACCAATGATTTGAGAGTATATCAACTGATCTCTCATTATCCTTTTATTTTTCTTCAAAATCATACTAGCATCATAAGGTGTTGGAGCAGGTTTACAATCGCTATAACCAAAGCGACATAAAACCTTTTCCACATAATGGGACTGTAGAAGTTTAACGCCACCATCACCTTCTCTCACTAGTTTTATGTTAAGGATAACATCAGCCTCTCCCAAATCCTTCATCTCAAAGTTTTGAGACAAAAACTTTTTGACTTCCGTAATCACATTAAGGCTTGTCCCAAATATAAGTATGTCATCAAAATACAAGCATAATATTACTCCTTCACCCCCACCAAAGCGATAGTACACAGATTTGTCAGCTTCGTTCACAACAAAACCAACAGACGTGAGAGTTTTATCAAACTTCTCATGCCATTGCTTAGGTGCTTGCTTCAGGCCATATAAAGATTCTAATAATTTACACACCATTCCTTCTTGACCTTTTACTGCAAAACCATCTGGCTGATCCATATAGATCTCCTCCTCCAACTCTCCATTTAGGAAAGTTGTCTTAACGTCCATCTGATGAACGAGAAGACCATATGAGGTTGCCAAAGAAAGCAGCACTCGAATAGTGGTCAGTCGGGCAATGGGTGAGTAAGTGTCAAAGAAATCTTCTCCTTCTTTCTGATTATAGCCCTTAGCTACAAGCCTCGCCTTGTACTTTTCGATTGTACCATCAGGCCTAAGCTTTTTCTTGAACACCCACTTGCACCCAATGGGTTTGCACCCGTAAGGTCTACTAACAACCTCCCACGTTTCATTACATATAATTGAATCCATCTCACTCTTGATTGCTTCCTTCCAGTAGTCCGCATCAAGAGATGAATATGCATCTTCAATGGTTCTAGGAGTATCATCCACAAGGTACACAATGAAATCATCACCAAAGGACTTTGCAGTCCTTTGTCTCTTGCTCTTTTTCGGAATTTCATTGTCACCGCGTAGATTTTTCACAAGAGTTTGTTCATTGTATTCTATCATATCAGTAGGCTCGTCATTTATACGAGATTTTTGACTCACCAAAGGACTTTGCAGTCCTTTGTCTCTTGCTCTTTTTCGGAATTTCATTGTCACCGCGTAGATTTTCCACAAGAGTTTGTTCATTGTGTTCTATCATATCAGTAGGCTCGTCATTTATACGAGATTTTTGACTAATACTACAATTATCCTCTCGCATAGGAAAGATATCCTCAAAAAATGTAGCATCTCTGGACTCCATAATTGTACCAACATGCATGTCTGGTACTCCAGATTTTATTATTAAAAATCTATAACCAATGCTGTGGAAGGAATAACCAATAAAAATACAATCAACAGTTTTAGCACCGAGTTTACGCTTTTTATTGATTGGCACACTTACTTTTGCCAAACAACCCCAAGTACGTAAATATGAGAGATTTACTCTTTTCTTTTCCCATTCCTCGAATGGGGTGATCTCTTTATTCTTTATAGGAACACGATTCAGGACATGACATGCTGTCAATATAGCCTCACCCCACCACTCCTTGAAAAGTCCCGATGTATCTAACATGGCGTTAACCAGATCAGTTAGAGTACGGTTCTTTCTTTCGGCTACCCCATTCGATTGAGGTGAGTAGGGAGGCGTCCTCTCATGAATTATTCTGTGTACTCACAAAACAAAGTGAATAAATTTGAAAAGTATTCTCCACCACGATCAGTCCTTATATGTTTGATCTTTCTCTCAAGTTGGTTTTCTACCTCAGCTTTATAGATTTTAAAATAATGTAATGCTTCATCCTTTGATTTTAATAAATATATGTAGCAGAACCTAGTACAATCATCAATTAAGGTCATGAAATATCTTTTACCACCTTTTGTCAATTCACCATTCATTTCGCACAAATCGGAATTAGTTCTAATGGTGCCAATTTTCTCACCTATGCAACCTTGTGAGGTTTGCGAGGTTGTTTTGATTCCACACAAACATGACACTTAGAACCTTTGACTAAGGCAAATTTTGGAATTAAACTCAAGTTTGCTAGCCGTGCCATACAACCAAAATTAATATGACAAAGTCGTGAATGCCAAACATTAGACTCATCAATGACATTGTTCACAACGTTATTACAATTTTCTGACAAGGATAAGCGGAACAAACCTCCGCTTTCATAACCTTTACCAACAAAGTTCCCATACTTAGAAAGTACACATTTATTGTATTCAAAGACTAATTTAAAACCATCTCTACAAAGTAGAGAGCCGCTGACTAAATTCTTTTTGATGGTTGGAACATGTTGCACGTTTTTTAATCGCACGGTCTTTCCCGAAGTAAGTTTCAGATTGACCGTACCAACTTCAAGAACACGCGCATGTGACCCGTTTCCCATCAATAAGGAGACAGTCCCTCCGACCTGATAAGATGAAAACAAGGATATATCAGCACACACATGGATATTGGCACCGGTATCAATCCACCACTCAGGTGAATGACAAACTGAAAGAATTATAGGTAATATGTTACCATACATCGACGTTCCTGCAGTTTCGCCAATAACCATATTTGCTGATTTTTTATTGCCTTTCCACTTGCGGTTCTCACATTCACTGGCGAAATGACCAGGATCGCTGCAAACAAAGCAATTTCCCTTCATCTTTTTCTTAAAAGTGGTTGTCTATTTAGTCTTTGTAGGGTTCTCCTGTTTGTTCTTCTTTTTCTTGTTGTGGGATTTATTAAAGTTATTATTCTGTACTACATTAGCACTAGAAGTCCCAACAACCCCCTTTCCACGAGTGTCTTTTGCCCTCGCCTTCTCTTCAACATCCAAAGAGCCAATAAGATCAGCGATGTTAAACTCTTTTCTCTTATGTTTTAGAGAAGTGGCAAAAGCCGTCCAGGTAGGTGGCAACTTGGCAATAATGCCCCCGGCCACAAACTTGTCAGGTAACACACACTTGAAACCTTCGAGTTCTTTTGCCAGTGACTGAATTTCATGAGCCTGTTCCACTATAGAACGGTCATCGACCATCTTATAGTCATAGAACTGTTCCATGACATACAGTTCACTCCCAGCATCAGAAACACCATATTTAGTCTCAAGCGCATCCCACAATTCCTTGCCAGAGGTCGCAGTGAGATAGAAATCAACTAAGTTTTCTGCAAGAACACTGATCACCGCGCCTCTAAAGAGGTTATCGGCTGCCATGAAAGCTTGCTCCTCCTCAGGAGTAAACTGTTCAGACTTTCCATTCGCAACATGAATGATGTTTATAGCAGTTAACCAGAGAATCATCCTATCACGCCACCGTTTATAATTTGATCCGTCAAAAGCATTTGGCTTGAGCGCAGCAGCAAAACTAGTGACCGAAAGCCTATCATAACCATCAAGTTTTTGGATTGTTAGATATTTAGGTATTTTACAGTACATTTTAATTCCAAGAGTAATAAAGATAATCATGATATAATTGAAAATAAGCAATATTATGGCTTCATAAGGATTGTTTGTGTTCACGCTTAATCTGTATAGGAACAGAAAGAACACAACAAATGAACGTGAGAGCATCAGGTTGTACCCTGAGGCAGGACCAGTGCCGGAGGCACCGGCGGTGCCGTTCCCAACAGTTGACATGTTGAGCTGCTTGAAGTAGTCGATCGTTAGTTGAGGCAGGAAGACTGGAAGCAGTGAAGTCCCACGAACGTCCTTCTCTTCAAGTAGTAGTTGTTCGTACAAGCGAGCAGTCGCGCAGAGTTGCGCTTCTCAAAAACTTGATCGTCCGCCTACCCGTGCAAATATCGCAGCTAGACGAGGTTTCGGAGGCCTGCTCTCGCAAGTTCTGTGCGCGCAGAAACTTGCGATGGGAATGCAGAGTGCGCAGCGATAGTAGTGAAGTGTATTTGCCAGGGTGAATGAGGAGCGCCTTATATAGGCTGAGGCATACTGAATCAGCTTTATTGCGTGAGATTAATTCTCTGTTTTAATAAGTCAGTTATTAGTAATGTCTGTTTTAATACGTCGGTTACTAATAATATCTGTATTTAATTAACCGTCATAATTGAGTTGATTCAATTCTCAGAAACGGTAAAAAATATTTAACTCAGCGCAATAAGAATGATGCAGCAATTTCTCCACACACGCACACGCCGCTCGTCGCAAGTCACAAGTCACGCGATTTTCTCACGCGATTTAAGTCGCGTGTGACACTCCCTTATCTTCTTTCCAACTTCTCAAATAGAGAGCAATAGTCCACCTATTTAAGTTGGTCAGAATCCTCTTCAACTACCCATGTGGGACTAAATTGTTTAGTCACATAGCATTAATGTGGGACTTAAAATTAATAGGATTAATTTGGGTAATCAATGAGCACTGCCCAAATTATTCCAACATATTTTACCCATAATTCTTCATTGTGTGTTTGGTTTAACTATAAATTTTTAAAAATCTGATTTTAACAGTGAGTTGTGAGAAAAGAAAGAAAATTATTTGAATATATAATCAATGGTCGATGAGTAATTTTTTTAAATAGTTAATAAGAAATCTAAAATACAATTTCTGCACCTGTCGTCTTCCGGACAGTGAACCTCCACACCTACATTTGACACTGTGCCACCCACCCCAACTAACTTATCTGCACCTGTCCTCTTCCCAGACCACAATTACTGCATGTACTTCCCTTGCCGCAAAACTCCAAATCTCTCCCAGAAAAGGGACATGAGAGAGCCAAGAGAGCGCGTGCGTGCTTGAGAGAGTGAGATGTACAGGAAAGATACATATCCGCAGGTGCAAGTAAGTCACGGTGAAGCGAAGGGAAGCGGAGAAGGAGAGGGGGAGAAGCAGAGCACCGCCCACCTCCCATTCCTGTACCCCTATCCTATGGATAGAGCCGCCGCGACAGCCGTAGACATCCTGGTCATGATCCCATCGCTTTCGCCCTCGCCTTTGTAGCATCGCCTCCTCATCCCGCCCCCTGTTTCTTGGCCCCCGGATTCTTCTTGGACTGGATTTGATTGGATCCCTGTCCGCCCGTTTCGTGGGGGAACGATGGCCGAAATGGCCGTGACGGTCGCGCTCCGGCCGTGCGCCGGCGTGTCGCAGGCGGTGCCGGGGGGCAGCCGGGTCACGGGTCAGGCCAGATGGCGGCCTCTTGCTTCGGCGGCATCCGCAAAGTTGAGGTGAGGGGACGGGCCAAGATGCTCTCTGTTTTTCTCTCTTGTTCTGCATTCCATTTCGAGCCTTTGTTAAGCTTTCTGTTGAGCTACGATGTTCCAAGCTTTTGGAACCGTTAGTACATAGTCTAGCTTTGTTTCTGATATGCTGATTGACATCATATGCTGGTGTAACTTTAATCCTCAGATCGATTTATTTTGGTCGAGTCGCATAATATACTGCTTATTAGTTCAATGAATCAAAAAGAGTTCTAAAGCTTCTCACGGTCAATTCTGGTTACTTCGGTTGACATTTTAGTTATGTGGTGGTCCTAATGGTGAGGCACATGAATGTGTTCTACCGGCTAATTCTCCACTTGTTATATATCTATTAGCTATTTGGCATATGATTAACAGATGACTGGTCTTCATTTTGCTGTTTGAATAAGAGATATGGCATAATATGTTTATGCTCGCATAGTACCTGTGGTGAAATAGTGCAAAGAAACACCATCAGCTGATTCATGTTACAGTTCCTTAGTTCACAAGGAATAATGAATTCATTTCTCTTTTATTGCAAACTTTTTTGCTTGATAACAAGTCATGTTTGGTTCAAAATTTTCCTGTGGCAATTATCATCTTGTTTTTCAAAATATCTAGAGTATCAACCTTGGTTGAACATACTTTCACTTGCGCGATCTGTGAAATTGGACTTGTCAAATTTACTTTTGGATGTTCGTGCTCTGATAGTTACTGTTAGTGCAGTGATGTTGATACCGCACATAGCCATTTTTTTATAGCTCCCCTGGTATGTTTCTCATTAATTCTACAGTTTTTATGACTGATCTTTTCTTCTCTCTTTAGGTTGTCCTCTCCAGCTGTGAGGATTCCTAGGGCTGCTTCCCCTGCTGCTGTTGAGGTACATAGCATAGGTTACCAAAAAACATTGGATGAACTTGCATGTTCAACCATGTATACTTTGGATAGCAGGATGGGAGCAACACTGATACAGATCCTACCCCGATGGTTATAATAGATCAAGACTCAGATCCAAATGCAACCATTGTAGAAGTAACCTTGGGTGACCGTCTTGGTGATCTTCTTGATACGGTATGCTCATTTGAAATTCTCGGTAACACTTTGACTATTGGCGATAGTCTCATCAATATTGTCCCATTATAGATTTACGCAAAACCTACTGATTCGATGTGCTTCATTTAATGTCCAGATGAATTCCCTGAAGGGCTTAGGGCTCAATGTTGTTAAAGCTAGTGTCTGCCTTGATGCTACCGGCAAGCATAACAAGTTTGCTATAACAAAAGCGTAAGTGAATCTTCTTTCTTAGCTATTTCATCAGATATGTAAAACTTGACACGCGAATATCACATCTAACTTGATCTCCAAGTCCATCAGAATATGATATTTTGGTTTATTGTACCTTTCTGCACCTAGCAGTCCTTGCCTAGAGTGAGTGACAAGAATACTCTACAGGTCAACGGGCCGCAAAATTTATGACCCAGAGTCGTTAGAAGCGATACGACTGACGATTATTAATAACATGATACAATATCATCCGGTAACTGCCTCCCACTCTTATTCTTTTTTTGCTTTTCCTAAATGAATTTTTTGCTGACCAAATTGTTAGTGTTGTTTGTTCGGTGCCAGGAATCTAGCAGTCAATTAGCAATGGGCTCAACTTTTGGGCCAGAAGCCCCTATTAAACAGGTACTTGACTAAATTCAATCATGAGTCGGTGACTCACGTTTTTAGTGCTTAAAATCATGAAGAACAAAAGCATCACAATGTACACCAAAGAAAGAAAAAAGCATTTAGGGTGCTCGATGTGGGTCTCCAGATACCATCTTATTTGTTAGCTGTATCTATCATGAGAAATAAAGAGCAGATTGAAGTGTACTGTGCTCTTCTTTTTCCTAGTTAACTTGTGAAATAAAGAGCAAATGGAATTGTATAATGCCGATTTTTTCTAGCTAACTTTTGATTATCTTTGTTGGTTGTTGATTTCATGGGTCTGTTGGTATGCTAAATATAATTGTGTGAAATTTCTTATGCTAAACCAGCTAAACATTGATTTGGTAGTTAAATCTATTCATATTTTTTTATCAAACAGATTTAAATGGACTTCCACATTCTATGATGACCATGATATCGCTGCCTAGCATAGTGTCAGAGTTACATCTCTTGACTGGTGTTGGGGATATGTAACCTTCTCTTTATATAACTGTTGTTCTCCTTTGAATTGGCAGGTTGATCTGGACATAGCAACCCACATAGAAATTCATGATGATGGGCCTGAAAGAAGGTATAATGTCTAGCATCCCTCAATGTTCTTTAATTTGTATGTGGAAATTTACGTTCTTTTGTTGCCATCCCATATTCCCATATACATACATGTTATTACACTGGATAGGATGAATCCTTGTATGGATAAGGTCTATATTGTATAGAAAATCTCTAACCTAGGATCAAGTTTCCATTTATGTATTTTATCATCTTGAATGACTGATCGTATATTTGTTTCATGAGTTTGATAGGAAAACACATGGCACATTTAAGATATATTATTTATGGAGATGTTGGATTACTTATAAGTTATAACTATCTACTCTGTGAAACCAATTTAATTAGATATCCTATATTGTTGCTTCCAGCTCACTTTTGGTGGAAACAGCTGACCGTCCAGGGTTACTGATCGATCTTGTAAAAATCATCTCCGACAACAGCGTCACTGTCCAGTCTGGGGAGTTTGACACTCAGGTGAAACTAGTTGTTCCGAGCGCATTTTCATTGGAAACCATTCCTCTCCTGAGTCCTGACATTTTGGATCTTATAGGGGCTGCTGGCTAAAGCAAAATTCCATGTCAGTTATCAGGGCAAGCCGCTGCGCAAGGCTTTGCAAGATGTAAAAGCCTACAATATCCGTTCTTTCACTATGCTATCTTATGCTCATTGAGCTCATGTCTATACAGCATTTTGTACCCTTTTTCTGATATATCTTATTTCTGCAGGTTATAGTTAATAGCTTGCGCTATTACTTGAGAAGGCCGACAACAGAGGACGCCAGCTTCTAGACGGATGACCGTGATAGGCCAACTTTGTCATCCAGTTGTTAAAATACACATAATAATTTCTTAAAGATGGAGGGGTATACATGATCTTATGGCACCTAAGCAAATTTTCAGTTAAAGGCATGGTATCTGCTGTTTTAACTGCAGAAGGCTTCCAGGTTTACACACTATTCCGATTCTTATGCATGTAACACATGATTATTTTGCTACCTGGGATGTATGTTTGGTAATAAATAAGATGGAAAATTGTGGGCCATCATCCAACGGTTGGATTGGATAGAATACATGCCATGGTCAGATACTAATATGCCTGTTACTGTCTCTACCCTGCTGCATTCTCTGCAACTAGTCAATTTGCAAATGCACGGGCTGGACATACTCGTAATTATGTATAAGTATTTAAAAATGAGAACGACAAGACAATGCAAACAACTCTTTTATGTAATCGTGTAAAAATCTCTTTTAGATCACACGATCTATCACTATATTTTTACACTTAAACTCTTTTATCTGACAACATAAATTAAAAAATAAAGCGTGAAGGTGGGAGGGCTAAAGTAAAATAAAGCATAGAGATAGAAGGGCTAAAGTGGAAAATGTAGTGACCGTAGAATGTATATTATATGGTTTAGAAGAAATTTTTGTATGATTGAACTAGAGAGTTGTTTGCATTCTAGTTGTTCCCACTTAAAAATTGATCATCCTTTCATTTTGAATCATTTAATGTTGGTTAGTTCAAATTTAAACTAACCAATGTTAAATAATTCAAAATGGTGTGACTATTTTACCTCTGCTTTTTCAAAACAAAACCAAATTATACTCCTACTCCGTTATAGATTGTTAACTGTTTCAAACTATAATAAAAAAGAAAGAAATACCCTTGTAATTTTACCCTTACTTTTAATATGTGTTTATGACGGAGTGGTTCCTCACTTAGTGGATGACGGGTTATTCATACTCTAATATGCTGACAATACAATCATTTTTATGGAGCACTGCATCGAGCAGGCCAGAAATATGAAGTTGATACTGTGTACTTTCGAACAACTATTTGGGCTGAAGATTAATTTTCATAAAAGTGAAATCTTCTGTTTCGGGGATGCCAGTCTGGAGGAACAACAATATGCCCGTCTGTTTGGGTGTCAACCTGGGAATTACCCATATAGGTACCTAGGAGTACCGATGCACTATAAAAAATTGCTTAATAAAGACTGGAAAGTAATTGAGGATAGATTTGAAAAAAAAAACTTAGCAGCTAGAAAGGGAAACATTTGTCTGTTGGTGGTCGCCTAGTGCTAATAGATTCAGCCCTCACCAATCTGTCAATGTTCATGATGTCCTTTTTTGAAGTTCCTAAAGGTGTTTTACAAAAGTTGGATTACTACAGATCTAGATTCTTTTAGCAAGGTGATAACCGTAGGAAAAAATATCGTCTTGCGAAGTTGGATGTGGTATGCCAATCAAGAGAACAGGGAGGTTTGGGAATCAAAAAATTGGAAGTACAAAACAAATGCCTTCTAAGTAAATGGATTTTCAAATTAACTAATGAGGACGGGCTATGGTAGACAATACTAAAAAGAAAATACTTGAGAAACAAAACGATTAGGAGTGTATATCATAGACCAGGGGACTCTCACTTCTGGAGTAGCCTGATGAAAGTGAAGGACAAATTCCTCACACAAAATTTTATGTGAATAATGGCCAGACAACCAGATTTTGGGAGGATTGCTAGGTGGGAAAGTTTTCTTTTAAAGATAAATTTCCTTCTCTGTACAATATTGTGAGACACAAACATGTTACTATTGCACAAGTTTTTAGCACTACGCCGCTTAATATTTCATTTAGACGCGGTCTGGTGAATGAAAATCTAGATAGATGGTATCGACTGATGTCACTGGTAGCACATGTTAGGCTCAATGAAACAGATGACCGCCTTAGATGGGTCCTTCATCAAAATGGGGCATTCTCTGTTAAATCGACAGGGTATTGATTTCAAATGTAAATGTGAGATGAAACAAATTGGTTTGGACAACTAAGGTACCACTAAAAATCAAGATTTTCATGTAGTACCTAACTCGCGAGGTAATACTTACAAAAGATAATCTTGTAAAACACAACTGGAAAGGTGACAAGAAATGTGTTTTTTGTTTACATGATGAAACCATTCAATACCTTCTTTTTGATTGTCACTATGCTAGGTTTATCTGAGAATAGTAAGTATTACTTTCAATATTAATGTTCCTACATCTGTATCTCACATGTTCAACTTCTGATTATATTCTTTCCCAACTAAACTCAGGAAAACAATAATAGGAGCATGTGCCGCTTTATGTTGCGCGATATGGCTATCTAGATATAATATTATCTTTAATAATAGCCCCACGAAAAATTACATGCAGGTACTTTAGGGGAACTGACTGGTGGCGCACATGGGTGTCACTACAAAAGGATGAACAAGAGAAAACGATGATTTGGAAGGCCTGCGGTTCTATGGAAGCATTAGGCATGAGCGTGTTTGCAAAATTTGACCGGTGCTTTAGCAGCAGGCTAACCTTTTAATAAACATAATTATTTTTATGGTATAACAATTATACGCTATTGAGTTGTATCTGAAGTTTCTTTAGGTGTTCAATAACTTGTGAACATTTGTAATTTGTTGGCCATAACCTCAGTTATGAGGGAAAGGTCAGTTTTATCCATTATCTAAAAACATGTGTTTATGATTTCACCTCTATTTTAATATAGTGGTAGATTATTCTGTGTTTATGCAAAATAATGGTAAAATCATAAGCACAAATTAAACTAGGGTAAAGTTATAAGAGCATTTCTATCTTTTTATATCATATTTAACACCGTTAATAGCTCATAACGGGGTAGGGGTATGCTTTGTCTTCATTTTGAAAAAATAGGGGTAAAATCACAAACCTTAATTTTAAAGGGTAAAATCAAAATTAGATTTAAGATATAAACACAATAAACCCTAATAATTTTACATAAATATAATGATATAATATCTAATGGTTGATGATGATTTTACTAAGTTTGCCTGTACTCTATATTTCTATCCCATTTTTTCTTATTAATCTAATTTCATATGCATGATCTTTTTCATAACCTTTTAGCTGAGAATTGTAAAAACATAGCTTTTCACATAAACTGTAACTTTTTTGCAAGCATCCCACAAATGACAGCTATTGTTAGATACTCTATTTGATACTAATACTTTCACCATCTCAAAAGACTTTATTTCTTGATATGTTCATGGTAAAATACATGTACAGGTGCATGGAGCTAGAAATAAAGTCTTTTCAGGGTAGAGGGAGTATAGGTAGTATTTGGTTCGGCTGTAATGCATTCCGATCAAGCTGTTATCTGAAACTGCTAGTTTGTGTTTGGTTAGGACGCCCTGTAATCCGAAACGGGTCAATTCAAAATCGATACTGCAGCAAATAGTTGGTGTATCACTTCCCCTTACCGTCGTCTCCTCCCCCTCTTCCCTCGTGATCCATCTGGCCGCACGAATCGCGCCCACCCCGCCGCGGCCTACAATGGCCATCGTGTCTCTTCTTCCTCCCAGGGCCGGCCTCAGGAAGGGGAGCTACGACGCTGCGTCGATCTCGTTGCTCCGGTCGTAGGCTGCAGCCGACCCCATGGCGCCGTGGGCGCATGCCTTGGACCCCGTCGGCCGTCGATGACCTAAAGGGCCTGGGCACATCCGTCAGTGCGCCGTAGAAGGGTGCCACGGCGAGCCTCTCATGGCGGCCGCGTGGATGTCGGCGGCGCAAGAGGCGCAGGTCGCGGCCGCGTCCGTCCGGCAGGTGACCGCGCCGGCGGTTGCTCCCGGATCTCGCACAGGCAGGCACGTCCTCGTAGACCTTGATGGACGCAGCGCTTTTCGATCCCCGCTTGTGCTTGCCATTTGGCGCGGCGTATGGGTAACCGGACTCGGTCGTCAGGCCGCCGTTCTTGATAGGGCGTCATCCATCAGACCACCCTCACAGCTCCTCTGCCGTGGACATCACAGTCCACTAGCTCTAGCCATTCACCAAGTGGATTGTCCAGAATTTGTCACTCTTACGGAAGTCTTTCAACCATTTACCTTCGTAATTTGTCATCTTTACATAATTTTATTTATAATTTTATCATCCCAACACTACGTAGGCACGCCAAATTAATTTTTTAAATGACATGACAACATCCTAATATAATTACATTTCCACCACTGTTTATAACATCATTATCATTGTTGGTACGAACTATTTTATGTCGATTCACAGTAAGAGAGAGCGGTGTCACGGTCTGATCTACGTACGCTATCGTCTTATTCATTAATGTAAGTTAGCTGTGGCGACAGTGTGAAGATGGTGGTACGGAGACAACGACGATGTAGAGGCGATGATGAGCTTAGTCTCTTTCTTGGTCAAAGACGAAGGTCACGACAGCATTGAATAAGTGGAGGTAAGATGCATTCATATGTAATAAAAGAGTTTAAAAAACAATTATTTACTAAGCTTCAATAGTATAAAATAATTACATTAGGGGATGCCACGTTATTAAAATAAAAAATAAGTCACGTGTACCTGGCACTGGGGGACCCCCTTACGACGAAAATCCTCCGCCTGTGCCGCTTCCAGGCGCTGCCGATTGCTGTTGCCGCACGTCGATGTTGCGCACTCATCTTCGACTATTTTCAGACCCGCGCGACACTTCGGTAAGATTTTCCTTGATCTCCTCTTCGTTTCTCCCCATTTTTCGACAAGTTTAGGCCACCAAAGCGCCATTTCCGCCAACTCCGGCGAGCCATCTATGGCGTCACGGCCTTCGCCATTCCCGTCGCCAGCCCTCCTCGCCGGATTTGCATGAGCCGTTCATCCATGAAGCAATAGCTCAGATTAGATCCCACATACCCTTTCATTATTTAAAATACGAGCACCCCAGATTGAATTCGACGGCTGAAATTTAAATAAACTAATACCCTTTCGTATTTCACAATTAAGTCCGTGAAGTTTCAAAAGAATTCATTATAAGTCCTATATTTTGTAAAATAGGCCCTGACTTCATAATAATTTAGAAATCATCGTTGTATCAGTTAATTTAATCCCTATATTATTTATAAATTAGGAAACTTATTTCTATAAACTCATTTAGACCCCTGAAAATCCTATAAATTTATATTTTAACCCTTTAGCAGTTTATATTCATATTTTGAACCCTGTAATTAACCAAAATAATATATATATATATATATTCCAAAAATAAAATACCTAACAATTAACCTAAAATAAATTGTTTTAATTTTTTATCATATATATAAATTTTTTATTTAAATAATAGCGTTTTAGACTAAAATTATATTCTAGGTAAAATAATAATGCTGAAATCATAATAAAACAATATATACTTCAAGAAATAATTATAAAAATACTTCGAAAGCATAATTAAGTCTGAAAATATATTAAAGGTAGTATATATTCATATATATACTTTAAAAATTAATATTAAAATAAATTAAAGCTATAGATAAAGATTCCATGATAAGAAAAATTAAAGATATATATATATCTTATTAACTACTTTACACTCAGATAATAAATGAAATACCAAATTTATAAATGTATAATTATACATATGAAACATAAATACACAGGAATTCTAAATACTAAATGAATATAACTTTATGCTTGTTAATTTGTTATGATTGTCTATTTTCTTATATTTCTTGTTGTGTGTTATTTATATTGTTCCGTATACGTCTACGTGGATAGAACCAGCCCTAGAGCTGGTTGCTAACATTCAAAAAGAAGTTTTACATTTCTGAGCACCGACGAGAAGGCAAATGGCCTTGATCACAGTTCTCTTACTTTAGGAAAGTTAGTTAGATTAATTGAATGTTGTCTTCAATATGAATCCTATGTTAGGATGTTGCCTAGTTTTCCATATTATTTCTTGAAACCTTGGTGGGAATTACTTAGAATAATTATTTTTTATTGATTATGCTTAGCCATGCTTAAACTATTTAGAATAATATTAGAATATGATTATCACTTGAAACCCTGGACAAGATATGAGACATAAGAAATGTTGTAGAAGTAGGAATCTAGACAAACTGGTTGTTTTGGTATGGTGTTGTGTGCACGAGACTTGGGTTAGTGTTAATGTCTGTCTTAGATTCTAAGAATCGGTTCATAAAATAGTTAATCCATCTAAACAGTGGCACCATGAGGCTAGTATGGGCAGCTTGGCCAATTAATTAGGTGTTCTTCCGGTATAGTATGAGTGATTGGAAGATGCGGGGAATGAGATTTAGAGAGACTACCCTGAGAATTGTAAGACTCAAGAGGGGGCTTCTACAGGAGAGGGTGTACTCCTAGGTCTGCAGCGCTGAAACCTCAGTGGGCTTGTACTTGCCGGTAGACTCTTTGTAAAGGCCTCATAGTGATATCCTAATCGCATAACAAAGGAAGTGTGTAATGTGACTTGCAATAACGGGTATCAGGTTGGTTCTTAAGTCCACCTGGCAACAAGGAATGAAATCACGACTTGTGGGTAAAGTGGTACATTCTCTGCGGAGAATAAAAACTGTCATTGACAGCCGTGCTCACAGTCAAGAGCGGCTTGGACTTGTTCATGATTAGTGGAAATGAAAATGGGTTTGATGGGAATGTTGGGTGGTGTAACCTAACATTGATGGTTTAATTATGAAGATGATTGGATTTTAATCACTTAGTGAAAGTGCATCTAGACATCCCTTGTGGGTTTTGGATGATTTATGACAAACAAATGAGACCCTAACAAAATCGTTGAGATGAGCGCAGGTTTTTAAAGAAATTGGGAAGAAAGCGCAAAAAGAAAGGAGAATGAGGATCTAAAATGATAAGAGCTCAGGAGCTGAAAAGATTAGATTACTTAGTATGAAGTGTGTTGGACAAACACACCCCAAAAGCTCAAGTGAAAGAAATCACACTAACTGCACAAAAATCAGCATGTGCGGACTAGTCCGATATCAACCGAACTAGTATGACTTCTCTCTGACTAGAAAACGGACAAGTCCTCCAAGTGCAGACTTGTCCTCAGTCCTCACCTTCTCCACACAACGGACTAGTCAGATATGGACCGGACTAGTCCGATATGTCTCTGACTAGAGAACGGACAAGTCCACCAGGTCCGGACCTGTCCATAATCTACAAAGTTCTCACCACAACGGACTAGTCCGATATGGACCGGACTAGTCCAATTTGTCTCTAAGTAGACAACGGACTAGTCCGCACTCTTATGGACTAGTCCGGTATCTCACAACACTTAGGGTTTTCCACACGCCGCACACCGGACTAGTCCGGAGTCCAGCACGGACTAGTCCGGACATCATAAACCCTAACGGTAACCTTTGGAAACCCTAGTATAAATAGAGGTGTACGGCCATACTACAACCACTCTCAACCCCCTGCGTCGTCACACCTTCCAAGAGCCCAAAATTCACATCTCTCAACACATTCTAACCCTAAAAGGATCAAATCGTTGGGGATTAGCAATTGATCAAAGGAGAGACTTGTTCTACACATCTTGAGCTCTTGGGTTTGATCTCTTGCACACTCTTGTTCATTTATTGTACATCTTTTAAGTGTGCTTGGTAGTATTCATTCATTGTAATTCTTGGGGAGCCCTCAACTTGTGAGAAGGCCCCTTGAACGATTTATTTGCCCTTTGTGATTAGTGGAAGAGAATTGGCCTCTGTGGCGTTTCGACGAGGGTAGGGTTGGTGAAGACCCGGTCCTTCGTGGACTCCTCAACGGAGACGTAGATTTCCTTCGTGGAATCGAACCTCGGGATAAAATCTTGTCTTTTGCTCTTGTGTTTTATTGTTCATCATATTCTAGAGTTTACTTAATCTTGTGTAATCCATGTTGAAACATTGAAACTAAAGTTGATCTCTGTCATTCATTGTTTTACTGTTATAATACATCTAAGTTCCCAATTAATTTCCGCTACATAGGGTACTAGAAGTGAAAATATTGATCAACCTTGATCTTTCTAGTCCACGCATACCGGACTAGTCCGCACAGTACCGGACTAGTCCGATTTTCCTATATTTGATAAATCTATTAAGTGTTTCAGGGATTAACAAAGAATCGAAAAGCCTATTCACCCCCTCTAGGCTACATTCAATTGGTATCAGAGCCAAACTCTTCAAAAGAGACTCACCGCTCGAAGAGACGATGTTGGACATCAAGGATGTACACAAGAAGATCGACGATGAAAAGGGTGATGATGAAAAGACTCAAAAGCTAAAAAAGCTACTCGACACCATTAAGACAGTGAGGACGATGATGAGGAGGTGCTTCAACTCAAGGCTCTTCTACGGAAGAAGGCACTCTCCCCAAAAGGGAAGAAGAAGATCGATGATGAAAAGAAGAAGAAAGGGGGTAGTCACACAAACTACTCCTGATATCTTTTTGACTACGAACGTTTGAATTCTAACAATAGTCATTACTTATCAATTCCTCTAGGGAAAGCACCTTACTTTGATGGCAATGACTATTCAATGTGGAGACAAAACATGAAAATGCACCTTATATCTCTTAACCTAAGTTTGTGGCATATAGTGTGTACAGGGATAGATATCCCGGATGATGATGAAGAGCTGACTCCAAGCCAAGAATAAGCCGTTCATCGGAATGCTCAAGTTGTAGCTGTGATCACGTCATCACTGAGCCGAGACGAGTTCACCAAGGTGGATGGAATCAAAATTGCCAAGAAGATGTGGGACACACTACACACCGCACATGAAGGTGACCGTCATGTACGCGAAGCCAAGATAGAAATGATTGAAGGTGAATTGGGAAGATTCACGATAGAAGAAGATGAATCACCACAAGATATGTACAATCGACTGAAGAATTTTATCAACAAAGTCCGAGCTTATGGCAGCAAAAAGTGGAATGGTCATGAGGTCGTGAAGTTGATTCCCAGAGCATTCATGCCTCGCAACGTGACTCTTTGCTCTATGATTAGAGAAAGCCCCGGGTATCAGAAAATGACCCCAGACGAACTTCTTGGCAAGATCATCAACTTTGAAATGGAGAAGCAAGCCAAGCATGTCAAGGAAATTGCCGATCTCACCTCGGCAAAGAAAAAAGGAGTTGATTTGAAGTCAACTTGTAAACCCGTATCAAAAGAAACTCGAGAAGCTCATGGAGAAGACGACAATGATGATGAAAGTAGTGATATCGATGAAGAAGACATGATCTTGTTCATGAAGAAGTTCAAGAAAATGATGAGGAGAAGAAAGGGTAGCAGCTCAAACGAAGGAAGACAAAGGGACAAACAAAGACCCAAGATGAGACGGGCGTGCTACAACTGCGGAGAATATGATCACTTTATAGTAGATTGTCCATATGAAGAAAATAAGAGGAAGACTAAAGAAAACAAGCCTCAACCAAAGAAAATGTTCAAGAAGAAGAAGCAATATGACCAAGCGCATCTAGGGAAGGAGTGTGTAACACTCCAAAAATCTTGTTAAGACCCTAAATCATGTTAAGAGGGGAATTTAAAATTTTTTGGACGTGTTGCATGTTTTGCAACAATTTAAATTCAAACTGGAATTCAATTTAAATTCAAAACAGAAAAGAAATAGAAAAAGAAAAAAAAGAAAACAGAAAAAAACCGGCCAGTGGGCCGAAACCCACCAGCCGGCCCACCCAGCAACCGCGCCAGCCCGCAGCCGCGCGCGCTCTTTCCTCCCACTGACAGGCGGGGCCCGCCAGCCCTTCTTCTACCTCGCGCCGCGCCGGGACTCTCTCACCCCGAATCCAAACCGATCCGGATTTCTGCGAATCCCAGCCGAATTTCGCTCGGGGGCGACACAAACTCGATCTAAACCACCCCGCCGCCCTCCCCCGTCTATAAAAACCCCAGCCTCGTTCTGTTTTTCCCACGCGATCCGCCGATTTTCCTCCGGTGAGAACTGAGACTTCTCCGGTGAATTCTGGCCGATCTAAGCTCGGAAATTCCGATCTAACTCGCTGGTCTTGATCCACCGCCTCCGGGGAACCTTGCAGGTGCAGAAAACTCGGTGACTTGCGGTGTAAACACAGCGTCGACGAGCCACGCCGTGAATTCACCTCGGACCTCGTCGCCGATCACCTTCCAGGACCTCCGAGCTCAAGAAAACCCCCGAGGTGAGATCCCCGACCTCCCCTCCACCGATCTATGCCATAAAATCACAGTTCTAGGAAGAATTCTCGAAGATCCGAAAATCTCCGGCGAGATCGCCGCTTCCCGCCGCCGTGCGCCGCCGGCAGCGCCGCCCGCGCTCGATCAGAGCGACGTGGCCGCTTGTGCGCCGTTTATTTTAAATCGCACGGTAGGGTTTAAATCCCCGCGTACCGGTTCGACGTTATAATCTCAGCCGTCGGTTTAAAATCGGACGGTCCACGTCAGCCCCGCGTTATAAAGACTGGAAATCTTACGTGCTACCCCCTGGGGTTCTCGGGAAATAAGAGCTAGCCCCAGAAACTTCTGATCTAGCCCCTGGAACTTCAGAAAATCATGTAAATTCATTTAAAAATCAGTTTTAGCCCCTGGACTTAATAAAAATTAAGAAAAACCCCTCTGTTATGTGTAGCTAGACCCCTGAAAATTCTTAAAATAATGTTATAGACCCTGTAGTGGGGTGAGTTTACCTTTTTGACCCTATTTGATGTTAAATTTAGGAAATTGAATATGTGGTTAGTATTTAAAATTTAAAAGGTGGGACAAACATATTGTCTAATTTAAATTAAAAACTTTCCCAGTACTTAGAAAACCTTGGAGTGAGATAAAAATAGATTTTTGGCTGAAATGAATCTGTTTAATTTATTATTCACATTTATTAGTTATAGGGACACATTTTTAGGTAGAGAATAATTCTGAAAATTAGAAAAAAATAAATGTAAAATAGTTTACATCAGAGGAAAAAATCAAAAATATATTATTAACTATTTTGGATCAGAACCTATTCTGTTTAGATGACGTGTCTTACTATTTTCATAATAAAGTACACATTTAGGCATAGGAAGTAAATTTGAAAATATAGCAAGCTAGATATAAATAATTAGAAAATGATAAATGAAGATTCCAAAATCCAAAAAATTCAGTTTAGGGTTGGTAGAAGTTCTGAAGACAAATATGGAGTAGGAAAATACCTTTCATGCGTACTTGATAGCTAAAAGGTGTAGTAATTGAATATAAGGAATTTATTTAAATTGGAAACTCATATATATAGTATGCAAGCATAAATGTGAATACAAAAGTAGGAATCATTTATACATGATTAAAAGTGCATGTAAACCACAAATCAACACACATAGAGTAACCACAACACATATAATTGTGAATGACTTTCATAAATATGAATGTGTGGTTTGTATGAAGTGGAAGTGTGAACTATGTCTTATGGATTGTTGTTTTTCTTTTGCTATGTGTGATGGTATAATGTAGAACCTGCTCAAGAGCAAGTTATTCCTTTCCAAGATCAGGACTACCCATTCCAAGAGCAGCAGGAAGCAGGCAAGTGTCCTTGACCACTTTGATCCTATGCTAGGATGTGTAGCTAGAATTATTTGCATTGTCAATTGAAATATGAAACCCATGCTAGGAAGTTTCCCTATAATTGCATTACCTTGTTTCCTTGTAGCTTGGGTTGGGATTCATTTTATCATGTCATTTATTATTATGCATATGCTTAGCCCTGCTTAGAATGGGATATTTGGGCTATGAGATCATCAGTTTATTTTACCATACTCTTTAATGAGATATTGTGAGTTATGTAGAGGTAGGGATCAAGGCAAGTTAGATGTTTTGGTTGGTGCTGGGTGCACAAGACTCGGGTTTGTGTTTAGTACTTGCCTGGATCCTAAGGACCGGTTCATGGAGCATGTAACCTGGCTTTACCGTGCCAACCACATGCTGAGATGGGCAGCTTGGCCAATTAATTAGGTGTATCCCCGGCGTAGTATGGGTGTGTTGGATGGTGCGGGGAGTAGGTGTCAGCTGGACTACCATATGAACCGCAAGGCTCAAGAGGGGGCCACTGCAGCGGGGTTGGAGCCTCTTGTATGCTGTTAGGGGTGAAACCTCAGTGGGCCCACGCTCGTCGGGAATCCCTTTGTAAAGGCTTCGTAGTGATCTCCTGGCTACACACCTGGGAAGTGTGAATGTGGTTCGTAGCCACTGGCATAATGGAGGTTCTTTTAGTCCACCCGGCAACGGGGGATGAAATCACTACATGTGGGTACAGTGGTACAAACTCTACAGAGTCAAAACTGTCATGACAGTCGTGCTCACGGTCAAGAGCGGCTTGGACTTATTCATGATTAGAGGATTGATGGTTTTGAAAGTTAAGCGGGGAGCTTAACATTGGAAATGATGTTATGGTTATTGGATTATGATGATGGGATGGGAGATTGGGACCATTTCACCTGTGTAGTAATGTAGGTGCTTAATAAGCTAAGGTGATAGGTATTAATTGCGTAGTGCTTTAACCATGAGTTCAACCTCTCCTTGTTCTAGCCATGCATGATATAATTTTCCCACACTTGCTGAGTACCATTGGTACTCAACCTTGCATATTTTGTTGGTTTATATTGCTGCTCGGGTCAAGATAATGAGGTGGTGTATAATGACCAAGACTTTGGCCCTGAAGAAGGTTTCTAGGTTCATGGAGACCCCCGGGCAACGCCTGTGACGGAGCCCACAAGAATAATATTCCGCTGCTAGATTATTTATTTGTGATGAACTTATTATTATCCATCCAGACATTTGCTATGTAAGACTTATTTATATTCGACACCTGACTTGTAATAAATGATGCTTCACTATTTGTCATCACATGTATGAGAAAATGATCCTGACATACATGTGATATTCACTTGGTTGTTCTTCGGAAAAACCGGGTGTGACAGAGTGGGACTCCAATGATGAATCCTCATCCGAAGAAGAGGAGATGGCCACTATAGCCATAAAGAAGACTACCAAGAAATCCACTCTCTTCCCAACCATGGGCGCATGGAAGGACACCAACAACACTTGTCTAATGGCAAAGGAAGGTAAAAGAAAGGTAACAACTAAATCTTCCTTCTCGCATTCTTTTACTAGTGATAGTGATAATTCTAGTGAGGATGATAGCAGTGATGAAAATGAATATATGCTTAGGGGTTTAGACAAAAAGACAGCTGCTAAGATGAAATTTCTATTTGATAAGGTTGTTGATATGGAGAAGTTAGTCAACTGTCAGGAAGATATGATCATCTTCCAAAAGGAGAAATATCTTGAGATTGAAAAGCTTCTTGAACTTGAAAAAGAGCGAAGTAAATCACTAGAACTTGAGTTAGCTTCAAGCAAGGAAGCTTGCTTGAAGTTAAAAGACTCAAACGCCATCATCAAGGATGAACTTGCTAACTTAACCAAAGTTAACATGATCCTTGAGGTACAAGTTTAGTCACTCAAGCAAAGTGGTTCTTCATCCACTTCAAGCTCACCTTCTCAACATATAAAATCTGAAACTAGTATTACTTGTGCTTGTGCCAAAAGTGACGCTAACTTGAAGAAAAAGCCAAACTCGACAAAGGACAATCAATCTTCTCAAAGTGGCATATTTGACAAGGAGAAGATCAAGTATGCAGTGCATACTCAGTCACAAGACATCCTAATGTCAAATATGGCATTGGATATTCTTATGGTGAAAAGCAAAACGCTAGAAGCCACAAGAATAACAAGGGTTGCATTGCCTTCGTCAAGGGAAACTCCTCTCAAGTTAGAAAACTTAATAATGTTGATAAATTTAACACTGTGAACACATATGAACAACTTCTATTTAGAATTTTTGATACTTCATATGTACTTATGAAAAGTAATCTTGGAAGAGTTTATGTTAAATATGTTGGGCCACGCAATGGGAACACCAAGTCTCATGTGTGGGTGCCCAAATCACTTGTGACTAACCTCAAAGGACCCAAGCAAGCTTGGGTACCTAAGACCAAGGCATAATTTATCTTTTGCAGACTTATTCATCCGGTGGAGCAAAATGTGTGCTAGATAGTGGATGCACCAATCACATGACCGGAGAAAGAAGAATGTTCGTGGAATATGAAGAAAATGAAGATCCAAGCGAAGGCATTTACTTTGATGATAATAGTCAAGGAAGAGTGCTTGGTACCGGTAAAATTGCAATTTCATCACAACATACTCTCTCTCATGTTTTACACGTTGACTCCTTGGATTATAACCTTTTGTCCATATCTCAATTATGTGACAAGGGTTATAATAGTTTATTCACTAATGAGGGTGTGACTGTCTCTAGAAGGAGTGATAACTCAATTGCATTCAAGGGTGTGTTAAAGGAAAAACTTTATCTAATTGACTCCAACAAAGATAAAGCCAAACTTGAGACATGCTTGATTGCAAAGACCAACATGGGTTGGCTGTGGCATAGACGGCTAGCACATGTTGGTATGAGGAATCTTAAAAAATACCTTAAAGGTGATCACATCCAAGGTTTAAAGTATGTTGTTTTTGAGAAAGACATGCCTTGTAGAGCGTGCCAAGCAGGGAAGCAAGTAGAAGCACCCCATCCCACGAAGAATGTCATGACTACAACAAGACCGCTTGAGCTCCTGCACATGGATCTATTCGGTCCAATTGCTTACATAAGCATCGGTGGTAATAAATACGGTCTAGTCATTGTTGATAATTTTTCACGCTTCACGTGGGTTTTCTATTTGCATGATAAGACAGAAACTCAAGGAACCCTCAAGAAGTTCATCAAGCATGCCCAAAATGAATTCTCATTGAAGATCAAGAACAAACGAAGTGACAACGGGATATAATTCAAGAACACCCAAGTTGAGGAGTATCTAGACGAAGAAGGGATAAAGCACGAATTTTCAGCACCATATACTCCTCAACAAAACGGAGTAGCCGAAAAGAAGAACAAAACTCTCATTGAGATGACAAGGACAATGCTCGATGAATACAAGACTTCAGACAGGTTTTGGGCTGAAGCGGTTAACATCGCTTGTCACGCCATAAACTGACTATATCTTCATTGGTTGCTCAAGAAAACTTCATATGAACTACTCACGGGTAACAAGCCAAATATTTTATATTTTCTAGTTTTTGGTTCAAAATGTTATATTTTAAACAAGAAGCCAAGGGCTTCGAAGTCTGATGAAGGTTTCTTACTTGACTATGATTCGAACTCCTACGCTTATCGTGTCTTCAACAAAACCTCCGGACTATTTGAAGTAGCACGTGACGTAGTGTTTGATGAAACTAACGGCTCTCAAGAAGAGCAAATTGATCAATATGTGCTAGATCAAGAAGAATCTCCATGTCAAGCATTGAGAAGAATGACATTGGGCGATGTTCAACCACAAGTGCAACCTTCAAATGCGAATAAAGAAAATGAACCACAGGTGGAGGAAAATGATCAAGAGGGAGCTTCCATATAATTTCAACCTGAAGAAAATCAAGAAGATTAAAACATCAATGAGGGCAACTATCTAGGGGGAGAAGAAGATGATAATGAAGATTCAAGACCACAAGTGCCACATCCAATAGTACACCAAAGCATCCAAAGAGATCACCTCGTCGACAACATAATCGGTGACATCCAAAAGGGAGTAATAACTCGATCTCGCATAGCTAATTTTTGTGAACACTATTCTTTTGTATCTTCTTTGGAACCGTACAGGGTTAATGATGCATTAAAAGATCCGGATTGGGTGATGGCGATGCAAGAAGAATTGAACAACTTCAAAAAGAACAAAGTGTGGGAGCTTGTTGAAAGACCCAAGTCCAACGTCGTCGGCACTAAATGGGTCTTCCGCGATAAGCAAGACGAACATGGAGTGGTAACAAGGAACAAGGCACGACTTGTGGCAAAAGGGTACTCACAAGTCGAAGGTTTGGATTTCGACGAGACTTTTGCTCCCGTAGCTAGGCTTGAATCGATTCGTATATTACTTGCATATGCTACTCACCATGATTTCATGCTTTATCAAATGGACGTGAAAAGCGCCTTTCTCAATAGACCGATCAAGGAGGAGGTGTACATGGAGCAACCACCTTGTTTTGAAGATCAAGAGTACCCTGACTATGTGTTCAAACTGCGTAAGGCTCTCTATGGCCTCAAACAAGCTCCTAGAGCTTGGTATGAGTGCCTTAGAGATTTTTTGATTAAAAATGACTTCAAGATTGGAAAAACTAATTACACTTTGTTTACTAAATACTTCGATGATGATCTCTTCATTTGCCAAATCTATGTTGACGATATTATATTTGGTTCAACTAACAAATCCTTTTATCAATATTTTAGTAAGATTATGACAGATAGATTCGAGATGTCCATGATGGGAGAGTTGAGGTACTTTTGGGGATTCCAAGTGAAGCAACAAAAGGACGGGACGTTCATAAGCCAAACAAAGTACACTCAAGACATTCTCAAGAAGTTTGGAATGGACAAAGCAAAGCCCATAAAGACTCCCATGGCGACAAATGGACACTTGGATCTCAATGAAGACGGACTAAATGTGGATCAAAAGGTATATCGTTCTATGATTGGCTCCTTACTTTATTTATGTGCATCTAGGCCTGATATCATGTTGTGTGTTATTTGTATTGTTCCGTATACGTCTACGTGGATAGAACCAGCCCCAGAGCTGGTTGCTAACATTCAAAAAGAAGTTTTATATTTCTGAGCAGCGACGAGAAGGCAAATGGCCTTGATCATAGTTCTCTTACTTTAGGAAAGTTAGTTAGATTAATTGCATGTTGTCTTTAATATGAATCCTATGTTAGGATGTTGCCTAGTTTTTCATATTATTTCTTGAAACCTCGGTGGGAATTACTTAGAATAATTATTTTTTATTGATTATGCTTAGCCATGCTTAAACCATTTAGAATAATATTGGAATATGATTATCACTTGAAACCCTAGACAAGATATGAGACATAATAAATGTTGTAGAAGTAGGAATCTAGACAACCTGGTTGTTTTGGTATGGTGTTGTGTGCACGAGACTTGGGTCAGTGTTAGTGTGTGTCTTAGATTCTAAGATCCGGTTCATAAAATAGTTAATCCATCTAAACAGTGGCACCATAAGGCTGGTATGGGCAGCTTGGCCAATTAATTAGGTGTTCTTCCGGTATAGTATGAGTGATTGGAAGATGCGGGGAATGAGATTTAGAGAGACTGCCCTAAGAATTGTAAGACTCAAGAGGGGGCTTCTACAGGAGAGGGTGTACTCCTGGGTCTGCAACGGTGAAACCTCAGTGGGCTTGTACTTTCCGGTAGACTCTTTGTAAAGGCCTCGTAGTGATATCCTAATTGCATAACAACGGAAGTGTGTAATGTGACCTGCAATAACGGGTATCAGGAAAGTTCTTTAGTCCACTTGGCAACAAGGAATGAAATCACGACTTGTGGGTAAAGTGGTACATTCTCTGCGGAGAATAAAAACTGTCATTGACAGTCGTGCTTACAGTCAAGAGCGGCTTGGACTTGTTCATGGTTCGTGGAAATGAAAATGGGTTTGGTGGGAATGTTGGGTGGTGTAACCTAACATTGATGGTTTAATTATGAAGATGATTGGATTTTAATCACTTAGTGAAACTGCATCTAGACATCCCTTGTGGGTTTTGGATATTTATGACAAACAAATGAGACCCTAACAAAATCGTTGAGATGAGCGTAGGTTTTTAAAGAAATTAGGAAGAAAGGCAAAAAGAAAGGAGAATGAGGATAAAAAATGATAAGAGCTCAGGAGCTGAAAAGATTAGATTACTTAGTATGGAATGTGTTGGAGAAACACACCCCAAGAGCTCAAGTGAAAGAAATCACACTAACTGCACAAAAATCAGCATGTGCTGACTAGTCCGATATCAACCGGACTAGTCCGATTTCTCTGTGACTAGAAAACGGACAAGTCCTCCAAGTGCGGACTTGTCCTCAGTCCTCAATTTCTCCACACAGCGGACTAGTCCGATATGGACCGGACTAGTCCGATATGTGTCTGACTAGAGAATGGACAAGTCCGCCAGGTCCGGACCTGTCCATAATCTAAAAAGTTCTCACCACAACGGACTAGTCCGATATGGACCGGACTAGTCTGATTTGTCTCTGAGTAGACAAAAGACTAGTCCGCACTCTTATGGACTAGTCCGGTATCTCACAACACTTAGGGTTTTCCACACGCCGCACACCGGACTAGTCCGGAGTCCAGCACGGACTAGTCCGGACATCGCAAACCCTAATGGTAACCTTTGGAAACCCTAGTATAAATAGAGGTGTACGACCATACTACAACCACTCTCGACCCCGTGCGCCATCACACCTTCCAAGAGCCCAAAATTCACATCTCTCCACACATTATACCCCTAAAAGGATCAAACCTTTGGGGATTAGCAATTGATCAAACGAGAGACTTGTTCTACACATCTTGAGCTCTTGGGTTTGATCTCTCGCACACTCTTGTTCATTTATTATACATCTTTTGAGTGTGCTTGGTGGTATTCAATTATTGTAATTCTTGGGGAGCCCTCAACTTGTGAGAAGGCCACTTGAACGATTTATTTGCCCTTTGTGATTAGTGGAAGAGAATCGACCTCCATGGCGATTCGACGAGGGTAGGGTTGGTGAAGACCCAATCCTTCGTGGACTCCTCAACGGGGACGTAGATTTCTTTCGTGGAATTGAACCTCGGGATAAAATCTTGTCCCTTGCTCTTGTGTTTTATTGTTCATCATATTCTAGGGTTTACTTAATCTTGTGTAATTCACGTTGAAACATTGGAACTAAAGTTGATCTCTGTCGTTCATTGTTTTACTGTTGTAATACATCTAAGTTCCCAATTAATTTCCGCTACATAGGGTACTAGAAGTGAAAATATTGATCAACCTTGATCTTTCTAGTCCACGCATACCGGACTAGTCCGCACAGTATCGGACTAGTCCGATTTCCGTGTATTTGATAAATCTATTAAGTGTTTCAGGGATTAACAAAGAATCGAAAAGCCTATTCACCCCCAGGCTACATTCAATTGGTATCAGAGCTAAACTCTTCAAAAGAGACTCACCACTCGAAGAGACGATGTCGGACATCAAGGATGTACACAAGAAGATCGATGATGAAAAGGGTGATGATGAAAGGACTCAAAAGCTAAAGAAGTTACTCGACGCCATTCAAGACAGTGAGGACGATGATGAGGAGGTGCTCCGACTCAAGGCTCTTCTACGGAAGAAGGCACTCTCCCCAATAGGGAAGAAGAAGATCAATGATCAAAAGAAGAAGAAAGAGGGTAGTCACACAGACTACTCCCGATATATTTTTGACTATGAACGTTTGAATTCTAACAATAGTCATTATTATCAATTCCTCTAGGGAAAGCACCTTATTTTGATGGCAATGACTATTCAATGTGGAGATAAAACATGAAAATGCACCTTATATCTCTTAACCCAAGTTTGTGGCATATAGTGTGTACAGGGATAGATATCGCAGATGATGATGAAGAGCTGACTCCAAGCCAAGAACAAGCCGTTCATTGGAATGCTCAAGCTGTAGCTGTGATCACGTCATCACTGAGCCGAGACGAGTTCACCAAGGTGGATGGACTCGAAATTGCCAAGGAGATATGGGACACACTACACACCGCACATGAAGGTGACCGTCACGTACGCGAAGCCAAGATAGAAATTATTGAAGGTGAATTGGGAAGATTCGCGATAGAAGAAGATGAATCACCACATATGTACAATCGACTGGAGAATTTTATCAACAAAGTCCGAGCTTATGGCAGCAAAATGTGGAATGATCATGAGGTCGTGAAGTTGATTCTTAGAGCATTCATGCCTCGCAACGTGACTCTTTGCTCTATGATTAGAGAAAGCCCCGGGTATCAGAAAATGACCCCAGACGAACTTCTTGGCAAGATCATCAACTTTGAAAAGATGGAGAAGCAAGCCAAGCATGTCAAGGAAATTGCCGATCTCACCTCGGCAAAGAAGAAAGGAGTTGCTTTGAAGTCAACGTGTAAACCCATATCAAAAGAAACTCGAGAAGCTCATGGAGAAGACGACAGTGATGATGAAAGTAGTGATATCGATGAAGAAGACATGATCTTGTTCATGAAGAAGTTCAAGAAAATGATGAGAAGAAGAAAGGGTAGCAGCTCAAACGAAGGAAGACAAAGGGACAAACAAAGACCCAAGATGAGACGGGCGTGCTACAACTGCGGAGAATATGATCACTTCATAGTAGATTGTCCATATGAAGAAAATAAGAGGAAGACTAAAGAAAACAAGCCTCAACCAAAGAAAATGTTTAAAAAGAAGAAGCAATATGTCCAAGCGCATCTAGGGAAGGAGTGGGACTCCAATGATGAATCCTCATCCGAAGAAGAAGAGGAGATGGCCACTATAGCCATAAAGAAGACTACCAAGAAATCCACCGTCTTCCCAACCATGGGCGCATGGAAGGACACCGACAACACTTGTCTAATGTTAAAGGAAGGTAAAAGAAAGGTAACAACTAAATCTTCCTTCTCGCATTCTTTCACTAGTGATAGTGATAATTCTAGTGAGGATGATAGCAGTGATGAAAATGAATATATGCTTAGGGGTTTAGACAAAAAGACAGCTGCTAAGATGAAATTTCTATTTGATAAGCTTGTTGATATAGAGAAGTTAGTCAATCGTCAGGAAGATATGATCATCTTCCAAAAGGAGGAATATATTGAGATTGAAAAGCTTCTTGAACTTGAAAAGGAGCGAAGTAAATCACTAGAACTTGAGTTAGCTTCAAGCAAGGAAGCATGCTTGAAGTTAAAAGACTCCAACGCCACCATCAAGGATGAACTTGCTAACTTAACCAAAGTTAACAAGATCCTTGAGGTACAAGTTGAGTCACTCAAGCAAAGTGGTTCTTCATCCACTTCAAGCTCACCTTCTCAACATATAAAATCTGACACCAGTATTACTTGTGCTTGTGCTAAAAGTGACACTAACTTGAAGAAAAAGCCAAACTCGACAAAGGACAAGCAATCTTCTCAAAGTGTCATATTTGACAAGGAGAAGATCAAGTATGCACGCAGTGCATACTCGGTCACAATACCTCCTAATGTCAAATATGGCATTGGATATTCTTATGGTGAAAAGCAAAACGCTAGAAGCCACATGAATAACAAGCGTTGCATTGCCTTTGTCAAGGGAAACTCCTCTCAAGTTAGGAAACTTAATAATGTTGATAAATTTAACACTGTGAACACATATGAACAACAACTTCTATTTAGAACTTTTAATGCTTCATATGTACTTATGAAAAGTAATCTTGGAAGAGTTTATGCTAAATATGTTGGGCCACGCCATGGGAACACCAAGTCTCATGTGTGGGTGCCCAAATCACTTGTGACTAACCTCAAAGGACCCAAGCAAGCTTGGGTACCTAAGACCAAGGCATAATTTGTCTTCTGCAGACTTATTCATCCGGTGGAGCAAAATGTGTGCTAGATAGTGGATGCACCAATCACATGACCGGAGAAAGAAGAATTTTCGTGGAATATGAAGAAAATTAAGATCCAAGCGAAGGCATTTACTTTGATGATAATAGTCAAGGAAGAGTGCTTGGTACCGGTAAAATTGCAATTTCATCACAACATACTCTCTCTCATGTTTTACACGTTGACTCCTTGGATTATAACCTTTTGTCCATATCTCAATTATATGAAAAGGGTTATAATTGTTTATTCACTAATGAGGGTGTGACTGTCTCTAGAAGGAGTGATAACTCAATTGCATTCAAGGGTGTGTTAAAGGGAAAACTTTATCTAGTTGACTTCAACAAAGATAAAGCCAAACTTGACACATGTTTGATTGCAAAGACCAACATGGGTGGGCTGTGGCATAGACGGATAGCACATGTTGGTATGAGGAATCTTTAAAAACACCTTAAAGGTGATCACATCCGAGGTTTAAAGGATGTTGTTTTTGAGAAAGATAGGCCTTGTAGAGCGTGCCAAGTAGGGAAGCAAGTAGAAGCACCCCATCCCGCGAAGAATGTCATGACTACAACAAGACTGCTTGAGCTCCTCCACATGGATCTATTCGGTCCAATTGCTTACATAAGCATCGATGGTAATAAATACGGTCTAGTCATTGTTGATGATCTTTCACGCTTCACGTGGGTTTTCTTTTTGCATGATAAGACAGAAACTTAAGGGACCCTCAAGAAGTTTATCAAGCGTGCCTAAAATGAATTCTCATTGAAGATCTAGAACAAACGAAGTGACAGTGGGACAGAATTCAAGAACACCCAAGTTGAGGAGTATCTAGATGAAGAAGGGATAAAGCACGAATTTTCAGCACCATATACTCCTTAAAAAAATGGAGTAGCCGAGAGGAAGAACAGAACTCTCATTAAGATGGCGAGGACAATGCTCGATGAATACAAGACTTCGGACAGGTTTTGGGCTGAAGCGGTTAACACCGCTTGTCACGCCATAAACCGACTATATCTTCATAGGTTGCTTAAGAAAACTTCATATGAACTACTCACGGGTAACAAGCCGAATATTTCATATTTTAGAGTTTTTGGTTCAAAATATTATATTTTAAACAAGAAGCTAAGGGCTTTGAAGTTCGCTTCGAAGTCCGATGAAGGTTTCTTACTTGGCTATGATTCGAACTCCTACGCTTATCGTGTCTTCAACAAAACCTTCGGACTTGATGAAGTAGCACGTGACGTAGTGTTCGAAGAAACTAACGGCTCTCAAAAAGAGCAAGTTGATCAATGTGTGCTAGATCAAGAAGAAGCTCCATGTCAAGCATTGAGAAGAATGGCATTGGGCAATGTTCGACTACAAGTGCCACCTTCAAATGCGAATGAAGAAAATGAACCACAGGTGGAGGAAAATGATCAAGGGGGAGCTTCCATACAATTTCAACCTCAAGAAAATCAAGAAGATCAAAAGATCAATGAGGGCAACTATCTAGGGGGAGAAGAAGATGATAATGAAGATTCAAGATCACAAGTGCCACATCCAGGAGTACACCAAAGCATCCAAAGATATCACCCCGTCGACAACATAATCGATGACATCCAAAAGGGAGTAATAACTCGATCTCGCATAGCTAATTTTTGTGAACACTATTCTTTTGTATCTTCTTTGGAACCATACAGGGTTGAGGATGCATTAAAAGATCCGGATTGGGTGATGGCGATGCAAGAAGAATTGAACAACCTTAAAAGGAACGAAGTGTGGGAGCTTGTTGAAAGACCCAAGTCCAACGTCGTCGGCACTAAATGGATCTTCCGCAACAAAAAAGATGAACATGGAATGGTGACAAGGAACAAGGCACGACTTGTGGCAAAAGGGTACTCACAAGTCGAAGGTTTGAATTTCGGCGAGACTTTTGCTCCCGTAGCTAGGCTTGAATCGATTCGTATATTACTTGCATATGCTACTCACCATAATTTCAAGCTTTATCAAATGGACGTGAAAAACGCCTTTCTCAATGGACCGATCAAGGAGGAGGTGTACGTGGAGCAATCACCCGGTTTTGAAGATCAAGAGTACCCCGACTATGTGTTCAAACTGCGTAAGGCTCTCTATGGCCTCAAACAAGCTCCTAGAGCTTGGTATGAGTGCCTTAGAGACTTTTTGATTGAAAATGACTTCAAGATTGGAAAAGCTGATTACACTTTGTTTACTAAATACTTCGATGATGATCTCTTTATTTGCCAAATCTATGTTGACGATATTATACTTGGTTCAACTAACAAATCCTTTTGTCAAGATTTTAGTAAGATTATGACAGATAGATTCGAGATGTCCATGATGGGAGAGTTGAGGTACTTTTGGGGATTCTAAGTGAAGCAACAAAAGGACGGGACGTTTATAAGCCAAACAAAGTACACTCAAGACATTCTCAAGAAGTTTGGAATGGATAAAGCAAAGCCCATAAATACTCCTATGGCGAACAAATGGACACTTGGATCTCAATGAAGACGGACCAAATGTGGATCAAAAGGTATACCGTTCCATGATTGGCTCCTCTTTATTTATGTGCATCTAGGCCTGATATCAGTGTATGTTTGTGTGCAAGGTTTCAAGTTAATCCTAAGGAATGTCATTTGATAGCCGTTAAAAGGATCTTGAGATATTTAGTTCATACACCCAACCTAGGCCTTTGGTATCCCAAAGGTTCAAAATTCAATCTCATTGGATACTCCGAGGCAGATTATGCCGGATGCAAGGTAGATAGAAAAAGTACTTCCGGTACTTGCCAATTCCTAGGTAGATTCTTAGTTTCTTGGTCCTCCAAGAAACAAAATTCAATTGCCTTATCCACGGCCTAAGCGGAGTATGTTGCAGCCGGGAGTTATTGTGCACAACTCATTTGGATGCGACAAACTCTAAGGGGTTACGATAACAATATGAGTCATATTACACTCCTTTGTGACAATGAGAGTGCAATTAAAATTGCCCATAACCCTGTTGAGCACTCTAGAACCAAACACATAGATATCCGGCATCATTTTTTGAGAGATCATTCAATGAAAGGAGACATAGCCATTTCCCATGTCAACACTGAAAAACAACTAGCCGATATATTTACCAAGCCACTTGATGAAAAACGCTTTTGTGAGCTCCGAAATAAACTAAATATTCTTGATGCTCGGAACGTGGCTTGAAAACTTGCATACCTGTATGCCATCCTCAAAATCATGTTAATTGTGTTGAAAAATCATCTCTCTCTATTTTTCTCCTAAAAACTATGTTAGTTACTTGATCTTGATGAATTATGGTCATAGCTTGATTGTTGTATGTTTACTGATCATATTCATCAAGAATATTTGTGTGTCTTTGTCCCCTATTCCTTATTAGGAACCATTGAATACATATTTATAAGTGTTTTGTACTTTTCTGTACAAGGGACCACGGACTAGTTCGTGGTCACCCCGGACTAGTCCGCACATTGCAGACTAGTCCGCACTTGGTGTTGTGGAGAAGGACAAGATGAAATTCCTCTATGATACTCGACTCCTATACAATCCTCCCTCAACCAAGAACATGAAGCCCTTCTTCATTATTCTCAACAGAGTGCTCCGGAAGACCATTGTTCCAAAGGATGGAGATGCCGGGAGTGTCCAAGGTTACTTGAGAACCTTGATGAAAGTAATCAGCAGGAGGAGAAAATTTGATATCTTCGATTACATTTGAAATGACATGGTGAACATATCCTGCACACCAAACCGTTCCTGCGGCTATGCACCATACTTGATGTTCATGATTGAAAAAGTCACAGGAATTGAGTTTGTGAAGGATGTGGAGCACGTCTAAGGCCTCAGAAGCCTCCTCAAGCCTCTCTCCCAGCTGCTCCCTCACCTGGCTCACCTAAAGAACATCCAGAGAGAGCTCAAGAAGATGCAAGTCCTTCATCCAAGACTAGGGGCCCTCCTCACAAAGGGTCCCCTAGTGGGATTATGAAGTATTTGGCTGCTATCTTTCGTTCTTGCCGCAAAACTGAGGTGAAGCTTCATAAGATGAACAAGGCAAGAAAAGAAGAAATGAGATACATCAAGGCCAATGTCAAAGCAATATGCCAAAAACTTGAGATTGATCCCACTGGATCTCCAGTCATCTCAGAGGACTCTGCATCTGACTTCACAGAGCTTCCTCCTCTCTCTCCATCAGAGCGTGCCTACTTTGGCTCCCGGGGCACGACGAGTGGTTCTTCTCCTCTTCCTCCCCAGCCTGATGATGAAGACGAAGAAAGGACCGACAGCGAGGAGTGAGCCGGCTACGACAAGTAGATCCCTCCTCTCCTTATTTTTAGTGCCTTGATGCCAAAGGGGGAGAGATTGAGGGGGAGTCTTAGGTCGTAGGTTCTTCTTTTTGTGTCCTAGTTTAAGAATTGTACTTTTGTAAGATTTATTTTATCATTATGCTTTTGGACATGTGCTGTGAAATGATGACTATGGTATGCTTATGATTAATGGTGTATGTTTAAAACAGCTTTGTAGGATTGAGACTCTTGATGATATTATGATTATGCTTATTATGATATTCACATCAAAATTATTGCTCACACACATAGTTTTGCACCCCACGATAAAGAGTGCACATATGTCTTATGTCTACATTGCCTATTTTGCTCAAAGCTCATATGTGCACACTTTATGAAAATCTGAATTTTTTTATCATATTTGTGTGATTTCAATTGATTGTCATCAATCACCAAAAAGGGGGAGATTGAAAGTGCATCTAGGCATCCCTTGTGGGTTTTGGGTGATTTATGACAAATAAATGAGATCCTAACAAAATCGTTGAGATGAGCGCAGGTTTTTAAAGAAATTAGAAAGAAAGCACAAAAAGAAAGGAGAATGAGGATCTAAAATGATAAGAGCTCAGGAGCTGAAAAGATTAGATTACTTAGTATGGAGTGTGTTGGAGAAACACACCCCAAGAGCCCAAGTGAAAGAAATCACACTAACTGCACAAAAATTAGCATGTGCGGACTAGTCCGATATCAATCGGACTAGTCCGATTTTCTCTGACTAGAAAACGGACAAGTTCTCCAAGTGCGGACTTGTCCTCAGTCCACACTTTCTCCACACAGTGGCTAGTCCGATATAGACCGGACTGGTCCAATATGTCTCTGACTAGAGAACGGACAAGTCCGCCAGGTCCGGACCTGTCCATAATCTACAAAGTTCTCACCACAGGGGACTAGTCCAATATGGACCGGACTAGTCCGATTTGTCTCTGAGTAAACAACGGACTAGTCCGCACTCTTATGGACTAGTCCGGTATCTCACAACACTTAGGGTTTTCCACACGCCGCACACCAGACTAGAGTCCACCACGGACTGGTCCGGACATCGCAAACCCTAACGTAACCTTTGGAAACCCTAGTATAAATGGAAGTGTACGGCCATACTACAACCACTCTCGACCCCCTGCGCCGTCAAACCTTCCAAGGGCCCAAAATTCACATCTCTCCACACATTCTAACCCTAAAAGGATCAAATCTTTGATGATTAGCAATTGATCAAAGGAGAGACTTGTTCTACACATCTTGAGCTCTTGGGTTTGGTCTCTCGCACACTCTTGTTCATTTATTGTACATCTTTTGAGTGTGCTTGGTGGTATTCATTCATTGTAATTCTTGGGGAGCCCTCAACTTGTGAGAAGGCCCCTTGAACGATTTATTTGCCCTTTGTGATTAGTGGAAGAGAATCGACCTCCGTGGCGATTCGACGAGGGTAGGGTTGGTGAAGATCCGGTCCTTCATGGACTCCTCAACGGGGACGTAGATTTTCTTCGTGGAATCGAACCTCGGGATAAAATCTTGTCTCTTGCTCTTGTGTGTTATTGTTCATCATATTCTAGGGTTTACTTAATCTCGTGTAATTCACGTTGAAACATTGGAACTAAAGTTGATATCTATCATTCATTGTTTCACTCTTGTAATACATCTAAGTTCCCAATTAATTTCCGCTGCATAGGGTACTAGAAGTAAAAAAATTGATCAACCTTGATCTTTTTAGTCCACGTATACCGGACTAGTCCGCACAGTACCAGACTAGTCCGCACAGTACCGGACTAGTCCGATTTCCCTGTATTTGATAAATCTATTAAGTGTTTCAGGGATTAACAAAGAATCGAAAAGTCTATTCACCCCCCTCTAGGCTACATTAACTTAGTAATATATGTTACTAATTAAAGCTAAGAAATTAAGATTAATGCTTAGTGCTTAACTTAAGTCAGCCTTCTTTGTTATTGGTCTACATGTCATCTCTTTCCTACACTTTTTGAGTATGATTGACACTCAAACTTGCTTTTGTTGCTTTAGGAGTTATACTAGGCTGGTGAGACCCCCGATAACGCATGTAATCCGCCGTTGTGATATTTATTGTATTTAGTATACATATATATATATTATTTTATTATATGTTGAACTTATCTTATAATTTATTATGATATTTCACTATTGTTAACACATGTATGAGAAACAGATCTTGTGAGATACGCTCGGTTGATCTTCTGAAAAACCGTGTGTCATGCTGTATGGTAGGTGCTAGGCATCTCGCCCTTGTATCTTTCAGCAATCAGATCGCTCTTGTGTGTATTAATTAGATTATTCCGAAATGATAGTCTATCTTTACTTATATTTAAGCATCGACTCGATAGGTTTTTTTGTAAAACACGTTAAAAGTTCTTGATGATAATCACTGCAATGCTGTTGTTGTTTCCTAGTAATTTGCCAATGTTGTGACAAACAAGGCATGCTAGTAAGCTAGTTTGCACCTCCCAAATTAATGGTACATTAAAATGTAGTTCTGTGTATTATATAACAAAAGAACAACAACAACAAAGCTTACACGCTGCTCTGCGTCATTAGCCGCAAGTGCAAGGTAGACTAGGACGGACACTGTGATTTGTTACAGGGTAGGGCAGGACGACGATTCCCGCCTGGCGCCGCCGCTGGAAATGCGCGCCGGGCACCGACGCGGCGAGGAGATCTACACCTACACGGTGTAGTGTTGCTGGATGCCTTCCATGTCGAGCCCCTTGAGCTTCACCACCGACTCCACCTGCCCCTTGAGCGTGCTCAGCTCCCGCAGCCTGCATCACCAATCAGCCATGCATATACGACATCAGGGATTTGCCAAAAGTGCAGGGTACGTAAGAGCTAAAGCATAACATCGCCGACGACCCGAACCTTGCGACCTCGGCGCGCCGCTTTGCCTGCTCGGCGATCTCCGATAGCTCCCGGTAGCTGCTCCGGTCGTTTAGCATGCCGGCGAGCTCCGGCGTCTGGAGGCCGTGGAGCGTGCGCTGCGCCGTGGCCCACTGCGCCTCCCGCTCCTCCCGGCCGTAGTCCTTCTTGGTGGTGAAGGCGACCTTGTGCTCGAACAGCGTGTCCCACGCCTTGCCGCTCAGCGCGTACCGGATGCCCAACTTGAACACGTCCAGCGGCAGGTAGGTGACGGCGCTGTACAGCCAGATCACCCCTGCCCAGCCCCAACCGATGCCGCGGATGCGCGCGAACCCCAAGTCGGCGTACACGGCCAGGACCGTCGCCACCTGCATCCACATCCATGGCAGCGATCAGTTCCTTGCTCATCCATCGACGAAGGCGACGAAACGTGTTTGCATGCTTACGATCTGCGCGGCAACGAAAGCGCCACAGAGGAGCAGCCCGGGGCGCTCGGTGAAGGACCAGCCGCGGGACCGCGTCACGAAGATGAGCGCCTGGCTGATGATGCTCACCTGGAGGTACAGGGCCGACATCATCTCGTCGCGGCTGCCGTGCAAACGCCGCACGTGGAACGTGTCCTGTGTCGTCCATGGTCACCCGCTCATCAGTCGCCGGGAACGGTGGCCGTAGCAGTGACAGAGGATGCATGCATGGATAGCGTACATACCGAGAAGAAGTCGGTGCTGCGCATGGCCCAGAAGAAGACGACCGTCATGACGGCGAGGTAGGACCCGTACACCACGCCGGTGACGAAGATCTCGTTCAGCTTCCAGCTGTCCGGGTGCGGGGACGGCTTCATCCTGTCCTTGGAGATGGTCATGATCGTCCCTGCGGCAAGTTCAGCTTGTCGATCAAACATCTACCGCCTTTGCGATGCAACAGGTCGTCTGAATCCGGAACCCACCGTCGTTGAGGATGGCGATGACCAGCACCATGAACGGCGAGAAGTCGAACTTCCAGATCAGGGCGATCAGCATGAACCCGAGCTGCAGATTGCAAAGGTTTTCAGAAGCGTCCACAACAGTAAATGGATTCTTTGTTATGCCTCTCAGAATGCCGAATTAACTTACCACGATACGGATAGTTATCGACACTGCGTAAATCTGAGCAAGGAATGAACACGACAGTCAGGACTCTCATCGAAAGAACAGTACGTTAAATCGGTCAGGCCAACAACAAAGCGCGTGCTTATTACAGTGTAATTCTTCATCCTCTGGAAGATGGATCGGCTAGTGAGTACGGCACTGATGATGACGCTGAGCCCGGGCTGCGTCAGCACAATGTCCGAGGCGCTCCTGGCAGCGTCGGTGGCATCGGCGACGGCGATCCCGATGTCAGCCTTCTTCAGTGCCGGCGCGTCGTTCACGCCGTCCCCGGTCATGCCGCAGATGTGCTTCCTCGCCTGCAGCTTCTTAACGATCTCGTACTTGTGCTCTGCACCACCAACAACGACAGGGTCACTTTCGTCAAACCGGAACCTTGGAGGAAGAGTGCAGCTGCAATTGAAAGCAGATGCCCTCCATTCTCACCGGGGAAAACGCCGGCGAAGCCGTCAGCCTTCTCGATCAGGTCGTCCACGGGGATGGAGGCAATAGATTCGTCTTTGCACTGCCCGAGCAGCGCCAACGAGGGGTACATGTTGGTGCCCATCCCCAGCCTCCTGCCTGTCTCCTTGGCAATGGCGAGCTGATCACCTGTAGGTCAGTCGGTGTCAGCCTGCAGCCTCAAACCTCTCCATCAATCTGGCAGTGATAAAAGAAAGCAGGATTTATTACCGGTGATCATTTTGACGTTGACGCCGAGGTTGAGCGCCCGCTTGATGGTCTCGGCGCTGTCGTGCCTCGGCGGGTCGAGGAGCGGCAGAAGACCGACAAACTGCCATGGACCGCCGGGGCTGTCCTTGGTCTTCTCCGGCACGTCCTGCAGCACAGAATCATCACCGTCAATGGTATCCACAAGGATGAACGAGAGAAGAAAAGTCACTGACAGCAGGATTGTTGTTCATGATCGACGTAGTGTACCTGTCTGGCAATTGCGAGGGACCGGAGGCCGCGCTCGGCGTACTTGTCGATCACGGCGTGCACCTTGTTCTTCACGTCCTGTCGGCACTTGCAGAGGGCCAGGATCTGCTCAGGGGCGCCCTTGCTGACGCGGTGCCAGCTATCGTTGGCGAGGTCGACGTAGGTGAGCGCGGTGCGCTTGTCTACGGGGTTGAAGGGGAGGAAGTGCACCTCGTTGATGCCGGCCCTGGCCTCCTTGGGGTCGGCGAGCATGCCGACCATGGCGGCGTCGATGGCGTCCTGGTTCTCGACACGCGAGGCCCTGGCGGCGAGCAGGAGCACCTCCTCGGCGTCAACGCCCTTGACGAAGACCTCGATGAGACAGCGGTCGACGCTGAGCTTGTTGAGGGTCAGCGTGCCCGTCTTGTCGCTGCACAGCACGTCCATGCCGGCCATCTCCTCGATGGCGGTCATGCGCTTGGTGATGGCGCCCTGCAGCGACAGCCGGTGCGACCCGATGGCCATGGTGACGGACAGCACGGTGGGCATCGCGATGGGGATGCCACCGATGAGGAGCACCAGGAGGTTGTCGATGCCGTCGCGGTACCGGCGGTGCTGGACCAGGTACAAGACGATGATCTCGACCAGGATGCCGATGGCGATGGCGGCGATGCAGAAGTTGCCGATGGCCTTGAGCACCTTCTGGAAGTGGCCCACCTGGTTGGTGCTGTCCACGAGGTGCGCCGCCTTGCCGAAGAAGGTGTGCACGCCGGTGGCGATGACGACGGCTTCGATCTCGCCCTGCTTGCACGTGGACCCGGAGTAGACGCTGTCGCCGGGGCCCTTGGTCACCGGCAGCGACTCGCCGGTAAGCGCCGACTGGTCGATCTTCAGAGGGTCGCCCTCGAGCAGCCGCGCGTCGGCCGGGACGATGTCGCCGAGCTTGACGCTGATGACGTCGCCGGGGACCAGCACCGCCGCGTCCTGCTCGCTCCAGCGGCCGTGGCGGAGCACCTTGGCCTTGGGCGCCAGGTTCGCCATGAGCGCCTCGGCCGCGCTCCCGGCGCTGCTCTCCTCCCAGTAGGAGATGGTAGAGTTGATAAGGAGCAGCGCCACGATGCCGACGAAGTCCTGCCAGTCCGGCGGCTCCCCGCCGCCGTTGGCGAGCCCGATGGCCATGAGCGCCGCCGCCTCCATCACCCACGACAGAGGGTTCCACATGAATCCCAGGAACTTGAGTACCTTGCTCTCCTGCAGCACACCAAAGAATTTAAAACACACCATTCAAAATGGATGAACCTGACGAACAAGGAAACGAGATCGAGCGCCATCGTTATGTCACCTTCTTCTCCTCGAGCTTGTTGGGGCCGAAGACGGCGATGCGCGCCTGCGCTTCCTCGGAGGAGAGGCCATCCTTGGTACATTTCAGAGTCTGAAACACCTCCTCCACCGGGATGTTCTCCTGCCATCAACACAGATCCAAAAATAAACATGGATGATGAGGATTACTGAAACCCTGGAACAGCGACGTACGTACACCTAATCAATCATTTTGTTAGTAGTGGTAGAAGTGATCAACACTTCCAGCTGAAAAAGCTCGCGGTGGTTGCAGGTCACAAGAACAGCTACCGAAAAAAAGGGAGAAAAGCGCATGAACAGGGTCGTAACCCGTGAGTCAGGCAACGAGAAAATTAAAATTAAAGGAGGCGTCTTTATCGCTAGCTTCACATAGCAAAAGAAGAACCAGAGTTAACTAAGCCGAGCCGAGCTGAGCTGAGCAAATGGAACAGATAAAGATCTTATCTACACTTAAGCAAAGAATTATTCTACCTAGCTAGCCTTCTGTTTCTCGATTATTAATCTTCGTTCATTTACGTAAGGAGAAGGTGCTTGCGTTCCAGGCAATGAAAACAAATTAACAGACCTTGTGAAATGGTTAAACACGGTGTACATGAGGAGTGCATGATCAGAAGGTAGCAGCTAGGCGAGTAACGCAAGAAAACCGGAGCAGAGATCGACAGAGGCATCACGAGCAGTAACAAAGTTCACGTTACAAGATGACGTGTGTAGAGCTGTAAAAAAAAAAGAAGTTTGCTGTGTCGCACCAGATCGACGGCCTCGTTCTTGATCTCCTCGAGCCCGGCCATCAGACAACGCCGGAGGACCCAACGAGAACGGGAGCGGCGGAGTGCGGGAGGGAGGGAGTGGAGCGGAGCAGGGGCGCGGCGGTTCGTGTTTTTATAAGGGGGCAGGCGTGGTGGACCCCGCCAAGGCGAGTTGACGGCTGTGATTGCATCGAGATGCAGCGCAGCGCAACGAAGGCCCGCGTGTCTGTGATTTTTTTGCGAAATCCACATATTCAAGCTTAACATATACAGCAATCATATTAAGGGTTTTCTTTTTTCAGCTACACCAACCAGATTCTCAAATAAAAATCAGAAATCTGGACTAAAAAAATTCTCATGAGAATCAGATTATTCAAAATCTACAAATTTTTCTATGACAAATAAAAATCTGCTAGGACTCTAGATTTACCAAATTCCCTTTTGAACTTTTCTCAAAAATTACCTATCATGCCACTTATTACACGATCTGAAACTTTATATTCTTTATAACACACATTTATTACAGAATCTGTTAGAAGAAATAGGTAATTTACCGAATAATTCCGAAAAAACACGACTTCGAAATAGCGAGAAACACCAGCAAACGAGAAGTCAGATTAGACGTACCGATCTGAAACTAGAAGAATCGCTGCAAACGTTGATCTAACGATAGTCGGTCGGTGCAGACGTTGGTGGCGACGCTGGGCAGCAGCGACCGATCTCAGCAGTAGGCGACCCGTGATGAAGAACGTGAGTAGTCGCACAGAGCGCTTCCTAAAAAGCTTATTCACTCTCCCGGTGCAGGATCGCAAGAGCGAGCGATTCCGGAGACCTGCTCTCGCGGTCATTGATGCACGCCGGCGCTCGGGATGGAGTAGAAAATGGCGGCGCAAGAAACTCGAACGTGGAAAGATTTGTTTCGGTTGTTTTTTTCCTCTGCCACGCACGCCGCAATATATAGAGTCCCTGTTAAAGATAGTGTAAGGGTCTCAGTTTTTGACACACATTTGCAGTGTTCATCACCACACCACACACCTCATTTGAGGAAGGATGATGAACACAATTGAAGAGCAAGTAACAATTATCAACATGCTCATTAGAGAACAAACTCACACATTGCCAAAGTGGTATTTCACACATGTGATATAAGGGGGCTGGACATATGAAAACTCCTATACATTACTAAGGATGTCCATGCCAAGTTTCACCCAAATTCAAAACCTTTTTGAGGTCATTTTGGGTATAGTTAGGAAGAGGACAGTTTGAAACCATATTCAAATTCAAACTGTTTTTATCCCATGAATTTAAAAGTGGGAGGCATATTCTTACTCAGCACATTTTTGTGAGCCCACACACCAATTTTTACTCCATTTGGAGTTGATCTTGACATGAGCTAAGTGGGGGAAATTCAAACTTTGTTTGAATTTCAAACTGAACTTGTGCTGAAATTCATTCAAACCAAACCCAATTTGAACTTTGATCAATTCAAATGGCTCATGGGTGAATAATTTGAATTACCAGGGGTATTATGGGGCTCACTGTTTACAACAGTGATTAGGAGTAAATTTCAGAGGTTAAAACTGGAAGTGGGACCCACATGTCAGCCACTGCTCAGATCAAACCGACTGAGACTTTTCTCACTCGGGTCGCCGAGCCGCCGCTGCGATCGCCACCGAGGGAAGCCGCCGCGCCAGCAGCTGCTTGCCCACGCGCGGGCGTGAGGCGGTGCAGAGTCTTCTTAAGGCGCCTGCCCCCCTCCTCGGCCGAGGCATCGCCGTTCTTTCCCGCAAGAACTCAGCGCCGGCTGAAGTTTTCCGCAGCTCGGAATCGATCGGAGAATGCCGATCACAGCTCCCTCCGTCCACTCCAGAGCCCCAGCAAGGTACTAGAGACCTCCTCCGTCCTCCCCGCGGCTAGAGTTCAGCTGAAACCGATTGATATCGGCTGTGCCGAAGGATCAAATTCGGGACTTGGAACCGCCGCACCTCGGGCTTCCGTGGACAGCCCAACCAGGGCGTTGTCACGCCCGAGCCAAGGCACCCTTGGACGCGCTGATAACCGGTGCTGCTCACCCCCGAGCCACAGCTCGAGTGGTTGCTCACCGGCGGCGAATTTCCAGTTTTCCCCTTTCTGTGTGCAGAACGACCTTCGGGTGCGATTCTGTTAAATTCGTGCTCTAGAAAGGATTAGAGGGCCTCAATCCGCTCTCACACAAGCTAGACACGGTAACGCACAAGTTGCCTTCACAACTCTGTGCCGGAGAACCTCTGTACCCGGCGTAATTCGAGGTTTACCAAGGGCGGCATAAACGGGAGGCGTCGGGCGCACGGTGAGGACCTATTTCGGGCCTTCCCCGAGCTGCCTCGAGCTCATGTTGACCTTCTCTGAGGTCCACTGATGCTTCCCGACTGATTCCTCGAGTAGTTGAGGTGCTAGGGTAGTCAGCCGACATGGCCGAAGTCGTGGCCCTAATATCACTTCTAAGGTTTCTGTCTAGGCGTGTAACCTACTGTCAACCCGTGGCTTTGATACCAATCTGTGACGCCCTCAATTCTGTGGGAAAACCACGGAACCGAGAACTAATGCATATGTGTGCCCAGGATGTTCATCACACATACACATATGTTCCACAAACTGAATTCAGATTATATATTACCACGAATAACAGAGTTTATTACAATATCTCATGAGTCTTGGACTCATGCTCTCAGCGGAAATCCTTATTTAAGTGCGGAAGCAAAAACTAATGCGGAAGCAAAACTAAGTAGAAGTGGCTCCATCTCTACTCCCTCCATAGGCAAGGTTGAGAACAGATCACACGCCATAATGCTCTACTTGGTCTTCATTGTAGTCTTCTCTTGCTGTTGAGGATGAAGTAATAATGCAAGTTTGAGCACAATGATGTACTCAGCAAGTGCAGAATAAAAACACATGATATGCAGTTCATAAACAAGGTAGGTAATAAAGGCTTATTCGTAGAAAAGCAATTCTTGTAAAACCATGATAAAACAACAACTTTACTTTAGATGAATGTAATCCCAGCATGTATTAAATTACCAACATACCTCCATCACTTTCCATGTTCCATCCGAACATTAACCAATCTTTTATTCATACTCACGAATACCTCCTCGTATTTGCTACCATCTCACCTCATAAAACAACCACGTCTCACACCGAGACCAACCTCATGTCATGACCCATCAGTCATGCAACCATCTCATCTTCCCGGACTCAACAGTTCCAAACCAATAACCATAACCGATAACCATAACCAAGAACCTTCCCAATAACCGTTCCAATAACCATTCCAATCTAATCCTCCCAGTAACCATCCCATCTAATCATGGCAGTTTAGCCAGGTGCTGGTGACCGTAAGCTCGGCTATCATGATAGTTTTAGACTCTGCAGAGTTTGCACCTCTTTATCCACAAGTTTGTGATTTCGTCACCCGTCGGCGACTACAGAAACTCCATTTTACCAGTACACAACCGTCGGTGTATGGTCAAGAGATCACAAAATAGCTTTTACAAAGGGGTTACCAGATGTATGGACTCACTAAGGTTTCACCGGCAGGCTAGAATCTCCAATTCTCCCACCCACGGGCCCCCTCTTGTGGCATGCAGTTCCCAGGGCAGTCCTCGCTCGACTCCCATTCCCCGCGCCTTCCACAGTCCATAACACTCTAGCAACTTACCTAATTACTCAACTAAGCCGCACCCATATTTGGCCTTGTGGTGGCACTGTTATCCTGGCATGTGCATGCATGAACCGGTCCTTAGATCTATGGCAAGTAAAACCACCATCTCATGCTACCTCATTCACAAACCCCATCTTGCCTAGATCTCCCTCCGATCCATGTTCATTATTAACATCAGTTTCTTATTATCATTACGAGTGCAGTTAGCTAGACACATCTATCTCGCTTTCCGATCCCATAGACTCAGCGAAGCATAAAGCAAAAACCATACCCGACTCATAAACTTCCCTGGCGACAAGGATGGTTTAAATCAAAACTAGTAAACTCCTATAAAGGGGTTTCCCATCAGGTTTGACTCAGCACACACACCTTTTCGCAAAACAAAACAGTTTTGCCCAAAACATAGGATCAATATGGTCAAGGAGCACTTGCCTTGTTCTTGCGGTTCCGGTTGTTCTTGATTCTCAAAGCCTTGTTGCTGCAGCTCGTCGTAGACAGCTCCCTGAGCTTGGTCTGCTATGTAGGATTCACGTGCATACAAATTCACAGCAATCAATATCATGCACAAACCCTAAACTAGATGCGATGATGCACATGCATGCTATCCTATGATTAGTTTTATTAGATTGATGTGCTCTTGCATGGCTTGCATGGTCAGAGGTGTTCGGATCAAAGGTGGACGTGGCGATGATCTTGTCTTTTAGATCAAACTGATCATCAAGTGATCTGCCCACGAAAACGCTTCTGTTCGAAAGGAATCGAAAAACAGATGCAAGGAGATGAATACAATGATGTCGTAAGGTGGTATTGAAGTCCTACCTCACGCTCTTCTGGTCTTCGAGGTCCTCCTCAAACCGCTTGGTGCTTCTTCGATGATCTCCCTTGTTGCGCTTCGGCGATGTTTTTGCTCGGCGAGTTAGGGCTAGGGCTCTAAGTCGTCGGCTTAGGAGTTGAAAGAGAAGTTTGTGGTTTCGGCTAGAGGTTTTGGGCTCTATTTATAATCGGGAAGAGAAGAGTCCTAATCTGATTGGATCCCGAATAAGAGTCTTATTCAGATCTTTGTTAGATCCTGACGTCTTACCTTCGGTAACATCGTGGAGTTTAGATCGGTTTCTGTTGCGTACCGGTGTCCTTACGCGTAGCAGCTGCTCCAAAACTCGTTACCTCCGTGTCGATGAGCTCCGAAAGCTCCACGTGTCCTCTGGGCCTGGTATCTCCTCGTCCGCAGAGACGAGCTCCGGTTGTGCCGCGTGTCAATCAATCGAGACCTCCCTCTTCTGCGGAGATGAGCTCCGCGCACGCCACGTGTTGGCGCCGGTCTTCCTCTTCTTCTTTCCTCAGGGACATGCCCCGCGGTTGACACGTGTCAAATAGAACAGGACCTCTCGCAGGTGAGCTCCGAGATTGACACGTATCCCGCACGGATGGTCCTCTGATTTCGGCGAGGACTAGCTCCGAGGATGACACGTGTCCTGCGGAAATGCCTTTGCTTCCTTCACAGAGGCTAGCTCCGTTGGCAACACGTGTCCCACATGATCGGACCTCTCCCCTTGCGGAGATGAGTCCCGAGCCTGCCACGTAGCCAGCTTGGCGGCGGCCTCTCCCCACTTCGCAGGGATGAGCTCCGATCACGCCACGTGGCCTAATGGCCGCGGAAGTTGCCTTCGACGCACTCTAAGGGCTTTATTGGCTATTCTTTTGATAACTCTTTCTGTCCCTATTTTCCATTAAAATGTTTCCTTTTCATATGATACGAACATATGCTGACACCCGAGATGAGGGTGTCACAAATCTACCCCCCTTAAATTGGATCTCGCCCTCGAGATTCGTTAGTGGGAAATAGATGGGGAAATTCTGCTTTGATATCCTCTTCACGCTCCCATGTGGCTTCAGCTTCAGTGTGATGGCTCCATTGTACCTTGCACCATCGAATCACCTTGTTTCGGGTGACCCTTTCCTTTATGTCCAAGATTCGGACAGGGTGTTCTGCGTAAGTCAGGTCCTCTTGAAGTTCAAGTTCTCCCATTGACACTTGTTCCTCTGGTACTCTTAAGCACTTCTTGAGCTGGGATATATGAAATACGTCATGTACGTCGGAGAGGTGGTTTGGGAGCTCTAGTTGGTAGGCTACTTCTCCTCGCTTGTCCAAAATCTTAAATGGTCCGATGTAGCGAGGCACTAGTTTGCCCTTGACGTTAAAACGTCGTTGGCCTCGGATAGGCGATACCTTAAGGTATACGAAGTCTCCTACTTCAAAGGTCAACTTTCTACGCCTATTGTCCGCATAGCCTTTCTGTCGTGACTGAGCAGCCCTTAAGTTTTCCCGTATCGTCTGAACTTGCTTCTCAGCCTCCTGTAGTACTTCGGGTCCAAACACCTGGTTCTCTCCAGTTTCGTTCCAGAACAGCGGCGTTCTACACCGTCTGCCATATAAGGCTTCGAAAGGCGACATCTTCAAGCTAGCTTGATAGCTGTTGTTATAGGAGAATTCAGCATGCAGTAAACTCCTATCCCAACTACGCCCACGTTTCAAGGCGCAAGCTCTCAGCATGTCCTCCAAAATTTGGTTTGTCCTCTCGGTTTGCCCATCTGTTTGTGGGTGATAGGCGGAGCTAAAATCCAGTCGTGTACCCATAGCTTTCTGCAGCTTCCTCCAGAATCTAGAGGTAAACTGAGAACCTCGATCTGAGACTATCCTCTTCGGAACTCCATGACGGCACACGATCTGCTCCATGTACAACTCTGCCAACTGTGTAACGTTGTAACTTGTCTTCACTGGAAGAAAATGGGCGGTCTTCATCAACCGGTCCATAATGACCCAGATGGAGTCGTATCCTGACTGAGTTTGTGGCAATCCGACAATAAAGTCCATACTGATGTCCTCCCATTTCCATTCAGGTATTTTCAAAGGTTGCTACAATCCAGCGGGTTTTTGATGTTCGGCTTTTACCCGTTGGCATGTGTCGCCCAGGGCAACGTATTCGGCTATATCCCTCTTCATACCACCTCACCAATAGCAAGTTTTCAAGTCCTTGTACATTTTGGTGCTCCCTGGATGTATGGAATAGGGTGAATCATGTGCCTCTTTCAATATCATGTCGCGAAGGTGTCCCAGGTTTGGCACACAAATCCTTTTTCCTAGCCAAAGCGTACCCTTTTCATCCTCCGTGAAATCCTTCTCTATCCCTTGTCGGATTCTTTCCTTGATCTCCTGGATCCCCTCGTCCGTTGCTTGGCCCTTTCTTATTTCTTGCTCCAATTGAGGAGTGGATCTCCATTATTTCCATGTTATTCAAGAATCCGAGGTGTAACCGTTCGAACTCCTTACGTAGTTCGGGTGGTAGCTCCCGAACCGTGAGTTGGTGGCATGCTCCCTTTCTGCTCAATGCGTCAGCTACTACATTGGCCTTTCCGGGGTGGTAGTTGATTCCTACATCATAATCCTTGATGAGTTCTAACCATCGACGTTGCCTCAAATTCAAATCCGTTTGTGTAAATATGTACTTGAGGCTTTTATGATCCGTATAGATCTCACATCGATGACCAAGGATATAATGTCTCCAAATCTTCAATGCATGCACCACTGCTGCTAACTCCAAATCATGTGTTTGATAATTAAGCTCGTGCTTCTTTAATTGTCGTGAGGCATAGGCTACCACTTGTCCTTCCTGCATGAGCACACACCCGAGCCCTTGTATGGATGCGTCACAATATATGTCAAAGCTCTTGCTTACGTCTGGCAATACCAGAACTGGTGTCATGGTTAGCCTTTTCTTGAGTTCCTCAAAACTTTCTTGGCAGGCTTGTGTCCATTGAAAGATTTTTCCCTTCATTAGCAACTCCGTCATAGGTTTTGCTATTTTAGAGAAGTCTTTAATGAAGCGCCGATAGTATCCTGCCATCCCAAGGAAACTCCGAATATCCCTCACGCTCTTCGGTTGGTCCCACTTCAGAACATCTCTCACCTTTCCAGGATCAACCGATACCCCCTTCTTTGGAGATGATGTGGCCTAGGAAGGATATTTCCTTTAGCCAAAATTGACACTTGTCGAGCTTGGCATACAACTGATGCTCGCGCAACTTTTGCAAGGTCAATCTCAGATGTTCTTCATGCTCCTCCTTACTTTTTGAATACACCATAATGTCATCGATGAAAACCACGACGAACTTGTCTAAGTACTCCATGAAAACCTTGTTCATAAGGTACATGAAGTATGCGGGTGCATTCGTCAATCCAAAAGACATAACGGTATATTCATATGAACCATACCGTGTCCGAAAGGCTGTCTTAGGTATATCGGAGGGCTTAATCTTCAGCTGGAAATATCCCGACCGAAGATCAATCTTGGAGAATACATGGGCTCCTTTCATTTGATCGAACAGGTCCTCTATATGGGGCAGAGGGTATTTATTTTTGATTGTCACCTCGTTGAGAGACCTGTAGTCCACGCACATTCTTTGGGTTCCGTCCTTCTTGTCCACGAAAAGTACCGGGGCTCCCCATGGTGACGAACTTGGATGGATAAAACCCTTCTCCAACTGTTCTTGAATTTGCTTCTTGAGTTCAACTAACTCGTTGACAGGCATCCTATATGGTCTCTTAGCTATGGGTGCAGTTCCAGGTACCAAATCTATGGCAAACTCGATGTCCCGTTCAGGTGGCATACCTGGAAGTTCTTCCGGGAACACGTCCAAAAATTCTCGAACCACTGGAGTGTTGTCCAATGCTACTCCTTCAACATGGTTCAAATCCGCCCATTCGGTTGCTTGCTAAGCTGACTCAAACTCGACACGGATACCATGTTTGTTCGTCAACTGCACACTTCTCTCAGCACATTGGATTACTCCATTGTGCTTGCTTAACCAGTCCATTCCGAGTATGATGTCAATCCCGTGGGAGTCCGGGACAATAAGGTTGGCAAGGAAGTCTACCCCCCTTATTTTAAGGCTTACTTTAGGACATACTATATTAGTCCTCATTTCTCCTCCGGGAGAATTAACTAACATAGCACATTCTAAGTGGGATACGGGTAGATGATGCTTGGCAACATAATCGGATGATATGAAGGAATCTGATGTGCCAAAATCAAATAAAATGGTGGCTGGGTTGGAGTTGGCAAGGAACATACCAATTGCGACGTCCTCAGCCTGTTGTGCTTCCTCAACAGTGACATGGTTAACGTGGCCACGAGCATAGTTCTGCGGTCCACGGTTCCCTTGGTTGTTTCCTCCGTTTGGTCGCTGGTTCTGCTTGGGCACGTTTCCTTGCTGTCCAGGGCCTCTCTTCGGGCACTGGTTAGCGAAGTGGCCTACTTCCCCGCATGCAAAGCATGCCCTGTTGCCTACGGCAGCAGGTACGTTGGGGCGGGGGTTTTGAACAGGAGCGCCATCGTTAGGCCGGGGCGCAGGAGGCATGGGCACACGAGGTGCTGGTGCAACGAACCGTTGCTGTGGTGGCTGACCAGGGCGGTTCGTAGGAGTAGTCCATCCATACTGCGGTGCAGGGGGCATGAACCTAGATCGTATGTTGCTCCCTGGGGGCTAGTATGGCATCTTCCTTTTGCACTCTCGCTCGATTTCTCGGATCTTGTTTTCCACCACAATAGCCTTATCAACTAGTTTCTGGAAGCTTACGTAGTCATTTTTGAGGAGCTGAACTTGGATCTCATTGTTCAACCCTCTCATGAACAGGTACTGCTTCCTCTGGTCTGAGTTGACATCTTCAGGGGCATACCGGGACAGTTGTATGAACTTGTTGAGATATTCATTCACACTTTTCTGTCCTTGGCGGAGACCTTCAAACTCCTGCCTCTTGAGCATCATTACGCCAACAGGGATATAGTGGGAGCGGAAATTTCCCTTGAACTGAGTCCAAGTGATTGTCTCCTGGTTGGCATGGGTGTTGCTCAAGGCATCCCACCAGTCAGCAGCTGCTCCCATCAGTTGGTGCGACGCAAAGAGAACCTTCTCTCGGTCGTTGCACTGAACAATGGCAAGCTTTTTCTCCATGGATTTCAACCAATCATCGGCCTCCATTGGATCGCATGCTTGAGCAAAGGTGGGTGGTCGAGTCCTCATGAACTCTCCCAACCTGTTATGAGCCGGCGGTGGTGGTGGCGGTGGTGCCGGAACGGGGTGTTGGTTGGCCTGCAACTGACCCAAAGTTTGGATCATGGTTTGCATAAGCTGGTTTTGCATGGCCATCAACCTTTCTAGGTTGTTCTCGCCAGCTCCAGGGTTAGCAGGAACTTCCTCGTGGTCATCTTCCTGGACGTTCCTTCGGCTGGCGTTTCCTCTCACCATCTGTGAGGGAGAACGAAATAGAATAGAAGGTTAGATAGGTCCTTTCAACTATATGCATCAAGGGGAGTTGGACTATATATATTATTCCTTATGAGGATGTGATCAAGTGCCGAAGCATTTCACTCCTCTTTCTTCTTACATGTGGATATGGGCAACGTTGTTGAGACGTCCCACAACTCACACTAAGCACATATTCACAAATAATCATTACAAGGGCCCACTCAACTCCTATTCAAGGATGGTTTCCTATGTCAAGGTGGTTTTAAAGGTCAATCTAGGCTATTCTCCTTAGGATGCTTCCTTTGGTCAGCGTGGCTTAGCTACCTGTGACTCCTATTTAGGGTGTAACTTGTTGTTAACCCGTGGCCCTAATATCACTTCTAAGGTTTCTGTCTAGGCGTGTAACCTACTGTCAACCCGTGGCTCTGATACCAATCTGTGACGCCCTCAATTCTGTGGGAAAACCACGGAACCGAGAACTAATGCATATGTGTGCCCAGGATGTTCATCACACATACACATACGTTCCACAAACTGAATTCAGATTATATATTACCACGAATAACAGAGTTTATTACAATATCTCATGAGTCTTGGACTCATGCTCTCAGCGGAAATCCTTATTTAAGTGTGGAAGCAAAAACTAATGCGGAAGCAAAACTAAGCAGAAGTGGCTCCATCTCTACTCCCTCCACAGGCAAGGTTGAGAACAGATCACACGCCATAATGCTCTACTTGGTCTTCATAGTAGTCTTCTCTTGCTGTTGAGGATGAAGTAATAATGCAAGTTTGAGCATAATGATGTACTCAGCAAGTGCAGAATAAAAACACATGATATGCAGTTCATAAACAAGGTAGGTAATAAAAGGCTTATTTGCAGAAAAGCAATTCTTGTAAAACCATGATAAAACAGCAACTTTACTTTAGATGAATGCAATCCCAGCATGTATTAAATTACCAACATACCTCCATCACTTTCCATGTTCCATCCGAACATTAACCAATCTTTTATTCATACTCACGAATACCTCCTCGTATTCGCTACCATCTCACCTCATAAAACAACCACGTCTCACACCGAGACCAATCTCATGTCATGACCCATCAGTCATGCAACCATCTCATCTTCCCGGACTCAACAGTTCCAAACCAATAACCATAACCGATAACCATAACCAAGAACCTTCCCAATAACCATTCCAATAACCATTCCAATCTAATCCTCCCAGTAACCATCCCATCTAATCATGGCAGTTTAGCCAGGTGCTCGTGACCGTAAGCTCGGCTATCATGATAGTTTTAGACTCTGCAGAGTTTGCACCTCTTTATCCACAAGTTTGTGATTTCGTCACCCGTCGGCGACTGCAGAACCTCCATTTTACCAGTACACAACCGTCGGTGTATGGTCAAGAGATCACAAAATAGCTTTTACAAAGGGGTTACCAGATGTATGGACTCACTAAGGTTTCACCGGCAGGCTAGAATCTCCAATTCTCCCACCCACGGGCCCCCTCTTGTGGCATGCAGTTCCCAGGGCAGTCCTCACTCGACTCCCATTCCCCGCGCCTTCCACAGTCCATAACACTCTAGCAACTTACCTAATTACTCAGCTAAGCCGCACCCATATTTGGCCTTGTGGTGGCACTGTTATCCTGGCATGTGCATGCATGAACCGGTCCTTAGATCTATGGCAAGTAAAACCACCATCTCATGCTACCTCATTCACAAACCCCGTCTTGCCTAGATCTCCCTCCGATCCATGTTCATTATTAACATCAGTTTCTTATTATCATTACGAGTGCAGTTAGCTAGACACATCTATCTCGCTTTCCGATCCCATAGACTCAGCGAAGCATAAAGCAAAAACCATACCCGACTCATAAACTTCCCTGGCGACAAGGATGGTTTAAATCAAAACTAGTAAACTCCTATAAAGGGGTTTCCCATCAGGTTTGACTCAGCACACACACCTTTTCGCAAAACAAAACAGTTTTGCCCAAAACATAGGATCAATATGGTCAAGGAGCACTTGCCTTGTTCTTGCGGTTCCGGTTGTTCTTGATTCTCAAAGCCTTGTTGCTGCAGCTCGTCGTAGACAGCTCTCTGAGATTGGTCTGCTATGTAGGATTCACGTGCATACAAATTCACAGCAATCAATATCATGCACAAACCCTAAACTAGATGCGATGATGCACATGCATGCTATCCTATGATTAGTTTTATTAGATTGATGTGCTCTTGCATGGCTTGCATGGTCAGAGGTGTTCGGATCAAAGGTGGACGTGGCGATGATCTTGTCTTTTAGATCAAACTGATCATCAAGTGATCTGCCCACGAAAACGCTTCTGTTCGAAAGGAATCGAAGAACAGATGCAATGAGATGAATACAATGATGTCGTAAGGTGGTATTGAAGTCCTACCTCACGCTCTTCTGGTCTTCGAGGTCCTCCTCAGACCGCTTGGTGCTTCTTCGATGATCTCCCTTGTTGCGCTCCGGCGATGTTTTTTCTCGGCGAGTTAGGGCTAGGGCTCTAAGTCGTCGGCTTAGGAGTTGAAAGAGAAGTTTGTGGTTTCAGCCAGAGGTTTTGGGCTCTATTTATAATCGGGAAGAGAAGAGTCCTAATCTGATTGGATCCCGAATAAGAGTCTTATTCAGATCTTTGTTAGATCCTGACGTCTTACCTTCGGTAACATCGTGGAGTTTAGATCGGTTTCTGTTGCGTACCGGTGTCCTTACGCGTAGCAGCTGCTCCAAAACTCGTTACCTCCGTGTCGATGAGCTCCGGAAGCTCCACGTGTCCTCTGGGCCTGGTATCTCCTCGTCCGCAGAGACGAGCTCCGGTTGTGCCGCGTGTCAATCAATCGAGACCTCCCTCTTCTGCGGAGATGAGCTCCGCGCACGCCACGTGTTGGCGCCGGTCTTCCTCTTCTTCTTTCCTCAGGGACATGCCCCGCGGTTGACACGTGTCAAATAGAACAGGACCTCTCGCAGGTGAGCTCCGACATCGACACGTATCCCGCACGGATGGTCCTCTGATTTCCGCGAGGACTAGCTCCGAGGATGACACGTGTCCTGCGGAAATGCCTTTGCTTCCTTCGCAGAGGCTAGCTCCGTGGGCAACACGTGTCCCACAGGATCGGACCTCTCCCCTTGCGGAGATGAGTCCCGAGCCTGCCACGTAGCCAGCTTGGCGGCGGCCTCTCCCCACTTCGCAGGGATGAGCTCCGATCACGCCACGTGGCCTGATGGCCGCGGAAGTTGCCTTCGACGCACTCTAAGGGATTTATTGGCTATTCTTTTGATAACTCTTTCTGTCCCTATTTTCCATTAAAATGTTTCCTTTTCATAGGATACGAACATATGCTGACACCCGAGATGAGGGTGTCACAGTGGCACCGCAGTTTCCGGGGAGGAATCAACCCCGGAACCCTACTAATGCGCGGCGGGCAAACCCTAGGCCCGGCACCGTCCACCAGCTTGCCATTGAGGACGCGCCGGAGGGCGAGCCAATCCTTGCGGGTATGTTCCAACTCCACCAGCATCCCGCTATAGTACTATTTGATTCAGGCGCCACGCATAACTTCATTAGCCAAGCTTTCATTGATAAATATAGCTTGCAAATACTACCCACCGATAGTCCTTATGTGATTTGTTCACCGGGTGGGAAAATTTCAGCAAGCATGATGGTCCCAAAAGCGCCATTGTGCTTAGAGGGTAGAGTTTACCCTATGTCTCTCATAATTTTAGAGGGACAAAAGGTCAATGTCATCTTAGGGATGTCGTGGTTAACCCGCCACGGCGCTGTTTCAGACACCGTCCTCCGAGTCGTGCACTTGAACTCAGAAGTGCACGAGTCTCACTCATTATTTCTGGACAGTCCAGAAATAAAACTTCCAAGTGTCTATCAAGCCACAACCATCAGATTGGAGGATATTCCAGTGGTCCGAGAGTTCCCTGATGTATTTCCGAATGATTTGCCGGGGATGCCGCCTGATAGAGAGGTGGAGTTCAAGATTGAACTTGCACCGGGAACCATGCCAATATCCCGAAGGCCGTACAAGATGGCGCCCAAGGAATTGGCTGAACTGAAGACTCAGCTCACGGACCTTCTGGAGAAGGGTTTTATTAGGCCGAGCTCCTAGCCATGGGGCTGTTCGGCATTATTTGTCAAGAAGAAGGATGAGACGTTGCGGCTTTGCGTGGACTATCGTCCATTAAATGCCGTAACCATCAAGAACAAGTATCCGTTGCCATGGATTGACATGTTGTTTGATCAGTTGGTCGAAGCAAAGATCTTTTCCAAAATGGACTTAAGATCCGGGTACCATCAGATTAAGATAAGGGCTGAGGACATTCCGAAGACGGCTTTCTCGACGAGGTACGGGCTTTATGAGTACCTGGTAATGTCCTTCGGCCTCACCAATGCTCCAGCTCACTTTATGTACTTGATGAACTCGGTATTCATGCTGGAGCTGGACAAGTTTGTCGTGGTCTTCATCGACGACATCCTGGTATATTCCAAGTCGGAGGAAGATCACAAGAAACATCTGCGTATAGTTTTGCAACGGCTGTGGGATCACAAGTTATACGCGAAATTCAGCAAATGTGAGTTTTGGATATCGCAAGTGCCTTTCCTCGGGCATATCATCTCAGCGGAGGGTATCGCTGTGGACCCGAGCAAGATCACTCAAGCGCTGAATTGGAAATCCCCGAGAACTGTTCACGAGGTATGGAGTTTCCTCGGACTCACGGGATATTATCGGAGGTTCATTCCGAACTTCTCGAAGATTGCCAAGCCAATGATAGAGCTGCTGAAGAAGACTACCAAATATGTTTGGAGTCCAACATGTGAAGCAGCATTCAAGGATTTAGTCAAGCACCTGACATCAGCACCGGTTTTGGCGCAGCCAGACACAACAAAACCGTTCGATGTGTACTGCGATGCATCCGGCATTGGGCTCAGATGTGTGCTGATGCAAGACCGAAGGGTGGTCGCGTATGGGTCACGGCAGCTTAGACCATGAGCAAAATTATCCAACTCACGATCTGGAGCTCGCTGCCGTGGTACTTGCACTAAAAATGTGGAGGCACTACCTACTCGGTAACCTCGTACATTTATATACCGACCATAAAAGCCTCAAGTACATATTCACTCAGAAGGAGCTGAACATGAGGCAACGAAGATGTTTAGAACTGATAAAGGATTACGAGATAGAAATCCATTATCATCCGGGCAAGGCAAACGTAGTGGCAGATGTGCTGAGCCGCAAGTCACACGTCAATAATCTGACCATCACACCGTTGGAAGAGAGCGAACCACCACTACATGTGATTCCACACGGAGCTCTCTACAACCTAGCTTTGATCCCCACCATCCGTGAAGAGATAGCGGCAGCCCAGAAGAATGATAAGGGCATGTCACATTTGCGGAGACGTGTAGACAGTGGGGAGCTGAAGTGTTTCCGAAAGAACGGAGACGGCGTCCTATGGTTCAAGGACCGGATTGTCGTACCCCGAAGCCCGGAACTCAGAAGAAAGTTTTGGTGGACACGGATGAAGCGCGAGGTTGCAAAATACGTGTCCGAGATGTGATACATGTCGAAGGGTGAAGACAGATCATATGCGGAAACCGGGACTGCTGCAACCACTGGGCATTCCTGCCTGGAAATGGGAGGATGTGAGCATGGACTTCATCGTCGGTTTACCCACCACCTTGCAAAAACATGATTCGGTGCGGGTGATCGTCGATCGGCTCACCAAAGTTGCCCATTTCGTCCCGGTCAACACCAACTACAACGCCAAGAAGTACGCTGAACTGTACATCTCACGGATCCTATGCTTGTACGGCATACCCCGTACCATCATATCGGATCGGGGCACTTTATTTGTGTCCCGTTTTTGGGAGCAGCTACACGCTGCCTTGGGGACGAAGCTGATCCGTAGTTCAGCCTACCACCCGCAGACGGATGGGCAAACGGAGCGGATAAATCAAATCTTAGAAGACATGCTACGAGCTTGCGCTATCGACCACGGCAAGAATTGGGATGATCACTTGCCGTTAGCCGAGTTCTCGTACAATAATGGGTACCAAGCCAGCATCAAGATGGCACCTTACGAGGCGCCATACGGGCAGAAATGCCGCACACCGTTGAACTGGTGTGAGTCTGGCGAAAGGGTTACCTTCGGGATTGACCTTGTCAATAACGCGGAAGAAAAGGTTCGACTGATTCAAGCAAACCTAAAAGCCGCTCAATCCCGTCAGAAACAGTATGCGGACCGGAGAAGGCGCCCATTACAATTCGAAGTTGGAGATCAAGTATACCTACGGGTTTCTCCAATGAAGGGCGTAAACAGATTTGGGGTGAGAGGAAAGTTAGCACCCCGATTCATCGGTCCATTCCAGATTACTGAAAGATGTGGATCGGTGGCATACCGGCTGAGATTACCAGAAGCACTTTCCGGTGTGCACGACGTCTTTCACATTTCCCATCTGAGGAAGTGTCTTAAGCTATCAACTACCGTTCAGCTGGAGGATATTGAAGAACTGCAACCGGATCTCACCTATCGGGAGGAACCGGTGCAGATTATTGATGAAAAGGCCCGAACCACACGCAACCGAACGTTGCGGTTCTACAAGGTTCTATGGAGTAATCACTCCATGGACGAAGGGACATGGGAGAACGAAGAATTCCTTCGCACTAACTACCCCGAATTTTTCACGTCGCATATCCGTTAATTTTCCACCGTCCTCTCTCTCAGTTTCACCTTATAATCTCGGGACGAGATTCTTTTAAGGGGGGAGGAATGTAAGGGCCTCAGTTTTTGACACACATTTGCAGTGTTCATCACCGCACCACACACCTCATTTGAGGAAGGATGATGAACACAATTGAAGAGCAAGTAACAATTATCAACATGCTCATTAGAGAACAAACTCACACATTGCCAAAGTGGTATTTCACACATGTGATATAAGGGGGCTGGACATATGAAAACTCCTATACATTACTAAGGATGTCCATGCCAAGTTTCACCCAGATTCAAAACCTTTTTGAGGTCATTTTGGGTATAGTTAGGAAGAGGGCAGTTTGAAACCATATTCAAATTCAAACTGTTTTTATCCCATGAATTTAAAAGTGGGAGGCATATTCTTACTCAGCACATTTTTGTGAGCCCACACACCAATTTTCACTCCATTTGGAGTTGATCTTGACATGAGCTAAGTGGGGGAAATTCAAACTTTGTTTGAATTTCAAACTGAACTTGTGCTGAAATTCATTCAAACCAAACCCAATTTGAACTTTGATCAATTCAAATGGCTCATGGGTGAATAATTTGAATTACCAGGGGTATTATGGGGCTCACTATTTACAACAGTGATTAGGAGTAAATTTCAGAGGTTAAAACTGGAAGTGGGACCCACATGTCAGCCACTGCTCAGATCAAACCGACTGAGACTTTTCTCACTCGGTTCGCCGAGCCGCCGCTGCGATCGCCACCGAGGGCAGCCGCCGCGCCAGCAGCTGCTTGCCCACGCGCGGGCGTGAGGCGGTGCAGCACCTTCTTAAGGCGCCTGCCCCCCTCCTTGGCCGAGGCATCGCCGTTCTTCCCCGCAAGAACTCAGCGCCGGCCGAAGTTTTCCGCAGCTCGGAATCGATCGGAGAACGCCGATCACAGCTCCCTCCGTCCACTCCAGAGCCCCAGCAAGGTACTAGAGACCTCCTCCGTCCTCCCCGAGGCTAGAGTTCAGCTGAAACCGATTGATATCGGCTGTGCCGAAGGATCAAATTCGGGACTTGGAACCGCCGCACCTCGGGCTTCCGTGGACAGCCCAACCAGGGTGTTGTCACGCCCAAGCCAAGGCACCCTTGGACGCGCTGATGACTGGTGCTGCTCACCCCCGAGCCACAGCTCGAGTGGTTGCTCACCGGCGGCGAATTTCCAGTTTTCCCCTTTCTGTGTGCAGAACGACCTTCGGGTGCGATTCTGTTAAATTCGTGCTCTAGAAAGGATTAGAGGGCCTCAATCCGCTCTCACACAAGCTAGACACGGTAACGCACAAGTTGCCTTCACAACTCTGGGCCGGAGAACCTCTGTACCCGGCGTAATTCGAGGTTTACCAAGGGCGGCATAAACGGGAGGCGTCAGGCGCACGGTGAGGACCTATTTCGAGCCTTCCCCGAGCTGCCTCGAGCTCATGTCGACCTTCTCTGAGGTCCACTGATGCTTCCCGACCGATTCCTCGAGTAGTTGAGGTGCTAGGGTAGTCAGCCGACATGGCCGAAGTCGTTCCGAGGTGGCGGCTCGTCGCCGACCATGCTCCGGCCATTGTCATGAGCAGCTGACCCTAGAATCCTGTTCCCCGAGTAAAAGTAGGCAGGGGCGGTCAGAATCGTGAAGTTTGGAGCTGTACAGAAGCCGGCGGCGAGCTCTCCGGCGAGGTCCCTAGGCGGCAGAGCGCGGGCGTCGGGAGGTTGACGAAGGGGTGGACCCCAGCTGTCAGCGGGAGATATTTTGAATCGGGATACGGCTATGGCCGGGATCGGGTGTGCTGGCGCGCGAAGTCCTTGTGGGCCGCGGTGTGCTGTCGCCTCAGCGTGCGACGCGTGTTCCCTGGGCCCACGCGCGAGTTTAAACTTTTCCCCGATTTTCAGAATTCTTCCAAACTTCAAATCCTCAAAACTTTGGCAAGATAGCTTCAAATCAAGTGAACCAAATTTGGTTGGATTCAGCTCTTTGAGCACTTTTCAGCAAATCAAGTTTCACTTCATGAAAACCCTTAATTCTCCAGAATTAATTCCTCAAAGTTTAAACTGTTAGGAATGTTAACTGGAGAATCCTTTGGAGGAAAATCCTGAAATTTTGCTGGGATATTCACCAAAATATCCCTGAACTACCATAAAAATTTCAGATCCATTTGAGCTCATTTGATCCACCTAATGGTGTGATTAGTGAAACTGTTCCATAGAAAATAGAAAATGTTCAGAAAATTTTCAGAATTTTCTCTGAAATTGTTTAGCTCATAACTTTAGCTAGGAACCTTCAAATTAAGTGAGACCAACTCCATTATAACCCTCTGAAAATCTAGTTTTCAGAAATTCATAGTTTGTTTCATGAAAATCCCTAGAACACCCTAAGAGTTCCAATTAAGGTCAAGGACATAATTAATTGTGGAGGGCTCAAATGAGCTTTACTGCAACTAAAACTTGACCAAATCTCTGTATAGGTTGTAACCAGGCCCCAGTAAAAGTTTAACAGTCATTGGGTCTGCCTAGCAAGGATTATAGACCTCACAACTTTAAACTTAATACAAATGCATTTAAATTGATACATGTATTCCTTCTATCATGTAGTCGCTAAGGTCGAGGAGGAACCCGAAGTCCTAGACTTCGTAACTCCGGAGGAGCAGCTAGCCTACGACCAAGAGCAGCAAGGCAAGCTCCGGTTTGCATTAACCTTTTTACAAATTTTTATTGTTTTGAGCAGATACTTGTTTACTTTATTCTTTGTATTAGAGTCTTGTTTGGAAACCCAATTGCATAGCCAAGAACACCATGGGTTGGGTTTAGGATTGCAAACCCCGTTAGCTACTGCAATGCTAAGATAGTGTAGGATTCGGTACAAGTCTAGTATTTGGAACTACTCGCGAGCATAGACTAGAGACACTCGACTCGGGTAGTGATAGCACATGAAACACATGGCAAGAAAATGAGACCAAGCGGAGGGTAAGGGCAGCAGGACTTTGGGGCCTGTGTGCTGTAGCTCCTCTTGTGTCGATTGAGGACCGAGCCGTGTGCGGGCCTGTTGAACAAGCTAGAACAGTACCGAAGACCTAACGGCTATATGGGAACCGGGAAACTGATGTAACTCGGGTAGCTGGGTGTTGAGGCATAGCTGGTCGTTCAGAGGGTAGGTTGAGAGCTCGAGGTGTAAATCGGCTGGCGGCACTGAGATGCGCGTGCAGAGACCTCTTGCTCGGGACGATTGGACCGGTTCAACATTTGGCTGACGGGTGAAAGGTAGTTGCATACGGCGTCCGTGATGGTTGTTGTAGGCAACATCGAGTACGGGCATACGTGACGGGTTGTTCGGGTAACCCTGCAGGTGTAAATCGATTATAATCGCCGTTCCTCGCGGTCAGTGAGTACCACTTGTTCACTGTACCATGACGTAGAAAGAACAGGCTAGTCACATGTTAAAAATGTTGCTGATTGAAAGATGGATTTTGATTGTTAATGGTATGCTGTAGCTTAGAGCTAACTAAAGTTCTTTTCAACCTTGGGCAAAGTACATGAGAGAAATGCGTTTCTTGTTTGATTGCGGCTCTCTCATGTGCCTTAGCGTAAGGTTCTCCACAACCTGCTGCTAAAACTTGAAAGTAAGGCTCTACTAATTAGGCGAGTCCTTGCAAATGATTTTTACCTCATGTAACCCACCACCCCTCATGTAGAAGTTCCATGTTTAGGTGAGACGGGTCAGACTTGCTGAGCCTTCATGCTCACTGCTTGTGTTTGAAGCTTTAGCAGGGTTCTATGAGGAAGGGACTCCCGAAGAGGAGACGGAACCCCAGGAGGGGAACCCCGTCGAGTGGGAGTCGTGCACGCCGTGGAGTTAGTGTGCGTGTGTGCTAGCAAGGACACGTTCAAGGGCTGAACGTGCACTTGATGCTTAGTCTATGCCCGCGAGTGTAGACTGAACTTATTTTGATGTAAACATGTTCATAACTTGTTTATGTAATAAAATTTCGCTTCCTCTTTGTACCTTTGACGTGTGTTACCCGGTGCTGTGCAACGTAGCACCCCTCAGCGTGATCCTGGCTCGACAAGACCGTGGGGTCGTGTCAGATAGATTCGGTTGCGGATCCATTTTATCCGCAACATGCATTACTACAACAAGTTTCATCTCAGGCAGTTCCAAACGTATTATCACAGACGAAAACTCAAACCACCTGTGAAAAAGGTTATCACAGGCGGTCTCAACCTTTATGAATCCGCCTGTGAAGACTCTTTATCACAGTCGGTTTTTATAGTAGTGTCCGGTCTGGTCTCTAACTGACTCAGCCCAATTTGAAGCCCATAAAGCCCACAAAGCCCAACTGAATTTTTCTGCAACAAAAATATAAGTTGGGCTCGACTCGAATTCACACGAACACACGCGCGCACGCGCACGCGCATGTGCGAGGCGTGGCGTGGCAAGGCGAGCGAGGAGGAGGAGGAGCGCGCGTGGGCCACCCCTCTATTCTCTTCTTACCTCTCATTGAGGAGTGGAAGAACAACCCCCTTATATGTAGGAGTTGCTTCTCTCAAACTTCTCATATGGTACTAAGCCACTGGCATCACCCCCTCTTGCACTAGTGAACCTTTGAGATTTATTTGGAATTATTGTTATTTCCTGCATGGGCCTTTGGCCAAAATTCCAACAATCCCCCACCAGATCTCAAGGTCATTAAAAGAGAGGATGTTCTTGTTCCTTGTTTGATATACTAGTGTTTAAGCACAGACCGTTAAGTTGAACTTTTGCCTAGATCTTTAAGTTACATCATTTCACAACTTGAACAATGGACTAAGCCTTGAATTGCAAGTTTTTTGTGAACCGATTTCACCTAAAGACCTTACTAGAGATCACCCAAATCTCACAGACTATGTCGTACTCCCTGGTCTCTTCATGAGCTTTCTAGAGATCACCCAAATCTCATAGACTGCGATGTTAGACAGTCAGGGCTCATATAGGTGCGTTTCTTTCAAGATTGCCTAGTAGGACAGCATCTTTGTTACACATAGCCAACAGAAACAAATTAAGGCAAATTGCCAACCCGCCTTATAGTTTGAGAGTATAGTTGTGCGTATTCACATAGAGAGGGTCTTATTGAAATACTCTCCTTGATGAACCACTAGCTTGTTTTTTCCCAGATTCTACTTCACGGGATCTCCCTCACATAGGTTGGGTTACCACTATGGTGTCACAGTCATGGGTCTCAGACCCCTCTCCCTCGATGCACTTTCTATCACATTCCGTGGTAGCCCCTTCGTAAAGGGATCTGCCAGATTTTTGTCTATTTGTATGTACGAAACAGTAATAACTTCGGAGTTGCTCATTTTCCTGACAGATTTCAAACGTCTCTTGACGTGTCTTGATGATTTTACATTATCTTTAGAACTGGTTACTTTAGCAATTACCGTTTGATTGTCACAGTTCATAAGGATTACCGGCAATGGTTTCTCGACCACAGGCAAATCGATCAAGAGCTCTCGCAGCCATTCTGCCTCTACAATTGTTGTCTCTAAAGCAGTGAGTTCTGCTTCCATGGTTGACCTCGTCAATATGGTTTGTTTGCAATACCTCCATGATATGGCGCCACCAGCAATAGTAAATACATATCCACTCGTGGCATAAAGCTCATGACATCAGAGATCCAGTTCGAATCACTATATCCTTCAGGCACGCCCGGATGCCCCGTATAGTGAATTCCATAACTCATTGTATCTCTCAGATAGCGCATAACCCTCTCAAGTGCATTCCAATGATCTGTACCCGGGTTTGACATGAACTTGCTCAGTTTGCTCAAAACAAACGAGATATCAGGGCAGGTTGCGCTTGCTAAGTACATGACTGAACCGATCATCTGAGAATATTTAAGTTAATCTATTGGCTCTTTCTTGTTCTTTCTGAGTATCACGCTGGGATCATAAGGTGTTGGAGAAATCTTGCTATCCATAAAGCCGAACCGGCTCAAGATTTTCTCAACATAGTGGGATTGCGTTAAAGTAATTCCACTCTCATACTTATTCGGTTTAATGTTCAAAATGACATTAGCATCTCCCAGAACTTTCATATCAAAGCACTTTGATAGAAAATACTTGACATCAGAATTATATTAATGCTTGTACCAAAAATGAGTATGTCATCCACATACAAGCATAATATAACGCTATCGGACCCACTATGGTGATAGTACACGCACCGGTCAACCTCATTAATGACAAAGGCCACAGATGTCACTGTACCGTCGAACTTTTCATGCTATTGCTTAGCTGCTTGTTTCAGACCATACAAGAATTTCAACAGTTTGCACACCTTTCTCTCTTCACCTTTTACTACGGATCCATCAGACTGATCCATATAGATTTCCTCTTCCAAATCTCCATTAAGGAAAGTTGTCTTCACATCCATTTGATGAATGATTAGACCATAAGAGGCAGCTAGAGAAAGTAGTACTCGGATTTGTCGTCAATCTGGCGACAGGTGAATAGGTGTCAAAATAGTCTTCACCTTTCTTTTGTGTATAGCCCTTTGCAACTAGTCTCGCCTTGTACTTCTCAATAGTACCATCAGGTCTGAGCTTCTTTTTGAACATCCACTTACAACCTACTGGTTTGCACCCTACGATCGTTCAATTTACTCCCAAGTTCCATTTGAAAGAATTGAGTCAATTTCACTATGAACTGCTTCTTTCTAGTCATCTGCATCAGGAGATGCATATGCCTCTGCAATGGTTTAGGAGTGTCGTCCACAAGGTACACAATGAAATTATCACCAAAGGATTTTGTAATCCTCTGTCTCTTACTCGTCTGAGTTGTTTCATTGTGTTCCTCCTCTAGGACGTTCTCAAATGGTGTTTCAAGAAACTTGCTAGTTGTGTTAGATTCAGGATTAAGTTCAAAAGAAATCCTAATAGTGCTATTCCTATCTTTCATAGGAAATATATTCTCAAAAAATGTTATATCATGAGATTCCATAATAGTATCAACATGCATATCTGGTATCTCAGATTTACCTACTAAAAATCTATACGCGATACTCCGCTGAGCATAGCCTGGAAAGATGCAATCCACCGTCTTTGGTTCAAGCTTGCGTTTCTTGGAGATTGGAATATTGACCTTTGCCAAACACCCCTAATGGTCTGTTTGGTTCAGCTGCACCAACCAGATTATCTACCGAGAATCAGAAATCTGAACCAAAGGGGTTCACATTTGAATCAGTTTCTTCAGAATCTATAAATTTTCCTAGTGCAAATGGAAATCTGTCAGAACCCCAGATTTTCCAGATTCTTGTTCCAACTTATCACAGAAATTATCAACCATATCATTGATTACACAACGAAACATTATTTTCTTTATAACACACATTTATTACAGATTTCACAGTTGGTAGTTGTTTCTAGCCAAACAGATTTCAGCTTCACCACAACTCTCAGCTCACAGCAGCTTTCTCACAACTCACATTTAGAATCAGATTTTCAAGAATCCACAGCTGAACCAAACACACCCTAAGTACGCAAGTATGAAAGTGATGATTTTCTCCCAACCCACTCCTCATAAGGGGTTTTCTCTTTATTCTTGTTTGGAATGCGGTTTAGGACATGACATGAAGTCAATAGAGCCTCCTGCATCATGCCTTAGATGAACCGGAAGTGTCTAACATGACATTCACCAAGTCACACAACCTACGTTTTTTCCTCTCGGCTACCCCATTTGATTGGGGTGAATAGGGAGGCGTCCTCTCGTGTATAATACCATGTTCCTCACAAAAAACATCGAACAATTTGGGAAAATACTCACCACGACGATCTGACCTCAGACGTTTGATCTTTCTCTCTAATTGATTTTCTACTTCAGCTTTATTGATTTTAAAGTAGTCTAAAGCTTCATATTTAGTTTGCAACAAGTATACATAGCAGAATCTAGTTAAATCATCTACTAGCGTCATAAAGTATTTCTTTCCAACTTTTGTCAACACACCATTCATCTCGCATAGATCAGAACGTATGAGTTCTAAAGGTGCCAAGTTTCTCTCCTCGACTGCCTTGTGAGGTTTTCGAGGTTGCTTTGATTGCACACAACTATGGCACTTGGAACCTTTGGCAATGGTGAATTCCAGAATTAACTTAAGACTAGATAGCCGATTCAATAAACCAAAATTAACATGACATAAATGAGAATGCCAAATACTCGCATCATCATTAACACTACCACAGATATGGTATACTGACTTATTATTAAACTCTAACAAAGAAAAGCGGAACAAGCCTCCGCATTCATATCCTTTACCAATAAATTGTACATGCTTCGACACAACTATTTTATTGGACTCTAAAACTACTTTGAACCCATCTCTACATAGAAGGGATCTGCTAACTAGATCCTTGTTCATAGTAGGGACATGCTGCACGTTCCTTAGTTGGACAATCTTTTCCGAAGTGATCTTCAGATCGATCGTGCCAACACCACGAAAAAAAGCATGTGACCATTCCCCATTAGGACGGAGGAATCCCGGACGAACATGTAAGAAGTAAACATAGGCATGTCAGAACATACATGGACATTAGCACCCGTATCAAACCACCAGGATGGTGTTTGAATAACAGACAGAACAGTAAAGGAATCACCGTACGCATCCGCATTGCTAGATGTCACAATGTTGACATTTTTTCCCTCTACGATCTACCCTGTCAGGACAATTCTTGGAAAAATGCCCGTGCTCACCACAGGTATAACGACCCTCATTGCCTTTGTTTGACTTCTTCTTCTTGAAAGCAGTAGTTTTGTTTGGCTTGAACTGGGACTTGTTGTTTCCTTTTGAGAGACCTATGTGTGCTGAATACATTGGCTATGACGATAAAAGTTTTGAATTCTGCCAAACACTCTTTTTGTCAAGGTTTGACTCTAGGTCCAATCTCCGACAAGATTCGACGTAAGGTCCGACTTGCTATGGCTAGGTCCGACATGTGTTTGGTTAGCTCCGGCAGTAGGTCCTACTAGCTTTGGTAAGTTCCGGTGCTAGGTTGTGCTAGCTTTGGTATGCTCCGGCTCAAGGTCCGGTTAGCTTTGGCAAGGTCCGAAGCTAAATCGCAATGGTTCTATTTTTACCATGCAAATGTTTTGAACTTGCTTTACATCTATGGAAAGTTTGCTTAGTATTCTTTTACTAAGTTTTTAAAGTGTTATGGTGTTTACGGTGGTTAACATTTTGCTATGGTTTGCAACATGCTTATGTGAGGTGTTCACGTATGGTGTTGTGGTTTTCGGAACTAACGTGAGTCAAGTCACGGACTTGTGCTCGAAAGTATTGGTTGTATATTCATGTGCAGGTGTTGCTTGAATTCAATATATGGCTGGTGACGGGATCCATTGAACTAGTCTTAGGAAGAAGATGAGTGTCAACAATCAAGTTTGGGAGGAATTGTGGTTGAGTTGATTAGGAGGTAGCGCAACATGTTTGGATCAAGCACAATGCATATGAAGGTATCATGAACGTCGTTGGAAGGTGTTTGCACATGTGCAAGGAGTGCATGGACGTGGCAACATGGTTCCAAGGTGTGATGAAGAGATGTGGACATAAAGAATTGGTCGGAAAAGTCCAACCGGCTGGATTATAGACTCAGGTTGCGGCTGAGTCGGTTATGGCTCAAATATGGAAAGATTTGAGTTGGTTATGATAGGATTGCGTGTGGGGCACGAAGTTGAGTTGTTTTATAAATGTGAAATACGTTCCTAAGATGTTTGGAAGTCTTAATATTGCTTCTATCTGCTTATAGAAGAGAGTCTTGAGCAGTTATGGAAAGTTTTGATTCACAAACTGAGTAGGATTAGAGTCCTAGTTAGGATTGGGTTGGCCTCCGGGCTGATTATATAAGCAAGGGAGGCCAGAGCTCGTGGCAAGACGACTTTGGGCTGTTCCTCTTATTTTTTTTATCAATAAAATTCGTAATTTAGAGGAGCTTTTGTGCCTTGTTCGTCCGACTTGTTTCTGTCAAGTCTTTCTCGTCGAGTTTCTGGACAGCACGACAGTGCTTCGGTGTTTTGATCATAACTCGAGTTTTAGAGATCCAATTGATGTGATTCTTTTTGGGGTTGTCTTCACAACTTGATTATCTATCATATGTGAAAATTTCACGGTCATTGGATTTGTAGTTTCTGATCTACAAGAGTTTCTTTGCAGTGTTACAAATCTGGTTTTTACTCGAGTAGAACACATTGACCCTCGTTTGATCTTTCGATCATAACTTGAGTTTTTTATGGATTTATGTGATTATTGTTGTCGTGTCTTCATGACTTGATTCTCCATAATATATACCACTTTTGTCACGGTTGAACATGTTTAGATCAGTCGCATGCACATTTTCTTTAACAGATCAATTTTCTACCGAGGAGATTTTGTTGCTTCCGCTAAAAGTTTAAATCTACCATTCATCCCCTCTGGTAGCTTTTCACATGCTCTTCGATCCTACAATTGGTATCAGAGCCACGGTGCTCTAATCTTTGTGATTTGCATGTGTTTTGACTAATCATCATGGAGAAATACTCCGCAAAACCTTGTGTGTTCAGTGGCATTGATTTTCAGGTTTGGAAGGCACGTATGGAGGCTTTCATCCAGGCGCAAGGCTTCACGATATGAGAAAAGATGTACAAGCCTTATGACGTGCCGCCAAACTATCAAGTCACGGCTACGAACATGAGAGATGTCGACAACAACAACAAAGCACGAAATTTGATCATACAAGGATTAACTCAAAGTGACTTCGACCGTGTTGCACACCTCCGATCTGCATATGATGTGTGGAAAGCACTTTGTGACTACCACGAAGGATCCAACACGATCAAGGAGGTAAGACAAGATATGTTCAAGAAAGAATACATGCGCTTGGAGATGCAACCCGGTAAGTCAATTGAGACATCTTTGCTCGCTTCAACAAAATTCTCAGCAACTTGCGTAGTGTCAACGTTAATTTTTTAGATGCTGAAAATGCTAGGCAATTACTAAGTGCATTATACTTGTCAATTTGGGAGATGAAAGTTACATCTATTCGTGAATCTACTGTCATTTAGATGTGCTATATTCTAAGTTAAAAACTCATGAAATTGACATAATATCACGTAAGAACCCCAACAAGTCTCTTGCATTTGTTTCACAACGTGACATGCCTAGCTCTAGTCAATCTTCATCTTGTGGGACACTTTCTTTGTTGTCCTCTCTAACCCTTGAACAGATTGAAGAGTTTTCAGAGGAAGAACTTGCACTCATCTCTACTCGGTTCTCAAAAGCATTGCAAAATGTGGGAACTAGAAGGAGAGGAAGTGTCGGGCCTCAACGATGCTTCGAATGTGGTAAGACAGGACATTTTCGTAAGGATTGCCCTAACCTTTCAGGTCCTACTTCCCGTGATGAGAAGCAAACTAGGACGAAGCACTCCTCTGCAAACGATAAGAAAAAGAAGAAGGACTTTATAGGACGCCAATTGGTAAATAGTTTTATCTCCGCACTTCAAGAACTTGGCTCGAGCGATGTGGATATCGGAAGTGACGAAGATGAAGATGATTTGAAAAACTTATGCTCCATGACGGGCAAGTCAAGTTCAAGTATGGAGGAGGCAGAACACAACAGCGACAGTGAAGAGGTATGTCCTACTTACGAAGAAATGTGTGATGCTATTTCTTGTGTCACTGTTATAGTTAAGAAAAAGGACTAAAATCTTAGGGACAATGCTGTTAAAATTGAGTCACTAGAATCTGAAATTAATCGTTTGAAATCTTTGATTCCTAGTGATGATCCTTGTTCCTCATGTGATTTAATATATGAATAATTATCCTCTCTAAGAAGTGCACATACCTCCACACTTGATAAACTTGATTTAGAGATTGAAAGGAACAGAGAGCTTGCTGCACTTAATGATAAAACTTGAAAGATGCTTGTTGTTCTACAATTAATTTGCATTATTCTACTTGTGATGATCTTAATAAGAAACTACAAGATGCAATGAATGAAATTCTCTATATTGAACAATGCTTTACATTCTCATGAAGTTAAGTATTGTTCCAATTGCAAACTAAAAGGAAAAATTTCATGTCAAAACTGTGTAGACTTGTCTAAGAAACTTGATGACATGAATAGAACACTAGAGCGGTTTTATAATGGGAATAAGAATCTGAACTTGCTGTTGAATTCTTCTAAATCTTGCAATGATAAAAATGGTTTAGGTTTTGATTCCCATGCTCATGCTACAGCACATCCACCTAAAATTGTAAAGTCATTAGGAAGTGGTTTGATTAAAACAGTTACTAAACAAAAAAAGTGGTTTTTAATCTTCAGGAGTGTTGTCTCATTCGGATTCAAATAAACATGTTGTCTGCTCATCTAGTCATGGACATAAAGTAAAATTTCATTGTACCTACTGTGGTAGAGATGGTCATGTCATAGATTTTTGTTATAGACTAGCTAAGCAACAGAAAAAGGAAAGAATGATTGCTAGATCACATAACAACTGTGCAAAACCTGTTGCTTGTGGTGAATCAAATGTTAGGAATATGCAACCTGTTGTAATGAGTCAAAAACATGCAAAGTTTGCTTCCGGACCTACTGTTTTTAGTGCTAATAATGTAACACCTCGTAGGTCAGTAGTTGGGTATAAAAATCCTCAAACTTTGGCTCATAAACCTGCTGTTTTATCTCAGCCTTTACGTGTTACTTCTGCTGGACGTCGTGTGACTCAGTACTGAATTCCTAAATGTTTTTTGACTAACCCCAGTATTGAGTCATCGATGTATTGCACTTCTATGTAGGTTACACGCTTGAGGAAGGAGAACATTTGGATTGTGGATTCAGGATGCTCACGCCACATGACCGGTAATAAAAAATGGTTCTTCTCCCTCTCTTTCGTGTCACATGTAGAAAAGGTTACTTTTGCCGATAATTTTTCAACTCCTATAATTGCTAAGGGTTCGGTTAGAGTAAATAATCACTATATTTTAAAAGATGTGGCACTTGTTAAAAATTTTGAAATATAACTTGCTTTCTGTTTCACAATTGCTAGATGAAAATCTGAAAATTATTTTCACTAAAAATTGTTGCAAGGTTGTAGATTCAAATAGTGAGCTCATTTTTAATATGTCTCGATTTGGAAGAGTTTTTAAAGATGATTTTGATATGTCATCCTCTAAGCATAGATGTCTAGTTGCTAATGATTCAAAAGACTTATATTTTAGGTATCGTAGACTTGGTCACGTAGACTTTGATCATCTCACACGTGTTAGTGCTCTTGATCGCATACGTGGGCTGCCTAAGCTTAAAGGGGACAAAGAATTGTGTGCTCTTCTTGTAGACATGCTAATATTGTTGCAGGTTCACATGCTCCTCTCACAATGACTATGACAACTGAACCGGGTCAACTTTTGCACCTTGACACCGTTGGACCTTCACGTGTTCAATCCTTCAGAGCTAAACAGTATGTTCTTGTGATTGTTGATGACTATTGTAGATACTCTTAGGTTTATTTTATGGCATCTAAGAATGAAACTTTTAGTCACTTTAGAACCTTATTTCTTAGATTATCAATTGATCACCCAAGATCTTTAAAAGCAATTAGAAGTGATAACGGAACCGAATTTAAAAATCAATCATTTGATCACTTTTGTGCTGAAAATGGAATAGATCATCAATTTTCTTCACCATATGTACCTCAACAAAACGGTGTTGTATAGAGAAAGAACAAAATCTTAGGTGAGATGGCTAGGACTATGCTTGATGAATATCAAACTCCTAGAAAATTTTGGGCTGATGCAATTGCAACTGCTTGTTATGTCTCAAATCGTGTTTTCTTGCGTGCTAAGCTAGGTAAAGCACCATATGAACTTCGGTTTGGACATAGGCCTAGTGTCACAAACTTTCGGGTCTTTGGTTGCAAATGCTTTGTTAAAAAACATGGTAATCTTGATATATTTAAACTTAGATCCGTTGATGACATGTTTCTTGGTTATCCATCTCATACTAGAGGCTACCGCGTGCTTTTACATGACACTAACAAAATTGTGGAGATTTGTGAGGTTTATTTTGATGAAGCTAGCCCAGGTACTAGCTCTAATATTGCAGGACTAGACCCATATCCGCAGGGGAAGAGTATTTTCATCGAAGAAGATGAAGAAGTGATGCTGCTGCCCGAAAATTCAGAAGCTAATGACATTGTTCCAACTCCTGATTTTGATTCACAACCAGCACCGACAACCACCATTGCTGGTCCAGATCGTCCTCAAGTCACAAGTTCTTCAATTTGTAATGGACATGAAGAAGAAGGAGCTTGTGAATTGTCTACTCCCCTCCGGGTCCTCAAAAGTCATCCCCCACAACAAATGATTGGAAGCTTGCACGAACAAGTCACACGGTCCAAGTTTTGTGATCCAAACTCTCACGCTCATTCTGCATTTGTTGCTTCTTTTGAACCCAAAGATATATCACACGCACTCACTAATGAATCTTTGATTATTGCCATGCAAGAAGAGTTAGAAAATTTTGAAAGAAATAATGTTTGGAAACTTGTACCTCCACCTCAAGGTCACACTCTAATCGGAACTAAATGGGTGTTTAAATATAAACAAAGTGAGGATTGGGTTATGGTTAGAAATAAGGCTAGGTTGGTTGCTCAAGTTTTCACACAAGTTAAAGGACTAGATTTTGATGAAACTTTTGCTCCTGTTGCTAGATTAGAAGCCATAAGAATTTTGTTAGCATTTGCTGCATCTAAAGGTTTCAAGTTATATCAAATGGATGTTAAAAGTGCTTTTCTTAATGGCTACATAGATGAGGAGGTTTATGTCAAACAACCACCGGGTTTTGAAAATCCAAATTTTCCTAATCATGTTTACAAACTGTCCAAAGCCTTGTATGGTCTTAAACAAACCCCTAGAGCATGGTTTGATAGGTTAAAATATTCTTACTTGAAAAGGGGTTTATCATGGGCAAGGTTGATAAAACTCTTTTTGTGCTTAAGCATGGCAATGACTCATTATTCGTTTAAGTGTATGTGGATGATATTATTTTTGGTTGTGCTTCTCATGATCTTGTGTCCAAGTTCTCAGCAATGATGAGTTCAGAATTTGAGATGAGTATGATGGGAGAACTCACATACTTTTTGGGGCTGCAAATCAAGCAAACCAAGGAGGGTACTTTTGTACATCAAACAAAGTATACAAGAGACCTTCTTAAGCGCTTCAACATGGATAAAAGCAAGTCTCTTTGGACACCAATGGGTACAGCAACGACACTCGAACTTGATGAAGATGGTGAACCCGTGGATCAAGAAGAATATAGAAGTATGATTGAATCACTTTTGTACCTCACGACATCAAGACCGGACATATAGTTCAGCGTATGTCTTTGTGCACGATTTTAAGCTTCCCCACGTCTTCACATCGTCAAGCCGTCAAAAGAATTCTCGGGTACTTACATAGAACTCAAGAATTTGGGATTTTCCTTCTTTCTTCCTCAACCATTACTTTGAAAGCTTTTTCAGATGCTGATTTTGGGGGTTGTGGAATTGATAGGAAAAGTACTTCGGGTGCTTGTCATTTTCTTGGTAGTTCACTTGTTGCTTGGTCCTCTAGAAAATAAAATTCAGTTGCATAATCCACAACCGAATCTAAATATGTAGCTGTTGCTAGCGCTTGCTCACAAATTCTTTGGATTGTTCAAACACTTAAGGACTATGGGGTTGATCTAGATAGTGTTCCACTATTTTGTGGTAACATTAGTGCCATTTGCATTGCTAAAAACCCCGTGCAACATTCGAGAACAAAGCACATTGATATTAGGTATCACTTTCTCCATGATAATGTTGGAAAAGAAAACATTGTACTTCACCATGTAGATATCGAACAATAATTGGCTGATATTTTTACAAAACCTTTGGATTTCACTCATTTTTGTTTCATTCGTAGTGAAATAGGGGTTATGCATCCTCGTGGCTTAAATTGAGGGGGAGTTTTGAAACCTGGGAAGTCTATTTGTGAATATGCATTTAAAATAATATGAGCATAGTATTTCATACATATATGACTTGTGATTCCTTTTATATACTGAAAGTTCTTACTACATTACTCATGTTATACATTTTATACTTTTTGCCATGACTAGTAATTGAAATAATTATTTATACTAAATCTGGTCATGATCGAACTTTCTTGCTGTTTTAAACTTGTTGCATGCTCACAAGTGCTTTTAATAATAATAAAAATAATCAATCAACTATTCACATGTTGAGCTTTTATGTTCAAATAAAAAATTGAGAAAAAGATCAATAGAATATGCATGCATCACACTTCTTCTTTTGAGATGGCTTATCATTGCACTTAGATATGAACTTGGAAGAAGTTGTGTATGACTAAAACCATATCCTTAAGCTTTTGATTATCAAATGACATAGGCTTGGCTTGGTTGGTTAGAATGAGGCTGATGCGGCATATAATCTCTTGCAAATGTCATATGATATAAATTTGTGTTTTAAAAATAATTAAAATGCAGCAACAAGTGCCATGCTTTCAGGTCTTGACATAGTTAAATTTGTGAGATCATGACTTGCTTAAATTGAAAATTAGACTTGATCTCTAGCATGGCTTACACTACTTTATGTATCTCATTGATGTGATAGTGTAAGTTACTTGATAGTATGGCTTGGATGAGCTTTGTTTTATATGTATATGTTATAAATATGCTCATAACAAATTAAAATTTCTCTTTTGAACCTTGCTGAATACAATTGTTTTGGCACGATTCTTCTCAGGGGGAGAATTTTTGTATTTCTTCTCATTTCTGATTTACAAAGGGGGAGAAGTATTATAGGGGGAGAAAATTTTGTTTCAAAATTTCTTTCTCATTTGATTTTTTCAAAAAAATTTATGTGAATAAGCCAATGTTCGGATTTTAAGTGGTATTGCCAATGCATTCATCGAGGGGGAGATTGTGAGACCTATGTGTGCTGAATAGATTGGCTATGACGATAAAAGTTTTGAATTTTTCCAAAACACTCTTTTTTGTCAAGGTCCGACTCTAGGTCCGAGCTCCGACAAGATATGACGTAAGATCCGACATGCTATGGCTAGGTCCAACATGTGTTTGGTTAGCTCCGATGGTAGGTCCAACTAGCTTTGGTAAGTTCCGGTGCTAGGTTCTGCTAGCTTTGGTAAGCTCTGGCTCAAGGTCCGGTTAGCTTTGGCAAGGTCCGGAGCTAAATCACAATGGTTCTATTTTTACCATGCAAATGTTTCGAACTTGCTTTACATCTATGAAAAGTTTGTTTAGTATTCTTTTACTAAGTTTTTGAAGTTTCATGGCTGTTTACGGTGGTTAACATTTTGCTATGGTTTGCAACATGCTTATGTGAGGTGTTCACGTAAGGTGTTGTGGTTTTCGGAACTAACGTGAGTCAAGTCGTGGACTTGTGGTTGAAAGTATTGGTTGTTTATTCATGTGCAGGTGTTACTTGAGTTCAAGATATGGCTGGTGACGGGATCCATTGAACTAGTCTTAGGGAGAAGATGAGGTTCAACAACCAAGTTCGGGAGGAATTGTGGTTGAGTTGATCGGGAGGTCGCGCAACATGTTTGGATCAAGAATAATGCATATGAAGGTATCGTGGACGTCGTTGGAAGGTGTTTGCACGTGTGCAAGGAGTGCATGGACGTGGCAACATGGTTCCAAGTCATGATGAAGAGATGTGGACGTAAAGAATTAATCGGAATGGTCCAACCGGCTGGATTATGGACTCAGGCCGCGGCTGAGTCGGTTATGGCTCAAATATGAAAAGACTTAAGTTGGTTATGATAGGATTTCATGTGGGACATGAAGTTGAGTTGTTTTAGGAATGTAGAATACGTTCCTAAGGTGTTTGTGTCGAAGTGTGTGGTCGACACTTCCCCCGGACCTGCTCTGGGCAGCCCGCGGAGGTTCTTTTTCAGAGGGGCTAGTCGCTTGCGGAGAGCTTAAGCGTTAGGGACGAGTGAGGGAGAAGCTTGACACGGCGAGTTTTACGTGGTTCGGGCCACCGGAGCGTAAAACCCTACGTCCACGGTGAGCAGAGGTGCTCGCTGTATTGCTTGCTGCTCAGAACCGGAGTCCTGAGCTTGAGGGTGAGCGATGTCTAGGGTGCGAGTTCCCAGAGTCCGAACCCTTGCTAACGTTGCCTACCCGAGCCTTTTATAGTCCAAGGCTTGGGCGGCTTACAAGGTGGGCCCCGGGGACCCGACAGGTGGTCCCGGGGTGATTTCCTACAAGCTTCTATGTCTTGGCGCTGGCGTCGAGGTCCTCGTCCTGCCACCCGGTCCATGCTGCAGGCTAGGTGTAGCGTGCAACCGTTGGTGATGGCAGGGACGGTAGGGCATGTCTTGTCCGTGTCTTGTCGCTGCCTTCAAAGGACTGCGGCTTCTGACACTGTGTGCCTGTCTTGACTGTGACTGGTCACAGTGGCGCCTGCCTGGCGTGCGCCGCGCCTTCGCGTCTTGGGAAGGCGCGGGTCTTGAATGCTTGTACGGTAAAGGCATGGCGCACCTTTACTCCTGCTGCCTACCGCACTGGGCGGACAGCGCTGCTCTGCTGGCCACGTGTCTGGCCCGGAGCTCTCCTCTGAGGAGAGGAGGAGCTCTGGCCCCGCCGGACACGTGGAGCCTTCAGAGCTCACCCCCGCGGAGGGGGCGAGGTCCGGCCTTCTAGGCCACGTGGCAGGCCCGGAGCTATCCTCCGAGGGGAGGGAAGCTCCGGCCCTACTGGACACGTGGCTCCTTCGGAGCTGGCCCGGCGGAGGGGGCGAGGTCCGGCCTTTTGGGCCACGTGGCAGGCCCGAAGCTATCCTCCAAGGGGAGGGAAGCTCCGACCCTACTGGACACGTGGCTCCTTCGGAGCTCGACCCGGCGGAGGGGGCGAGGTCCGGCCTTCTGTGGGCTACGTGGCAGGCCCAGAGCTATCCTCTGAGGAGAGGAGAGCTCCGGCCCTGCCGGACACGTGGTGCCTTCGGAGCTTGCCCCTGCGGAGGGGGCAAGGTCCTTAGGCGGTTTTACCCTGTGCGCGGGGGTACCCGGTATTGAGGGTACCGACAGTGGCCCCCGGGCCCACCTTGGGGGAGGTAACGGTCCCGGGGTGGGGCCTTCTTCTTTCCGCGCACTTCCTTGTCTTGAGTTCGACTCTCAACGAAAGCACCAGAGGGTGAACCCTGGCATCGGAGCTCAGCCCTGCCATGAGGGCGGAGGTCCGGAGGTCATCGGAGCTTAGGCCCACGGAGGGCGTGAGGTCCGGCATCAGGGCTCGCCTCTGAAAGGAGGGCGAGGGCTGGCATCGGAGCTCGGCCCAGCTGTGGGGGCGGAGGTCCGGAAGTCATGGAGCTCAGGCCCACGGAGGGCGTGAGGTCCGGCATCAGGGCTTGCCTCTGAAAGGAGGGCGAGGGCTGGCATCGGAGCTCGGCCCAGCTGTGGGAGCGGAGGTTCGGAAGTCATCGGAGCTCAGGCCCACGGAGGGCGTGAGGTCCGGAAGTCATCGGAGCTCAGGCCCACGGAGGGCGTGAGGTCCGGCATCAGTGCTCACCTCTGAAAGGAGGGCGAGGGCTGGCATCGGAGCTCGGCCCAACTGTGGGGGCGGAGGTCTAGAAGTCATCGGAGCTCAGGCCCACGGAGGGCGTGAGGTCCGGAAGTCATCGGAGCTCAGGCCCACGGAGGGCGTGAGGTCTGGCATCAGGGCTCGCCTCTAAAAGGAGGCGAGGGCTGGCATCGGAGCTCGGCCCAGCTGTGGGGGCGGAGGTCCGGAAGTCATCGGAGCTCAGGCCCACGGAGGGCGTGAGGTCCGGCATCAGGGCTCGCTTCTGAAAGGAGGGCGAGGGCTGGCATCGGAGCTCGGCCCAGCTGTGGGGGCGGAGGTCCGGAAGTCATCGGAGCTCAGGCCCACGGAGGGCGTGAGGTTCGGCATCAGGGCTCGCCTCTGAAAGGAGGGCGAGGGCTGGCATCGGAGCTCGGCCCAGCTATGGGGGCGGAGGTCCGGAAGTCATCGGAGCTCAGGCCCACGGAGGGCGTGAGGTCCGACATTAGGGCTCACCCCTGCGGAGGGGTGATGTGCGTCTTCATAGCTCAGCCAGTGTAGGGCGCAAGGTCCGACTTCGGTGTTCACCCCTGGGGGTGGCGACCGGCTTCGGAGATCACTCCTGCGATAAGGGTGTCGTCGGGCATTAGACCTTAGCCCAGTGTAGGGCGCACGGTCCGCTTTGGAATTCACCCCTGTGGGGTGGCGACCGGCTTCGGAGACCACACCTGCGATAGGTGTGTCATCTGACATCAGACCTTAGCCCAGTGTAGGGCGCACGGTCCGGCTTCAGCGTTCACCCCTGTGGGGTGGCGACCGGCTTCGGAGATCACACCTGCGATAGGTGTGTCGTCCGGCATCGGACCTTAGCCCAGTGTAGGGCACACGGTCTGGCTTCGGTGTTCACCCCTGTGGGGTGGCGACCGGCTTTGGAGATCACACCTGCGATAGGTGTGTCGTTCGGCATCGGACCTTAGCCCAATATAGGGCACACGGTCCGGCTTCGGTGTTCACCCCTGTGGGGTGGCGACTGGCTTCGGAGATCACACCTGCGATAGGTGTGTCGTCCGGCATCGGACCTTAGCCCAGTGTAGGGCACACGGTCCGGCCTCGGTGTTCACCCCTGTGGGGTGGCGACCGACTTCGGAGATCACACCTGCGATAGGTGTGTCGTCCGGCATCGGACCTTAGCCTAGTGTAGGGCGCACGGTCCGGCTTCGGCGTTGACCCCTGTCGGGTGGCGACCGGCTTCGGAGATCACACCTGCGATAGGTGTGTCGTCCAGCATCGGACCTTAGCCCAGTGTAGGGCACACGGTCCGGCTTCGGTGTTCACCCCTGTGGGGTGGCGACCGACTTCGGAGATCACACCTGCGATAGGTGTGTCGTCCGGCATCGGACCTTAGCCCAGTGTAGGGCGCATGGTCCGGCTTCGGCGTTCACCCCTGTGGGGTGGCGACCGGCTTCGGAGATCACACCTGCGATAGGTGTGTCGTCCGGCATCGGACCTTAGCCCAGTGTAGGGCACACGGTCCGGCTTCGGTGTTCACCTCTGTGGGGTGACGACCGGCTTCGGAGATCACACCTGCGATAGGTCTGTCGTCCGGCATCGGACCTTAGCCCAGTGTAGGGCGCACGGTCCGGCTTCGGCGTTCACCCCTGTGGGGTGGTGACCGGCTTCGGAGATCACACCTGCGATAGGTGTGTTGTCCGGCATCGGACCTTAGCCCAGTGTAGGGCACACGGCCCGGCTTCGGTGTTCACCCCTGTGGGGTGGCGACCGGCTTCGGAGATCACACCTGCGATAGGTGTGTCGTCCGGTATCGAACCTTAGCCCAGTGTAGGGCACACGGTCCGGCTTCGGAGCTCACCCCTACTGAGGGGGTGAGGTCCGGCGCTGCTCAGGGGCCCTCCCTTTCCTGTCCCTTAGTCTCATTTGGCTTACTGTCCCGGGCCGGAATACGGGGCTTGGGTAATCCAGTGCACTCGGTCCCGGAGGTCTGGCCCCCAACCCTAGTCAGGGTGTAACCGTCCGGCCCCCTAGTACTCAGACCGTAGCGCTGGGGGCACAGTGCGCATGCTTTGGGTGCAAGACCGGGCAAAGCAAGGCTCCTGACCCCCCGGTCTGGCGTAGGTCTTTTTCTGGAGTAGACCAACTGGCGTTACAGTACCCTTACAGGGGGAGGTCCAAAAGGCCCTCGGGCCTCTGGCAGGTACCCAAAGCACTACCGCCTTCGGCATGATGGCAAATATCGACTATGCGTGAGAGCAGGAAAGAGGAGCCGAGTGTACAATGGATGTACACTGTCTAGAGCGTGGGGAGGTGATCATATAAATTAATGCATAATTTAAATAAACACCTAAGTAAGCATGGTGAACTTACTGGGGTAGCATCGGAGCGCCTGTCTTGGGCTCCCATGCACGGACCGATGGCGCCAGGGCGTCTGCCGGTACCGCGCGATCTGGAGCGGAGGATTGACGGCAGCAGCGTCGTGGTCGTTGACGTCGCGGATCCACTTCTGGGTGGCCCCCTGGAGGGCGTCTTTAGCAGGCGGATTGTCCAGGAGCGCTTCTACGGCGGCTAGCGCGCTTGCTTGAGCGGCACTCTGCGCCGCAGTAGACCATGAGGTTGATGGAGTTCGTGTTGCCGGAGTCGGCTGCTGGCTTTCAGCTCGCACTGACACACTCCGTGCTGAGTGTGTCGAGACGTAGTTCTCGCTGGTCACCATTCGTCGAGAACGTGGGCGAGGAGAGCTTGCCGCTGAAGGAAGCTTGGTCATCTTCGCCAGCAAAAGCTTGTTGCGCAAGGGAAAAGTCCCCTTCCTAGCGCACCAAATGTCGAAGTGTGTGGTCGACACTTCCCCCGGACCTGCTCTAGGCAGCCCGCGGAGGTTCTTTTTCGGAGGGGCTAGTCGCTTGCCGAGAGCTTAAGCGTTAGGGACGAGTGAGGGAGAAGCTTGACACGGCGAGTTTTACGTGGTTCGGGCCGCCGGAGCGTAAAACCGTACGCCCACGGTGAGCAGAGGTGCTCGCTGTATTGCTTGCTGCTCAGAACCGGAGTCCTGAGCTTGAGGGTGAGTGATGACTAGGGTGCGAGTTCCCAGAGTTCGAACCCTTGCTAACGTTGCCTACCCGAGCCTTTTATAGTCCAAGGCTTGGACGGCTTACAAGGTGGGACCCGGGGACCCGACAGGTGGTCCCGGGATGATTTCCTACCAGCTTCTATGTCTTGGCGCTGGCGTCGAGGTCCTCGTCCTGCCACCCGGTCCATGCTGCAGGCTAGGTGTAGCGTGCAGCCATTGGTGATGGCAGGGACGGTAGGGCATGTCTTGTCCGTGTCTTGTCGCTGCCTTCAATGGACTGCAGCTTCTGACACTCTGTGTCTGTCTTGAGTGTGACTGGTCACAGTGGCGCCTGCCTGGCGTGCGTCGCGCCTCCGCGTCTTGGGAAGGCGCGGGTCTTGAATGCCTTGTACGGTAAAGGCATGGCGCGCCTTTACTCCTGCTGCCTACCGCACTGGGCGGACAGCGCTGCTCTGCTGGCCACGTGTCGGGCCCGGAGCTCTCCTCTGAGGAGAGGAGGAGCTCTGGCCCCGCCGGACACATGGAGCCTTCGGAGCTCATCCCCGCGGAGGGGGCGAGGTCTGGCCTTCTAGGCCACATGGCAGGCCCGGAGCTATCCTCCGAGGGGAGGGAAGCTCCGGCCCTACTGAACACGTGGCTCCTTCGGAGCTCGCCCCGGCGGAGGGGCGAGGTCCGTCCTTCTGGGCCACGTGGAAGGCCGGAGCTATCCTCCGAGGGGAGGGAAGCTCCGGCCCTACTGGACACGTGGCTCCTTCGGAGCTCGCCCCGGCGGAGGGGGCGAGGTCTGGCCTTCTGTGGGCCACGTGGCAGGCCCGGAGCTATCCTCTGAGGAGAGGAGAGCTCCGGCCCCGCCGGACACGTGGTGCCTTCGGAGATTGCCCCTTCGGAGGGGGCGAGGTCCTTAGGCGGTTTTACACTGTGCGCGGGGGTACCCGGTATTGAGGGTACCGACAGTTTGGAAGTCTTAAGATTGCTTCTATCTGTATATAGAAGAGTTTTGAACAGTTATGGAAAGTTTCAATTCAGAAACTGAGTAGGATTAAAGGTCCTAGTTAGGATTGGGTTGGCCTCCGGGCTGGTTATATAAGCAAGGGAGGTCAGAACTCGTGGCAAGACAATTTTGGGCTGTTCCTCTTATTTTTTGATCAATAAAATTCGTAATTTAGAGGAGCTTTTGTGCCTTGTTTGTCCGACTTATTTTTGTCAAGTCTTTCTCGTCGAGTTTCTAGACAGCACGGCATTGCTTCAGTGTTTTGATCATAACTCGACTTTTACATATCCAATTGACGTGATTCTTTTTGGGTTATCTTCACAACTTGATTACCTATCATCTTTGAAAATTTCACGGTTATTGGATTTGTAGTTTCTGATATACATGAGTTTCTTTGCAGTGTTGCAAATCTGATTTTTACTCGAGTAGAACACATTGACCCTCGTTTGATCTTTCGATCATAACTTGAGTTTTTTTTGACGGATTTCCGTGATTCTTATTCTCGTGTCTTCTTGACTTGATTCTCTATAATATATACCAATTTTGTCATGGCTGAACACGTTTAGATCAGTTTCATACACGGTTTCTTAAACAGATCGATTTTCTGCCGAGGGATTTTTTGTTGCTTCCGCTAATAAGTTTAAATATATCATTCATCCCCCCTCTGGTAGCTTTTCACATCCTCTTCGATCCTACACCCTTATTCTTGACATTGGGTTTCTGCACCATATTTGCATTGGCGCTAGAATGACCCTCACCTCCTTTCTCAGTAGAGTCCTTAGCCCGAGCCTTCTCCTCAACATCAAGAGATGCTATTAGGTTTTCAACTGATATTTCCTGTCTCTTGTGTTTTAGAGATGTGGCGAAGTTCCTCCACGAAGGAGGCAACTTTGCAATAATGCAACCAGCCATAAACTTGTTAGGCAAAGAACACTTAAGGAGATCGAGCTCCCTCACGATACACTGTATCTCATGAGCTTGTTCGACTACAGGACGGATGTTAACCATCTTGTAGTCATGGAAGCTCTCCATGATATACAGTTCACCGCCTGCATCGGCTACACCATAATTAGGGTTTAGTGCATCCCACAACTCTTTCCCATCCGTGAGTGTTAAATAAACATCACAGAGCTTGTTGTCAATAATACTTAAGATACATCCTCTCAGTACAGCATTGGCTTACTCAAACTTTATCTGTTCTTCAACAGTCAAAGGACCTTGAGGTCTGCCCTCGGTTACCCTGAAATCTTAAGCGATTGAAGCCAGAGCGTGGTTTTAACTTGCCACCTCTTGAAGTGTACACCAGAGAATTTCTCCGGCCTCAGTGCATCGGCCAAAGTCATCATGTTTAAAACAAGAAATTGCCTATATAAGGTTTTTGGATTGTTAGAAGAAATAGGTAATTTACTGAATACTTTCGGAAAAAAAACACGTATTCAAACAGCGAGAAACACCAGAAAACGAGAAGTTAGATTAGACGTACCGATACGAAACTAGAGGAATCGCTGCAAACGTTGATCTGACAACAGTCGGTCGGTGCAGACATTGGTGGCGACGCTGGGCAACAACGCTCGATCTCAGCAGTAGACGACCCGTGATGAAGAACATGAGCAATCGCACAGAGCGCTTCCTAAAAACCTTATTCGTCCTCTCCCGGTGCAGGATCGCAAGGGCGAGCGGTTCCGGAGACCTGCTCTTCCGATTGTCGGTGCACACAGGCACTCGAGATGGAGTAGACAATGGCGGCGCAAGAAACTTGACCGTGGAAAGATTTGTTTCGGTTGTTTTTTCCTCTGCCACGCACGCCACAATATATAGAGTCTCTGTTAGAGATCAATTCGGTTGCGGATCCAATTTATCCGCAACGTGCACTACTACATCAAGCTTCATCTCAGGAGGTTCCAAACGTATTGTCAGAGGCGGAAACTCGAACCGCCCGTGAAAAAGGTTATCACAGGCGGTCTTAACCTTTATGAATCCACCTGTGAAGACTCTTTATTACAGGCAGTTTTTATAGTAGTGTCCGGACCCGGTCCGGTCTCTAACCGACTCAGCCCAATTCGAAGCCCATAAGGACCAACTGAATTTTTCTGCGATAAAAATAAAAGTTGGGCTCGACTCAAATTCACACAAACACGCGCGCGCGCGTGTGCGAGGCGAGCGAGGAGGAGGAGCGCGCGTTGGCCACTCCTCTCTTCTCTTCTTACCTCTCACCGAGGAGTGGAAGAACAACCTCACTTATATGTAAGAGTTGCTTCCCTTAAACTTCCCATATGGTACTAAGTCACTCGCACCACTCTCTCTTACACTAATAGGACTTTGAGATTTATTTAAAATTATTATTATTTCCTGCATGGGCCTTGGGACAAAATTCCAACAGAATCCACAGTTGATAGTTGCTTCCATCCAAATAGATTTAAAATTCGCGTATCTCTTTACTCACAACAGTTTTCTCACAGCTCATAGGTAGAATCAGATTTTCAGTAATCCATGATTAAACGAAATAAGTATAAAGTCATTTTACGTCTTGAAAAACAGTCTAAATGGCCTCCAACAGGTGACTTATTTTTAAAACCGATTTTGTGCCACTCCTCGTTTGTGCCCAAAAATAGAACTCCTCGTTCCAACCGCGAGTAAAGACCCCAACCTTGAGCCGCCTCCACCCGTGTTGCTTCCGCTTGCTGGGTCACCGACCCCAACACCGACCCCGCGTCCGCTTGTGTCACCACCGACCCCAACCCTGACCCCGCCTCCGCCTAAGCGGCTACGCCACCGCCGATCCCGACCCTGATCCTAATGGCGAGGTCGGCCTCGACCGTGCGAGCGAGCGGGCGCAGGGGCTCCGACGGCACGAGCGAGCGGGCCCAAGGCCTCGACGACGGCGATGAAAAAGCGCCCTGTGTGAAGTGCCGGTGTGATTGGGCCACAAAGCTGCCGCCAGATGACGCTGCTCCCCTTGCTTGACGACACCGTTGCTGAAGTAGCAGCTCATTCCAATCGAGCGAGGTCTGTGGCTTTTCGAAAATCAAACTATTTTTTTGGTCTTTTTGGTACAGAATAAGCTATTTTTACTCATAACTAGAAAAGCTTAGTATATGCTCGTTACCGATTACATTTAAGCTCATTGGACCAACTTTTGAGTGTATGCATCGATATTCTGTTTGCATGGCTGACACGTGAAGGAGTAAACACTCACATTGTAATAGCGTTACACTCTAGATTCTACGAGAATCAGAAATATTTCAATTTTAACGTAGAAATGTTTCTCAACTAAAACAGAATTACTTTATAAACCATTTGGCTACTTTTCTGATTTCAGTTTCAGTATAGAGAGAAGATGATTAAAATGACCTATTTATCCTTGGATAGATTATATTGTTTTTGTCATAGTATATCATATAAGAAATTTTTATAATATGCATTATTTATAAACATCATTATAAAATATATGTCATCATGAACATACACGGATAAATCCTTGTTGCATCGTAACAGCGGCGAAGACTTGAGAATAAGGGTAGACAATGATAAATTACTGTAAATAATGACAAAACTGGAGGGGATAAAATAATATGAAGTGATTCACGCCGTAGAACACCTTTTCAGTTGTTTCAGATTTCCAAGCAAAAAATATGAAACGTTTCTGATGAATTCTGTTTGATACCGTTTCAACCTAGAATCTGAAATGTTTCTTATTGCCAAACCCACGCTAAGACTTGATCAATCTATGTAATCCTGTGCTGAGAATTCCTCGCTTGTTGCCAGGGACTCCTTGAGGAAGATATTGTAGCTCGAGCGACCGCCACCGTACATAGCAGTCATGTCACACCTTTTGTCCACTTCTGGGTTAGTATATTTTTTCTTCAAAAGCATGTGCGTATTAGATTCATAGCTTGGACAACCAAAGCATGGACCTGCCTTTGGAAATGATGTGGAGCGTAAGGCCTCAATTAAATATGTGGGGAGGGTATAGATTATCATCACTAGTTAAATCTGTCGTGAGGCTCCACACTGCTATAAAAAAAAAGATTTTTAGTGGCAACTCCAGAAAACACTACAGCGGCAGACATGTAGCACACATGCCAGGTACTTCAGTAAAGAATCTATCCAAACTACTTGTTTTGTTGGGGCAGCTGTTATTTGTTGGGCAATTTGGCATTACAGAAATAGTATTGTGTTTGCACAAAAATACATGATTTTCTTTTTGCAGGTTATTTATGTGCCTATAGATCCGGCCGGCTCCGTACCTGGGCTACTCTTTAGAAACCTAGACACCCGGATATGGTACCTGGGCTGCTCTTCAAAGCTTAGCTTTTAATCTTTTCTAAAGAACATGTACTACGAATACGATTCTGTCCTCAATAGCAAATTTACCCAGCTGATCACGCACTTTATCTGTGCATTTTTAGCATTGCAATTGAGGATAAAGAACACCTGATCTGTCTTTGGATGTACAATTTGCGCTCATAGATAATCTCTTGAACGATGCAGATGTTGTGATAGATTTGTGGCCACATAAGAACCGACCACGTTGAAATACAAAAGAGAATAGAAGAAACATGTCAAGTTACGATGGCCGACCTAAGTTACGACGGTTCTAGAGTTGGCCGTCGTAATTTAAATTATTTACGACGACCAACTCTGGCCGTCGTAAATAAGCGGTTGTTTACGACGGTTTGATCTAGGCTGTCGTAAATAGCAATTTAATTATGACGGCCGGGGCCTGACCGTCGTAATTAAGCTTATTTACGACGCCAGACATCGGGCCGTCGTAAATAGGCCTTATATACCCCGCGTGCCCAGGTCAGCGCGGGCATTCACGCCCGCGCCGACCCGAGTTACAGCGCCCACCGCACCCGAGCCGCCGCCCGCCACCGCCGCTGCTCGCTGTCGCACCCGGTCGCCGCCGCCCCGGACGCCACCGGCCCCCGCTGCCCCGAGCCTCCCTCGCTGGTGCCGTCCGGATTCCCCGCCCCCGACCGTTGCAACTGCTGGAGCCGCCTCCCCCTGAGGTCCTCGGACCGCCCCGGAGCTCCCCAGGCCTCCCTGAAGCTTCCGACGCCACCCCGCGTCGCTGCCGGCCTCCCCTACGCCTCCACCATGCGTCGCGCAGCCTCCCTACAAGTAAATGTGTTTTATGTTTATTTTTTTTAAATTGTTGGTATGAAATGATTTGAATTATATCAAATTAGTAGGAATTGAGTTGAATTGAATCAAATTAGTATGAACTAAATTGAATCAAATTGAATTGAATGGAATTTAGTTGTTTTAGTTTATGTAAATTACTATCATTATTGTATAATTGCATTATTTTAGTTTATGTAAATTGCTTTTATAAGTGTTGAATTGAATTGAATTGTTGAACTGAATTGAATTTAGTTGTTTTATTTTATGTAAATTACTATTATTATTGTATAATTGCATTATTTTAGTTTATGTAAATTGTTTTTATTAGTGTTGAATTGAATTAAGTTGAATTGAATTGAATTTAGTTGTTTTAGTTTATGTAAATTACTTTTATTATTGTATAATTGCATTATTTTAGTTTATGTAAATTGCTTTTATTACTGTTGAATCGAATTGTTTTAGTTTATGTCGCCGTCCATATTTTCAAGTCATCCGGCGAACTGCGATTAGTCGTCCTTATCGGTATGCGGTGCATGACTAGGTAGGCCGACGCGATGAGCTCGAATAGGAATCTAGTCGCCCGACTAGTCGGCCGATCAGGGTGACTAGTCAGGCCACTAGTGATCAGAGCGATCAGGACAACTTAAAAAAAAATCTTTGGGCCACCAGCCAGCCCATTAGGGTTTCATCTCTTATTCTTCTTTTCACTTTTACCCCCTAGCGCCTCTTTTTCTGCCCCTCCCCTGACCAGCGCCGCCCGCCTTCTAACCGGCGCCGCCCGATCCCGAGCCCCTCCCCTAGCGCTGGCGCGCCGCCTCTCCCCTGCTGTCGTCGGCCTTGCTCCTGGCACCGCCCCTCCCCTGGCGCTGACCCTCTGCGATGTTGTGTGAAGACGGCGCCACCTCCTCTATTCTGTGTTCCGTGAAGCCAGACAATCATCGAACTGGACACGGAAGCGAATGGTACCAATGCGGAAGGCAAAAGCTTGTTGGAACAAGGACACGGAGGCTAATGGAACCAGTAGCGTGTGAACACGGCCATTTCTTAAACCTTTTGCCTCTCTATTTCTTTCCTATCTCTCTCTCATTTGGAACACATGAAAAACATTTTAACGTAACCTATGCGTCACCAGTTTCGAACCTATACGTGACACATGTGTAGGTTCAGAATTGTTCCTTTTTTGGACAACCTCGGAGTGATTGAGAGAGCTTGCTTATGGAGAGACGCGAGAGGTCTAGATCTTGATGAAGTTTTGGTTGTATAGCCCTGATGTTCTCTGCTGCACCATTTTGGGCGTGCAGTTGGAGAACTATGAGGTTATGCTGTCAAAATTTCGTTGGGATCCGGACCCCACGTCTTGTTGTAAGCAAGCTCTCTCGGTCACTCTTGTAGTTACCTATCCATTTACTCTTAAGTAGGTCAGGTACTTTTCAAGTGTTTACTTTGCAGAGGAAAATAATGTCAGTGCTTCTACGACGCAGTACAATGTGGATGAAGATCCCTGAAGCGTCCCGACCCATAAGATTGTAACTAAACATGTAATATTATGCCAGAAACAGAGTTTGGTACATAATATTACAACACAAGTGGAACCACAAACTTTGTTACAACGGCATACACTTTAGTATACCAATAATAAGGACTAACATAAGGATGACTAACGACATAAACACATGGACGACTAGCTCCTCCTCGTACATGGTTCCACGACAACACCTTGGGTGTGGATGCGACCTACTCGAAGTCCTCCGGGTTGAAGTCAGGATCCTTTGAAGATATCAGCAACAGTTGAGTATAAAAGTACTCAACAAGCTCCACCTCGCCCTTCGGGAGGGGAATGGAACAAACATAGATGCAATGCATAGTAATAAGAGTAATACAACCTAATGCAACTAAATGCAACCAAACAACCCATCCAGAGACATCTCTCACCTCATTCTCACAACAGGTGGCTTCCTAGTTGTTAGGATCACACCATAACCTGTCCTATACCAAGGACACAGCCGTCCAAACGGATTCTACACTCTGCAGAGGTTGTACGCTGTACCACACGCACGAACCATCAAAGAAAGCCCTTCATAACCCACACCTAGTCGAAACATCACCCAGACCAGTCGTCCCCAACCCAATGTCATGACTTATCTCAATATCATCTCGGTTTTCACTCATAAATGCATCTCTCTCTCTCCACCATGGACGACTCTCAGGCTAGCCACTGGGGTTAGGCGAAGTCCCGCCCATACAGGGTCATGTGGTCGTACTGAAGAAAGTTAGGTGATATGTAAAAACAACTCAGTTCTTAAGGTTCACCAGAGCAGCCTCCATACTCAAACCACGAGCCCATCATCTTGATAGTACTCGTTGTAAGTCTACCTCCACGGTAGCTCTTACACCAACACTAACCCTTCTGTCCCTGTCTCAACTCATGCTCTCCCTAACCGTGCAACATAAAGAAGGAAACATCATTATGCATAATCTCATCATATCAATATGCTGCAAAAAGAGAAACTAGTATGTTTACACTCTATCACTCGAATAACTCATGCTCAACAATGCAAAGGCCTAATCTATTGGCCACAATGGATGAACCTCACATAGGAGCAATATGATCAAAAAGGAGGTGATGGAACTTGCCTTCGCTACCGTCTGCAGCGTCGTGCTCTCGGTCACTTGGCTCCCCGGGTTCTTCTCCGGCACTGGTTCTACACCGCGCACAAGCAAACATAAAAACAAAGCAAATATACATCATTCAGACTTGCTTGCACTAACTATATTATGATATTAGATGATTTTTATAAGAAGAACCGGATTAAGTGATCTTTGTGTGTGGGTGAGATCTGGTCTAAGGCCAATCAAGGGGTTTCTTAGGGTTGGGCTCAAATCAACGAGAGTAAACGGGGGGAGGCTGGCCAGAGAGTAAGAAATCGAACGCCGAGGATATGGCTCACTCGATTAAGCTGCCGATTTTGGGTAGGGGATATAGGAAGTAGAGCAACTTCATGGAAGGGCAGCCATGCCGCGGGGTGGTCACGGCCAAACCTGAGGAGAGGGAGAAGGGGGATGACTCGGGAAGAAGAGTGGAGGTTGGGGTGCTTACCTTGGTCGTGGCTTGGCGGGGCTCGGTGGGGAGGGTTCCTCGTCGGAGATCGATGTTGGGGGAAGACGTGAACGCCGGTGCTCAATGGGGCGGGGGGAGAAAGGGAGCTCCTGAGCCCCTTTTATAGATGAAGGGGAAGGGATAGGGATGGAGGAAGGAGAGGTAGGTGAGGTGTAATTAATGCATGTTCCGGGAGCTTCTCGTGGAGTGGATAAGTATGGGGGGAGAAAGAGATATGTGAGGGGTGGTTCCGGAAGCTTCTTGTGGAATGGATAAGGATGGAGGAGGAAGGGGTATGTGTGGGGTAATTCTGGAAGCTTCTCGCGGAATGGATAAGGATAGAGGAAGAAGGGGTATGGGAGGGCTGACTACGGAAGCTTCTCGTGAATTGGATAAGGATGGGGGAGGAAGAGGTGGATGATGTGTGGTTCTAGAAGTTTCTCGTAGAATGGATGAGGATGGGGGAGGAAGAGGAAAAAGGGGTTTGCCTTTAGGCAAAGATAGAGGGGTGGCTGCACCAATTTCGATGAAAGGCATATATGAAATCGGCCAAGAGTGTGCGTAATATGTCTGGTGGTTAATTCTATAACCCTGATTTATTAGCTTACAAAAAATAGGGCGTTACAATCCCCCTTGTAGTGACCTATCCATTTTTGCGACAAGGGGCACCCCTGTCGGTAGTAGCACGAGCTACAATTATACCGCAGAAGAAAGGAAGACTGCTTTGCTGTATATGTATGCTAATATAGATGGGATGAACAAATATTTTGAGTAAGTATTTGTTCTACTTCTATGCTACGTAGCATTCTTTACTATACCTTAATGCTAATATTCATGTTTTCTGGATGGTCATCTATGTCTTGCTAGACGAATGGTAAGTACAATATGTTCAAAACTTTATTTCTAGTATAATTATGCTATTGACTCATATTTACAGGAAAACGTGCTTAGTGAACGACCGAGCAACGTTCAGGTGTATAAAAGAGGTCACAGGGCAAGTGACCCTTCATAGCCCGACCAGCTATGCACTCCGGTGGCCACAACAAGACTGGTGAGTACTTTAAATAACATGTTGCTTTACTTGTAACTAACATTGCTACTGACGCGTTATTATGTATTGTTTGTATTTGTAGGATAAGTATGGGGAGGAGGCGGTGAAGATTCACGGCCAAGATTTTGATTGGCAGAACGCACCAATCGATGCGAACGCTGTGTATGCGAGCGGTGGCGGTAAAGCCAATGGACTGTAGATGCTACTTGTTTATTTTTTTTGTCAATTCGACTTACATTATCTAACTTTTAATCTTTTTTGTATAGTTTTCCATTTTCGATGGAGTGGTTGACTCGAGGGAGGCAAGGTCTTTGAGGGACTTCTCCTCACAGTCTTCGTCCGCTGGACCCAACCAGCGGATGTTAGCGAGGGAGCTGGAGCTTCTAAGTGTCCAGGAGGAGCTACGCCGAACACAGGAGAAACTACAGGAGCAAGAAGCCTTATTGAAGGCCACTCAAGACTCTCAAGCCACCCACAACGCACAAATACAAGCGGTGATACAGGTAATAGATTCAAATACAAAGCAATTATATAATTTCATTCCTATTCATGTTCTAATGTTTTTCTATCATAGGCTTTAGCACAGGGACAATAAATTACCATTTTCACATGGCCGATGCCGATGCCGGAGCCATAGGTGCCTTCTTCTGCGGCACAGGTAAGCACTATTTATTCAATACATCGTACATTACATTACTATAGCAAACTAGGATAAATTTAGTCAACAATAGCAAAACTTAGCCAAAACTTAGTCAAACTTAGCTATGTTTTCTTAGACATAGCCATAATTGATCTTACATCTTACAGGGATCGACGACGGAGGCTCAGACTCCATCGCATGTGCTACCGGGGCCTGGAATACGACGTGAGGATGATATTCTGGGCTTCGTAGGTAGCGTACGTGGCATCGTGTAGTGTAGTAGGTTATGTGTAATTGTATTGCATATTGAACTATCTGTGTGTGTGATCTATATAATTTTGTGTCTACCTGTGAACTGACCATCGTGTCAGATTAGCATTTTTCTATTTTTTTAAATTACATACCTTATTTATGACGGTCTGGAGCTGGCCGTCGTAAATAAGCCTCTTTTGTTTACGACGGCCATGTGATAGCCGTCGTAAACAACCTTCGAGAGGGTGTCAGCTGACACCCTCTCATTTAATTACGACGGCTAGGTACGGCCGTCGTAAATAAGTTATTTACGACGGCTAGGTACGGCCTAAGGTTATTTACGACCAAAAAATTGTGATGACCTTTTGCCGTCGTAAATAAGCAGAAACCGTCGTAAATAGCTAGAGCTTAATTACGATGGTTCTGGCCGTTGTAATTTGATCGGTTTCCTATAGTGGACATATCCAACATAGGACAGGCGTCGGTGTGTAGCAGGATAGTAAGATGTTCTAATAATACATATATATAGAGAGAGAAAGACTAAACTTGTGAAAGAAGTCCATGGTATAGTATCTGTATCATAATTACCTACACAAAAAATTCGACGATTATCTATTGGGCCATGCATAGAAGACCTGGTGGCCAACAGCAAGAGACGATAGAGGTATGCCACACAGGAAAGCTTAGAATAAAATCCTATTCGAAGGTATTGTTGTGGGCAATCAAGATATTGGTCATGTAACTCTTAAAGCCTTAGATATGTAAGGCGGGTAGGGACCCTGCCCAAAAACATCACCACAACTGACAACGAGGACAATACAATCCGTAAAGGATATTACAGGTACTCGGTGGCCTAAACTTGTTTGAATTGGTCTCCCGTGTTATCATTGTTCCCTCAATCTTGCTTCCTACCCCCTATTCTTTACTTGTCGATAAAACAATGGTATTTATGAAGAGAGATGTGAAGAATTAAAATATTGTCATTACTATAAAAAATATTTTCACGGGCGGCTCTAAACATATTATCACAGTTGGTTTTGAAAACCGTCTGCGACAAAGCGCCTGTGAAATGACCCATTTTCACATGCGACGCCATAAACCGCATGTGAAAATGTATTATCACATGCGGTTCATAAAACAGACTGCCTATGACAAAGAATTATAACAGGCGGCTCAAGGACCGCTTGTGAAAATGGACTATCACAGGCGACTCTTTATAAAATACCGCTTATGAAAATGAACTACCGCACACGGCTCTATATATAGGGCCGCTTGTGAAAAATGTTAAAGAGCTAGTCACAGATAGAAAAGTGTGGAAAATAGCAATTGTAACAGTCACAAATTCAAAGAAATGAAAATTTTGACTCAAATTGAAATTTGAAATCAAAACAACAAGAAAGAGAGAAATAAAAGTAAAAAAGGAGATGGATCACTTCTCCCAGGCGCAGCCCACTTCCCCCTGCAGCCCGACCCGCTTTTTCCTCCCTCCTCTCTCCTTCACGCGGCCCATCTCTTCCCCCGGCCCAGCCCAGCATGGCCCGAGCGCTACAGGGCCATCTTCCACCTTGTCGCTGCCGCCTCTTCCCGAAACCGCTCTGACACCCGGACACACCGCCGCCAGTAATCCGGTGATGGGACGCCCCGCTGTCCCATCACCGCGCGCCACTCGCCGCATTACACCGCGCGAATCCCGGTCGCCGTGACCACAAAATCGAGTGAGCACAAAACTGGCCGGCCGCCCGCGCCCGCACCACCGCTAGAAATCGCGCTGACCGCTGCCCACGCCCACGTCACCTTCAATGCTCGACGTGCCGCGCTCAGAGTGCAGTAGCTAACAAGTTTTATTTCAGCTTCCCGTATCCCGTAAGTTAAGCGAAGCAAAAAGGAAAAATGACCATACCGAGTCATTAACTTTCTCGGTGACAAGAATGGTTAACAAAACTAGTAAACTCCTATAAAAGGGTGTCCCATCAAGTTGACACAAGCATATGAGTTTTTTAAAGCAAAACAGTTTCAAAAACATAGGATCAATATGGTACAGGGGCACTTGCCGTGCTCCCGTGGCTCGTGTTGCTCAAGCGTCTCAAAGTCTTGGTGTTGTAGTTCCTCGTAGACGACCTCTTGAGCTTGTCCTTCTACTCACGACCACACACATACAAAATTTACAGCAATTAATTATCATGCACAAACTTTACTCAAGATGCAATGAGGTGAATGTATACAATTCCTATGGTGCAGTTTTATAAAATCAATTCGTACGTGTTCTTGCATGTTTTAGTAGGCTTCCATAGGGTTTTATGATGAACATGGTTGCTGGGATCAAGTGTGGATGTGGTGATGATCTTGAAACAAGGTGTAGATCAATTCCGCCGTCAAAAATTGACCAAAACATGGTCTGTCCACACGCAGAAGTTTCTGCTCGAAGGGGGTGAAGAAAACGGTGTGTAGAAACAGCGGCGACGTTGTAAGAGGGGTAACGAAGACCTACCTCACTTCTTCCTTGCGGCAGGGCCTCCCTCCTAGCAATAGCAGCAGTGGAGGATTTTCCGTGGAGAATTATGGGGCTGCGGGTAGGGCAGAACATTGGGACTTCTTCTCCGGCGACGGCGAGGCGTGATGGGGCTCGACGGTGGCCAAATTCCGGCAAGGGGGGGGGATTCGGTGACTTGGAAGCAAGGGGGCGCGACTTGGCAGCAGGGGGGCGGCGGCCAAAAAGAAAAAGGGGTGCGCGGCTAGGGGGGTTATATGTATAAGGGGGAAAAGAGTCCTAGAGGTGGGGGACTAGGGTTCCCCCCATAATGGGCTGCGGCCAAGGGGGTGGGGCCCAATTAGGATTCCCCCCTAATTGGTGCGGCCAATTTTGGGGGGGGATCCCCCCAAATGTGGGGGAAATTCCCCCTAGGAGAATTTTGAGAAAATCAGGAAAAATTGATAAAAAAATGGAAAAAATGGGGAAGGGGGAAATTTGGGGAAAAATTGGGGTGGCCCAATTTGGCTATTTTAGTTATTTTATTTGTTTTTCTTTTTCTTTTTATTTCTTTTCCTTTCCTATTTATTTTCATTATTTTCTATTTCTATTCGCTTTTATTATTTTATTTACTTCTATATTCCTCTCTTTATTTTTTCTTCTTTTTAAATGCTTTTCTATATGAAAAATGTATGCAATGCATGGTAGTGAAATTGAGGGTGTTACAGATGGTTTGATGTTGATGGTGGTTATTTTCTCTCCAATAACGTAGCTCGATGACATTAGCTAGTCGTTACACTAGTAAGTAGCATACTATCTCTCGTCATCCAAGGCCAAAATACTTGCATGGTGACAGTCACGTGATTGACATGTAAAGCACCACGGACCCCTCCTCGACCTTGATAACTTACCTCCTTGATGCCCTAAGGTCCCGTCATCGCACTATAATGTGATGACGTGTGTGTTTACTTGAAAGTATAATGCTTAGGGACACCTGCGATGTTCGCATCGCAACTCACTGCAACTATTCATCAAATTTGCGAAAAGAGTTGAAAGGTGTCTTGGTGGTGTGAGTTAGGAGGTGGCGGAGGGAACTGTGTCATACAACTGGTGTGGGGTGAAGTGGGGAAAAGGAATGGTTGAGGCAGGATATGGTGGTTGAGTAGTAGTGTGCTTCAGTGTAGTCCACCTGCCATGGACTTGATGGAGCCGCCTCACCAACATAAGGATCGATTCATATGACCTCATCATAGTGATTTCATACAACCACATAACCTGTATGGGCACGACTCCCTCTAGCTTCTTGGTGACTTCCACATGAGCCACCTGGCGGCCAGTAGGGCATGGAAGACCAGGAAAAGACACGGGGGAGTCATTACCCGTGATCCGGCTGGGAGAGTAATTGCCCAAATAGCCCCTGGGAGCGTCCCGAGGTGTGATTGTGAGGTTACTCGGAAAAGACGAGGTGAACGTTACGTTACTTCCTTGCTAGTGGTGCATGACCTGTGGATAAAGTGTACACATCTGCAGAGTGTTAAAATCTGGATAACCGTTGTCACGTTTTTGACACACTATGTTCTGAGCTCTCATTGATTAGTCTTAGTATGATTCCTTGATGTAGTTTGGGTGGCAGTGCTTGCCATGTTTTGGATATTACGGCTGTGTGCCGGAACTAGTAAAGTCATGGGACTTCAACGTTTGAATAAAATTTAGGGAACTAGCGGGATGGAGCTCAACTCTCCCAGGTCCGACCAACTAAAATCATGATACAATTACCCCTTTGCTTTGCGAAACCCCCTTTCAAAAGAGACCCTGCATGAATGTCTTTTTGGCAATTCTAAGCGGTATGGCCATGCCTTGCTACAGCCCCTTGCATGAAATACTCCCCCTTGAGTAGTGTTAGGGCTTGCTGAGTACCTTCCGTACCCACTCTTGCTTTCTTCTGGAAATGGAAGAGGAAAGAGAAGAGGAAGATGCAGCGCAATTCCATGACGAGTAGGTCTAGTCCTGCGCCCAAGGCTGCCTGAGGGGCAGGGTGCCACATAATCCGCTGTTTTTCAACATGTCTGTTTTCAGTGGCCCTGCAAGGCCAATTGATTGTAACCTAATACCTGCTTGTAAGACCTAATGGTCCCATTGAGAGTAATTTAATGTATGGAACTCGATACAATTTTTTGTGCATACCAACTACTGATCTAAGGATTGGTACGTGATGCACAAGTGGGCCCCAGGAAAGGTGGGTCCTGACAGAGTGGTATCAGAGCCATACTTGGCCGTAGGATGAAGCCTTAGAGATGAAACATCGACGGAACACGTATTTCCAAAATTATGTGCAAAAATCTAACTTTACTAGACTTACCTCATTCTTATGTTAAATTGTCTTTGTTAAAAACGACACTAACCCTGTAGTATTACCCTGACAGATGGACGGCTGGTCTGAGGGTACTTGCTAGGACCTGACTGGGTTCCTCTAGGTGCTGATCCTCACTTTGGAGAGAGTCGGCTACACGAGGTTTCCGTGCTACCGCTGGAGGGAGAACGAGGATAATGGTGCACCTCGCTGCGAGGCAGAGGTCCATATCACTGAGGCGTCGGGACATTACAGAGTGCAACCCTACGCACTTACCTTCACTGGAGCCCGCTATGCGGACTCCATTAGAGCTGTTGCCTGAGAGGCACTGTTGGAGCTTAGCGAGAGGTGCATGGAGCGGACCGGGCAACTGCCCATCTGTTACTTCTCCGTGCGCCGTGAGGACAGCTACGTTTGGAGGCACCGAGTTGTGACACTGGAGGGACCCAACAGGATCATGGAGGACACTACCCTAAAAGAGGCCGCTAGATACCTGCACGCCTTGGAGCAGTGTTGCGAGGGCGCCCACACGAAGTGGAGGGCGGAAGTTGCTCGCACTCAGGACGCGGAGGCTAGAGTGAGGAGTTTGCAGGCCCAGATGGATGAGGCCCGCACCAAGACCACACGAGCTCGTGAGGTGACCAAGGCCCTGTGTTTGGAGCTTAACCAGGGGACTACAGCCTACGTCAGCTAGAGCCCGCTCAGGAGGAGTGCGGGTCTGGATCACTGCTCGTAAGAGCACTTTGGCGGTGCAGCACGAGAGTGGCCCACAGGCTGTGCGTGTGCCAGCTATACCCCACCTGACTCCCACCGTCCGGGCCACTATGGCCAGAAGCGCTGGATGCTTCGGTCGATGCAAGGCCCTTCGACTGCTGGAGCGGCTTCGTGGAGGACGCACTGGGAGCACGAAGACATACAACGACTCCGACGACGACACCAGAGATGAGCCAAAGGTGGAGTACCCGTAGGGAGGTGATGGCCATGACTCGAGCGTCGATATACTAGAGGTTGTTGCTAGTTGTGGAGGACCTAGACAGGGGACCGCAGAACGCGGTGGTGGACAGTTTCCCTTCACCGTCGAGGAGTTGGTTGACGACGGGATCGACTTGAGGTGCAAGTGGCGCCAGGACCACGACATGGAGGACGCAGTACCCCTCCGTTTCCCCCACAGTAGTCACAGGGATAGAAGCCTGTAGTACCATGAGTAGCCCGATGTAGTCTGAGTTGTGTACTCTATGTTAGTGGATGATTTGCACCGTGACCGTTAGGTGTGGCGGGAGTGTGTTGCATGGTCATAGACCTGCTATTTGTTGTACCATGTGATGATTGTGCTCTAGTAATGATGATGTGATTTGCCAGGTTTTAATGGATTCTCTTGTGTGTGATAAACCGTTGTTGAGTGATATGGGCAAGAGCCCAGATAGGAGCACCCCCTTGGACAAGGACTAAGTAAGACCAGCTTGACCAAATTAGCCAACGCCTACACTAGGGTTAAGAAGAACACTAGAACAAAGACAAGTAAAACACGAAACAAAGAACAAACAACAAACTAAATTTCCATAATCTTTTATTTGTCCAGATGGCTCCCAAAAGATCTGCCAGGGTTCAGGCATGCTGAGAGCGCGCTACCGAAGGGGGCCTAGGCACCTGTAGTGCACGCACCCCGAGGCAGACCCGCTCGGAGGGGCAGGGGAGCAGGACGACGCACACCAAACCAGGCCCCACGGGCAGCAGCTGTTAGGAGAGATGAACCCAATAGAGCAGACGACCTCCCAGAAGAAGTTGGTGAAATCAACCCCGAAGAGGTGGCAGCCATGGAGGAGAAAGTGGTGCCTCCACCGCCACTTGCTACGTTGGCCGAAGTAATGGCAGTACAGATGCAACTGCTACAGACAATATCCCAGGCAATGCAGGGGCAGCAAGGCCATTGGCCACCTCCACCCTCTAGGTTGTAAGAGTTCATGAGACTCCGACCCTCGGTCTTCGATGGCACCGATGAGGACCCGTTGGCTGCCGATGACTGGTTGCGCAACATAAGCAAGAAACTTGATATAACAGCAGCTGGAGACCAGGAACGAGTTATGCTAGCCTCCCATCAACTAGTGGGAGCCGCCGCTGAATGGTGGGATAACTACTGTGAAGCAGCGGCTGAACCGGACACGGTAAGTTGGGAGGAGTTCCAACAATCTTTCCGGGACTATCATATACCCGAAGGGGTTATAGAAATGAAGGCGGATGAGTTTCGTGCATTACAACAGGCAGCCATGACCATCAATCGGTACATCAAGAAATTCCTGAAGTTGGGGCGCTATGCCTTTAGCGAGATCAACACCGACAAAAAGAAACAAGATAATATTCACAAAGGGTTGATTGACGTCATGAAGGCACAACTAGTCACCCACATATACCCAAATTTCAACACCCTCATGAATAGGGCTATATTATTGGAGGAAGCGCATTTCCAGCTGAATGGGGAATGAAAGAGGAAGTTCCAAGTGCAAAAATTCAAGCAGCAGGAGCGATTCCAACGGGCAAGTCCTAACTTTCCGCCAGGGCCACGACAACATCCCACAATGCAGTTCCGCTCCTGGGGGTCCAACTTGCAGCAGCCTGTGCAGCAATATCGGCCACCAAGCACCAATTATCCGCAACAAGGAAATGCTAACACGACCCGGACGACGAGTGCCGGCAGGGCTTGTTTCCATTGCCGTGACCCGGGGCACTTGATTGCAAACTGCCCACTCATGAGGAAACCATATGATGCTCCGGCCAACTTAGGAGTAAGGACTGTTGCGCCCAACAACGGGAGCAACCCTCCGCCAGCGTCAGGACCATAGAACCAAGCTCAGCCTTTTGGACGAGGTCGCATGAACCATATTGACGCAAGCGAAGCCGAGGATGCTCCATACGTTGTACTCGATGATACCTGGTCAACTCAATCCTTGCCACAATATTATTTGATTCTGGGGCATCACACTCTTTCATTTCATCCAACTTTGTGGCTAGAAGTGGATTGCCAACGGTTTGGCTAAAAACCCCACTAGTGACCAGATCCCTAGGGGCCACTATAAAGTGCCAGCTTGGATGCCTGGGGGTTAAGATCCAAATAAGTGGGGTAGAATTCCTAGCAGATCTAGTCGTCCTGAAGTCGGACGACATAGATGTTATCCTTGGAATAGACTGGTTGGCATGACATAAAGGGAATATATCTTGTGTCGACCGCAAGGTCACGACAACAAACCATGACGGGATTACAGTAACATGCCAGCCCCGCAAACTAGGGATGGAGCCCCTAGTATGTAGTCTAGAAACGGCACCCATGGAACAAGTGCCGGTAGTGAGTGAATACTCGGATATATTCCCAGACGAGCTAGCCGGAATGCCCCCAGACAGGGACATCGAGTTCCTAATCGACCTAATACGTGGGGCAACACTGATAGCCAAGAGACCATATCGGATGGCTTCCAATGAGCTAGCTGAGCTAAAGGAGCAGATAGGAGAGTTACAAGAAAATGGATTTATCCGACCTAGATCTTCACCTTGGGGAGCTCCCGTGCTCTTTGTCAGAAAGAAGGATGATAGCTTAAGGATGTTTATCGACTACCGGTCCCTGAATGAAGTTACGATTAAGAACAAGTACTCTTGCCACGGATCGATGACTTGTTTGACCAACTAAAAGGAGCAAAGTACTTCTCCAAGATTGACCTACGGTCAGGCTACTACCAGTTGAAGATCAGAACGCAGACATCATGAAGACGGCCTTTGTAACTCGTTACGGACAATACGAGTTTACAGTGATGCCATTCGAACTGACCAACACACCGACCTACTTCATGAACCTAATGAATAAGATATTCATGGAAGAGTTGGACAAGTTTTTCGTCGTCTTCATAGACGACATACTAATATACTCGAAAAGCCAAGCGGAGCATGCCGAACATCTCAGAATAGTATTGGAAAGGATAAGGGCACACCAGCTGTACGCCAAATTCAGCAAGTTCAAATTTTGGCTGCAGGAGGTCGCATTCCTAGGACATGTCATAAGGTCTGAGGGAGTGGCAGTGGACCCAGCTAAGGTTGAAGCAGTCACGGACCGGAAGCAGCCCACTAGCGTGACGGAAATACGCAGCTTCCTCGGATTAGCCGGATACTACCGGAGGTTTATAGAAGGGTTCTCCAAAGTTGTGAGACCCATGACCGAGTTGACAGAGAAGGATAAGAAATTTGAATGGACTCCCGCCTGTGTGAACAGTTTCAGAGAACTAAAGAAAAGGTTGACCACATCCCCAGTACTGGTCTTGCCAGATATACACAAAGATTTTGTAGTATACTACGACGCCTCCCGACAAGGATCGGGTGCGTGCTGATGCAGGACGACCGACTCGTCGCCTATACATCTGGACAACTGAAGTTCCATGAGAAGAACTACCCAACTCATGGACTGGAACTGGCAGCTGTGGTTCACGCACTAAAAATCTAGAGACACTACCTGATCGGAAATAAGTGCCAGATCTTTACGGACCACAAGATCCTCAAATACATATTCACCCAATCGGAACTAAATCTGAGGCAGCGAAGATTGTTGGAGCTAATAAAGGACTACAACCTGGAAGTACGGTATCACCCTAGAAAGGCTAACGTGGTGGCCAACGCATTAAGGCAGAAGGCTCACTATGACGCCGTAAGAGCTATTACCCGCCAACAAAGCCTGAAAGCGGAGATGCGGAAGATGAACCTACACCTAGCACCCAACGGGTACCTAGGCACCCTGTGCCTACAACCTATGTTGGAGGACCGAATTTGGTAGGCCCAACGGGAGGATCTGGAAATCCGTACTCTAAAGGCTCAGACGGGGGTAGGTAAGGCCCCTGGGTTTCGAGTGGACGAACACGAAACTATGTGGTATGAGAACCGAATATGTGTGCCGAAAGTGGACGGACTAAGGCAACTCATAATGGATGAGGCGCACAACTCAGCGTATTCCATCCACTCGGGAACCACCAAGATGTATCATGACTTAAAGAAAATGTATTGGTGAGTGGCCATGAAAAGGGAAATTGCGGAGTTCGTTGCCCATTGCGACATCTGCTCCCAGAGCATCAGAGGCCAGCAGGGTTGCTACAACCACTAACCATACCGGTGTGGAAATGGGATGAAATTGCTATGGACTTATCAACAGGGTTACCCAGGACCACAAAAGGAAACAACTCCATTTGGGTCATCGTGGACCATTTGACAAAAGTGGCCCATTTCATACCAGTTAAAACAACCCAAGGTGGAGATTAACTAGCACAACTGTACATCGACAACATACTCCGACTGCACAGAGTGCCGAGCCGTATCGTGTCAGATCGTGGCTCCCAGTTCACAGCAAATTTCTGGAAGAGTTTGCATGCGCTTCTAGGAACCAAGCTAGATTATAGTTCCGCCTACCATCCGCAAACGGACGGTTAGACTGTGCCGGTGCACCAAATATTAGAATACATGCTACACGCATGCGCACTGACGTACGAAAAGGACTAGGAAAGGAGTTTGTCCTTTGCAGAGTTCTCCTACAACAACGGCTACCAGGCCAACCTTCAGATGTCACCATTCGAGGCACTGTACGGTAGAAAGTGCCAAACACCACTGATGTGGTCAGAGGTTGGAGAGCATTCGTATTTTGGCCCTGCCATAATTAAGGACGCAGAAGAACGAGTGGCCACAATCAGGGAAAATCTCAAGGTAGCTCAGAGCAGGCAAAAGAGCTATGCATACACCCACCAAAGGTAGCTGACCTTTAACAAGGGTGACTTCGTATACCTTAAGGTTTCACCTATCCGAGGTATGAGGAGATTCCAGATACAGGGAAGTTGACCCCACAATACATTGAACCATTTGAAATACTCGGAAGAGTAAGAGCGGTGGCTACCGTTTGAAGTTGCCAGAGATGATGTCCGATGTCGACAACGTATTCCATGTGTCGTAGCTCAAGAAATACCTGAGAATACCGGAGGAGCGAGTATCGTATGATGCGATGGATATACAGCCTGACTTAAGATACCAAGAGCTGCCTACAAGGATACTAGACGTCGTAACCCGGCAGACACGCAGCAGTGCAGTGCGGTTCTGCAGAGTCTAGTGGACTAACCATACCGAGGCAGAAGCTACCTGGGAACGAGAGGACAACCTCAGGAGAGAGTTTCCCCACCTATTTGAGGAAGCAACCGAATCTCGAGGACGAGATTCTATTTAAGTGGGGTAGATCTGTACAGTCACAAATTCAAAGAAATGAAAATTATGACTCAAATTGAAATTTGAAATCAAAACAACGAGAAAGAGAAAACAAAAACAAAAAGGAGATGGACCACTTCTCCCTCACGCAGACCACTTTCCCCTGCAGCCCGGCCTGCTTTCTCCTCCCTCCCCTCTCCTTCACGCGACCCATCTCTTCCCTCGGCTCAGCCCAGTGCGACCCAAACGCTACAGAGCTATTCGGCCGCCACCACCTCTTCATGAAACCGCGCCGACACCCAGCCACGCCACCGCAAGGTATTTGGCGACGGGACGCCACACCGTCCCATCGCAGTCTGCCGCGCGCCGCCCGCATCGTTCACCCGCCGCTCGCCGCAATACACAGAGCGAATCCCGGCCGCCGTGACCACCGAATCGAGCGAGCGCAAAACCGGCCAGCCGCCACACCTGAGCCACCGCTAGAAATCGCGCTGGCCTCTGCCCACGCCCATGCCGCCTTCAATGCTCGACGCGCCACTCAGAGCCCCGCCACCTCTCCGCCTCCCTAGATTCCCGGCCGCCTGCATCAAATGCCGCTTGTGGGGGCCTCCCTCGCGCCGGCCACCGGCGCACCGCTTCGTCCCGGCTATAAAAGGCCGCCTCCTCCCCAAATTCTTCCTCACACGTTGCTTCCAATCACATATACACCCAGTCGTGCGAGGAGCCGACCCTTCCACCTTCGGATTCCCCAGAAATCCGAGCTTCTTCCCCAACGTCGGTGAACTTTGATTCATACGCAGTTAGCCTCCTCTCAATTCCTTCTGTCCAGAGCACCCCAAGGATCTAGCAAACCCATTCCTTGTGTTGGATTAGACTCGATAGCAACATAGCGACACCCGCTTGGTATACCGCAAGTGCGCTGCCGCCCTTCCGCTGCCAGCTGCCCTCTCGGTGCCCCCGGCTGCGCTAGTGGCACCAAGCCAATCCAAGGACCCGTAAGCATGCACTAGGCCCTTCAAACACAAGAAATCGAGGCCTTGCGCATGTTTCCACGATGCACCGCTGCCATCGCCATCTCCGTCGATCTCTAGCCATTATTCTGGCGATCCCCTTGGCCTAGGACCACTTCCAACACGTTCAACACGTCGTCTAGAGGCTCGGTATGCCCGGGATCCCCCACCAGTGGCTAGGGACGGGGTTCCGACCGAATTCCGGCGACCCGCCGCCGCGCCGACATGTTTCAGCCAAGGGTGCCGGCCAAGCGCCCACGTGGTGCCTAGGTGGCAGACCAGTAGGGCGCCACATCAGATAGCGAGCATGGGTATTAGCCCCGTCAGCGCCAACTCGGCTGGATAAACCCTTTGCGCACGTGGCAGTTGAGGTGGCGGTCACCTCGGCAGCCTGACCCATGTGGCAGCCCAGTCTGCTTCCACATTGCTGCAACCTCACTCTGGCTCGCAAGGACTAATGTAAATCAGCCCTGAAAACTTGGTCCACGAACACCAGAGACACAAGCGCTACGCTGGACTCTCTGGCCCACTTGTCAGCCTCTGTACCCGGCGAAAGTTGCTAAAGCCGCACCTTAGGGCACACGAGGTACACCTCCGAGTATAGAGACAGAATGTTTCTTAAAAATAGGGATAAAACTATTAAAGTATCATAGAAAGCAAAATGGCCCAAATGAACTCAAGAAAATCTCAGTTCTAAAAATTGTATTATACCATTTAAGTAAATTGGGGGAAACATAGGATGAACTTGTGCATAGCTACTCAAGTGACGGTATCCCCCATTCACACCGAGAGTAAAATATACCTTGTCTGAAACCTTGATAAAACTCCCTACGACCTACTAGGGCTTTATTTGAATTTCTTGGAGTTCTTTAGGATTCAAAGCTAATACGTGCGAACTACGTACTATACCAAACGAGAAAGCCAACGAGGAACTTGAAGACTCGGACTACAAGGAATTCCTAGAAGCCTTTGAAGGCAAGATCTAACTCCATGATCATGGTTTTTCCTATGATTTTACAAAATATCACTGATAGCCTGATTTACCATGCGTGTTTTTCCATGACTATTATTAAATATTGTTGTAGCTAAGACCCACTTGGCTAGCAGTAGTGTCACTATGTAAGTCGTCTGACCGATGCGATAGTTTTATAACTTCGTGATGATGGTTACTTGCTCTCCAGTAACGTAGGTCGATGATGACATCAGCTAGCCATTACACTAGTAAGTAGCATACTATCTCTCGTTATCCAAGGCCACAATACTTGCATGGTGACAGTCACGTGATTGACGTGTAAAGCACCACGGACCCCTCCTCGACCTTGATAACTTACCTCCTTGATGCATGTGTGTGTTTCCTTGAAAGTAGAACACTTAGGGACCTCTGCGATGTTCGCATCGCAACTCACTACAACTATTCATCGGATTTGGGAAAAAAGTTGAAAGGTGTCTTGTTGGTGTGAGTTAGGAGGTGGCGGAGGGAATTGTGTCATACGACTGGTGTGGGGTGAAAAGGGGAAAAGGAATGGTTGAGGCGGGATATGGTGATTGAGTAGTCATATGCTTCGGTGTAGTCCACTTGCCGTGGACTTGATGGAGCCACCTCACCAACATAAGGACCAGTTCATATGACCACATCATAGCGACTTCGTACAACCACAAAACCTGTATGGGGCAGGACTCGCTCTACCTTCTTGTTGACTTCCACATAAGCCACCTGGCGGCCAGTAGGGCACGGGAGACCAGAAAAAGACATGGGGGGGTTATTACCCGTGATCCGGCTGGGGGAGTAATTGCCCAAATAGCCCCTAGGTGCGTCCCGAGGTGTGATTGTGGGGTTACTCGGAGAAGATGAGGTGAACGTTACTTAACTCCCTTGCTAGGAGTGCATGACCTGTGGGTAAAGTGTACAACCTCTACAGAGTGTTAAAATCCAGATAACCGTTGTCACGGTCTTGACACACTATGTTCTGAGCTCCTATTGATTAGTCTTAGTATGATTCCTTGATGTATTTGGGTGGCAGTGCTTGCCTTATTTTGGATATTACAGTTGTGTGTCGGAACTAGTAAAGTCATGGTGCTTTAACGTTCAAATAAAACTTAGGGAACTGGCGGGATGGAGCTCAACTCCCCCACGTCCCACCAACTAAAATCATGATACAATTACCCCTCTTTGCTTTGCAAAACCCCCTTTCAAAAGAGACCCTGCATGAATGTTTTTTTGGCAATTCTAAGCCGTATGGCCATGCCTTGCTACAACCCCTTGCATGAAATACTTCCCCTTGAGTAGTGTTGGGGCTTGCCGACTACCTTTCATACTCACTCTTGCTTTCTTCCCAACTCTCAGAAGCAGAAGAGGAAAGGGAAGAAGATGCAGCGTAATTCTATGACGAGTAGGTCTAGTCCTGCGCCCAAGGCTGCCTGAGGGGCAGGGTGCCACGTAATCCACTGTTTTCCCTGCAAGGCTCATGCATTGTAACCTAAGACCTGCTTGGCAGACCATAATAGTCCCGTTGAGAATAATTTAATGTATGGAACTCGATACAATCTGTTGTGCATACCAACTACTGATCCAGGGATTGGTACGAGATGCACAAGTGCGCCCCAGGAAAGGTGGGTCCTGACAGCAATACATGTGACACAAAATTCATGTTTAGTTTTTTTTTACCTTTTTTTTCTTGGTCTATTGCTCTTTTCATCATTCTTTCTCTTTTTCTTTCTCCTTTCTTTCTTCCTTTATTGTCTTCTTGTTTTAGGTCCTACGGATTTAACCTCGAATCTATCAAAAGAAATAAAATACTTTATTATTGGAGAACCTTTTGAATCTGTCAATAAGAAACACAACGTGTTTCAGTTGAACGGCAGAATGCACATGAAGATAAAAAAACAACTCATGCCACAGCGGCCGCGCCTCCCATTTTCTACGCACCAATTTACACTACTATAGAAAACATTTTTACAAGCGGCCATAAATATATTATCATAGTCAGTTTTGAAAACGGCATGTGACAAAGCATCTGTGAAAATTCTCCATTTTCACAGGCGGCATCAAGAACCGCCTGTGAAAATAAATTATCACAGGCGGTTCATCAAAGAAGGCCACCTGTGACAAAGAATTATCACAGGCGGCTCTAAAGGTAGGACCGCTTATAAAAATGGACTACCACAGACAACTGTTTATGGAAGACCGCCTGTGAAAATTGACTACCATAGGTGGCTCTAAATATAGGACCAATTGTGAAAATTGATATCACAGGCGCTACTTCGTTACAAACCACTTGTGAAACTGAATATCACAGGCGCATCTTTATATGGGACCGATTGTACAAAAGGATATCGCAGACGGCTCAATATATGTGGCCGCCTGTAAAAATATGTTATCACAGATGGTTCAACTTCATCAACCGCTTGTGAAAATGTGTTATCACAGGCGGCTCCGTACATGTTGCCGCCTGTGAACATCTATTATCACAGGCGGTTCTTGGCAACCCACCGCCTGTGATAATCTGTTATCACTGGCCGTTCTAAACTACCGACCGCCTGTGATACTTTCTTAGCAGGTGGTTCATATTTTGGAACTGTCTGTGAAGATATATACTCTATACAGAACTATATGCTGTTATTTCTAATTTCCAGCTCAAATTCAAATACAAACAGCACAAACACAATTTGCACCCGCTCAGATTCAAATAAAAATTCACACAACAATCATAAAATATAAGTATCATCTATATACAATGCAAGTTTACATGTATATCTCAATCGTAGTTTATAAGTACACATATTTTACAAGTTCCTCTAAAAAATAGTTGAAAATCATAGTTGTATAGTTCTGGCACATCGGCATGTAGACCTGTGTCGTCGAAGAATAGCTCTCTTCAGTGAATAACTTTGCAACGCATGAACAAACAAAGTTCACTCACAATCTTATCGACTCTTTTGACCATATCCCTAGCAATCGGCCAATCTCTGTTCACATCTGCAATGAAAACATAATAAAAGTATTAGAATACGATAGTGACAATGAAAATGTAACTCGAAAGTAAGAAAATACAATATCGACAGTAAGGATAACTTACATCCTAACGATTCACTCTATATTGACCGGTGACACGAAGACTGTCGCAGGCATAATATCCGTAGAGGACACTACCAGGAGGCTGCTTTGCACAAGGAAAATTTGTCCGTACGTGCAATACGGTCCTATCCATAGGTCACTCACCGCCAAGTTATTTCCAGTAGAACGTCCAAGCACTGTCATATAAGAATTGCCAACCTATATACGTGTGTATATAACAGTATAGAATATTCATACATTTTTAAAATGATAATGAGTTCTTTGTATCTGCTTTGGTCGAAATCGGCCGAGTCCATGACCGACGCTGAACCATGCTTTGGGTTGATGAAGATACGTATGTAGTGATTACTACACACGTATGAACACACGTGTTAAGTTAACAATTAAAAATAATTGCTATTTCAACATCATGTATCGAACTTACTCGAAGTGGTACGGAGCCTTTATGAGGACCTTGCCATCTTTGACAAAATTAAACATGACTTGTCCTATGTAGGTTGCCACTTCCATCTTTCTATTCTTTATTGTTTCATTGATTGTCTGTGTAAATTCTTTTTGTGTCACGTGCTAGTATTGGGCTGAATCCCGCTTCACCGTCACCTCGAAATTTGACTTGGCAATCCTTGTCGGGTCAAGGATGCTCGTCTTACCCTTCATTTTTTTCATTATCCATATATTGCACCCTAAAGAATAAGTCTGGAATCGTTATAAAATCATGCAATATATGCGTGTAGTAAGAAAGCAAGTACGATAGATTAGAGAAACTTACAAGCACCAGATGAGTAAAAAGTTGATTTTGAGCATTTCTTGATAGAACAAACCCCACAAATCTTCAAAAAAATTGGTCGTTTATTATTTCCTTCTCCATCCCAAAATGTTTCTTCCAGCACAATGTGATATTAGAAATATTATATGTTTTTTGTGGCACATCATGTACGACTCGTGCATTCTCCTGATCGGGAAAGGTTGTTTGCTAAGTTGTATCATTGTCATGATCGGCTTCCCATTCTCAAATTCAGGAGGGATGTCCTCCTTGTATATCGGAATCCCATTTTTAACACAACAAAAGTCCCAACTATGAACTTCTCCATCTTCCCATGTCTCATTATTTTGTATTGTTGGCACGTATGAAGCATGGGATGTTGTTGAATTTTGTTTCTTTATCTTTTCCAGATACTTTGTCACTGACTCTGAAGGTTCCTTATTTTGGTATGAGTAAACTTGCATATGAATTGTGGGAGGAGCAGTTGTTGGAAGTTGGACGGTTTCAGCATGCTCTAAAACTGCTTCAACCTCAGGTTCAACTTCTTCAACGTGCTCCTGTACTGCTTTAACTTGTTGTTCAAATGATTGCTCTTGTTTATCTTTACTATCGGCCTTGCTAGGAGATAGAGGGAGTGGTTAATCGTGAACCTTCGACGTAGAAGACCGCGTGCGGGGTTGAGGTCTTCCGAGATGCGACGATGGGGCTCAACATCGGCTCATCCTCCAACATGATGTCGCGCCGGTGCCAAAGGATTAACTTTTTGACAGCATGTCTCAGTGCCGTGATCCCCTCAGGAGTGTTGTGGTCTATTTTATAATCTTCAAAATTATTGTCAATGATCTCAAGAACTTGCACCAAAACATAGTACATAGGAAGGGGATTATCGTTGAAGAGTTTATATGGTTTTGCCATACCAGTGCCAACCATTTTTGTTTTGTTCTCTGTTCTACCGATAGGGACACGAAGACGACAAGATTTGTCCTTAACGATATCATCAACAGGGAAGACAGTTGGCACTGATCCTATGTTGCTAGGCAGGTCAGTTGGAGATAGCAAAGTCGCATTTTCATTGGGCACCAACGATTTATTCTCAGACGGCAATTGTCCTGATTCTCTAAGTTCATGAAATATTTGTTGTGGAGAGGCCTTGACCTTTTCTTCAATTGTATATTCAAGTGTATTCTTCAATTTATCATGTTTTCTAAATGACGCTGCATCGTTCAGAAAACCCTATTTCCATGACATTTGAGAAGAGATTGCTCGGACCCGCCCACTGTGTTCAGGATTGCCTAGAGCAATAGTAAGTTGCTCCATCTCCCTCACCGGCTCGAATAGACACTTCTCTTGCTTTTCAATTATATCTTATAATCTCATCCTTACATCGGACACATATTTGGGTTTTGCAAGTTGGCCCTCGTTGGTCAAACCTGACCAAGCTAACACCCATCACCTAGTTCGCTCATCGCAACCTTTTAGCGGGTCAGGATTGCCCGTGGTGGCAGTGTCCTCTATTATATTATGCCATTTCGCAATTTTTGGGGCATATCCGGTAGACCACAAGCGATGGTGGTAAGTGTTCTTATTCGCAAGCTCAGACCTGGCTTGACTTAGGGCTATAGCCTCTGGTGTGGTCTTTTGATGAACAAATTCATCCCGCTGAGCTTCCGTGATTTTTCCTATCTTCTTAGTGCTAGGGACCTTATTATCCTTAACATAAGCATTCATCTCACTCTTCCAGCCATGAAACTTCTTGCCATAAGAGATCACTGTTGCTTTCTTTACAACTTCTCCCGTGTCTTTTGGGAACTTGAATTGTTTCTTCAACCTCTCCACAACTCGTTCTTGCCCTTCTCAGGGAATTTTTTCCAATCGTCTGTTGTGATAGGCACGAGTGCTCTAACGAGATAACCGCACGCATTTTGGAACTTTGTAACAGCGTCAAGTGGTTCTTGGGGAAGGTCACCTTCACTAACTCTTGTTATGTATATGATGCCTTCTAGACCCTTATTTGCACCTCGTTGCCCTCGTTTTCGCTTTTGTGAACTCGAGGATTCAGCCATTGGAGAATCTTCTGCGTGTTTAGGAGCAGAAGTCACCTCGTTCTTTTGGAAGTTAAGCTAGATAGAAAAGAATTAAAAGACTATTTACTTGACAAGCAAGATTAACTTAAACATTAATATTTGTGATTTATTAGACCGGACAAGTACCATACCTCGTCGGTGGGATTATATTCCGGGTCAAGATCCTTTGAAGTTCTTTTAGTTTATCCATCGGATGAGCAAAAGGATCTTGTGTACTTTGATGTGGTCCATCACTACTGGACCATTACCGGAGTGTTCTGAGTTCCAATCAATACTGACATGTTCCTTGTTACCGGCAGCGTCGCCTTGCGAGACGGTCTTCTTAGAGTCTTCCATGTTAGTACTGATAAAACAAGAAAGTGGTTGCTTATCATCTCATCTAGAATGAACTGAAGTTGGTGACTAAGGTGATTACTATGTATCTATGGTGTTTGGCAGGTGATCATGGACCAAGAACTTGGTTAAAATGGCTTCCATGGGTAGAATATTGTTACAACACTTCTTACCAAACATACTTAAAAACTATCCCTTTCAAGGTGTCATACCACCTGAGATTACTGAGGCCAAAATTTTATGGACCATTTCAGATTACTGAATGTATTGGTCAGGTGCCATACCGCCTGAGATTACCTCCTTGGTTAAGAATTCATAATGCTTTTCATGTAGCATTACTAAAGAAGTATGAAGGCATACATCCCAATGATACAGTGCTACTGCCAGAATTTCTACATGGTAAAGTAATTCTGTCACCTGAAAGATAGTAAAGACTCGATTGAACAGAGGGACATAGGAGTTACTGGTGCACACTAGAGGGATACGACGGACTTACGACGGCTGAGGCCGTCGTAATTAAGTCATAAACCGTCGTAAGTTAGCTACTTACGACGGTATTTCGTTACTTACGACGGTATACAGCCGAGGTAATTACTATGTCGTAAATAAGCTAACTTAAGACGGCTACCGTCGTAAATAAAGTAACTTACGACGGCGTCGCGCATCCGTCGTAAGTAATGGCCCAAGCCATGTTACTTACGATGGTTCTGGTGACCGTCTTAAGTAACAGAGGCTAACTTACGATGGTTTTACTGACCGTCGTAAGTAGCAGAAGCTAACTTACGACGGCTTCTGGGCAGTAGCCGTCATAAGTTATGTTTGTATTTTTTTTTAAAAAAACAGAAACACACTAACCTGGCTCGATGGCCAGCACACAGAACAAACAGTTATAAAACAGGAGTAAAGAGTCATAAAACAGTTCATATGCATCACACACAACAGAAACTACAAACGGGCTACACACAACCCCCTCGACTACCTCCGGAGCTGAAGAAATCATCTCCACGCGTCTCTCTTAGAACCGGTAGCTGTGGCGATGGAGTAGAGGCCTCCGTCGCCGAACCCTACAAAACACATGACTAGTTACATTGGTTTGGATTCAGATATCAATGTCTTTCTCTTTTTCCTCACTCTCTTCCTCTCTCTATACTTTTCATCATCTCTGTCACTCTGTTCCTCTATCTCTGTACTATTCATCCCCTCTTTATGTCAGTCTCACTCACACCCTCTCTCGCACTCTCTCTCTCCCTCTATTGCAACACTCCATTTCTCCATCTCTCTCTCTCTCGCACTCCCTCTCTCCCTTCTGTACCACTCTACATCTCCCTCGCTCCTTATGTTAGATGAAAAATACAATATTAAAGAGTTTATTACCTGTACCGGAGGCACCTGGGCTGCGGGCTCCTGTGACGGGGTCACCTGTGGCTGCTGCCACACAGGAATCGCGATTTGTTGGCCGTTCTGTCGAGCTAAGGCCTATAATTGGAAAATATTAGAACATATGTATTACTGAAATGTCATGAAAGTAAACTACAGTAATTGAAATTACTTACCTCCATCGCTGCCTGCATCTGGGCCATGTAGTTAGCTTGGTACTCCTGGATGGCCCTTGTCCTGTTGAGCTCCTCCTGGGTCCACGCCAGCCTCTCCTGCATGGCACGGAACTCCATGTCCCTCTGCGAGAGACGGCCACTCGACGGCCCAACTGACAAAGTCTATGTCGATGAAGTGCCTCTCGCAGGTCGCGCCGACCTCGAGTCGACAACTCCATCGAAAATGGCAAACCTACAAAAGAAAGAAAAATAATAAGTAAAAGAAGGAAGAGTGAAAAACCTAAATCAAAGAAACCAACTCACCGGCCATGGGCCTTCCCGCCGCCGCTTGCATACACGGCTTGAGGGTCGATTGGCAAGTTTTCCCAATCGTACCCTTCACCGTGTATTTTGACGACTTCCTACCCGTACTTTTCCTAAAAAAACATAGAAATGGTGTTAGTGTGTCAATAATAATATTAGTTATATTTAAATTGAATAATTCTGAAAACTTACCCCAATCGATCGGTCGCGACCTGACTGCACCGCCCCGGCTGCGACGGGTCACTTCCCCTGTGACCTCTCTTCCAAACCTGGATCGCGCTAGGCTCCTGGCCAGTCTCTCGCTCCTGTAGATGCGTGTTAGTAGGATAAATATGTTATGAACACATAAGCGAACTTATAATACACTTACCATGCGTTTAGCCAAACGCAAATGACCATCGGCGCCATAGGTGTGCTTCCTGTCGGACCCTCTGCATCCTCGAGCCCTCATGGACTTAGCTTTGAAGTCATCGCTAGCCCAATACCGACAGAGAGCTCGGTATGCATTGGGTTGACCCTCTAACTAGGAAATACTAACCTGCACATATTTAGTATATCATTAACTGTTAACATAAGTAACTATTGAGTTTTTTTAACAATTAGAACTTAACTCTGCGTATTGATCCTCTGTCAAGTACGTGTCAGAGTCCCTTCTAAAGGGACCCCGTTCCTGCTGCTGCTAATGCCGTTTCTGGTAGTCGTCAACGGTCTGTATGCGGGCGTACGACAACGCCTGCGTCACGAGCATCCGAGCGTTTGTGTGGAAGCCGAGTGTCGCGTGTTCCATCAAGCTCTCGATCGTTTCCTCTAACTGGTACCTCAGCTTTAAGAAAACAAACATTTAATCAATATGCATTAATAATTTAAATGAGTTGAAGAATTTAAACATTTAAACTTACCATAAAATCGTTCCACACGACCCCCTGAAGAGTGCACTAAACAAACTAAATTAATTACTAAATGCACTAAACAAACTAAATTAATTACTAAATGAACTAAATAAACTAAATTAATTACTAAATCGACTAAATTAATTAATAAACAAAACGTACCTCAAAGTGGAGGCGGCACCGGGGCGGCGCTGGGACGGCTCGGGCGGCGTCGGGGCGGATCGGGGAAGCGCCGAGGCAGCTCGAGCAGCGCCGGGCGGCGGAGCGGGGGCCGGGCGGTGGAGCGGGGGGGGGGAGTGGGCGGCTCCGGTGGCGGGACGGGGCGGTTCAGGCGGCGGGCGCGGAGGCGGCTCGGGCGGCGGGGCGGCGCTGGACGACGGCGGCGGCGGTGCGGGCTCGGGCTAAATGAGCCCAAGCCCGGGCCGGAGCGGCGGTTAAAACCATCCACTTACGACGGTCGCGTAACTTACGACGGCTTAGGTCATGGCCGTCGTAAGTTACACTTAGTTTACGACGGTCTCGTAACTTACGACGGCATAGGGTTACGGCCGTCGTAAGTTACGGTTATCTTACGATGGTCCAGTAACTTACGACAGCCATGGGCCGGTAGCCGTCGTAAGTTAGTTTACTTACAACGGCCCGAGGTGACCGTCATAAGTTAATTTACTTACGACGGCTAGCCGTCATAAATAACGTGGCCGTCGTAAGGTGCGACGTTTTCTGTAGTGGCACTGGGTGGGCAGGATAGCTGCAGATGCAACACGGGAGCCCCTGAAGGAGTTCAAGGAGAAATATCCAGAGTTTCAGCTTGAGGACAAGCTGTTTGTTGAGGAGGGGGGGAATGTTATAGATTCCTTTTATGGGCAAAAATATTATAGGTGCAGAAAGGAGGATAAGAAAGATAAGGAAGGAGTTATGGCCCATAGGATATGTTTGAAGATAGATTAGAATCTGATTCTGTTAACAGAATCTGTTATATCTAAATAGGTGGTGTCTATTCTATAAAGGTTGCCTCATAGATTGTAATCAGCATCGAGGAAATAAAACTGAACCTACTGCTAACCTCACCCCTGTGTACGCCTATAAGGAGAATCCATACCGTTTATGAAGCATAAATGTGACCGATTTAATCTTAGCATCATTTTTATGAGTAAACTATACATATTATTGTTCTAATTCAGCACTCAAGTCAAATGCTTAAGCAAACAATATGTCGGAACTACGTTTACTCCTAAAAACCCCTAACAAAATTATAACTAGCATACATATAATTCACTAAGTCAGTCACTCGCTCGCAAAGGATTTCTATCGCACTATAGAAAAAGGAACACAACAACAGATTTATAAGACATAAAACTCAAAAAACAACAAAACAAATTCACAAATAACCAAGTAAAGATCCAAAACAATCCAAACGAATATGAAGAATCTGTCAGTTCAGTGCTCATTTGTGACACCCTCATCTCTGGTTTCTGCATGTATTCATATTTCATGTAGAGGAAAACCTTGTTAAAGAAGTGGGGACAGAGAAATTATCAAATAGATAGCCAGTAAGAGCCGAATCCAGTCCACAGAGAGAGCCGAAGACAATTTCCGCGGCCCGCTGGCCACGTGGCGTGTTCGGAGCTCATCCCTGCGAAGTGGGGAGAGGTCCGCCGCTAAGCTGGCTACGTGGCAGGCTCGGGGCTCATCTATGCAAAGGAGGAGAGGTCCGACCCTATGGGACACGTGTTGCCCCCGGAGCTTGTCATCACGGAGATCAGAGGACCAGTCGCACGGGATACGTGTCGATCTGGGAGCTCACCTCCGAGAGGTCCGGTTCTATCGAACACGTGTCGCCACCGGAGCTTATCTCCGGGAGGTCCGTCACTGTTGGACACGTGTCAACCTTGGAGCACGTCTCTGAGTAAAGAAGGAAAGACCGGCACTAACACGTGGCGTGCGCGGAGCCACCTCCGAGTAAGAGAGGAGGTCCCGACTGCCAGGATACGTGGCGCACGCGGAGCTCACCTCCGAAGGAGAGGGAAGTCTTGCTCGTTTGACACGCGGCACAACCGGAGCCGTCTTTGCGGAAAGGGAGAGACCAGGCCCGGTGGACACGGGGAGCTTCCGGAGCTCATCACCACGAAGGTGACGGGTTCTGAAGCGATTTTTGGAATCTGTACGCGTAAGAATACCGGTACGTAAAGAAAACCGACCTGAATTCCACAAGGTTACTGCACCAAATCAACTAAAGATAAGATGTTAGGATCCAACGACGATCAAAATAGGACTCTTATTCGGGATACAATCAGATTAGGACTCTTCTCTTCCCGATTATAAATAGAACCCAAAACCTCTGGCCGAAACCACAAACTTCTTTTCCAACTCCTGAGCCGACGACTTAGAGCCCTAGTCCCAGCCCGCCGAGTAAACCATCGCCGGAGTACAGCAGGGAAGATTGCCGGAGGAAAGCCCAACGATCTGAGGAGGACCTCGAGACCGAGAAGAACGTAAGGTAGGTCTCCAATACCACCTTATGACATCGTTGTGTTTTCTTTGCATCTGTTCTTTGGTTCCTTCGAACAGAAGCCTTCTCGTGGACAGATCACTTGATGATCAGATTGATCTAAAGACAAGATCATCGCCACGTCCACCTTTGATTCGAACAGGTCTGTACATGCAAGCCATGCAAGAACACGTACAAACCAATCTAATAAAACTAATGATAGGATAGCATGCATATGCATCATCGCATCTAGTTTAAGGTTTGTGCATGATATTGATTGCTGCGAATCTTGTATGCACGTGATCCTACCTAGCAGGACAAGCTCAGGGATCTGTCTACGACGAGCTTCAGCAATAAGGTTTTGAGATCCAAGAACAACCGGAACCGCAAGAACAAGGCAAGTGCTCCTTGACCATATTGATCCTATGTTTTGGGTAAAACTGTTTTGTTTTGCGAAAAGGTGTGTGTGCTGAGTCAAACATGATGGGAAACCCTTTTTATAGGAGTTTACTAGTTTTGGTTAAACCACCCTTGTCGCCAGGGATGTTTATGAGTCGGGTATGGTTTTTGCTTTATGCTTCGCTGAGTCCATGGGATTGGGAAGCGAGATAGATGTGTCTAGCTAAATGCACTCGTAATAATAATGAGAAACTAATGTTGTTAATGAACATGGATTTGAGGGAGATCTAGGCAAGCCTGGGTTTGTGAATGAGGTAGCATGAGATGGTGGTTTACTTGCCGTAGATCTAAGGACCGGTTCATGCATGCACATGCCAGGATAACAGTGCCACCACAAGGCCAAGTATGGGTGCGACTTAGCTGAGTAATTAGGTAAGTTGCTAGAGGGTTATGGACTGTGGAAGGCGCGGGGAATGGGAGTCGAGTGAGGACTGCCCTGGGAACTGCATGGTGTAAAAGTCCCAAAAATGTGTATGAATAAAAACCAAGATTTGAGTTCATATGTGTGGCAAAAACATGAAAAATGGGACTTGCTAAAACTTTTCTTCATGCAAAGTAATACATGGATGACCATCCAAAATGAGGCTCACCTTTTTATTTAAAAGTGTTGAGCCAATAAGGAGTTAAATACTCTTTGCATGTAAGTTTAAAAATCAGATTTGAGATTCAAAGTTCACACATGTGGTGACCAAAAACTTTGGATAAGCATGCAGCCATACAGTTAGAATTATAGGGAAAAGTTTTATCACAAACTTTGCATTTGTAGGGTGGGCTCAAAATTGAGTTTAATAGAAGCATTTGCAAATTCTAGCCAAATTCAAATTTGTCATACCAATTCAAACTGAATTTGGAGAATTCAAATTCTAGCCACCCTTTTAAACTCAGAATTTTGGGAAATTAAGAGGATCAGCATGAGAAGATATTTGGGAAAACAATGTGGGGTGGGACCCACATGGCAGTGAGCTAGAGACCTAAACTTACCCATGAAGTAAATGGATTTTTGCTTCTGTTCTGCTCGGGTGCCACCGAAGGGATTCCACCGTGCTCCCGGAGAGCTGACCCCGCCACTTCCTGCTGCCCTCCCCCACACGCGGGCACCCGAAGGCGGTTCCTTCGGCACTATCGTTCCCTCAGCCCCGGGCGAAGACCCAATTGCCTTCTCCTCCTCACGAGCGCACGCACGACGGCTTCATCTCCCCTCCGCGTTTTCGGTTGATCGGGAAACCGAAGAAATCATCGCGCCCTCTCCTCCCCGAGCTGCTAGGCTGCGTCCTGAGCTCGGACTCCACTTTCCCGACACCTAAACCCTCGAGCTACGACCTCCCCCGCCCGAGATCAACCGCCACAGCGGCGACCTAACTCAAGAGCGTGATCGGGCGCTCGTGGACAGCCCTCCACAGGGGGTTTCACGGCCGAGCGATCACAGCCACGGGAGCGCGCAACGGTGGTGATGCTCTCCTCCAATTCTTGGAGCAAACCATAAAGCATCGACGAGGAATTTCGAGATTTTGCTACGGCGAGTTCAACCCGAGTATTCGGTACGGATTCGGCAAATTCTCGCTCTCTGATCCTCCGTAGGTCCTTAAATCTTGCACGTTGCAACTAGACTAGTCGGCGGTCATTTTGCCTTCAGCAACCTTAGCACAAAAACACCTCAGAGCAATGAATTTCAAGCTCTACCGAGAGCGTTCTTCGCGGGACCAATCGGGCGCATGGTGCCGACCCCTTTTCCGCTGTTTCCAAGCAAATCCATGACCATGCCGAGCCTTGCGATCATCCACTGATGCTGTAGAGCTCATTGGTTGAGTGTTTGGCGGGCTAGAACCCACGGCCGACAGCGCCGAAGGGCAACCGAGGCTGCCACACGTCGCAAGCTATCCTCCGGTCGCCGACAGCCCTAGAACGCCCCACCATCGTGTTCCTTGACGTCAATAACCCCCTGGCGGCGAGTTTTGGCTCAGGCGGTGGCCGGAAACGGCAAGCCGGCAAGCTCCGACATCGGGCGCGCAAAGAGGAGCCGGAGGAAGAAGACGAACCGTGGGCCCCGGCTGTCAGCAGCTCAGAATTCAAATCCGGGATCGGGTGTGGCCGGGATCCCGTGTGCTGGCGCGAAAAACCCTGTGGCCCCGGTGTGGCCCAGTTCTGATTGGTTGGAATTTAAATAAGCGGGCCCAGTGGGATTTTCCGTAGGAAAACAATTCCAGTGAGGGCCCAAACTTTGGAAATTCATAGCTCCTGGTAGAAACCTCCAATTTGAGTGATTCCACTTGGGTTGGATTCATCTCTCCGAGCTCTATCCAAATATGAACTTAGATTTGTATGAAAGTCAATAGTATATTCTGGAAAATTCTTTGAAGGTATTCTGAAAAAGAATTATTGAGGGAGTTTGGTTTATCCAAAAATCCCCAAATTTTACCAGAATATTCTTTAGCATATTGTTGACCTTCTAGCAAAATTTTCAGCTCATTTGAAGATCATTTGAGTAGGAATTTACCAAAAAACAAACGGCTGTGTCATAAGAGTCCAGAAACATTTTCAGAAAATGTTTCCCACTTCAAAAATCGATTCTGAGCAATCCATAGCTCCAAAAATCATAGGAAAATTTAGCCAAGCTCTCTGAGACATACTTGAAATTGTAGTTCCCTTAAATGAGCATGAAAATGTACATTACCTTAGAATTAATTCTTTTGAGTAGGAATGCTTAAAGAATTGTTCTGGGAGAACTACTCAAGTAAAGGGGCTGAATTTTGGAGCAGATTACTCTCATGTGATCAAGAACTCACATGTAAATTATCAGCCCAAGATGAGTCCTTGAACTCCCTGAGCCTATTCTCCCTACTTATGTATAGGGAAAAATACATAAGAGATATTGTGAGAATTATGGAGGACACAATATGACTCCACATTAGCTGCAATTTGGCAAGCTAAATCCTTAGGTAGTATAAAACCTGCTGTAAAAGTTTTGAGGCCATTGGAGTTCTTGTTTTTCAGTTGCACTCAAATCTTTTCAGTTTATCTATTATGTTCATTAGGGGAAATGATTAGTGTATAGCTAAGGCCTTAAGGTCAATTTAGTTTGTCTGTTTCTTTGCACAACAGAGGCAACCAAGCCATTCTTGGCTTTTCCACACAACCTCTGTACCTAAGAAATGAACTCTATAACTTCTTTCCATTACAGTCTATAAAACATATGCATATGCATTTCAATAGGAACCCCAACGAAGGGGATTCAAAGGAGCGATTCAACGGAGTGGATCAAGCTCCGGAGAATCAAGGGTGGATATGCAAGGACACTAACTGTTATATACGACTACCCTGCAAAACAGGCAAGCTCCGGTTTGCATTTAACAGCTGTTATGTTTTTGTTTTGTATTCACTTTCGGTCAGGATATGAATTATGCATTAGGTCTAGTGTTTGATACTCCTCTTGCATAGCCAAATGACCCATGGAGTATTGGGTAGGTGTCTTTCACCGTGTAGAACTGCCATGCTTAAGTACGGTTCGGTAGAAGTCGAGTGGTGAGATGCTACTCGCAGTTTCAGGAACAACAGGGGCATACGGGATTGGTTCATAATTGAGTTAGCAAGTTAAAGTTGAGACCGGAAGGTTGTAGGGGCAGAAGGACATAGGGGCCTGGGTGCTGTAGACCTGTCCGTGTCGGTCAAGGACCGATCCGTATGCGGCCCTGTTGAACAAGTTTGAGTTGTGTACCGGACTCATGCTGGCTATATGGGACCCAGTAAACCGATGTACCTCGGGAACTGTCGTTGGGACTTTTCGGGTCGCCTCAGGCGAACGGCCGGTGTGCAGTATGTGGGGAATATTCTCATGACATCTCATGTCGGTAGGTGCACGATGAGAGTAGCTACTGTACGGGGCGACTTGATCGATTCAGCGGGGGTGAAACGGGGGAAAGGCTGCCACATACGACGTCAGTGATGGTTGTTGTAGGCAACGTCGAGTACGGGCGTACGTGTCGTGTAGTCCGGGTGTTATTGATTCGAATCACCGTCGCTCGCGGAATGGACCGAGCATACTTGTTCTCACAGTCGTGACGTAGTAAGAACTTGCATGAAAAAGAACTAATCATATTGGTTGAAATTTATCCTACCTTTGTATGAGATCTTGATGAATAGGCTAGTGCAAACTCGATTCTTTGATGCCATGAGCACTTTACATCGGGGGAAAGCGTTTCTTGTTTGATTGTGGACTCCCAATGTGGCGTGCCCAAGGTTACTTAAAAGGCTGCCAATAATACCTGAAAGTAAGGATTCACTTTTAGATGAGTTTAATTATGCTCATGCCATCCTATTTTAGGTTCATAACCTCACATAGAGTTTCATGTTTAGGGTGACGGTTATGTCTTGCTGAGCGTTATACTCACGGATGCTATCCGAGTTGTTTTGCAGGTATTTGACTTCGTGCTTAAGAGAAGGGATGCCGATGAGACTCGGGAACCTCCGAGTGCTTACTCAAAGAGCATCCTCGCCACTGCAGATTGTCTTCGTGTTGCTAGTAAGAAACGTCCGTGGGCTGGACCGTTTCTTTGTTGCTAGTTTAGATATGAGTCGTGAGAGTGATAGTCTTTCGCTGTAGTTTACTCTGATATAACTATTTGTAAAACATTCTTGTACGTTTCCGCTAAACTATTTATGTAATATGATGTGTGTTCATCGACCCGTGTGCTGTTGGGTGCCGCATATCACGGCACCACCCAACGAGGTCCTGTGGTCCCTCACAGCGTGGTATCAGAGCTGCGTTGGGAACAGAGCACGGATTGAGCATCATATTATGTCAAAAGCTTAGGATACGGTGAGATAACAGTACTAGGCCCACATAAGGACTATTATTAGCATATTATGAAGGTGGCAAGCTAACTTATTTGTTATGTCAGAAAAATCGTGCATCTCGGGACTTCTATGTCTTGGGGAGTGCACATATGCGCTATCCACCAGTGCGCACAAGCTGAAGGGTGGAGCCCCACGGGTGGCAGGTAACCCGACTCGCTTTAGTATCCTCTACGACTCTTCATGTCGTTTGGGGTATTCGAGCAACGCCATTCCCTAGCGTGCTTTGGGCAAGTATGGGAGACCCCGTCACGTGGTCAGTAACGTGAACACATAGCTCAAGGCGTGTTTGGCTTGAGAACACCTGGGCGAGTGATGACGGCCGGGTGTACGAACTGTATGGATACCGGGTTCGGTATGCAGCCGAACCTGATGATTGAGTGTGGCTTATGTATGTACTAACCACGAAAACCTTAGTACGTGTAGAACACGTATTGCGAGTGATCGTTTTAGTGCCACCTAAGGATACGTATATGCCGGTGTAATCCGGTTAGGTTTTCTTTGGTGAGGCAACGTAGTACCGTCGTATGTCTTACGGTGCATCGTCACCGTACTACACTGGATAGTATTCTTACATATGAAGAAATCATTCATGACTAAACTTCCAAACTAAAAATGGATGTGATAAAGCACATATTAGTTACTGAGCTCTTCATTTGAACTAAGTTTCAAAGAAGAGACTTGTTAGGCTTCTTTTGATCTCAAAGACAGAGTGCTCCGTTCAGACAGAAATTTTTCTGGGCTTTAACAGAGCATAACTCTGATTAGTTTGACCCAATGGAGGTGTTTGATACATTTCTGGAAAGGTTATTAAGTGCTCTACATCTTTTCTGTAGAACTCCAGAGCCAAATCCAACACTAACTTGGTTGAATGTCCAGATGAATGCAAACTGTTCAGAAAACAGAGCAGCTGCAAACTTCTCTGGATGTTGCTGTAAATTAGCCGTCGCAGTCTGTAGAAAAATTTCTAAGGGTTATATGATACACCGTTGGAAAGTTTATGAAACTTGCAACGATTTTGTCGTTCATAGTTTGTTCAGAATTGTACCCCATTTGTATGTAAAACTGTGATGAAAACAGCCACATACAAAGGAGGTGCTGGCAAAATTTATCCAGAAAATTCTGTCAACTTTGAACGATCATAACTTCTGATGAAGGGATGATCCAGAGGCATGTGAGTACTCTATGGAAAGAGACTGAAGTTAACTTTAACTTTGGTATTCGACTTGAGTTATGAAAATGCAAGTAACTGGATCAAATTCTGAGATAAGTACAGAAAGGTCTGTTCTGTACAGAATTAGGGACTGAATATGTTGGCTTTAGAAAGATGTGTAAACATGAAATGTTGTTATGTTTTCATAAAGTTTTAGCATGTTCATGTTTTACATACTTTCACATACTGCTGAGATCAAGTTTTGACTTACCTCAAAAATTTGCTTTTTGCAGTATGGTGCGTACTCATTCTCCGAGTAGGGCTGAAAGTTCTCGCCGAGACGGTGATGACCCGACTCCACCAGGGGCATCGCCATCAACGGTATGGGCGGATGTCATGGCTCAGATGGTCGAGTCAAGCCAAGAGAACACAAGACTACTCCAAGCCTTGGTACAACAGGGCTTACTCCAACACGCGCAACAGGACGTTCCACCTCGGAACGCCTATTTGGATTTCTTGGCGACACAACCGCCAATCTTCACGGAAGCCAATGAACCAGTGGAAGCTGATCACTGGCTTCGAGTTATGGAGTCCAAGTTTGGAGTGTTTGAGTGCGACGAATATCAGAAGACATTATTCGCAGCTCAACAGCTCCATGGAGCCGCTGGAAATTGGTGGTTTGCTTATCTCGCCACCGTTCCGGAAGGGCATCAAGTGGAATGGACGGAATTTCGTGAAGCATTCCGTGCTCGTCACATTCCTATGGGTTTTATCAAGGCCCAACAGCAAGAATTTAGGAATTTGAAGCAGGGGGACATGAGTGTCCTCAAGTATGTCAAAAGATTCAACCTTTTGGCACAATATGCTCTTGCTTATGCGACGAGCGAAGCTGCAATGTGTGACTACTTTTTCTATGGCTTGAGTGCCATACTAAAAGAGAAGTTAGCTTTGTTCAATCAAGGCAGTTACACCGAGATGATCAGTGCTGCTCTGCTGCAAGAACAAGCGACACTTGAGTGTCAAGCGGAGAAGAGGGACCGGGATGATGTGCAAGAAGACACACCAGTTGTTCCTCGTAAATACCGTGTGGTGTATCACACACCATCCGATGAGATATGGCAAGCACCAGGGAGATCAACTCTGTAAAGATTTCCTGCTCAAGAATCATGTCTTGAAGCAACACCTTTGCCACAGCAATGAATGACGCCTGTTACATCATTGCTGCAACCGAGTACATCAACTTCACAACCACAAGTCAACGAAGAACCGGGGAAACCTCCGTGTTCTTATTGCCACCGTTTAGGGCATTTTAGGCAGGAATGCCGGGAGAAGTTGTTGAACAATAGACAACCATCATCATCAGGTGGTATGCTGCCACCTGCGCAAGTCAACAAAACTGCGTTGCAATCCGGGAGTGTGCAACATCTTGCTATTGAGGATGTCCCGGAGAGAGCACCAGTGTTAGCGGGCATGTTTACTCTCAAAGAAGTGCCTGTGCTTGCACTTTTTGATTCCGGTGCAACCCACAATTTTATCAGCAAAACATGCGTGGATCAGCACCAATTATCCACCAATACTGCCACAACGAGTTTTCTTATACGTTCACCAGGAGGAAATATCTCTGCCAATCAGATTGTGTCCCGAGCAGCTTTGTGTTTGGGCGGAAAAATATACCCAACATCGCTGATTATGTTGGATAGGCAGAATATAGACATTATATTGGGGATGTCTTGGTTAAATCGTCACGGTGCCGTTCTCAATATCGGTAACCGGACTGTCCAGATTGACTCACCGATTCACGGACAGCACACGCTGTTTTTAGACAGCGAAGACCCAGACATGGTAGAGGCCTACCACACGGAAGCGCTGAAGCTTGAAGATATTCCGGTGGTACGTGATTATCCCGACGTATTTACCGATGACTTACCAGGCATGCCGCCCGAACGGGACGTCGAGTTTAAGATTGAACTGGCGCCGGGAACGACGCCTATCTCATGAAGGCCTTACAAGATGGCACCTAACGAGCTAGCGGAGTTGAAAGAGCAACTGAATGAACTCATGAGCAAGGGTTTCATACGACCAAGTTCTTCACCTTGGGGTTGCTCAGCGCTGTTCGTTAAGAAGAAGGACGAAACGCTACGGCTATGTGTTAATTACCGTCCTCTAAATGCTGTCACAATCAAGAACAAATATCCTTTGCCCCGCATCGACATCCTGTTCGATCAACTGTGGGTGCAAAGGTATTTTCGAAGATGGATCTTCGGTCGGGGTATCATCAAATCAAGATCCGACCGGAAGACGTACTGAAGACAGCTTTCTCGACGAGATACGGACTCTATGAGTACCTCGTCATGTCATTTGGGCTAACCAACGCTCCGGCACACTTTATGTACTTGATGAATTCTGTATTCATGCCGGAGTTAGACAAGTTCGTCGTGGTATTCATCGACGACATATTGGTTTACTCCAAATCTGAAGAAGAGCACGCTGAACATCTGCGCATTGACGGTTGAGGGAGCACCAATTATATGCCAAGTTCAGCAAGTGCGAATTTTGGATTGATCAAGTGCCTTTCCTAGGCCATATTATTTCAGCAGAAGGAATTGCTGTGGACCCCAGCAAGATTGAACAAGTGCTGAAGTGGGAATCTCCCAAATCAGTCCACGAGGTCCGAAGTTTCCTAGGTTTAGTGGGGTATTATCGGAGGTTTATTCCGAGCTTCTCAAAAATTGCTAAATCAATGACGGAGCTGCTGAAGAAGGGCACTAAATACATGTGGAGTGAAACATGTGAAGCCGCATTCAAAACTTTGGTGAAACATCTCACAACAGCTCCAGTTCTTGCTCAGCCGGACACGACGAAGTCATTTGATGTATATTGTGATGCATCCGGCATCGGTCTCAGCTGCGTTCTGATGCAGGAAGGGCGTGTAGTTGCCTATGGGTCTCGTCAACTGTGAAACCACGAGCAGCATTATCCAACTCACGATCTTGAGCTTGCTGCAGTGGTGTTGGCGTTAAAGATGTTGAGGCATTACCTACTTGGTAATCTTGTTCACCTCTACACCGATCATAAAAGCCTGAAGTATATCTTCACGCAGAAGGAGCTGAATATGATACAACAGAGATGGTTGGAGCTCATAAAAGATTATGAAATTGAGATCCACTATCATCCGGGAAAAGCAAACGTGGTTGCCGACGCGCTTAGTCGGAAAGCCCACGTTCACAACTTGGCGGCTGCTGAGTTAGAAGACGAAGAACCAAGCCTCCGTGTCATTCCGTATGGCGCGCTTTATAATCTCGCGCTCATTCCAACGATCCGTGAAGAGATTGTTGAGGCTCAAAGAAGAGACAGAGGTATGTCTCACATACGGAGAAGACTAGACAACGGAGAGGTGAAATGTTTCCGGAAGGATGAGAATGGTACGATATGGTTTAATGACCGTATAGTGGTACCGCGCAATATGAAACTCCGGAAGAAGATCTTGGATGAAGCCCACCTGTCTAAGTTTTTCATTCCTCCCGGAAGTAACAAGATGTACCAAGATTTGAAACAGAAATTTTGGTGGACGAGGATGAAAAGGGAGATTGCTAAATATGTATCCGAATGCGATACGTGTAGACGGATCAAGGCTGATCATATGCGGAAAGCCGGACCGCTACAACCTTTGAAGATACCGGCATGGAAATGGGAGGATGTGAGTATGGACTTCATCGTCGGATTACCGCTCACATCCAGGAAGCATGACTCGATATGGGTGATCGTCGACCGGTTGACAAAATCAGCTCATTTCATACCGGTGAACACTCATTATCGAGCAAGGCAATATGCGGAGTTATTCATCTCCAGAATTATATGCTCAGATGGTGTCCCGAAGACCATCATTTCAGATCGAGATGCGCTGTTTGTTGCTCGTTTTTGGGAGCAGCTGCATGCCTCGTTGGGCACCAAGCTGATTAGGAGCTCCGCATATCACCCTCAAACCGATGGACAAACTGAGAGGGTGAATCAAGTGCTTGAGGATATGTTGAGAGCGTGTGCCATCCACCACGGTAGGAATTGGGATGATCACCTACCGCTGGTGGAGTTTTCATACAACAACGGTTATCAAGCGAGTATTAAAATGGCACCGTATGAAGCTCTCTACGGCCGGAAGTGTCACACACCACTGAATTGGTGTGAGTCCGGCGAAAGAGTTCTGTTTGGGATTGATCTTGTGAACGAAGCCGAAGACCGAGTTCGGTTGATACAAGAAAACTTGAAGGCTGCACAATCCCGACAGAAGAGCTACGCTGATCAACGGCGTAGGCCTTTACATTTTGACGTCGGAGAGCACGTGTATCTTTGTGTATCTCCGATGAAGGGAATTCACCGGTTCGGTGTAAAGGGGAAACTCGCTCCTCGCTTTATTGGTCCTTTTGCTATCATGGAGAAGTGCGGACCCGTAGCCTACCGGCTGGGATTACCGGCAAGTCTAGCGGGTGTTCATGATGTATTTCATGTATCACAGCTGCGGAAGTGTCTCAAATTCACCGCTGCTGTTCGCACCGAGGACATCGACGAATTGAAACCGGACCTGACCTACACCGAGCGACCGGTTCAGATTTTGGATGAAAAGACCCGGGTAACCCGGAACCGGACGATCAAATTTTACAAGGTGCTGTGGAGTAAACATACCGCGGAAGAGGCGACGTGGGAAAGTGAAGATTACCTCCGCATCAACTATCTGGAATTTTTAGCTTTGTACAGTTTGTAATTACCTCTCCCGTCTCGTTCCTCTTTTGTAATCTCGGGACGAGATTCTTTTAAGGGGGGAGGAATGTAAAAGTCCCAAAAATGTGTATGAATAAAAACCAAGATTTGAGTTCATATGTGTGGCAAAGACATGAAAAATGGGACTTGCTAAAACTTTTCTTCATGCAAAGTAATACATGGATGACCATCCAAAATGAGGCTCACCTTTTTATTTAAAGTGTTGAGCCAATAAGGAGTTAAATACTCTTTGCATGTAAGTTTAAAAATCAGATTTGAGATTCAAAGTTCACACATGTGGTGACCAAAAACTTTGGATAAGCATGCAGCCATACAGTTAGAATTATAGGGAAAAGTTTTATCACAAACTTTGCATTTGTAGGGTGGGCTCAAAAAGGAGTTTAAGAGAAGCATTTGCAAATTCTAGCCAAATTCAAATTTGTCATACCAATTCAAACTGAATTTGGAGAATTCAAATTCTAGCCACCCTTTTAAACTCAGAATTTTGGGGAATTAATAGGATCAGCACGAGAAGATATTTGGGAAAACAATGTGGGATGGGACCCACATGGCAGTGAGCTAGAGACCTAAACTTACCCATGAAGTAAATGGATTTTTGCTTCTGTTCTGCTCGGGTGCCACCAAAGGGATTCCACCGCGCTCCCGGGGAGCTGACCCCGCCACCTCCTGCTGCCCTCCCCCACGCGCAGGCACCCGAAGGCGGTTCCTTCGGCGCTATCGTTCCCTCAGCCCCGGGCGAAGACCCAATTGCCTTCTCCTCCTCACGAGCGCACGCACGACGGCTTCATCTCCCCTCCGCGCTTTCGGTTGATCGGGAAACCGAAGAAATCATCGCGCCCTCTCCTCCCCGAGCTGCTAGGCAGCGTCCTGAGCTCGGACTCCACTTCCCCGACACCTAAACCCTCGAGCTACGGCCTCCCCCGCCCGAGATCAACCGCCACAGCGGCGACCTAACTCAAGAGCGTGATCGGGCGCTTGTGGACAGCCCTCCACAGGGGGTTTCACGTCCGAGCGATCACAGCCACGGAAGCGCGCAACGGTGGTGCTGCTCTCCTCCAATTCTTGGAGCAAACCGTGAAGCATCGACGAGGAATTCCGAGATTTTGCTCCGGCGAGTTCAACCCGAGCATCCGGTACGGATTCGGCAAATTCCCGCTCTCTGATCCTCCGAAGGTCCTTAAATCTTGCACATAGCAACTAGACTAGTCGGCGGTCATTTTGCCTTCAGCAACCTTATCACGAAAACACCTCAGAGCAATGAAGTTCAAGCTCTACCGAGAGCGTTCTTCACGGGACCGATCGATCGCATGGTGCTGACCCCTTTTCCGCTGTTTCCAAGCAAATCCATGACCATGCCGAGCCTTGCGATCATCCACTGATTCTGTAGAGCTCATTGGTTGAGTGTTTGGCGGGCTAGAACCCACGACCGACAGCGCCGAAGGGCAACCGAGGCCGCCACACGTCGCGAGCTATCCTCCGGTCGCCGGCAGCCCTAGAACGCCCCACCATCGTGTTCCTTGACGTCAATAACCCCCTGGCAGCGAGTTTTGGCTCAGGCGGTTGCCGGAAACGGCAAGCCGGCGAGCTCCGACGTCGGGCCGGCGAGCTGGGCGGCGGGCGCGCGAAGAGGAGCCGGAGGAAGAAGACGAAGCGTGGGCCCCGGCTGTCAGCAGCTCATAATTCAAATCCGGGATCGGGTATGGTCGGGATCCCGTGTGCTGGCATGAAAAACCCCGTGGCCCCGGTGTGGCCCAGTTCTGATCGGTTGGAATTTAAATAAGTGGGCCCAGTGGGATTTTCTGTAGGAAAACAATTCCAGTGAGGGCCCAAACTTTGGAAATTCATAGCTCCTGGTAGAAACCTCCAATTTGAGTGATTCCACTTGGGTTGGATTCATCTCTCCGAGCTCTATCCAAATATGAACTTAGATTTGTATGAAAGTCAATAGTATATTCTGGAAAATTCTTTGAAGGTATTATGAAAAAGAATTATTGAGGGAGTTTGGTTTATCCAAAAATCCCCAAATTTTACCAGAATATTCTTTAGCATATTGTTGACCCTCTAGCAAACTTTCAGCTCATTTGAAGATCATTTGTGTAGGAATTTGCCAAAAACAAACGGCTGTGTTCATAAGAGTCCAGAAACATTTTCAGAAAATGTTTCCCATTTCAAAAATCGATTCTGAGCAATCCATAGCTCCAAAAATCATAGGAAAATTTAGGCAATCTCTCTGAGACATATTTGAAATTGTAGTTCCGTTAAATGAGCATGAAAATGCACATTACCTTAGAATTAATTCTTTTGAGTAGGAATGCTTAAAGAATTGTTCTGGGAGAACTACTCAAGTAAAGGGGCTGCATTTTGGAGCAGATTACTCTCATGTGATCAAGAACCCACATGTAAATTATCTGCCCAATATGAGTCCTTGAACTCCCTGTGCCTATTCTCCCTACTTATGTATAGGGAAAAATACATAAGAGATATTGTGAGAATTATGGAGGACACAATATGACTCCACATTAGCTGCAATTTGGCAAGCTAAATCCTTAGATAGTATAGAACCTGCTGTAAAAGTTTTGAGGCCATTGGAGTTCTTGTTCTTCAGTTGCACTCAAATCTTTTCAGTTTATCTATTATGTTCATTAGGGGAAATGATTAGTGTATAGCTAAGGCCTTAAGGTCAATTTAGTTTAAGTCTGTTTCTTTGCACAACAGAGGCAACCAAGCCATTCTTGGCTTTTCCACACAACCTCCGTACCTAAGAAATGAACTCTATAACTTCTTTCCATTACAGTCTATAAAATATATGCATATGCATTTCAATAGGAACCCCAACGAAGGGAATTCAAAGGAGCGATTCAACGGAGTGGATCAAGCTCCGGAGAATCAAGGGTGGATCTGCAAGGACACTAACTATTATATACGACTACCCTGCAAAACAGGCAAGCTCCGGTTTGCATTTAACAGCTGTTAAGTTTTTATTTTGTATTCACTTTCGGTCAGGATATGAATTATGCATTAGGTCTAGTGTTTGATACTCCTCTTGCATAGCCAAATGACGTCATGGAGTATTGGGTAGGTGTCTTTCACCGTGTAGAACTGCCATGCTTAAGTATGATTCGGTAGAAGTCGAGTGGTGAGATGCTACTCGCAGTTTCAGGAACAACAGGGGCATACGGGATTGGTTCATAATTGGAATTAGCAAGTTAAAGTTGAGACCGGAAGGTTGTAGGGGCAGCAGGACATCCTGGGTGCTGCAGACCTGTCCGTGTCGGTCAAGGACCGATCCGAATGCGGCCCTGTTGAACAAGTTTGAGTTGTGTACCGGACTCATGCTGGCTATATGGGACCCAGTAAACCGATGTACCTTGGGAAGCTGTCGTTGGGACATTTCGGTTTGCCTCAGGCGGACGGCCGGTGTGCAGTATGTGGGGAATATTCTCATGACATCTCATGTCGGTAGGTACACCATGAGAGTAGCTACTGTACGGGGCGACTTGATCGATTCAACGGGGGTGAAACGGGGGAAAGGCTGCCACGTACGACATCAGTGATGGTTGTTGTAGGCAACGTCGAGTACGGGCGTACGTGTCGTGTAGTCCGGGTGTTATTGATTCGAATCACCGCCGCTCGCGGAATGGACCGAGCATACTTGTTCTCACAGTCGTGACGTAGTAAGAACTTGCATGAGAAAAGAACTAATCATATTGGTTGAAATTTATCCTACCTTTGTATGAGATCTTGATGAATAGGCTAGTGCAAACTCTATTCTTTGATGCCATGAGCACTTTACATCAGGGGAAAGCGTTTCTTGTTTGATTGTGGACTGCCGATGTGGCGTGCCCAAGGTTACTTAAAAGGCTGCCAATAATACCTGAAAGTAAGGATTCACTTTTAGGCGAGTTTAATTATGCTCATTCCATCCTATTTTAGGTTCATAACCTCACATAGAGTTTCATGTTTAGGGTGACGGTTAAGTCTTGCTGAGCGTTATGCTCACGGATGCTATCCGAGTTGTTTTGCAGGTATTTGACTTCGTTCTTAAGAGAAAGGATGCCGATGAGACTCGGGAACCTCCGAGTGCTTACTCAAAGAGCATCCTCGCCGCTGCAGATTGTCTTCGTGTTGCTAGTAAGAAACGTCCGCAGGCTGGACCGTTTCTTTGTTGCTAGTTTAGATATGAGTCGTGAGAGTGATAGTCTTCCGCTGTAGTTTACTCTGATATAACTATTTGTAAAACATTCTTGTATGTTTCTGCTAAACTATTTATGTAATATGATGTGTTTTCATCGACCTGTGTGCTGTTGGGTGCCGCATATCACGGCATCACCCAACGAGGTCCTGTGGTCCCTCACACATGGCACAAGAGGGGGGCCGTGGGTTGGAGAATTGGAGATTCTAGCCTGCCGGTGAAACCTTAGTGAGTCCATACATCTAGTAACCCCTTTGTAAAGGCTATTTTGTGATCTCTTGACCATACACCGACGGTTGTGTACTGGTATAATGGAGGTTCTGCAGTCGCCGACGGGTGACGAAATCACAAACTTGTGGGTAAAGAGGTGCAAACTCTGCAGGGTTCTTAAAACTATCATGATAGCCGAGCTTACGGTCACGAGCGTCTGGCCAACTGCCATGATTAGTTGGGATGGTTATTGGTTATGGTTATTGATTTTGGTTATGGTTTGGTTTTGGGACTGTTGAGTCCGGGTGATAAGATGGTTGCATGACTGTTGAGTCATGGCAACGAGATTGGTCTCAGTGTGAGACAAAGTTGTTTATGAGATAAGATGGTAGCGAATACGAGAAGGTATTCGTGAGATGGTAGCGAATACGAGGAGGTATTCGTGAGCAAGAATGAAGTTGGTTAATGTTCGGGTGGAACAAGGAAAGTGATGGAGGTATGTTGGTAATTTAATACATGCTGGGATTACATTCATCTAAAGTTAAGTTGCTATTTTATCATGGTTTTATAAATCTGCTTTTCTGCATATGAGCCTTTTTATACCTACCTTGTTATGAGCTACATATCGTGTCTTTCACGCACTTGCTGAGTACATTATTGTACTCAAACTTGCATTATTATTTGTCATCAGCAGCAAGAGAAGACTACTATGAAGACCAAGTGGAGCATTAAGGCGTGTGATCTGTTCTCAACCTTGCCTGTGGAGGGAATAGAGATAGAGCCACTTCTGCTTAGATTTGCTTCCGCATTAGTTTAATTGCTTCCGCATTAGAATAAAGACTTCCGCTGCATAGAAATAAAGACTTCCATTGAGAGCATGAGTCCAAGACTCATGGGATATTGTAACAAACTCCGTTATTCGTGGTAATATATAATCTGAATTCAGTTTGTGGAACATATGTGTATGTGTGATGAACATCCTGGGCACACATATGCATTAGTTCTCGGTTCCGTGGTTTTTCCACAGAATTAAGGGCGTCACATCATTCCTAGATGGGGGCGAGGAGGGAGGCGGCGGTGTTTACCTGGCGGCGGACGGAGAAGGAGGGAGGTGGCTACGTGTACCTGGCGGCGGACGGGAGGAGGAGAGTGGCGGCGTCGGCGCGCGACAGAGACGGCGGCGGAGCGGCGCTCGGTGGCAAGGCACGCGTGAAAATTTTTTTGCAGCCTAATGGCGTCGTTTCAAACACCAGGACTTTGGTTTCGCGGGGTGTGGCTGTGTGGCTTTCTAGAGCCGGCATTTTCACAGGCGGTTGTAAACAAGAACTGCTTGTGAATATAGATTTTCATAGGCGGCTTTTAAAACAGCCGCCTGTGAAAAATGTAATATCGCAGACAGTTTTAAATTAAGACCGCCTGTGAAAATATATCATGACATTTGAAATTCTTATCTTATTTATCATCCCCTAATTTTCACAAATACATAGAACATACGTTATAATCTGTAAAGTTCATTTGACTCTGAAGTATATTATTTGTCCACATAACGCTGAATATAATATACTTCAGGTTTAATCTTATATATGTCATCCCTTATATCTCTTTTGTTTGTAAAGTTTGGACATTTGGAACTGAGCAAATAACAATAAAGAAATAACTTTGAGTATCTTATTACAATCTGAACTTGAATTGGTTATTTGGTTATAATGATGCATGAAAAAGTTTATGAAAACAAAACATATACAAAGAGAAACAATAATCAAAATTTTGTTAAATAGTTTGCACAGGCGGGCAAAAACAGTAGCCGCCTGTGAAGATGTATTATTGCAGGCGGATTCAAACAAAGACCACCTGTAAAAATATGACTTGACATTTTAAATTCTTATCTTATATATCATCCCTTCATTTTTACAAATATATAAACAAACACTATAATATGTAAAGTTCATTTAACTCTGAAGTATATTATTTATCCACATAACATTGAAGTATAATATACTTCAGATTTAATCTTGTATGTCTTTCCTTCTATCTCAAAGCTATTTCTTTACTGTTATTTGCTCACACCCAGAAATAACTACGTGCATCTTCTCAATTCCTACATCTTGTACATAAAAAAACATGTGCAACGCGATCAGCAAGAACCCACGGGTCATCTTTATAGCCTATTTTGTTTAAGTCTACCAAGGTGAGCCCGTAGTTGTCCACTTTCACACCATCAGGGTGTTTGACCCATTGGCACCTAAACACGGGTATTTGCATTCTTTCGCCATAATCGAGTTCCCATATTTCTTCTATGAACCCAAAGTATGTGATCTTCTTCCCTAGTGGATCATAAGCCTTTATACGAATTCCACTATTTTGTGCAATACTCTTACTGTCTTTTGCCTTAGTGTAAAATGTGTACCCATTGATTTCATATGCTTGCCATGATGTCACCAAAGCGGTTGGGCCAGAAGCTAACTTCTTCATTGTTGTCTCTTCTATAGATTCTCAGTATGGTATATTTTTGTCCATTAACCATTCAGTGAAATGACTTATGTGCTCTCTCATGATCCACTCATGTCCGCAGCCTTGGTTTTCTCTATGAAGCTCAATTAGGTGTTCCTTGTCGTACCGCTCAGCTATCGCGAGCTGTTGTAGTACACCAAAATATGCACAATGTATTAATTTGTCATTAAAGAACTATGAATGTTTTTCTACCCTCTTTGCCTCTCCCACGTAGTCTACCCTCCTGTACTGGTATAGGCACACCTATCTGTTTTCCATCTCTGATGTAATCAGCGCAACCCTCAATCACTTCTTCCATAGTATAGTCTTCCATAATTCAACCCTTTGGGCGAGCACGATTCCGCATATAACTCTTTAATACTGTTAAATATCGCTCCAATGGAAATATATGATGTAAATATAGTGGCCCCAATGTTTTAATCTAGTCCACGAGATGTATGATTTGGTATACTTGCATATCAAAAAAGGATGGTGGGAAATACATCTCAAGCCTGCACGTAGTCACGATGATGTACGTTCTTAGATAGTCTAAGTCTTCACAAGATATCACCTTTTGTGATACTTCATTTTAGAAGTGACACAGACGTGTGATCACAACTTTTATATGCACTAGATTGATGACCCTTATTGCAATGGCAAGGAACACTTTCATCATTATATGACAATAGTTAGAATTGTAGCCAAATATAGACAAGTCTTTCATCCAGACTAGTTTGCTGATATTTGATGAGAAACCCGTGGGCACTTTGACCCCACGCAAGCATTCGCAAATTGTTTTTTCTCCTATAGTGTCAAGTTGTAGCTAGCTGGTGAAAGGTAGTGCTTCTCATTGCCTTTTTCTATTGGGCGAAGCTCTGGTCTGATGTCAAGATTTACTAGGTCCATACATGATTTTAATCCGTCTTTTTCTTCCTCGGCGTGTCCAGCAAGGTCCCAATTATGCTGCCAAGTACATTCTTTGTAACGTGCATCAAATCAATATTGTGACAAACTTCTAGGTCCTTTCAATAAGGAAGATACTTGAAAAAAATCGATTGTTTCTTGAAAGCCGTGTCAGTTGTGTTAGCCGAAGGTGTTGTTTTCCTTCTCTTTATACCTTTATTTTTCCCTTACCAAAAACAATCTGAATGTTCTTGACCGTTTCAAACACGAGTTTTCCACTATAAGATTTTGGTGCAGTACTTTTTTTTGGTTTTGTTATTATTTTTTTAATCTTCAAGTACTTGTGTGTATCTGTCAAAAACCACCGGTGTCTCATGTATGCCAACTTTCTAGATCAAGGGAGGCACATAATACCTGTTCAATCCACACACCTTACACAACCTTTCTTACCTTTTGTTTGTGCCGATGATGTAAAGAGTCTGGGATAATCATGTAAGGTAACCAATATCATTGCCCTTAGTGTAAAATACTCTCGCTTGTACTCATCCCATGTACGTACCCCTTCATTTCACAATTTTCCCATATCCTCCATTAGAGATTCCAGGAACACATCAATTTCGGCGCCAACTTGTTTCGAACCTTGGGTAAGAATAGATAACAAAATGTACTTCCTCTTGTGACACAAACAGGTCGGTAAGTTGTACATCATTAAGACCACGGGCCATGTGCTGTGGATGCTCCTTTTTCACCAAACGGATTCATTCCATCTGTACCCAAAGCAAACCTTACATTTCTAATTTCCTTTGCGAAGTCTGGATACTAATATTAAAATTTTTCCATTGTGTTGCATCACTAGGGTGTCATATCTGTTTTTCATTCTTCGTGCCCTACTCAGAATGCAAACGCATAAGTTCGGCCTCCCTAGGGTTTGAGAACATACGCTTCAAGCGATCAATTACTGGAAGGTACCACATCACCAAGGCAGGAATATTTCTCTAATTCTTTCCGTCTGTATCGTTAGAAGTATCATCATCACTCTCAGGGCCAATAGAACTCTTCTTATTTTTTTAGGTCTTATTCATGTTGGTAACATACTGGTGATTGTAGTCCTTCTTGTATCTACTGACACCACTGTCACACCCGATTTTCTTGAAGATCAACCAAGTGAATGAACACTTGGATGCCAGGATCTGTTGCTCATACATGTGACGACAATAGTGAAGCATCATATAAAACAAGTCAAGTACATCGTATAATTAAAATATTACAAATAAGTCTTTACAAACAACTTAAATGTACTCGATACAATCCAAGACAACGCAGTAGAAATAAATTCTTGTGGAGCTCCATTCACAGGCGTTGCCCAGGGGATTCCACAAGCCTAGTATATGTATTCAGGGTCAAAGTCATCCTCGTTAAACTCCATGCCTCCACCATGGTCCGAGCAGCAAATATATCCAACAAAAGCAAGCTTGAGTACCTAAGGTACTCAGCTAGTGTGGGAAAGAAATGATATGCAGGTTAAGACAAGAAAAGACTTTCAACATGGTTATAGAACTATGCATTAATTCTTGTCACCTTAGCTTATTAAGCACATGTATTAATACAAGTGAGATAATCCCGTTCCCATAATCTCATCATCAATGCTAAACCTCCCTCTTAATATTCCCAACCTTTGACTTTGCATTCCACTAATCATGAAGAAGTCCAAGCCACTCTTGATCGTGAGCATGGCTGTCATGACAATTTTCCAACTCTACAGAGTGTGTACCTCTTTACCCACAGTAGTGATTTCATTCCTCATTTTCGGGTGGACTAGAAGAACCTCCATTTTGCCTGTGGTCGCGTACCACATTCACACTTCCCAAGTGTGTAGCCAGAAGATCACTACGAGACCTTTACAAAGGGATTCCCAACTAGCATGAGCCCACTGAGGTTTCACCCCTAACAGCATCAAGGAGGCTACAACCTTTGCTGCAGTGGCCTCCTCTTGAGCCTTGCAGTTTCCAAGGTAGTCCAGTTGACTCCAATTCCCCGCACCTTCCATACACCCATACTACGTCCGAAATGCACCTAATTAATTGTCCAAGCTGCCCCATCTCATCATGTGGTGGCACGGTAAAGCCAGGTCAAATGCTCCATGAGTCGGTCCTTAGAATCTAGACAACACCCTTCACTAGCCCAGGTTCTCATGCACATAGCACCAACCAAATTATTTCATCATGTCTAGATTCCTAACTCTACCATAATCCATCATATATCATCAAGCTTCATTAAATACAAAGTGTAATTCATATCCTCAGTTTCCCATAATCTAAGCATGGCTAAGCATCCTCAATACCATAAACATACTAAGTAATTCCCACCCAGACTACAAGGAAATAAGTCATGGAAAAGCTAGGGAAAACATCCTAACATAGGTTTCTCAAGTTATGATAACAAGCAATGATTTCTAACTAATATCCTAAAAATAGGAGCAAGGTGATCAAGTACACTTGCCTTGTTCCTGGGGCTGCTCAGGAAGTTGAAAGTCTTGCTCTTGGAAGTTTAGAACCGGCTCTTGGGCTAGTTCTACTCATGCAATCATACATAGAATAAAAGCAAACAACATTCCATAAGAATTCATCCACATAAACAACTCATGCAAGTCAAACATGCATAAATACATAGCTTCATTTTATGTTTTGGCCTAAAAGTCACTAGAGTTTCCATACATGTATTCACCTTGGGTTTCATATGATGAAATTCTCACTTTTAACATCATATAATACCTATACCAAACTTTGATGTGTATATGTGCATATATTGTATTTTAACTTTACTTTGAGCCAAATTTCTGCAATACACAAATTGTAGCTATGCATACATACACACTTTAAACATAACTATTATTCCTCAGTTTAAATTCAGATTTCAAACCTACACCTAAACTGAATTCTCAATTTAAATCAATTTCTATACTATATACTACAATTTTAGCTACAAAAATTGCATAAAATGTATTTCCAATCTAACCAAAATTTTTATATATCCTTCCTAAAACTTTCAGACCTTAATTTTATACCCAAAACCTTCTACGAGAATTTCCTGAAGTGTTTATTATCTTCATATATATATATATATATTCAGATTTGTTTTTATATCTAAAACTAGATCTTTAACATTAAAACAGGCCTTAAATTATGGTTTCAGAATTTATTTACCATCTAAAACTGAATTTCAGATTGTCCTAAAGATTTTCTAGGTGCTAGGCCAATTTAGAATGAATTTATATGATTATTTGCTTTTCTAATAAATTCAAATGAAATTCAAATTACCAAATACATGAATCAAATATTCTACAGGGTTCAAATCATAAATATAGACTGCTGCAGGGTCAAAATCATGTTTTTCACAAAGTTCAGTGACTGAAACACATAATAAAGAGAGATTTTCCTAATTTACCAATTTTCTGGGGGTTAAAATAATTATTTAAATGTGTTTATATAGTTTCTGGAAAACCTAGGGGGTAAAACAGAAGATTCCGGGGCTACATCTAAATTTTCTAACGCGCCTGGGGTAGCCCGCAAGAATCCCGGCAGGAATCGGCGCTTTAAATCTGGACCGTCGGATTTAAAGAGTGCGGCCCAGATTAGAATCGCGAAGGGGTACGCTGGGATATGTTCGGGCCCGTCCGGTATAAAACGAACGTCTCACAGTGAGCCACGTCACTCCTGCCAGCGGCAGCAACAGTGCGCGGCGGCGCCTTGCGGTTTCCGCCAGCAATATCGCCGGAGCGGCTCGGATTCACGTCTACCCTCGCTAAACTTAGGATTTCTCCGCATAGATTGACGGAGGGGGGTAGGGGAACTCACCTATGCGGTTTTCTTGAACCTGAAGAGGTCAGAAGGTGCTTGGCGACGGCGATCGGTGGCGTTGTCGGCGAGCTTCATCGGGAGGGTGTTCGGATCTGACTTTTTCCCAGATTTTCAGTCTCCAAGCTTCACTATGATCCGGTGAAGGTGTTCCGAGGATTAGAGAGGATAAAACGGAAGAATTCAATGATTTCACCGGCATGCGGTGATGACCTCTTACCGTCGAGTGATGAGATCGGGCTTTCTGGCAGGGATTTGCCCGGAGTTAGTGCCTACGGCTTGTGTGCGATGCCACGAAGAAGCGAGGCTGGCTAGACAGAAGAAAGCAGCGGTGGTCGAGGGGAATTCTGAAGTTTGGCAACGTACTCACCGAGAGCGAAGAACGGCTGAGCGGGGAGGAAAAATGGGGGGGGGGTGCGGGGGATTAAAATGGGCTGGAGACCGAGGGGAGATTGTGCTGTGCGATAAGGGCACGGGGAGTCCGGGATTGTGGGAAGAGGGCACTGAATTCGGATGCGGGGGCGTGGAGATCGAGCGCGGGAAGAGAGGGGTGGCGGTTGAAGAAGATAGCGCTGACAAGCGGGGCCCGCGCGGTAGTGAGAGGAAGAGAGCAGGGGGATGCGGGCTGCTGCTGGGCTGAGCGCGGGGGAATTCGGCCCAAGTGCTCTCCTCTTTTTTTCCTTTTTCTTTCTGTTTTCTACTTTCAAATTTGAATTCTGTTTCATAAATTCATAATTTTGAACATGCATGACGTCCATTCATTTGAAAATTGAATTTCCAAAATTTTGTTTGTTACAACTCTACCCCCTTAAAATGAATCTCGTCCTCATGATTCGGTAACTCCTAGGGGAATAGATTTGGAAACTGTGCCTTGAGTTCGTCTTCTCTTTCCCATGTGGCTTCATCATGGAAATGATGTTTCCACTACACTTTGCACATACAAACTCTCTTGTTCCTTGTGATTCGTTCCATCGTCACAAGAATTTTAATGGGGTACTGGGTATATGAAAGGTCTTCTTGGGCGTCCAACTCATTCATTGGCAATCTCTCCTCTGGTGTTCTCAAACATTTCTTGAGTTGTGATATATGGAACACATCATGAACATCTGATAAGCGGGAAGGTAGCTCCAACAGATATGCAACTTCTCCCTTTCGCTCTAGAATCTGGAAAGGTCCGATATACCGAGGTTTTAGTTTTCCTTTCACTTTAAATCCACGAAGTCCTCGGATAGGAGACACCTTGGGGTATACTTAGTCCCCTACCTCAAAGGTTAGTTCTCTTCGTCTTGTATGCGCATAGCTCTTTTGTCAAGTCTGAGCTATTTTCATGTTGTTGCAGATTTCCTTTACTTTTCTCTCGCATCCCATAACACTTCTGGCCCGAATACTTGACTCTCTCCCGTTTGATCCCAGAACAAAGGAGTTCTGCATTTTCTCTCATATAACGCTTCAAATGGAGACATCTTCATGCTGGCCTGGTAAATGTTATTATAGGAGAACTAGGCATATGGTAAGTTCTTGTCCCAGCTTCTGCTATTCTTGAGTGGACAAGCTCTTAGTATGTCCTCCAGTATCTGTTTGGTTCTTTCTGTTTGCCCGTCGGTCTGCGGGTGATATGCAAAACTTAAATTGAGACGGGTCTCCATGGATTCATGCAATTTCAGCCAGAATCTTGAGGGAAATTGTGTGCCTCGATCTGATACTATCTTTTTGGCCACTCCGTGTAAACACACGATTCTGGACATGTACAATTCAGCAAATTTGGAACCGTTGTAATGTTCTTTTACCTGGATAAAGTGAGCTACCTTGGTTGGTCGATCGACTATTACCCATATCGAATCATATCCCAATTGGTTTCTAGGCAGCCTAACAATGAAATATATGCTTATCTCTTCCCATTTCCATTCTGGTATCTTGAGTGGTTACAATAATCCCGCAGGTCTTTGGTGCTCAACTTTCACCAATTGACAGGTGTCACGCAAAGCAACATGTTCTACGACATCACGCTTCATGCCATGTCACCAGTACCTACCTTTAAGGTCATGCTATATCTTAGTACTCCCAGGATGAATGGAGTAGTCAGAATCATAAGTTTCTCTCAGGATCAATTCACGAATTTCCTTCACGTCAGGCACACATATTCTCTTCCCATGCCATTATCGTGCCTTGTTCATCTTCTCTAAATCCAGGAGCTCTATTTTCCCGATTAGTCTTTTTAATTTCCTGGATTTTCTCATCATGTTTTTGACCACTGCGTATGTTTTGCTCTAATGCGGAATCCACTTCCATTGCAATGGCCTCACTGTTATTCACGAGACATAAATTGAGTCTCGCAAATTCTTCGCATAGTTGTGATGGTATATTACTCATTTTCAACATGTTGACATGCACCTTCCGGCTTAAGGCATCTGCAACGACGTTAGCCTTTCCCGGATGGTAGTTAATACCCACATCAAAATCATTGATCAATTCTAACCATCGTCTTTGTTTGATATTGATATATGGTTGTGTGAAAATATATTTCAAGCTCTTATGATCAGTATAGATCTCGGTCCTCTTACCCATTAGATAATGCCTCCATAGCTTCAATGCATGAACCACCGCTGCTAACTTTAGATCATGCGTAGGATAGTTCTTTTCATGTTTCCGTAGTTGCCTAGAGGCATATGCAATGACATGTCCGTCTTGCATAAGAACATACCCCAATCCGTGTCCTGAAGCATCACAATACACGGAAAATTCTTTCTGCATATCCGTCATTACTAGTACTAGGGCCGTAGTCAATCTTTTCTTTAATTCTTGAAAGTCGGACTCACACTCTAGTGTCCATGTGAACGTGATTCCTTTCTCTACAATCTTGGTGAGAGGCTTTGCAATCTTAGGGAACCCCTCAATGAATCGTCGGTAATATTCTGTCAAGCCTAAAAAGATTCAGATTTCCCCGACATTCTCAGGAGTATTCCACTTTTGCACATCCGCGATCTTAGCAGGATCCACGGCTATTCCTGATGTAGACATCACTCCTACGGATATACACAACACTCCCATGGTAGACATGCAAGGTCCAATTACTAGAGCTCAAGCACGACAATTGAATTTAGAGGTGAGCTCGTTCCTGAACAAATCTTTATATGTGAATTTTGAGAGTATGTTGCTACCTAATGGATTAATTATGATTAGGAACCATGGAGAGAACATGTAGATACATGGAGAGTGGTTTGGAGGCGTGTAGGACCAGAAAATACGCCAACAAGAAGCTAAAGACCGAGCCCAACTCAAACTCGAGTCCAACTCGGGGCCTAGGAGCAGTCCACTTTAAAATGGATGCCCAGGAGGCATACGAACTCCGTTTTTGATATTCTACATATGCACGGAAAGCTGAGAGGATAAACTTTCCAATGGAATTGGCCCCACATAAAAATTCCTTCAGAGTCAAGGGAATATTCGAGAAAATATAAAGTTTAGAATCTGTTAAGGTGTTGCATCACCTAGTTGGGCCATTGGGCCTTGTATCGAGTCCAAGTCCATTATGTACATGTCCTAGGGTTAGGTCACAACCCCAGAACCCCCCTGGTCATCCTCCACCTCCTTTATAACCCCTAGCCGCCGTCACAAACAGCTGGGTTTTGCTTAGATAAACAGCCGCCGTTCTACGGTTTTTGTGAGACCCCAACTTCGTGATTTTCAGATCGCGTCTTCTACGTTCTTGCTCGTGTTCTCGTTTGCACTTGCAGGGATTAGCCTTCTTGGCAAGGTCAAGTGTGTGCTGCACAGCTGATAACCAACGGAGCACTGGTGTAGTGATTGCAATGGTGCTCGAACTGCTCGAGTGCCGCGGATCATCAATGTCGAGTTCTCCACCTCAATCGACCTACCTTTTGGAAGATAGGGCCTAACCTTCTTATCAATTCCTTCTTCAGAGATTATGTGTCCTAAGAAAGGAACTTTTTTCAGCCAAAATTCACATTTGCTGAGCTTGGCATACAGTTGGTGTTCTCATAGTTTTTGCAACACCAGCCTCAAGTGCTTCTCATATTCCTCTCCATCTTTAGAAAAGATTAGAATATCATCAATGAACACTACCAAAAACTTGTACAAATATTCCATAAAAACCTTGTTCATGAGATACATGAAGTACGCCGGGGCATTGTGAAAGTGCATCTAGGCCTCCCTAGTGGGTTTTGGCTGATTAATGACAAACAATTAAAAAACTAATGAGTTTTTGCAAAGAATGTATGCAGATTCGAAAAAGAAAAAGAAAGTTGTATCCCTCCAAAAAGGAAAAAGGAAAGGGCGTTGAAGACCTATACATAGAATTAGGGTTTTATTTTTGTTGAGTGTAGGAAACGCCGTACTATTAAGAGGGACACGACATCAAGTAGGTGGGAAAATGATTGGAGCTCAATCCTTAGAGTTTTAGCTAAAAATAAAGGGTAGACAAGTTTAAAAGGACAAATCCAGACAAGCCCGAGCTTGTCCAGACACAAGGTCCTGACTAGTCTGCAACCGGACTTGTCCAGGGTACCCCACGAAAAAGGAGGTACTGATGTGTCCGTACTTGTCCGGACATTAGGTCCGGACTAGTCCAGACCCGGACTTGTCTGGTGTGGCATACGGAAAAGTAGTAGTTTCTAATGTGTCCGCACTAGGGTCCGGACTCTATCCGGACTAGTCCGGACATCCAGACTTATGCGGATGTTAATGCGGAAAAGAAGGTTCTGATGTTTTCTGACTAGTCTGGACTTTTCCGGTTCGAGGACCGGACTAGTCCGTACTCAGAATCTTTTTGAAATTTTAGTGACCGTTGAAGGGGATGTCACTCTGCAGAGTGTTGGCCCCATGTCTGGACTTGTCCGGGTCGTGGTCCAGACTAGTCCAGACTTTGGTGGTTGGCAAAGGTAACATTTCGTGGACTTTATAAAAGGAGTCCACTGGTCCCCATTTCATAGACTGACGACTCTAAAAGTTGTCACAAGCATACTTGAGCTTTTTCAGCCCCTCTCACCCTCTTGCACACAAAATCAATTTTTGGTGAAAGTTGAGAGTTTGTGAGTGATTTGGAGTTAGGGCCACTTAGGGATTGAGCTCTTTGATTCATTTTCATTACTTTCTTGTTGCCTTGTGTTTGTTACTCTTTGAATTGAATTCTAGACGGCTAGGTGTTGCCCGACGGCTCCCAAGTTATGGTGAGACCCGAGAAGTTTGTATTACACTTGAGATTGTTAGTGGATAAACCGAGTTTGATCTTTGTGATCACTTGGTGAGGATAAAGGTTGAAAGAAACCTAGTTCTTCGTGGACTCCTCAACGGAGAAGTAGGTTCCTTTGTGGAACCGAACTTCAGCGAAAAATCCCCATGTCATTGTCCACTTACTTACTTGCTTTTCGTTAATCTTGCATATTAGGGTTTCATACACTACTTGCTCTATTTTTATCATATAAATTGTTCTTTGCACTCTTAGCCTTACAAAATCTTGTAATAAGTAGTCAACACCATTTACTTGTACTAGATCAAAATAATTGTGCTAGGAATCGTTGAAACACGTTAATTTCAAACTTTCACCACGCTGATCCGGACTAGTCCGGACCTGTACCCGGACAAGTCCGGACTCTGTCTGTTTTGTTGAATTAACTGTGTTTTAAGTTTTATTAGCCTATTCACCCCCTCTAGGCAACTTTCACATTGGTTAACTCAAACGGCATGACCGTTTACTCATACAACCCATATTGAGAGGCAAAACTTGTCTTGGGAATACCAGAAGGTCGTATCCTTAATTGATGATATCCAGATCGGAGGTCAATCTTCAAAAATACACATTCCCCTTTAACTGGCTAAACAAGTCCTCAATGCGAGGAAGTGGGTACTTGTTTTTAATGGTCACCTAATTGAGTGCGCGGTAGTCTACGCACAACCTTTGGGTTCCATCCTTCTTAGGTACAAATATCACTGGAGCTCCCCAAGGTGAGGAACTAGGACGAATGTACCCTTTCTCCGTCAACTCCTGGATATGTTCCTTGAGCTCTTCTAGCTGCTTGGAATCCATCCTATAGGACCTCTTATATATCGGGGCTGTTCCAGACATTAATTTGATCGTGAATTCCACTTCTCGATCGGGGGGCATACCTGGTAATTCTTCAGGAAAGACATCCGAAAACTCCTTTATCACTCTTATATCTTCAACCGTTTTTTCCACTTGGTTGAGTTTAATGTCCTTTTTTGGTTCTTGGACGGCTATGAACTTGACCTTGGTGCCACTTGTATGGGTTAACGCCACCGCTCTCGTCGAATAATGGATAACACCCTCATGCTTGGTCAGCCAGTCCATTCTCAAAATAACATCTATCCCTTATGAGTTTATCACTATAAGGTTTGCGGAAAACACTACCACATTAATGTCTAGACTCACCCTAGGACATACTTGTCCTATTCTTACTTCTCTTGGAGAATTCACTGCTAGCATATGGTTCATTTGTGTGGTTGCTAGATCATGCTTTCTAATGAATTCTTTAGAAATGAAAGAGTGGGTAGCACCAGAATCAAACAGAATTGTAGCAATGTGGGAATTAGCAAGAAATGTACCAATTATCACATCTGGTGCCCCTGTGCTTCCTCCATGGTCATGTGATTCACCCATCCATGCACTAGGTTACGCTGTTGTGGCTGCGCGGGTTTCTTCTTTGGACACTTGTCGGCATAGTGCCCAACCTGACCACAATTGAAACACTGCACCCCAGTTTTAGGCACCTGACCTTTTTGGGGTGGATTCTATTGACCTTGTCCTGCTGGCCTAGGTGGAAAAGCAGGACGTGGCTGCTGCAGTTGCTGGCGCTGTGGCTGAAGTTGCGACGGAGAAGGCCTAAAGTTGGGGTTGTAACTCTTCTGCGCTGGGTAGGGCACCATGGGACGGCTCATTTGCCCCGCGGGCTGCGGTGCAAAGCGTGGTCGAGCATTGCTCCCTGTGGATTGGCCCTGCCATTTCATCTTCCTCTTCCCGTCTTCCTCCAAAGCCTTCCCTTTCCTCTCCACTATGAATGTCCTGTCCACCATCTTCTGGAAGCTAGCATACTCATCAGAAGACATGGCATATTGCACATCCGTGGTGAGTCCTTCCATGAAGCGGTCTTTCTTCTTCTCGTCAGTGTCTATGTCCCTGGGTGCATAGCGAGACAACTGCGTGAACTTGGTGAGGTATTCCCACACCGTCATGTTTCCTTGTTTAAGAGCGAGGACCTCTTTCCTCTTGTTCTTGAGCTCTTCTGCGGGGACATAGTGGCTGCGGAAGCTATGCTTGAACTCTTCGCAAGAGATGTTCTTGGGATCCACGTGGGCTTCTGTGTAGGCAGTCCACCAGTCGGCCGTGGGTCCCTGCAGCTGGTGAGAGGCAAACAACACTCTCTCATGCCCCTGACACTGAACTATCTTCAACTTGTTCTCTATGGTCTTCAACCAGTCATCGACATCCAAAGGTTCAGTGGCACTTGAAAATTTCGGAGGTTGAGTGTTAAGAAACCCACTCAACCTTGGCTGATGTGGTGCAGCAAGTAGGGGTGGAGCTTGACGCATGTTGGCCACCACTTGGGTCTGGTTTTGAATGAGCTGGTTCTGCGTGTTGATCATCTGATGTATACGGTCAGCCGCTCCTCGGTGACCACCTGATGAGGACATCTCTCCTATTGCATACAATGCAAGGACCGATCACTAGAGCACGTGCACAACAATTGGATCTCCAGGAATAATGGAGAGGACCAGCAAGGGCTGGAGGAGTCCAAGGAGTCAAGGAGGAGGAGATAGGACGTGCACACCAAGGAGGAGCCCAAGTACAACTCGACTTCGACTCCACCTCGGGTTCCAGGAGCTGCCTTCACCAAAACTGACGTCTCGGACACATACGGAGTCGGATTTGGACGCTCTATATATGCTTGGAACCATGATTTCATAAAGCTTCCAATGGAACCAGCCCCACCTCAAAATTCCTTTTAAGTTGACAGGAATCAGCGAAACAAGTGGGCATCCAGAATCTGTCCGGTGCTGCGCCACCGCCTTTTGGGCTGCTGGCCCGTGTATCGTGTGGAAGCCCATTAGGGTTGCGTCCAGGTATCTTGCACGCCCCTAAACTCCTTTTTATACAGCAGCCGTCACCACATTAGGGCGGGTTTTGCTTAGTTACAATCTGTCATTTAACAGTGTCGCCGATCATCGGTTGTGAGACCCCAAATTCGTGATCAATTCAGTTTTGATTGCAACTTCTCTATTCTTGCTTGTGTTCTTGATTGCGCTTGCAGGGATAATCCTTCATGGCGAGGTCATTCATGTGACATGGGTGATAACCAACGGAGCAGTGGTGTAGTGATTGCGGGGTTTCGTTCGTTCGGAGCCTTGGATCATCAACGTCGAGATCTCCACCCAATCAAGTTTACCCTACCTCTCGAAAGATCGGGACTCATCCTCCTATCAATTGGTATCAGATTTCCAGGTTCACCGTGAGGTATACTTGTGTGCCCTTTAGATTTATTTTGTTTCAGTCCTATCATCCACAAAAAGCCACAAAAATTTTTTTAGTTTCCCTGACCTACAACCCCCGCTCAACCTTTTGCACAATTTAGTTTCGGAGTCCGTAGTTTTGAGTTCGTGTCCTAGGTTGAGTCTGGTTGCTGGTTTAGATTTATTTTGGTTCAGTTTTGTTTCTTCCATCCGCTGCCATCTACAAAAAACCAATCTACGAAACAATTCCATCCACCGATTCGTTTCTGTTGCAGTTTCCACCACCACCAAAACCTTATTCGGGGTATCCTCCTTAAAACGGGCATAACTTTTCGCTCGTAACTCCGATTGAGGCGCATTTTTTTCCTGGAAAGGTCTCGAAAAAGTCCACATACGGCATTTTTAAAATAAATTAAAAAAATAAGAAGGCTCTCGTTTCGAACTCCGAAGTTCCAGCACCAGTTTTTTTCCAATCGCTCCTGAATTTGTGCCGATCTCATCTTTCATCGGTTTGAGCTAATACTTGGTGCTGTTTCTATTCTTCTGCCCCTGGTTGAGAAAAAATATCAAAAAAATAAAGAGAAAAAAAAGATTTTGATTTCTACTAGTGCTTCAAGACAAAAACAGGAGGCTAAGGGGTTTTCTAGTTGTGCTATTTCTGTGTGAGTGCTGGATACTTGCTGATATTATTCTTGTTGTTCATCATCATTCATCCTTGTCCTTACTTGTTGCCACAACTGTTCTAATACATTCTTAGGCCAGCAACTAGGTGAAATTCTTTGGACACTTATTCAGCATTGCTCCAGATCTTCCGAGAGGTAGGGTAAACTTGATTGGGTGGAGATCTCGACGTTGATGATCCAAGGCTCCGAACGAACGAAACCCCGCAATCACTACACCACTGCTCCGTTGGTTATCACCCGTGTCACACGAATGACCTCGCCACGAAGGCTTATCCCTGCAAGCGCAATCAAGAACACAAGCAAGAACAGAGAAGTTGCAATCAAAACTGAATTGATCACGAATTTGGGGTCTCACAACCGATGATCGGCGACACTGTTCAATGACAGATTGTAACTAAGTAAAACCCAACCATAATGTGGTGACGGCTGCTGTATAAAAAGGAGTTTAGGGGCGTGCAAGACCCCCTGGACGCAACCCTAATGGGCTTCCACACGATACACGGGCCAGCAGCCCAAAAGGCGGTGGTGCAGCACCGGACAGATTCTGGATGCCCACTTGTTTCGCTGATTTCCATCAACTTAGAAGGAATTTTGAGATGGGTCTGGTTCCATTGGAAGCTTTATGAAATAACGGTTCCAACCATATATAGAACGTCCAAATCTGACTCCGTATGTGTCCGGGACGTCAGTTTTGGTGAAGGCAGCTCCTAGAACCCGAGGTGGAGTCGAAGTCGAGTTGTACTTGGGCTCCTCCTTGGTGTGCATGTCCTATCTCCTCCTCCTTGACTCCTTGGACTCCTCGCAGCCCTTGATGGTCCTCTCCATTGTTCCTAATCAATAAAACATGCATGGAAACAAGTGTAAGTTCTGAAAAACAATTGACAAGGTTAGAACGTACCTGGAGATCCAATTGTCGTGCACGTGCTCCAGTGATCGGTCCTTGCATTGTATGCAAAGGAGAGATGTCCTCATCATCCTCCCCCTCTTGAATTGGAGTCTTCCTCCACTCAAGCTCATCTTCCTCACCCAAGTATGGCTTCAAATCTGAAATGTTAAATGTGGGACTAACCCCAAACTCGGGAGGTAACTCAAGTTTATATGCATTGTCATTTATATTCTCAAGAACCTTAAAAGGTCAAGCAGCACGTGGCATGAGTTTGGACTTTCTCAAATCCGGGAACCTATCTTTTCTCAAATGAACCCACACCAAATCACCGGGTTCCAATTATACCTCCTTCCTACCTTTACTAGCAGCAATGCGATACTTTTCATTCATTTTTTCAATTTGTAACTTAGTAGTTTCATGCAACTTAAGAATAAATTCAGAACGTTGTGTAGAATCTAAGTTCACAACTTCAGTATGTGGTAAAAGTAGCAAAACAATTGGAGCACGAGGATTGAAACCGTAGACTACCATAAACGGACTTAACTTGGTTGTGGAGTGAATAGACCTGTTATAAGCAAACTCAATATGTGGCAAACACTCCTCCCACAACCTCAAATTGTCTTTCAAAACAGCCCGCAACATAGTAGATAAGGTACGATTAACTACCTCCGTTTGCCCATCAGTTTGTGGATGACAAGTAGTAGAAAACAGCAACTTTGTTCCCAATTTATACCATAAAGTTCTCCAAAAGTGACTCAAAAACTTAGCATCCCTATCAGAAATAATAGTATTGGGAACACCATGCAAACGCACAACCTCATTAAAGAACAAATCAACAACATGTGAAGCATTATCGGTCTTGTGGCAGGGTATAAAGTGAGCCATTTTAGAGAAACGATCAACAACCACAAAGACACTATTCCTCCCCCTCTTTGTTCTAGGCAATCCTAAAACAAAGTCAATAGAAATATCCTCCCAAGGTGCACTAGGAACCGGAAGAGGAGACCATGTGGGTTAAGTCGAGACTTAGCTTTGTTGCATGTTGTGCAACATGAAACGTAGCGCTCCACATCACGCCTCATTCGTGGCCAAAAGAAGTGAGCGGCCAGCACATCCTCTGTCTTTTTAACACTAAAATGTCCCATCAAACCACCTCCATGCGCTTCTTGCAACAACAAAAGACGAACGGAGCTAGCTGAAACACACAGCTTATTAGCACGGTAGAGAAGGCCTTCACGCAGCAGGAATTTTTGCCACGTTCTTCCCTCTCTACAATTTTCAAAGGCATCTTTGAAGTCCAAATCAGTAGCATATAATCTCTTTATGGTTTTCAAACCAAAGATTTTATGAGAAAGTTGGGACAGCATGGTATAACGTCTAGATAAAGCATCGGAAATCACATTGTCTTTCCCTTTCTTATGATTAATGATGTAAGGAAATGATTCTATGAACTTAATCCATTTAGCATGACGTTTGTTCAGATTAGCTTGTCCTTTAAGATACTTCAAAGACTCATGATCTGAATGTATGACAAATTCTTTAGACCATAGGTAATGTTGCCAAGTTTGCAAGACACGCACTAAAGCATAAAGTTCTTTGTCATATGTAGAATAATTCAGCGAAGGCCCATGCAATTTTTCACTAAAGAAGGCAACAGGTTTACCTCCTTGAATTAGCACTCCTCCAATGCCAATGCCGCTCGCGTCACATTCAAGCTCGAAGGTCTTCTCAAAATCAGGAAGTTGCAGCAATGGTGCTTGTGTGAGCTTTGACTTGAGAACATAAAAGCTTGTTGTTGAGCTGGTCCCCATCGAAACAGCACTCCATGCTTTGTCAACACGTGGAGAGGTGCCGCAATGGTGCTGAAATCCCGCACGAAACGCCGGTAGAAACCTGCGAGACCAAGAAAACTCCGAACCTGTGTGACCGTAGTCGGAAGTGGCCAGCTCGTGATGGCAACAATCTTTGCCTCGTCCACCTCAATGCCCTGCGAAGTAACAACATACCCAAGAAAAGACACACGATCGGTGCAAAAGGTGCACTTCTCAAGGTTACCATATAAACATGCATCGCGCAAGACATTAAAAACAGCACGCAAATGTTCAAGATGCTCATCATATGACTTGCTGTAAATAAGGATATCATCAAAGTAAACCACCACAAATTTACCAATGAAAGCACGTAAAACCTCATTCATCAACCTCATGAAAGTGTTGGGCGCATTAGTTAAACCAAATGGCATGACTAACCATTTATAAAGTCCGAATTTAGTTTTAAAAGCAGTTTTCCATTCATCACCTAGAGCCATACGAATATGATGATACCCACTACGCAAATCAATCTTGGAGAAAATTACAGAACCACTCAACTCATCAAGCATGTCATCCAATCTAGGAATAGGATAGCGATAACGAATGGTAATGTTATTGATGGCTCTACAATCAACACACATGCGCCAAGTGCCATCATTTTTTGGAACCAAAAGAACAGGAACAGAACAAGGACTAAGGCTCTCACGAATGTACCCGCGGTCTAGAAGATCTTGGACTTGTCGCTGAATTTCCTTAGTCTCGTCGGGGTTGGTCCTGTAGGAAGCACGGTTTGGCAAGCTCGCCCCTGGAACCAAATCAATCTTGTGCTCAATGCCTCGCACAGGTGATAATCCAGGGGGTATCTCTGATGGAAAAACATCCATATATTCCTGCAAAAGGTTAGCAACAGCAGGTGGCAAGACAATGGATGTATCCTCAATGGAATATAAAGCATGTTTGCACACTAAAGCATCGCAAGTTCCATTAGAGGCATATAAATCATCAAGATCAGATTTAGTTGCAAGCAAAATAGGATTTTTCAACTTAATAGGTTGCTGAATTTCAGAATTGAAAACACCCTTTTGCTTAGCATTATTGTTTTTCTCCTGCTCAAATTGTACAATTTCAGTGGGACTCATTGGAAGCAACACAATTTTCTTGCCCTTATGCATGAGAGTATACTTATTAGATTGACCATGGTGAACAGCATCAGTATCAAACTCCCAAGGACGTCCCAACAAAAGAGAACAAGCATCCATAGGTACCACATCAAAATCAGCAAAATCATGATAAGAACCAATGGAAAAATGTATCCTTGCTGTTTGTGTTACCTTAACATTACTATTGTTGTTAAACCATTGAATGTGATAAGGGTGGGGATGCTCCCGTGTGGTCAAGCCAAGCTTCTTGACCACCTCAACATTCACCAAATTGTTGCAGCTACCACCATCAATGATGGTATGTACACGGCAGTCCTTGACGACGAGAAACATGTTGAAAAGGTTGTGACGTTGGCGTTGTCGTCCTCTCGAACCGTGGCACTCAAAGCTCGCTGCACAATCAAAGTCCTATAGTTGTTTGTCGCAAATGTACCAAGAACCTCCTCAGAACCATCATCCGAGCCTGAAATGTTAGTTGCAATAATTTTTTCATCTTCAATATCAGAAGCACTAACATACCCACCATCAGCAGTGGCAATGATCGCCCGTTTGCTGGGGCAATCTCGTTGCATATGGCCAAGTCTCTGGCAGCGGTGGCACTTGATGTCATAGCTGCGACTTGTCAAAGTGTTGGGTGCAGCCGCCTTTGCTGCAACACCTGGAGGCATCTGGGACTTGCTGTTATCTTGTCCCCGTGATGTAGAAGGTGCGATGCTGCTGCGTACAACACCAATGGAGGGTGGTGTAGAAGCATGTACGGTCGAGGAGGGCGCTGCTTTGGATGGCACCGGAAATTGTTGTGGCGTGAAGGTGTTGTTTCGCCGCTGCTGTTGGTGACCCTGCACTTCTTTTTCTGCTAACATAGCAAGTTGAAATAAACATTGAATAGAATGATATTCCTTGTAGTCAACTATGTCCTGGATCTCACGCCGCAAGCCCCCATAAAACCTAACAATTTGGTCTTCCTGATCCTCAACTACCCCACAACGAAGCATACCTTTCTGCAACTCTTGGTAGTACTCTTGGACAGTCATGTCACCCTGATCAAAGCATTGCAATTTCTTAAGAAGATCACATCTATATGAAGGAGGAACAAACCTAGCGCACATCTCTTCTTTTAACGCAGCCCATGTCTGTGGTGCATTACGTGTATTGACAAGTTCATTCCACCAAATTATAGCAAAATCTTTAAACTCACTAGTGGCTTGTCTACCTCTATGTCGCTCAGGAACAAGATGAGAGCTAAATTTTTGTTCTACCGTCATCTCCCAATCCAAGTAAGTCTCAGCATCATAAGATCCATAAAATGTTGGAATAGAAAACTTAATCTTAGCATAAGGATCATTATCTTGTTCAGGAGCATGAGGACGAGGTCTACCTCCCGTACCTTGACGATTTCGTCGAGGGCGACGGTGCTGCTGTGCATCAACCTCATCGTTATTGAAGTCATCCTCTGTGTCATAGTGAGCATGTGCATCACCATCAAGGATGATAGAGGGTGTAGCTTGTTGGGGAAGACGAGTCTCCATCTCGTCCAACCGTGTGGTCAGACCAGCAACACTTGTATGGAGCCTCTGAAAGGTGGTTGTTGTAGTGGTCTGGTAATTGTTGAAAGCTTCAGTCATTACCCGCATCATGTCCCTTAGTTCCATATGGGACACGCACTCATCATCATCCGGAGGTGTAGAACCAGAGGTCTTATCCATAGGCTTCTTTCATGTCATTGTTAGTACAAAACAGAAACAAAGACAAAAAGATCGTGAAGAACCCTATTACTACGCTCTCCGAAGTGGGGTGGAAAATCGATCAGTAAGATGCGTCTTACCCCGCTCTTACAAGTTTCTTACCAGCACTGCAGGTGGCCAACGGTGACCGGTGTGAAGCAAGCAGAGAGTGGGTGTGATTGCAAAGGTTACCTATTCTGCTCAAGAGAAGGTGGAGCTTGGAAGGCTCAAATGCAGTATATGTATGTGGCATACAAGTTAGTAACAGATAGCAATGCTGAATAAGTGTCCAAAGAATTTCACCTAGTTGCTGGCCTAAGAATGTATTAGAATAGTTGTGGCAATAAGCAAGGACAAGGATGAATGATGATGAACAACAAGGATAATATCAGCAAGTATCCAGCACTCACACAGAAATAGCAAAACTAGAAAACAACTTAGCCTCCTGTTTTTGTCTTGAAGCACTAGTAGAAATCAAAATTTTTTTTTTCTCTTTATTTTTTGATATTTTTTCTCAACCAGGGGCACAATAATAGAAACAGCACCAAGTATTAGCTCAAACCGATGAAAGATGAGATCGGCACAAATTCAAGAGCGATTGGAAAAACTGGTGCTGTAACTTCGGAGTTCGAAACGAGGGCCTTCTTAATTTTTTTAATTTTTTTTGAAAACGCCGTGACCAGCGTAGCTGGTGTATCGTATGTGGACTTTTTTGAGACCTTTACGGGAAAAAAATGCGCCTCAATCGGAGTTACGAGTGAAAAGTTATGCCCGTTTTAAGGAGAATACCCCGAATCAGGTTTTGGTGGTGGTGGAAACTGCAACAGAAACGAATCGGTGGATGGAATTTTTTTTAGATTGGTTTTTTGTAGATGGCAGCAGATGGAAGAAACAAAACTGAACCAAAACAAATCTAAACCAGCAACCAGACTCAACCTAGGACACGAATTCAGAACTACGGACTCCGAAACTAAATTGTGCAAAAGGTTGAGCGGGGGTTGTAGGTCAGGGAAACTAAATTTTTTTGTGGCTTTTTGTGGACGATAGGACTGAAACAAAATAAATCTAAAGGGCACACAAGTATACCTCACGGTGAACCTGGAAATCTGATACCAATTGATAGGAGGATGAGTCCCGATCTTCCGAGAGGTAGGGAAAACTTGATTGGGTGGAGATCTCGACATTGATGATCCAAGGCTCCGAACGAACGAAACCCCGCAATCACTACACCACTGCTCCATTGGTTATCACCCGTGTCACACGAATGACCTCGCCAAGAAGGCTTATCCATGCAAGCGCAATCAAGAACACAAGCAAGAACAGAGAAGTTGCAACCAAAACTGAATTGATCACGAATTTGGGGTCTCACAACCGATGATCGGTGACACTATTCAATGACAGATTGTAACTAAGCAAAACCCAACCCTAATGTGGTGACGGCTGCTGTATAAAAAGGAGTTTAGGGGCGTGCAAGACCCCCTGGATGCAACCCTAATGGGCTTCCACACGATACACGGGCCAGCAGCCCAAAAGGCGGTGGCGCAGCACCGGACAGATTCTGGACGCCCACTTGTTTCGCTAGTTCCCGACAACTTAGAAGGAATTTTGAGGTGGGACTGGTTCCATTGGAAGTTTATGAAATCACGGTTCCAACCATATATAGAACGTCCAAATCCGACTCTGTATGTGTCCGGGACATCAGTTTTGGTGAAGGCAGCTCCTGGAACCTGAGGTGGAGTCGAAGTCGAGTTGTACTTGGGCTCCTCCTTGGTGTGCACGTTCTATCTCCTCCTCCTTGACTCCTTGGACTCCTCCCAGCCCTTGCTGGTCCTCTCTATTGTTCCTAATCAATAAAACATGCATGGAAACAAGCGTAAGTTCTGAAAAACAATTGACAAGGTTAGAACGTACCTGGAGATCCAATTGTCGTGCTCGTGCTCTAGTGATCGGTCCTTGCATTGTATGCAAAGGAGAGATGTCCTCTACCTTATCTACTATGTTGTGGGCTGTTTTGAAAGACAATTTGAGGTTATGGGAGGAGTGTTTGCCAATATTGAGTTTGCTTATAACAGGTTTATTCACTCCACAACCAAGTTAAGTCCGTTTATGGTAGTCTATGGTTTCAATCCTCGTGCTCCAATTGATTTGCTACCTTTACCACATACTGAAATTGTGAACTTAGATGCTACACAACATTCTGAATTTATTCTTAAGTTGCATGAAACTACTAAGTTACAAATTGAAAAAATGAATGAAAAGTATCGCATTGCTGCTAGTAAAGGTAGGAAGGAGGTAAAATTGGAACCCGGTGATTTTGTGTGGGTTCATTTGAGAAAAGATAGGTTCCCGGATTTGAGAAAGTCCAAACTCATGCCACGTGCTGCTGGACCTTTTAAGGTTCTTGAGAAGATAAATGACAATGCATATAAACTTGAGTTGCCTCCCGAGTTTGGGGTTAGTCCCACATTTAACATTTCAGATTTGAAGCCATACTTGGGTGAGGAAGATGAGCTTGAGTCGAGGACGACTCCAATTCAAGAGGGGGAGGATGATGAGGACATCTCTCCTTTGCATACAATGCAAGGACCGATCACTAGAGCACGTGCACGACAATTGGATCTCCAGGAACAATGGAGAGTACCAGCAAGGGCTGGGAGGAGTCCAAGGAGTCAAGGAGGAGGAGATAGGACGTGCACACCAAGGAAGAGCCCAAGTACAACTCGACTTCGACTCCACCTCGGGTTCCAGGAGCTGCCTTCACCAAAACTGACGTCCCGGACACATACGGATTTGGATTTAGACGTTCTATATATGGTTGGAACCGTGATTTCATAAAGCTTCCAATGGAACCAGCCCCACCTCAAAATTCGTTCTAAGTTGACGGGAATCAGTGAAACAAGTGGGCATCCAGAATCTGTCCGGTGCTGCGCCACCGCCTTTTGGGCTGCTGGCCCGTGTATCGTGTGGAAGCCCATTAGGGTTGCGTCCAGGGGTCTTACATGCCCCTAAACTCCTTTTTATACAGCAGCCGTCACCACATTAGGGTTGGTTTTGCTTAGTTACAATCTGTCATTGAACAGTGTCGCCGATCATCGGTTGTGAGACCCCAAATTCGTGATCAATTCAGTTTTGATTGCAACTTCTCTGTTCTTGCTTGTGTTCTTGATTGCGCTTGCAGGGATAAGCCTTCGTGGCGAGGTCATTCGTGTGACACGGGTGATAACCAACGGAGCAGTGGTGTAGTGATTGCGGGGTTTCCTTCGTTCGGGGCCTTGGATCATCAACGTCGAGATCTCCACCCAATCAAGTTTACCCTACCTATCGGAAGATCGGGACTCATCCTCCTATCACCACCCCTGTCACACCATCCAGGAATAGGGAAATTGGCAGCCTCGTTGTTGTTGTTGGCACCACAGCCTCTTCCTCTGCCGGCCATTTATCATGATCAACCAAATACTAATTTAATCAAAGCGTATCAAGTTATCTACGTATCTTTGCATGGTGATATGCAAAAATTAAATCTGGACAACTACAAATTAGAGGGTTTGGAAAATCACACAAGGCTCCAATACTAATCATCACAAAATCCATAATTAAAGCAAATCCAAACATAACGATGAGGTTGTGGACAAGTGCACATGGCTTCCACAACTCACGTCACGCACCAATCATTCATAAGCAAATTAAACATGAAATAGTCCATGACGCTACTACTCGAAACCACACTAAATTAAGGCGTCTACCCTTAAATGACTCATGACACTACTCCTGCTCCTGAGGGTCTTCATCTTCTGGGTTGCTAGCCCCTGACTCAGCTCTGGGTGGCTCAGAGGGTGTTGGGGAAGTGCGACGATGCTTGTTCGCCCTACGGTCTGGAGAGTCAGGTGTCCAAGTGTCATCCTATGACACGTAGAGCTTATTCTGCTCTCCCTCCCTCATCCTCATGTAGCCACAAAGTATAGCCTCTGTCCTCTTCAGGAGATCACTTACATCCTGAAGCTTCTGTTGGCAGTCCTGCAGCCTAGTACTGAGGCTAACTCCATCCTTCAGGTTCAAGTCCATCTGTTCGCCTGTGCAACCCTCCTGGACTGGCACATGCGTGAACTCAGCCGAGCCACTCTGTCGTTAGGGAGCATACATATGCTTGGTCCTGTCCAGATGACCACGGTTAATGTAGCTTTGGCAAGTGATCGCCTCCCAGGTGGCATCTTTTTCTACCTCCACCATAATTGCTCTCCATGCTGGTGAGTTGTGTATCTTAACCAGCGTCGTGGTATATTCTGGCCTTCGACTTCCATTCCTCACGCTATACACTTGTAGTGTTGTAATACACTACTAATTTGCCGGTGTAGCCAGCACTGCAGAGGAGAAGTCGAAGATGCTGCACCATGTCTCCTTCAGCTGTCCATGAGAGTGGTACGTCACAGGGTTATCCACCTCCTCCCGGGTATGTGCAGCTATCTCGTGTCAAGGAACTCGTCCTCCTGTGGACTTGCAGGCAGTGCGAAGTGTGCGAACCATCTAAAACACAAAAACATTTAAAAACCAAATGACAAATAAAGTAAACAAAACTCTATTTTGAACATAGATAAGATTAGATAACAAATAAATAAGAGAACAATAGATAAATAACATATTAACACCACACACTTTTTGTAAAATAGTTTTTAAGAACAAAATATCCTTAATTCCATTTCTAACTAGGTTCACGTTCCTACGGGCAACCTGGCTCTGATACCACTTCCGTCACACTCGGTTTTCTTGAAGATCAACCGAGTAAATAAACACATGTATGCTAGGATCTGTTGCTTATACATGTGACGACAATAGTGAAGCATCATATAAAACAAGCCAAGTACATCGTATAATTAAAATATTACAAATAAGTCTTTACAAACAACTTAAATGTACTCGATACAATCCAAGACAACGCAGCGGAAATAAATTCTTGTGGAGCTCCATTTACAAGCGTTGTCCAGGGGATTCCTCAAGCCTAGTATATGTCTTCCGGGTCGAAGTCATCCTCGTTAAACTCCATGCCTCCACCATGGCCCTAGCAGCAAATATATCCAACAAAAGCAAGCTTGAGTACCTAAGGTACTCAGCAAGTGTGGGAAAGAAATGATATGCAGGTTAATACAAGGAAAGGCTTCCATCATGGTTATAGAACTACGCATTAATTCTTATCACCTTAGCTTATTAAGCACCTGTATACTACATAAGTGAGATAATCCCGTTCCCATAATCTCATCATTAATGTTAAGCTTCCCCCTTAACAATTCTATCCTTTCACTTTGCATTCCACTAATCATGAAGAAGTCCAAGCCGCTCTTGACCGTGAGCACGACTGTCATGACAGTTTTCCAACTGTGCAGAGTGTGTACCTCTTTATCAACTGCAGTGGCCCCCTCTTGAGCCTTGCGGTTCCAAGGTAGTCCAGCTGACTCCAATTCCCAGCACCTTCCAAACACCCATACTACGTAGGAAATGCACCTAATTAATTGGCCAAGCTGCCCCATCTCAACATGTGGTGACACAGTAAAGCCAGGTTAAATGCTCCATGAACCGGTCCTTAGAATCTAGACAACACCCTTTACTAGCCCAGGTTTTCATGCACACAGCAACAACCAAATCATTTCAGCATGTCTAGATTCCTAACTCAACCATAATCCATCATATATCATCAAGCTTCATTAAATACAAAGTGTAATTCATATCCTCAGTTTCCCATAATCTAACCATGGCTAAGCATCCTAAATACCATAAACATATTAAGTAATTCCCACCCAGGCTACAAGGAAATAAGTCATGGAAAAGCTAGAGAAAACATCCTAAGATAGGTTTCTCCAGTTATGATAACATGTAATGAATTTCTAACTAACATCCTAAAAATAGGACTAAGGTGATCAAGGACACTTGCCTTCTTCATGGGCTGCTTAGGAAGTTGAAAGTCTTGCTCTTGGAAGTTTAGAACCGACTTTGGGGTTGGTTCTACTTGTGCAATCATACATACAATAAAAGCAAACAACATTTCATAAGAATTCATCCACATAAACAACTCATGCAAGTCAAACATGCATAAATACATAGCTTCATTTTATGTTTTGGCCTAAAAGTCACTAGAGTTTCCATACATTTATTCACCTTGGATTTCTTAAGATGAAATTCTCACTTTTAACGTCATATAATACCTATACCCAACTTTGATGTGTATATGTGCATATATTATATTTTAACTTTAATTTGAGCCAAATTTCTGCAATACACAAATTGTACTTATGCATACATACACACTTTAAACATAACTATTATTCCTCAGTTTAAATTCAGATTTCAAACCTACACCTAAACTGAATTCTCAATTTAAATCAATTTCTATACTATATACTACAATTTTAGCTACAAGAATTGCATAAAAAGGTATTTGCAATCTATCCAAAAGTTTTATATCTCCCTCCTAAATCCTTCAGACCTTAATTTTATACCCAAAACCTTCTATGAGCATTTCCTAAAGCGTTTATTATTTTTACATATATTCAGATTTGTTTTTATGCCTGAAACTGGATTTTTAGCATTAAAACAGACCTTAAATTATGTTTTCAGAATTTATTTAACATCTAAAACCGAATTTTAGATTTTTCTAATGATTTTCTAGGTGCTACACCAATTTATAATGAATTTATATGATCATTTGCTTTTCTAATGAATTCAAATGAGATTCAAATTACCAAATACATGAATTAAATATTCCACAGGGTTCAAATCATAAATATACACTGCTGCAGGGTCAAACCATGTTTTTCACAAAGTTCAGGGACTGACACATAATACAGAGAATTTTTCCTAATTTACCAATTTTCTAGGGGTTAAAACAATTATTTAAACATGTTTATATAGTTTCTGGAAAACCTAGGGTGTAGAAAAGAAGATTCCGGAGCTATATCTAAATTTTCTAATGTGCCAAGGGGTAGCCCGCAAAAATCCCGGCGGGAATCGGCGCTTTAAATCTGGACCGTCGGATTTAAAGAGTGCGACCCAGATTAGAATCGCGAAGGGGTACACTGGGATCTGTTCGGGGCGGTCCGGTTTAAAACGAACGTCTCACAGCGAGCCATGTCGCTCCGGCCAACGGCAACGATGGTGCGCGGCGGCGCCTGGCGGTTTCTGCTGGCGATCTCGCTATAGCGGCTCGGATTCACGTCTACCCTATGCGGTTTTCTTGAACCCAAAGAGGTCGGAAGGTGCTCGGCGACGACGATCGGTGGCAATTGTCGGTGAGCTTCGTCGGGAGGGTATTCGGATCCTACTTCTTCCCTGATTTTTTGGTCGCCAAGCTTCACTGTGATCCGGTGAAGGTGTTCCAAGGATCAGAGAGGATCAAAACGGTATAAATCAATGATTTCATCGGCGAGCGCCGACGACCTCTTACCGGCGAGCGCCGGATCGGGCTTTCTGGCGGGGATTCGTCCCGGAGTCGGTAATTATGGCTTGTGTGCGATGCTGCGAAGAAGCAAGGCCGGTTAGACAGAAGAAAACGGTGATGGTCAAGGGGGAATTCCGATGTTTGGCGGCGGTACTCACCGAGAGCGAAGAACGACCGAGCGGGGAGGAAAAACGGGGCGGGGGGGGGGGGGGGGGTTGCTTCCGGGGGTTTAAAACAGGCCGGAGACCGAGGGGAGGTTGTAGCGTGCGATAAGGGCGCGGGAGTCCGGGATTGTGGGAAGAGGGCGCTGGATTCGGATGCGGGGGGCATGGATACCGGGCGCGGGAAGAGAGGGGCGGCGGTTGAAGAAGATAGCGCTGACAAGCGGGGCCCGTGTGGCAGTGAGAGGAATAGAGGAGGGGCTGCGGTCCGCTGCTGGGCTGAGCGCGGGGAAATTCGGCCCAAGTGCTCTCCTCTTTTCTTTTTCTTTTCTATTTTCCACTTCCAAATTTGAATTTTGTTTCATAAATTCAAAATTTTGAACATGCACGAAGTCCATTCATTTGAAATTTGAATTTCCAAAATTTTGGTTGTTACAACCGCAGATCGGGCATCTTGTTGCAAGCTCATGCTCTTTACGAAATAGATTACAATGGTTCGGACAGGCGTGTATTTTTGTCACACCAAGCGACATCGGACATAAAAGTTTCTTCGCTTTATAAGTGCTTCTGGGCAATTTATTGGGATTTGGAATAATTTCTGCCAAAAGATTTAATAGATCAGTGAAACTACAATCGGGCAATCCGTGGGTGACCTTCAATTTTAGTAGTTTTAGGACTGCACGCAAGGTAGTAAACTCTTTATCACAACCCTTTGATTCATCATATAAAAGCTCCGGTTACGCACCCTATAATGTCTCTATTTTACTGAAACCTTCACTTTTTCCCATAGAAATCAGCACATGTGGTTCCATGTGACGCAACATCTCCTCACAATCAAACTCTTCATCGTTGTCATCATCATGATTGTCACGACCATAATCGATATGAGCATTATCCCCATCCAAATATCTTACACCTTTCTCGCCATTATTATTTATTTCACGTGTATCTAACTCACCATGCTCTGTCCATATTGTATAGTTTTTCTTAAAACCTCTTTTCACCAAGTGTGATTGGATTACTATAGTATCTGTCCAAGCAATCTTCAGTCGATACAATGACATAATATATCATCTATCTTTTACATCTTCACATGTCTCTTGAATGCTACAATAAAGCTTGCAACATTTTGAATGTACGTAGGATCATGTCTTGGCATATTGCACATCCTCGCTCGGTCCATCTTCTACGTCAAACTGTACAATGATACATGCAATGTAGGATACATACAATGTAGCATAAATAAAAATTTAAAAATGTAAGATATATACAATGTAGCATAGATAAAATTTTGAAAATGTAGGATATATACAATGTAGCAAGAGATAACTTTTAGAGACAAAAATCTTTGAAAATATTCTAAATTTAAATTAATTCTAATTCCAGATCTTCTAAATCTTTAAAAATTCGTGTAGAATCTAAATTCAAAATCAAGACCTCAAATTGCATCCAAAGGAGAAAAAACAAAGCAAGATCATAGGCTTACCTTATGAAGAGACAAATCTTTGATATAAACTCTAATTTAACTCTTATCCTTGTCCAGATCTACAAAATACATGAAATTTGGTGCAGAATGTAAATTACAAATTTGAGGCCATAAATCGCATCAAAAAGAAGGGGAAAACTATGCACCGCGCTCGGACAGAATCCGTGAAGTCTATATATACAGTTTTTCACAGGCGGTCGATATAAAGAACCGCATGTGATAACTACAATATGGCAGGTGGTTACAAACAAAGAACGCTTGTGAAAACAAATGTATTTTCACCGGCGGTCCGTGAAGAAAAATCGTCTTAGATATTATCCATTATCACAGGTGGTTTTCTGACCGCATATTTTAACAAGCCCACTTTCACACGTGGTTCTTTAACCAAAAACGCTTGAGATATTGTCTATTTTGACAGGCGGTCTGTTCTAAGACCGCCCGTGAAAATCTTGATGTTTTCACTGACGGTTATATTGTCAAGGCCGCCTGTGATACTTAATTATCATAGTCGGTTTTTTATTCATTTAACATCAGAGGCATTTTTTAAACAGACCGTCTGTACAAGAAATGAGAGGCGCATGTGAAAATGCTTTTTGTAGTAGTGTTAACTAGAAAAAGCTTCACTTACCACCCAGTCCTCAGACTCGGCCATGCGACTGTGTTCACTACTCCTTGATTTGTTATTATTTTCTCGTGATTCATGATGCCCCCTAATCGTTGTGATTTGCATGTTTATGTGCATTAGTCGTACGTATAGCAGTGCTCTAGTCATCTCTTTACATGAACCACTATTACAAAAACCATTATAACAGGCGACTCATTTTTCAGACCCAGATGGTCTGTAAAAATGCGTCTGTGATGTCGAATAATTTAATAGCCGCCTGTGATGAATAAATATCACAGACGGCTCGCAACTGCAAACCGCCTGTGTAAACATGTCAATTTTCATAGGCGGGTCGTGGAGTAGGAGCCGCCTGCAATATGGGCCATTAATACAGGCGACTGAAGTGAACGTGAGTAGGAGCCGTCTGCAATATTGGCCATTGATACCGAGGGGAACGAGCCTTTGAATTCAATTTGAAGCCGCATTAATACAGGCGGCTGAAACGACCGGGAGTAGGGAGGCGCCTACAATATTGGCCATTAATACCGAGGGGATCGATCAACCAATTTGAAGCCACCAAACGTCGCGGCCCGGTATACATCAACCACATTTAGCATCAAACAAAAAGACAACAATTCAATAATCGATAACGAACATTCATCATCAAACACACATTCATTAAAAATTAAATTTTTACAAACAACAAAAGAAAACAACAGATGATCGCCTAGTCCTCCGGGGGCGGAGAAACCCCACACTTGTCGGCGATCGCCTCCACCAACTTCCTGCTGCCTTCCACCCCAAGCACCTCACCGACCGCCTCCCACATCGCGTAAAGACGACCGACCACTGTGCTTAACCCAAAGAGGTAGTGGGCTATGGTGCCCATTCCAGTACCTTCTGGAAGGCGACCAAGACTAGAAGAACCATGGCATCAGATGTACTGTTAAATACATCCTTCGCTATCTGCCGGCGCAACGGTGATGGGTCATCATCGTCCACCTGTGCCTTGAAGGCAACCAAACTCTGCTCTAGGAAAGCGACTTTCCTAAGCAGGTGCACCCTCTCTTCCGCCAAAGAAGGCGGTGGAGGTGTGGTTAGAGATGGGGATGGAGGCGCGGTTGGAGCCGAGGACGGAGGCGCGGTTGGAGACGGGGACGGAGGCGCGGCGAGTGGGGAGCATGGTCGGGAGCTCTTCGTCAGTGGTGCCTTGACATTAGGGCTACGGTGCAGCAAGGAAGACGAAGACTAGAGGGAAGAGGAAGATTGTGATGGTGGTGTAGACTGCAGAGAAGGAGAAGATGCAAGTTATAATGGTGCGGAGAAGGAGAGGTCGGATTGCTTCGAATACTGCGCGTGAATGGCAACGAACGCACGATACAGGCGGACCGTGGAGTAGGAGCCACTTACAATATTGGTCATTAATACAGGCGGCTGAAGCGACCGGGCGTACACGCCTTACCTTTTCGGTTACCGTGCGCGCGCGAAGGGAACACGCAACGCGTGCAGTATACATGCGTCCTTAGAGTTACATGGGCGGTATACTTACGTTACAAACCGCATGTGATAAACATTCTTCTCAGACAGACAGCCGTAGATAAAGAACTGCCTGCGATAAAGATTCTTCACAGGCAGATACTCTTTACATTACAAACCGCCTGTGATAAAGATTCTTCACAGGCGGCTAGTCCTAGGAATAGAACCATCTGCAAAAATTGTAGCGAACAGAGGAAAAACAGAGCTCAACGTACACATAGAGATGAAGCAGCACTCAGCCGGCCATGGCTTCAAGCGCAGTGTATTTCACTCTATGAAGAAGCACTCAGCCGACCCCAACATGCTTGGGATAAAGGCTTGGTTGTTGTTGTTATATATATATATCAGTTGTGTGGGTTATGATATGTTGATTTCATAGTCATGTTGAATTGTTGCCCTCCGTTATTAAATTATTGCAGTTCTGAAAAAATATTTAATTTTGAACTAGATTTGTTGTCCTCTAGAGGTGTATATGCAACTGTCATTGGGGTATTCTGTTCCTATGGGTATAGTTTGCCGTCTTTGACGTACTCTTATATGGCCTCAAGCATGTCCTCGTGCTTGGTTTCAACACTTTTCTTCTGTGGTTAGTGCTCATGATCTTGTCCTTTTGTTAATACTTCTTCTCATTGTTGGAGTCTTCTCCTTTGACAATGACGAATGATGATCATCAAAGAAGATGATTCTCAGTAATAGCCTTTTTGAAGATGCTTCTTAATCAGTGGTTTCTTATATCTGATATTGGCCCTCTCTATTCTATTGGGCCTCTCTGTTTGATACCGGGCGTGCGCGCCTTACCTTTTCGGTTACCGCGCACGCGAGGGGAACGCGCCACGCGTATAGTACATGCATCCTTAGAGTGCACGGCTGGATAATCATACATTATAAACCGCCTATGATAAACATTATTCACAGGCGGACAACCATAGATAAAAAACCGCCTGCGATAAAGATTCTTCACGGGCGGATACTCTTTACATTACAAACCGCCAGTGATAAAAGTTCTTTACAGGCGGCTAGTCGTAGGTATAGAACCGCCTGCGAAAATTGTAGCGGACAGAGGAAAAACAGAGCTCACACGTACACATAGAGATGAAGCAGCACTCAGCCGGCCATGGATTCAAGCGTAGTGTATTTCACTGTATGAATATTGTTAATTTTTTTAAAGCATTCCAACATGTCCAAATTCAAATACTAAAAGAGAAATTTTGTCAAATTAAAATATTAAAGCTTCATTACAATATTAAAAATATATAAAATATACGTCATACATTTTTTTCCAGCATTGACATCTTCTCGCATATAGGGTTTCAAATCCTTTTTATTGTTTCTTTCTACGTGCTTGATGTTGTCTGGATCGGTGAAAAGGTACATATCTTCATATTGATTATATTCCTCTTCATTATCTCCCACATTCTCAACCCCAAAAAAATTTTCTTTTTAGAAACAACTACGTGCATCTTCTCAGTTTCTGGATCCTGTACATAAAAAACTTGTGCAACACAATCGGCGAGAACCCACGGATCATCTTTATAACCCACTTTGTTCAAGTCTACCAGTGTCAGCCTGTAGTTGTCCACTTTCACACCATCAGAATGTCTGACCCATTGGCACATAAACACGGGCATTTGCATTCTTTCGCCATAATCGAGTTCCCATATTTCCTCTATGAACCCGAAGTATGTGGTCTTCTGCCCTTGTGGATCATAAGCCTCTATACGGACACCACTATTTTGTGCAACACTCTTACCATCTTTTTCTATAGTATAAAATGTGTAACCATTGATGTCATATGCTTGCCATGATTTCACCAAAGCAGATGGGTCAGAAGCTAACTTCTTCATTGTTGCCTCTTCATTAGAGTCTCTGTATGGTATATTTTTGTCCATTAACCATTCAGTGAAACATCTTCTATGCTCTTTCATGATCCAGTCCTCTGCGCGGCCTTGGTTTTTTTTTGCGAAGCTCAATTTTGTGTTCCTCGATGTACGACTCAGCTATTGCGAGCTGTTGTAGTACACCAACATATGCACAGTGTAATAATTTGTAATCCTAAACGATAAAAGTTTTCTTACCCACTTTGCCTCTCCCACATAGTCTACCCTCATGTATTGGCATAGGCACACCTATCGGCTTTCCATCTTTGATGTAATCAGCGCAGCCCTCAATCACTTTTTCAGTAGTGTATCCTTCCATAATTGAACCCTCTGGGTGAGCACGATTCCACACATAACCCTTTAATACTCCTAAATATCTCTTCAACGTAAACATATGATGTGAATATAGTGGCCCCAATGCTTTTATCTGATCAACAAAATGTATGATTAGGTGTACTTGCATATCGAAAAAATATGGTGAGAAACACATCTTAAACTTACACAGTCTCGACGATGTACGTTTTCAAATAGTCTAAGTCTTCCCAGTCTATCACCTTTTGTGATACTGTGTTGAAGAAGTAACACAACTGTGTGATGACAACTTTTGCATGCTCAGGTTTGATGATCCTTATTGCAATGGCAAGGAACACTATCATCATCACGTGACAGTCGTGAGAATTATAGCCAAATAAAGACAAGTCTTTCATCAATACTAGTTTGCGGATATTGGATGAGAAACTCGTGGGCACTTTGATCCCATGCAAGCATTTGCAAATTGCCTTTTTCTCCTGTAGTGTCAAGTTGTAGCTGGCTGGGAGAAGGTAATGCTTCCCGTTGGCCTTTTCTACTGGGTGAAGCTCTGGTCTCATATCAAGATTTGCTAGGTCTATACGTGATTTTAATCTATCCTTTGTTTCCCTCGGCATGTCCAGCAAGGTTCCAATGATGTTGTCAAATACATTCTTTGTAACGTGCATCAAATCAATACTATGGCAAATTTCCAGGTTCTTCCAGTATGGAAGATATTTGAAAAAATTGATTGTTTCTTGAAAGCCGTGTGAGTTGTATCACCCAAAGATGTAGTTTTCTTTCTCTTTGTTCGTTTACATTTGTTTGCCCTTAACAAAAACAACCTAAATGTTCTTGACCATTTCGAACACGAGTTTTCCACTGTAAGGTTTTGATGCAGTATCTTTTTCGATTGCATTTTCGAATTGTTGTTTCATCTTCCTGTACTTGTGTGTATCTGTCAAGAACCGCCGGTGTCTCATGTATATCGTCTTTCTGGATAAAGTGAGGTATAAAAATCCAGTTCCATCCACGCACCTTACACAACCTTTCTTCCTTTTCATTTGCCCTTATAATATAAACAGCCCGGGATAATCATGCACGGTAATGAATACCATTGCTCTTAGCGTGAAATACTCCCGCTTGTACTCATCCCATGTACGTACCCCTTAATTCCACAGTTTCATCATATCTTCTATTAGAGGTTCCAAGAACACATCAATTTCAATGCCGGGTTGTTTCGGACCTTGTATAAGAACAGATAACAAAATATATTTCCTTTTGTGACACAACCCCGTCGGTAGGTTGTACATCGTTATTACCACGGGCCATGTGCTGTGTATGCTCCTTTTTTTCACCAAACAAAATCATTCCGTATGTACCCAAGGCAAACCTTCCATTTCTAGTTTCCTTTGCAAACTCTAGAAACTGAATATCAAAAATTTTCCACTGGGTTACATCACCAGGGTGTCGAATATGTTTTTCATTCTTCCTGCGCTGCTCGGAATGCCAACGCATAAGTTCAACCTCCCTAGGGTTTGAGAACAAACGCTTCAAGTGATCAATTACCGGAAGGTACCACATCACCAAGGCGGGAATTTTTTCTCTTATTCTTCCCGCCTGCATCGTCAGAAGTATCGTCATCGTCACCTTCAGGGCAAATAATATTCTTCTTATTCTTCAGGGTCTTATTCATGTTGGTAATATACTGGTGATTGTAGTCCTTCTTGTATCTATTGACACCACAGATGGGGCATCTAGTTGCGGGCTCATGCTCTTTGCGATACAGAATACAGTGGGACTATCCGTGTGTGGCTTTTGACTTTAGTAGTTCTAGGACTGCACGCAATGTAGTAAACTCTTTATCACAACCCTTTGATTCATTATATAAGAGCTCTGTCGCCGCATTCTGCAATTTCTCCATTTTACTTAAACCTTTACTTTCTCCCATAGAAATCAATAGATGTGGTCCGATGTGATGCAACATCTTGTCACAATCAAACTCATCATCTTCATCATCCTGATTGTCACTACCATAATCAATATGAGCATTATCGTCATTAGAACCTCTCTCATCATTTTTATCCACCCCATTCGTATCTAACTCACCATGCTCTGTCCATATTGTGTAGTCTTTTTTAAAACCCCTTTTCACCAAATGAGATTGGATTACTATAGTATCTATCCAAGCAATCTTATTTTTACAGTCGATACATGGACATAATATGTCATCTGTCTTTTGCAACTTCGCATGTCTCTTGGACGCTTCAATAAAGTTTGCAACATTTTGAATGTACATAGGATCAGGTCTTGGCATGTTGTACATACACGCTCGGCAGTCCATCTTCTATGTCAAACTGTAAAAATAAAAATATGATAGTAACCATTTATTGAATGCAAGTGAAGTCTGAAAGTTGAACACAAGATTCATAAAGCTAGCGTACAGTGATGGAACTTCGAGGCGAGGACAACGACATTCGCATGCTTGGAGGCGAGGGCGAGGATGGCGACGTGGGCTCGGCAGCAAGGAAGAGGACGGCGGCGACGGTAAGGATGGCGGCGGCAGTGGCGAGGGGTAAATTATTTTTTGGCGGCCTGACGGCGTCGATTTGAAATCTTCCGAGTTAGGTTTTTGCGGTGCCCGAGTGATGCTTTATATTGTCGTTCATTATCACATTCTGGTATTAAGGAGGTTCTATATAAAAACCGCTTACAATAATTGCCTCTCCATAGGTATGCCCTTCAGTTTCTTCTTCCTTTCCTTTATTTTTTATTTAGATTCCAATGTAAATACTCAAACATGTATAGATTATGCAAATTAAGTCCAAACTCGATGGTTTTTTTTCTATATTCTTCAAAAATTAATATATACCATATGAAACAAAAAGTTTAAAACTTATATCGATAACATTGTTATGTTTTGGTAAATATAGCATTAATTTATATGCACATATTATTCAGATTGTCATATCTCTAAAAAATAGATCTTCCACTGAAAGTCGGTTTCTATGAACATATTGTCTTATTTATACATGTATGAATTTTGTTATTTTTAAAGCAACCCAACAAGAAAAAATTTCAAATTATCCCTCATTCTAATGAAATGCTAATATACATATGAGGCATTCTTTCAAATTTTGAACACACTTTGATACAAACAATTTTGTAAAAATCTGAAAAAATCATAGAGGTTGGTATGATGACTAAAAAGTCCCATAGAAAAATGCACTCACAAAATCAATGTATTATGTAAGATACAAAAACGACAAATATCCTATTTATTTGTTTTCCATGTTCTGACCAATTTCAGAGGTTTTTCCAAGTAAAATATAATGGTCAACTGTAATACTAAATCATATTACAAGAACTTGAAATTTGGACTTTTACAAGCCCTCTTATTTTGATCAATGATATTAATTAATTCTAAGCTTATTAAACTTTTTTCACAAACGGTTCTATATTAAAAACCGTCTGTGATAATTGCCTCTTCATAGGTCTGCTCTTCAGTTTCTTCTTTCTTTGCTTTATTTTTTATTTAGATTCCAATGTAAATACTCAAACATGTATAGATTCTTTAAATTAAGTCCAAACTCGATGATTCTTTTTTCTATATTCTTCAAAAATTAATATATACCAGATGGAATAAAAAGATTAAAACTTATATAGGTAACATTGTTATGTTTTGGTAAATATAGCATTAATTTATATGCATATATTATTCAGATTGTCATATCTCCTAAAAAATGGATCTTTCACTGAAAGTCGGTTTTTATGAACGTATTGTCTTATTTATACATGTATGAATTTTGTTATTTTTCTAGAGCAATCCAACATGGAAAAATTAAAGTTATCTCTCATTCTAATGAAATTATCATATATATATGAGCCATTCTTCAAATTTTGAACACACAAACAATTTTTTAAAAATCTGAAAAATCATAGAGGTTGGTATGATGATTAAAAAGTCCCATAGAAAAATGGACTCACAAAATTAATGTATTATGCAAGATATAAAATTGATAAATATCCTATTTATTTATTTTCCATGTCCTGACCAATTCCAGAGGTTTTTCCAAGTGAAATTTAATGGGCACCTGTAATACTAAATCATATTACAAGAACTTGGAATTTAGTCTTTTGCAAGCCCCCTTCATTTTTATCAAGGATATTAATTAATTCTAAACTTAGTAAACTTGTTTCACAGGCAGTTCTATATTAAAAACCGTCTGCGATAATTGCCTTTCCAAAGGTCAGCTCTTCAGTTTTTTCTTCCTTTGCTTCATTTTTTATTTAGCTTCCAATGTAAATACTCAAACATGTATAGATTCTGCAAATTAAGTCCAAACTCGATGACTTATTTTTTTATATTCTTAAAAATTAATATATACAGATGGAACAAAAAGTTTAAAACTTATATCGGTAACATTGTTATGTTTTGATAAATATAGAATTAATTTATATGCACATATTATTCAGATTGTCATATCTCTTAAAATTAATGGATCTTCCACTGAAAGTCGGTTTTTATGAACATATTGTCTTATTTATACATGTATGATTTTTTTTATTTTTTAAAAAGCAATCCAACAAGCCAAAATTCAAATTATCTCTTATTCTAATGAAATGCTCATATACATATGAGGCATTCTTTAAATTTTGAACACACATTACAAACAATTTTGTAAAAATCTGAAAAATCATAGAGGTTGGTATGATGACTAAAATGTCCCATAGAAAAAAGCACTCACAAAATCAATGTATTATGCAAGATACAAAAATAACAAATATCCTATTTATTTGTTTTCCATGTTCTAACTAATTTTAGAGGTTTTCCAGGTGAAATTTAATGGGCACCTGTAATACTAAATCATATGAAAAGAACTTGGAATTTGTGCTTTTACAAGCTCCCCTTATTTTGATCAAGGATATTAATTGATACTAAACTTAGGAAACTTGTTTCACAGGCGGTTCTATATTGAATACCGGCTACAATAATTGTCTCTCCATAGGTCTGCTCTTTAGTTTCTTCTTCTTTTGCTTTATTTTTTATTTAGATTCCAATGTAAATACTCAAACATGTATAGATTCTGCAAATTAAGTCCAAACTCGATGATTCTTTTTTATATATTCTTCAAAAATTAATATATACCAGATGGAACAAAAAGTTTAAAACTTTTTATATAGTTAACATTGTTATATTTTGGTAAATATAGCATTAATTTATATGCACATATTATTCAGATTGTCATATCTCCTAAAAATGGATCTTGCACTGAAAGTCTATTTTTATGAACATATTGTCTTATTTATGCATGTATGAATTTTGTTATTTTTTTAGAGTAATCCAACATGGCAAAATTCAAATTATCCCTCATTCTAATGAAATGCTCATATACATATGAGGCATTCTTCAAATTGTGAACACACATTGATTCAAATTTTTTTTTTGAAAATCTGAAAAAAAATCATAGAGGTTAGTATGATGACTAAAATGTCCCGTAGAAAAATGCACTCATAAAATCAATGTATTATGCAAGATATAAAAATGACAATAAACTTAGTAAACTTGTTTCACAGGCGGTTCTATATTAAAAACCGCCTGCGATAAATATCCATCATTCAGTTATGACGCCTCTTCGACGGTGCTGCAACCGCTAGAATCTGAAACGCCTTTATAATAAGCAGTTGCCGCGCCCTTCCTCATCTTCCTCGTAGCGCCCTTCCTCATTCTTCCTCGCAGCGCCCTTCCTCATCTTCCTCGCAGTGCCCTTCCATCTTCCTCGCTCTTCACAACCATGGCGTCTGCACGATCTTCGTCTCGCCTCCCCGCTGGTGATCATGATCAAGGAGGAAAATGCAAGCAGCCGTCGCTAGCGCTCCCGGAGTCAAGCGCTAGAGCCAAGCGGCAACCTTCTAGTGGCCCGCCGGCGAACAACCAGAGAGCCAAGCTGCAACATTCTGGTGGCCCGCCGGTGAACCGCTCCCGATGTGTGACACCCTCAATTTTCGGGTTCTGCATATATTCATATTTTATATATAGAAAAACATTTTTAAAATAAGTTGAAATCAAGAAAGGATCAAAAAGCTAGCCAAAAAGAGCAATATACAGTTTACGGAAAGCGCCAAAGACAACTTCCGCGGCTCGCTGGCCACGTGGTGCGTTCGGAGCTCATCTCCGCAAATGGGGAGAGGTCTGCCGCTAAATTGGCTACGTGGCAGGCTCAGGGCTCATCCCCGCAAAGGGGGAGAGGTCCGACCTATGGAACACGTGTTGCCCCCGGAGCTAGCCTCTGTAGAGGAGCGAGGCCAGTCCTGAATGACACGTGTCGACTACGGGGCTAGTCACCACGGAGAACAGAGGACCAGTCGCGCGGGATACGTGTCGATCTCGGAGATCACCTCCGAGAGGACCGGTTCTATTGGACACGTGTCACCACCGAAGCTTATCTCTGGGAGGTCCGTCACTGTTGGACACGTGTCACCTCCGGAGCTTATCTCCGGGAGGTCCGTCGCTGTTGGACACGTGTCAACCTCGGAGCTCGTCTCTGAGAAGAAAGGAAATCTGGCACTGTAAGGACACGTGGCACACCCGGAGCCACCTCCAAAGAGAGAGGAGGTCTAGCACTGACACATGGCATGCGGGGAGCCACCTCTGAATAGAGAGGAGGTCCCGACCACCAGGATATGTGGTGCACGCGGAGGTCACCTCTGAAGAAGAGGGAGGTCTCGCTCGCTTGACACGCGACACAATCGGAGCTCGCCTTTGCGAAAAGGGGAGACCAGGCCCCCAATGGACACGTGGAGCTTCCGGAGCTCATTACTGCGGAGGTAACGAGTTCTGGAGCGGTTTTTGCTTCTGTACGCGTGGGAATACCGGTACGGGAGGAAACCGACACGAATTCCACAATGTTATTGCACCAAATCAACTAAAGATAAGTTGTTAAGATTCAACGACAAGTTGAATAGGACTCTTATTGGAAGTTCAATCAGATTTGAACTCTTTCTTCCCGATTATAAATAGAACCAAGAACCTTTGGCCGAAACCACGAACTTCTTTTCCAACTCCTGAGCCGACGACTTAGAGCCCTAGCCCCAGCTCGCCGAATAAATCCTTCGCCGGAGTTTGGTCGAGAGAGATCGTCGGAAGAGAGCCCCAACGATCTGTCTGATAGGAGAAGGACCCCGAGACTAAGAAGAACATAAGGTAGGTCTCCAATACCACCTTATGACATCATCGCGTTTTCTTTGCATCCGTTCTTTGATTCCTTTCGAACAGAAACTTTTTCGTGGACAGATCACTTGTTGATCAGTTTGATCTAGATCTAAAGTCAAGATCATCGCCACATCCACATTTGATCCGAACACCTTTGTTCATCGTAAAACCATGCAATCCATGCTAGAACACGTACAAACCGATCTAATAAAAACTGAACCATAGGATTAACATGCATATACATTATTGCATCTTAAAGTAGAGTTTATGCATGATATTGATTATTGTGAATCTTGTATGTGCGTGATCGTGTATAGAAGGACAAGCTCAGGGAGCTACCTACGACGGACTACAACAACAAGATTTTGAGCAACATGAACCACCAGAACAAGGCAAGTGCCCCTTGACCATATTGATCCTATGTTTTGGGAAACTGTTTTGTTTTGCGAAAAGGTGTGTGTGCTGAGTCAAACATGATGGGAAACCTTTTATAGGAGTTTACTAGTTTTGGTTAAAACACCCTTGTCACCTGGGAAGTTTATGAGTCGGGTATGGTTTTTACTTTTATGCTTCACTGAGTCCATGGGATTACGGGAGAGACATAGATGTGTCTAGCTAACTGCACTCGTAATGATAATGAGAAACTGATGTTGTTAATAAACATGGATCGGAGGGAGATCTAGGCAAGCCGGGTTGTGAATGAGGTAGCATGAGATAGTGGTTTACTTGCCGTAGATCTAAGGACCGGTTCATGCGAGCACATGCCAGGATAACAGTGCCACCACAAGGCCAAGTATGGGTGCGGCTTAGCTGAGTAATTAGGTAAGTTGCTAGATTGTTATGGACCGTGGAAGGCGCGGGGAATGGGAGTCGAGTGAGGACTGCCCTGGGAACTGCATAGCACAAGAGGGGGCCCGTGGGTGGGAGAATTGGAGATTCTAGCCTGCCGGTGAAACCTTAGTGAGTCCATACATCTAGTAGCCCCTTTGTAAAGGCTATTTTGTAATCTCTTGACCATACACTGACGGTTGTGTACTGGTATAATGGAGATTTTGCTGGGTGACGAAATCACAAACTTGTGGGTAAAGTGGTACAACCTCTGCAGAGTCTTAAACTATCATGATAGCCGAGCTTACGGTCACGAGCGCCTGGCCAACTTCCATGATTAGTTGGATGGTTTTGGTTTTGGTTATGGTTTGATTTTGGTTTGGTTTTCGGGACTGTTGAGTCCAGGTGATAAGATTTGGATGCATGACTGTTGAGTTGTAGCAACGAGATTGGCCTCGTTGTGAGACAGAATTGTTTATGAGATGAGATGGTAGCGAATACAAGATGGTATTCGTGAGAAGGTAGTGAATATGAGGAGGTATTCGTGAGCAAGAATGAAGTTGATTAATGTCTGATTGGACATGGAAGGTAATGAACATAGTGGAGGTATGATTGGTATTTTAATATATGTTGGGATTACATTCACTTAAAGATAAGTTGCTATTTTATCGTGGTTTTGATAAATAACTCTGCTTTCTGCAATGAGCCTTTTTATACCTACCTTGTTGTAAGCTCCATAGCATAATTTCCCGCACTTGCTGAGTACATCATTGTACTCAAACTTGTATTATTATTTCATCATCAGCAACAGGAGAAGATTACTATGAAGAACAGGCGGAGCATTAGGCGTGTAATCTGTCCTCAACTTTGCCTGTGGGGATGGAGCAGAGATGGAGCTGCTGCTGCTGTTTAGATTGCTTCCGCATTAGTTAGAAGACTTCCGCTGCTAGAATAAAGGCTTCCGCTGTTAGATTAAGACTTCCGCTGTGAGCATGAGTCCAAGACTCATGAGACATTGTAATAAACTCTGTTATTCGTGGTCATATATATTCTGAAATTCAGTTTGTGGATGATGTGTATATGTGTGATGAACATCCTAGGCACACATATGCATCAGTTCTCGGTTTCGTGGTTTTCCACAGAATTGAGGGCGTCACACGATGGTTGCTGTCTGTGGTTCCTGCGGCTCTGCTAACACAGTTGGCGACCTATACCACTGAGGTAATGTTGAACGGCACCATGATCGAGACCACCGTCACGTCCTCCGGCACCGATGTCGAGCGCTTCCTTTTGCAGGATCGTGGGAACAACCCGGAGCCCCTCATCGTCGGCCTGGACACAGAGTGGTACGACATCAAGAACCCGGATGGGCATAAGTCGTACAAGACAGCCATCCTGCAGCTCTGCGTGGGCTGCCACTGCCTCGTCTTCCATATCATTCACGTGGACTATGTCCCGGAGAGTGCCTAGAAAAACTTCTTTGCCTATCCGCACAACAGATTTCCGGCGTGAGTATCAGTAGCGACGTAAAGCGGCTGCGCGAGGACTACGGCTTCGAGGTAGCAAATGTGGTTTTCTTTCTTTCTCATTTTCGACATTTAGTCCTTTTTGCACCACTGGTGTGGAAATTGTAGTGTAACTCTAATCCCCTTAATGAAATGATCCCATCTTGTTCGGCTTTCAAAAAAAAGGTAGCAAATGTGTTTGAGCTCCGGGACCTCACCGTGAAGGTGCTGCACCGGTCGGGACTCATGTCGGTGTCGCTCAAGACCCTGGCGCTCGAGGTGATGAATGTGCACATCGACAAGGCGAGGGACATCAAGTGTGATAAGTGGGATAAGGTGATCCTGACGCCACAGCAGGTGGAGTATGCCTACATCGACGCGTTTACCTCTTCCGAGATTTGCATCCTGCTGCTCTCCCGTCAGGCTTCCTCGCCATCTTCTCCGGTCAGGGAGCAGTGCCCCTCGCCATGGTACATCAGCACGGACTCTGATGATGACATGTATCATGGCTACAAATTGCCAGCCCCACGCGGCTGCGATCTGCGCGTCATCGAGAACCCCAGCGGCTACCTGATATGCCCAGTTTGTCGCAACTTGAAGCGCAAATGGAAATGGGAAGACATCAACTCCATCCAACGTCATGTTGTGTAAGTTGGGCTCTCCAATTCCGAAAGACATAGTAATACGAAGAAGAGCCGGCACAGTCGAATAGCGAGGAACCATGGTTGGATGTGATAACTCCTCGACGTGCTTTCATATTAGTTATTCTGTTCTGAATAATGCATGTGGACAATGTATGTGGACTGGATATTTGTGCAGTACCCTTAAAAGCCTCTTCTGAAATACTTTCTCAGATGGATGTTGTAACACCCCAAATTTTGATTCAAAACCCTAAACCATGTTCAGAGGGTAATTTAAAAATTTTTGGACGTGTTGCATGTTTTGCAAAAATTCAAATTCAAACTGGAATTCAAATTAGACTCAAAACAGAAAAGAAATGGAAAAGAAAAAGAGAAAATAGGAAAAAAACCGGCCAGTGGGCCGAAACCCATCAGCCGGCCCAAATTCCCCCGCGCCAGCCCGCAGCCGCGCGCCCGCGCTAACCCTCACAGACAGGTGGGACCCACCTGTCATCCCTAACCCCGCGACCCCGGACTCTCCCGCGCGCGCGCGATCTTAACCGATCGGAATACCGCGTCCCTCAGCCCGAATTCCGGTCCCAGAAGAATCAAACTCGATCACAACTGACCCACCGCCCTTCCCCGGCTATAAAAACCACAGCCCCGATCGGTTTTTCCCACGCGATCGCCGATTTTTACTCCGGTGAGCACCGAGACTTCGCCGGTGAATTCTGGCCGATCTAAGCTCGGAAACTCTGATCTAACTCGCTGGTCTTGATCCACCGCCTCCGGGGAGCTTTGCAGGTGCAGAAAACTCGGAGAATTACGGTGTAAACACAGCGCCGACGAGCTTCGCCGTGGTTTTGCCTCGGACCTCGCCGCCGATCACTTTGCAGGACCCCCGAGCTCGAGAAAACCCCCGAGGTGAGATCCCTGACCTCCCCTCTACCGATCTATGCCATAAGATCACAGTTTTAGGCAGAATTCTCGAGGATCCGAAACTTTCCGGCGAGATCGCCGCTTCCCGCCGCCGTGCGCCGCCGGCAGCGCCGCCCGCGCTCGATCAGAGCGACGTGGCCGCTTGTGCGCCGTTTATTTTAAATCGCACGGTAGACTTTAAAACCCCGCGTACCGGTTCGATGTTATAATCTCAGCCGTCGGTTTAAAATCGGACGGTCCACGTCAGCCCTGCATTATAAAGACTGGAATTCTTACGTGCTACCCCCTGGGGTTCTCTGGAATTAAGAGCTAGCCCCGGAAACTTCAGATCTAGCCCCTGGAACTTCAGAAAATCATGTAAATTCATTTAAAAATCAGTTTTAGCCCCTGGACTTAATAAAAATTAGGAAAAACACCTCTGATAAGTGTAGCTAGACCCCTAGAAATTATGAAAATAATATTATAGACCCTGTAATGGGGTAATTTCATTATTTTAGCCCTGTTTAGTATTTAATTTAGAAAATTGAATATGTAACTAGTGTTTAAAAATTAAAAAGTGGGACAAACATAATTGTCAAAATTAATTAAAAACTTTCTCAGTACTTAGGAAACTTTGGAGTGAGATAAAAATATATTTTGGGCTGAAATGAATCTGTTTCATTTATTATTCACATTATTTAGTATAGGGACACATTTTTAAGTAAAGAATAGCTATAGAAAAATAGGGAAAATAATTATGAAATAGTTTACATCAGAGGCCAAGGTCAAAATATGTTATTAAATTATTTAGGACCAAAACCTATACTGTTTAGATGATGTGTATTACTAGTTTCATAATAAAATACACAATTATGCATAGGAATATAAATCTGAAAATATAGCAACTAGTAAATGATAAATGGAGTTTTTAAAATCCAAAGAGTTCAGTTTAGGGTTGATAGAAATTATGAAGGCACATATGGAGGAGAAAAATACTTTTCATACATACTTGGTAGTTTAATGTAAGGAATTTGTTTAAAACTGAAACACACACACACACACACACACACACACACACACATATATATATATATATATATATATATATATATATATATATATATATATATATATAGTATGTAAGTATAAATATGAACACCAAAGTAGGAATCATACACATATAAATAAAAGTGTATGCAAGCCACAGATCAACACATAAAGTAACCACAACACATATAATGGTAAAGAACTTTTATAAATGTGAATGTGTGGTTTGTATGAAGTAGAAGTGTGAACTATGTCTTATGATTGTTGTTTTTCTTTTGCTATGTGTGATGGTATGAAGTAGAACCTGTTCAAGAGCAAGTTATTCCTTTCCAAGACCAGGACTACCCATTTCAAGAGCAGCAAGAAGGAGGCAAGTGTCCTTGACCACTTTGATCCTATGCTAGGATGTGTAGATAGAATTATTTGCATTGTCAAGTTAAATATGAAACCCATGCTAGGAAGTTTCCCTAGAATTGCATTACCTTGTTTCCTTGTAGCTTGGGTTGGGATTTATTTTGTCATGTCATTTATTTACATGCATTTGCTTAGCCATGCTTAGAATGGGATATTTGGGAAATGAGATCATCAGTTTATATTACCATACTCTTGAATGAGACATTGTGAGTTATGTAGAGGTAGGGATCAAGGCAAGTTGGATGTTTTGGTTGTGTGCTGGGTGCACGAGACTTGGGTTTGTGTTTAGTACTTGCCTGGATCCTAAGGACCGGTTCATGGAGCATGTAACCTGGCTTTACAGTGCCAACCACATGCTGAGATGGGGCAGCTTGGCCAATTAATTAGGTGTATCCCCGGCGTAGTATGGGTGTGTTGGATGGTGCGGGGAGTAGGTGTCAGCTGGACTACCATATGAACCGCAAGGCTCAAGAGGGGGCCACTGCAGCGGGGTTGGAGCCTCTTGTATGCTGTTAGGGGTGAAACCTCAGTGGGCCCACGCTCGTCGGGAATCCCTTTGTAAAGGCTTCGTAGTGATCTCCTGGCTGCACACCTGGGAAGTGTGAATGTGGATCGTAGCCACTGGCATAATGGAGGTTCTTTTAGTCCACCCAGCAACGGGGGATGAAATCACTACATGTGGGTACAGTGGTACAAACTCCGCAGAGTCAAAACTGTCTTGACAGCCGTGCTCACGGTCAAGAGCGGCCTGGACTTATTCATGATTAGAGGATTCATGGTTTTGGAAGTTAAGCGGGGAGCTTAACATTGGTAATGATGTTATGGTTATTGGATTATAATGATGGGATGGGAGATTGGGATCATTTCACCTGTGTAGTAATGTAGGTGCTTAATAAGCTAAGGTGATAGGTATTAATTGCGTAGTGCTTTAACCATGAGTTCAACCTCTCCTTGTTCTAGCCATGCATGATAAAATTTTCCCACACTTGCTGAGTACCATTGGTACTCAACCTTGCATTTTTGTTGGTTTATATTGCTGCTCAGGTCAAGATAATGAGGTGGTGTATAATGACCAAGACTTTGGACCCGAAGAAGGTTTCTAGGTTCATGGAAGCCCCGGGCAACGCCTGTGATGGAGCCCTAAAGAATAATATTCCGCTGCTAGTTTATTTACTTGTGATGAATTTCTTATTGTCCATTGAGACATATGCTATGTAAGACTTATTTATATTCGACACCTGGCTTGTAATAAATGATGCTTCACTATTTGTCATCACATGTATGAGAAAATGATCCTGGCATTCATGTGATATTCACTCGGTTGTTCTTCGGAAAAACTGGGTGTGACAGAGGTGGTATCAGAGCCAAGGTTGCCCGTAGGAACGTGGACCTAGGTAGAAATGGACGTATTTAAGGGCCCTATTTTCTTAAAAACTATTTTCCAAGGTGTGGGTTGAAGAGTGTTATTTAAGGAGTCATTTTCTTCATCTTATCCCAAATTTTCATTCAAAACGGGATTTTTATTTAAAAAGTTTATCTAACCTAATTTTAAATTCTTTTTGTTTTAGATGGTTCGCATGATTCGCACTGCTCGCAAGTCCATGGGAGGGAGAGTTCCCGTAGTTGCCCTTGCCGAAAGAGAGGAGAGTCGCCCCGTGACGTACCTTTCCTACGGATTGGCAGTAGGAGACTTGTTGCGCCGTCTTCGACGTATGCTCGAAGCCGCCGGCAATACGGGCAAGCTAATCATCCACTATAACTCCACCAGGACCATCCGTGAGAAGAGGGAAGAATGGAGTTCGGAGATGAGGATTATACACGAGAATCAGCTGCTTAAGATTCACCACTCTCCAGCTTGTCGAGCAACACAAGTTGACGCGGAGAAAGATGTCACCTGGGAGGCCATCACCTGCCAGAGTCACATCTATCGTCGCCATTTGGACAAAACTGAGTACATGTATGTCCTCCAACGTGAGAGTGGTACCAAGGAGTACAAGTACCCACCGGTGCAGCAAGGGACTTCCCATGAGCACATGGACTTGTGCTTGGAGGATGCTGCTATGCTCAGCACTCGACTGCAGGAGTGTCAACAAGAGCTTCAGGATGTCCGAGACACCCTGAAGGAAACGGAGGCGTTGCTGCGAGCTTGCTTAAAGGCGAGAGAAAGAGGAGATGGGAATGAACTGTGTGTCACCGTGAATGATACATGGACTCCTGACTCCCCGGATCGCCGAGCGATCAGGCGTCGTAGCACTTCTCCACCAGCAGCCTCCCCACCCAAAGCAGAGTCAGAAGGTAGCCGAAATGAGGAGGAAGATCCCGAGGAGCCAGCTCAAGAGGACGAGTAGTGTAGAGTCTTTCCCCTAGCTAGCAAGAGGTCGAGTAGTCGAGTCGTTACGTAGTTAATGGAGTGATAATGCTTGGTGTGTGACGTGAGTTGTGGAAGCCATGAGCAATTGTCCACAGCCTCGTCTTCAGATTGTTTTGCTTTGGTGTGTGAACCCACAGGAAATAATAGTGCATTTATTTGGTGTGAGATATGAACCCTCGTAAAATTTTAACAAAGCCTCGACACCTCAAAGTACCAACAAATGAAAGTAGTAAGATGATACTAAATGGTATCAAATTAACATTTGTTGATTCTGCCAGATGGCCGGAAGAGGAAAAGGACGTGCTGCCAACCCCGCCAACAATGATGAGGCATGCAACCCTCATCTTTCTGGAGGCCAGGACTGGGGTGGTCGTCGTGAAGAAGTTGATCCTCTCCACCAAATGCTGGAGAATCAAAATCAGCTCATCCAGCACTTGACTTAAGTGGTGGCCAACTTGCATCAAGTTCCACCTACACAAGCTGCACCACGCCAACCAAGGTTGAGTGAGTTTCTAGGAACTCAACCTCCAAAGTTTGCAAGTGCTGCTGAACCTCTGGAGGCAGATGATTGGCTGAAGACCATTGAAAGTAAGATGAGGATCATACAATGCCAAGGGTATGAGAGGGTGCTGTTTGCCTCTCATCAATTGCATGGACCTGCTGCTGATTGGTGGACCGCCTACGTGGCCGCCCATCATGACCCTGAGAACATCACTTGGGAAGAGTTCAAGCGTAGCTTCCGCAACCACTACATCCCAAGAGGTGAACTCAAAAACAAGAGGAAAGAGTTTCTGGGACTGCAGCAGGGAAACATGACGGTGAGGGAATACCTCACTAAATTTACTCAACTATCCCGTTATGCTCCACGAGACAGAGACTGATGAGCAGAAACAAGATTGTTTCGTGGAAGGGCTTACCGCAGAAATGCAGTGTGCAATGTCCTCAAATGAGTATGAAAGCTTTCAAAAGATGGTGGACAGAGCATTTGTGGTGGAAAGGAAGCTAAAGGCCCTGGAAAATGAGAATAAGAGGAAGGCTGGGTGGTCACATCAAGCCTCAGGGAGCAACACCCGCCCACGTATGATGCAGCAACCTACTGGGCAGACTAGCCGTGCTGCGGTACCCTATTCAGCACCAAGAGGGTACAACCCAAACTACAGGTCTCCCGCAGCACCAGCACAGCCGCCACGTCAATTTGTGCAGCAGCCTCGCACCGCATATCCACCTCGACCAGCAGTGCAAGGACCCCCAAACCAACCCCAAGACAACAAGGGCCAAGCATCTAAGATTGGGGTGCAATGTTTCAGCTGTGGTGAAGTGGGGCACTACGCCCATAAATGCCCAAAGAAGAAGCCTGCGCCGCCACAACAGCAGAATGTATTGATAGGACGGGTGAACCATGTCACTATGGAGGAAGCACAAGAGGCACCCGACGTGGTAGTTGGTAAGTTTCCTGCCAATTTACACCTTGCAACTCTGCTGTTTGATTCTGGTGCTACCCACTCGTTCATTGCTCAAGGGTTTGTTAAGAAGCATGACCTATCAACCACACAAATGAACCATATGCTAGCCGTAAACTCTCCAGGTGGAGAAATAAGGACAAGACAAGTGTGTCCCAAAGTGAGCCTAGACATTAATGGGGTAGTATTTACTGCTAACCTCATAGTGATAGATTCACAAGGGATAGATATTATTTTGGGTATAGATTGGTTGACCAAACATAAAGGAATCATCCATTGTTCGACTAGAACGGTGGAACTAACTCACCCCAGTGGTACACGAGTAAAGTTCATAACAATACACGAGCCTAGGAGGGACATTAAATTAAATCAAGTGGAGGTGAAAGTTGAGGAAATCAGGACCATCAGGGAATATCCAGATGTTTTTCCGGAGGAGTTGCCAGGTATGCCTCCCGACCGTGACGTGGAATTCGCAATTGAGCTAGTACCGGGAACAGCCCCGATATACAAGAGACCTTATCGAATGGACTCCAAGCAGCTAGAAGAGCTCAAGGATCATTTGAGAGAATTGACGGGGAAGGGGTATGTTCGCCCTAGTTCCTCACCATGGGGAGCTCCGGTGATATTTGTGCCTAAGAAAGATGGAACTCAAAGGTTATGCGTGGATTACCGTGCCTTGAATGAGGTAACCATCAAGAACAAGTACCCATTACCCCGCATTGAAGACTTGTTTGATCAGTTGAGGGGAGCGTGTGTGTTCTCGAAAATTGATCTAAGGTCGGGATACCACCAACTCAAGATAAGGAAATCTGATATTCCCAAGACAGCTTTCGTATCTCGGTACGGACTGTATGAATACACTGTCATGCCTTTCGGGCTAACCAATGCCCCAGCATATTTCATGTACCTCATGAACAAAGTATTCATGGAATATCTGGACAAATTTGTGGTGGTTTTCATAGATGATATTCTCGTCTTCTCCAAAGATGAAGAAGAACATGAGAAACATCTAAGGTTGGCGTTACAGAGGCTGAGAGAACACCAACTATATGCCAAGTTGAGCAAGTGTGAGTTTTGGCTGAAGAGAGTTCCCTTTTTAGGACATATCATCTCGGAGGGAGGAATCTCCGTAGATCCCGCCAAAATCGAAGATATCCAGAAGTGGAAAACCCCTGAAAATGTCGGGGAAGTTCGAAGCTTTTTGGGATTGGCTGGATACTATCGACGGTTTATTGAGGGATTCTCCAAGATCTCGAGACCTCTCACCAAATTGTTGGAAAAGGGAATCACATTCACCTGGACGCCACAGTGTGATACAAGCTTTCAGGAGCTAAAGAAGAGATTGACAACAGCCCCAGTGCTGGTTATGCCAGACATGCAGAAGAATTTCACAGTGTACTGCGACGCCTCTGGAAATGGGTTGGGATGTGTTCTCATGCAAGAAGGACATGTCGTGGCATATGCATCTCGGCAGCTTCGGAAGCACGAGAAGAACTATCCTACACATGACCTAGAACTAGCTGCAGTGGTACACGCGTTGAAAATTTGGCGGCACTATTTGATGGGGAAGAGAACAGAGATATATACGGATCATAAGAGTTTGAAGTACATATTCACACAGCCAGATCTCAACCTCAGACAAAGGAGATGGTTAGAGCTAATCAATGACTTTGATGTGGGCATCAACTATCATCCCGGGAAAGCAAACGTCGTGGCCGATGCTTTGAGTCGAAAAGTGCAGGTCAATAAGTTGAGCTTGAAAGACATGCCCGCAGAATTGAAGGACGAGGTTATAAGGCTCAATCTATGTCTAGTAAATAGTGGTGAAGCCATCGCCATGGAAGTGGACTCCACACTCGAGCAAGACATACGCGAGGGCCAAAAGAATGATGAGAAGATACAAGAGATCAGACAGCTCATTAAGGAAAATAAAGCTCCTGGTTTTAGAGAGGATGAACAGGGAACGGTGTGGCACGGGAAAAGGATCTGTGTGCCAGAAGTAAAGGAGATCTGTGACTTAATTTTGAAGGAGGCTCACGATTCTGACTATTCCATTCATCCTGGGAGTACGAAGATGTACCAGGACCTCAAGAGCAGGTATTGGTGGTATGGCATGAAGCGAGATGTCGCGGAACATGTTGCCCTATGTGACACATGTCCGTTGGTGAAAGCAGAACATCAACGACCCGCGGGATTGCTGCAACCACTCAAAGTGCCTGAATGGAAGTGGGAAGAAATCAGCATGGATTTTGTCGTGGGATTGCCTAGGACCCAATCCGGGTATGATTCAATATGGGTCATTATTGATAGGCTAACCAAGGTAGCTCATTTCATCCCTGTGAAAGAAAGCTACAACGGATCCAAATTGGCAGAATTGTACATGTCAAGGATTGTGTGTTACCATGGAGTGCCAAAGAAGATAGTGTCGGACCGAGGGACACAGTTCACCTCGAGGTTTTGGCAAAAGTTGCATGAAACCATGGGAACCCATCTGAATTTCAGCTCTGCCTATCATCCCCAAACTGACGGGCAGACGGAGAGAACCAATCAGATCCTTGAAGATATGTTAAGGGCTTGTGCACTCAAAAACAATAGGAGTTGGGACAAGAACTTACCATATGCGGAGTTTTCCTATAACAACAGCTATCAAGCTAGTATGAAAATGTCACCGTTTGAAGCTTTGTATGGAAGGAAGTGCAGAACTCCCCTATTTTGGAACCAAACAGGAGAAAGTAAAGTGTTTGGTCCAGAAGTGCTACAAGAAGCCGAGGCAAAGGTGAGGGAGATTCACAACAATTTGAGGATAGCACAGACACGCCAAAAGAGCTATGCCGATGTACGAAGAAGAGAGCTCGTTTTCAACGTGGGAGACTATGTTTATCTCAAGGTGTCCCCTATCAGAGGACTTCGTCGGTTCAAGGTGAAAGGGAAGTTGTCACCTCGATACATCGGACCCTTTCAAGTTTTGGAAAGGAAAGGCGAAGTGGCGTATCAACTAGAGTTACCGGTTCATCTATCGGATGTACACGATGTATTCCATGTGTCACAACTCAAGAAATGTCTGAGGACGCCTGAAGAGGTGTTACCCATGAATGAAGTGGATGTAGCTGAGGATTTGTCTTATGCCGAGCAACCATACAAGATTTTGGAGACGATGGAACGCCTCACCAGAAACAAGAGAATCCGGATGTGCAAGGTGCAGTGGAAGCATCACTCAGAAGAGGAAGCTACCTGGGAACGGGAAGATGAGCTCAAGGCGCAATTTCCGGAATTGTTTTCTTAGAAACACCAATCTCGAGGACGAGATTTCTTTTAAGGGGGGTAGAGCTGTAACACCCCAAATTTTGATTCAAAACCCTAAACCATGTTCAGAGGGGAATTTAAAAATTTTTGGACGTGTTGCATGTTTTGCAAAAATTCGAATTCAAACTGGAATTCAAATTAGACTCAAAACAGAAAAGAAATGGAAAAGAAAAAGAGAAAACGGGAAAAAAACCGGCCAGTGGGCCGAAACCCGCCAGCCGGCCCAAATTCCCCCGCGCCAGCCCGCAGCCGCGCGCCCGCGCTAACCCTCACAGACAGGTGGGACCCACCTGTCATCCCTAACCCCGCGACCCCGGACTCTCCCGCGCGCGCGCGATCTTAACCGATCGGAATACCGCGTCCCTCAGCCCGAATTCCGGTCCCAGAAGAATTAAACTCGATCACAACTGACCCACCGCCCTTCCCCGGCTATAAAAACCACAGCCCCGATCGGTTTTTCCCACGCGATCGCCGATTTTTACTCCGGTGAGCACCGAGACTTCGCCGGTGAATTCTGGCCGATCTAAGCTCGGAAACTCTGATCTAACTCGCTGGTCTTGATCCACCGCCTCCGGGGAGCTTTGCAGGTGCAGAAAACTCGGAGAATTACGGTGTAAACACAGCGCCGACGAGCTTCGCCGTGGTTTTGCCTCGGACCTTGCCGCCGATCACTTTGCAGGACCCCCGAGCTCGAGAAAACCCCCGAGGTGAGATCCCTGACCTCCCCTCTACCGATCTATGCCATAAGATCACAGTTTTAGGCAGAATTCTCGAGGATCCGAAACTTTCTGGCGAGATCGCCGCTTCCCGCCGCCGTGCGCCGCCGGCAGCGCCGCCCGCGCTCGATCAGAGCGACGTGGCCGCTTGTGCGCCGTTTATTTTAAATCGCACGGTAGACTTTAAAACCCCGCGTACCGGTTCGATGTTATAATCTCAGCCGTCGGTTTAAAATTGGACGGTCCACGTCAGCCCCGCATTATAAAGACTGGAATTCTTACGTGCTACCCCCTGGGGTTCTCTGGAATTAAGAGCTAGCCCCGGAAACTTCAGATCTAGCCCCTGGAACTTCAGAAAATCATGTAAATTCATTTAAAAATCAGTTTTAGCCCCTGGACTTAATAAAAATTAGGAAAAACACCTCTGATAAGTGTAGCTAGACCCCTGGAAATTATGAAAATAATATTATAGACCCTGTAATGGGGTAAGTTCATTATTTTAGCCCTGTTTAGTATTTAATTTAGAAAATTGAATATGTAACTAGTGTTTAAAAATTAAAAAGTGGGACAAACATAATTGTCAAAATTAATTAAAAACTTTCTCAGTACTTAGGAAACTTTGGAGTGAGATAAAAATATATTTTGGGCTGAAATGAATCTGTTTCATTTATTATTCACATTATTTAGTATAGGGACACATTTTTAAGTAAAGAATAGCTATAGAAAAATAGGGAAAATAATTATGAAATAGTTTACATCAGAGGCCAAGGTCAAAATATGTTATTAAATTATTTAGGACCAAAACCTATACTGTTTAGATGATGTGTATTACTAGTTTCATAATAAAATACACAATTATGCATAGGAATATAAATCTGAAAATATAGCAACTAGTAAATGATAAATGGAGTTTTTAAAATCCAAAGAGTTCAGTTTAGGGTTGATAGAAATTATGAAGGCACATATGGAGGAGAAAAATACTTTTCATACATACTTGGTAGTTTAATGTAAGGAATTTGTTTAAAACTGAAACACACACACACACACACACACACACACACATATATATATATATATATATATATATATATATATATATATATATATATATATATAGTATGTAAGTATAAATATGAACACCAAAGTAGGAATCATACACATATAAATAAAAGTGTATGCAAGCCACAGATCAACACATAAAGTAACCAAAACACATATAATGGTAAAGAACTTTTATAAATGTGAATGTGTGGTTTGTATGAAGTAGAAGTGTGAACTATGTCTTATGATTGTTGTTTTTCTTTTGCTATGTGTGATGGTATGAAGTAGAACCTGTTCAAGAGCAAGTTATTCCTTTCCAAGACCAGGACTACCCATTTCAAGAGCAGCAAGAAGGAGGCAAGTGTCCTTGACCACTTTGATCCTATGCTTGGATGTGTAGATAGAATTATTTGCATTGTCAAGTTAAATATGAAAACCATGCTAGGAAGTTTCCCTAGAATTGCATTACCTTGTTTCCTTGTAGCTTGGGTTGGGATTTATTTTGTCATGTCATTTATTTACATGCATTTGCTTAGCCATGCTTAGAATGGGATATTTGGGAAATGAGATCATCAGTTTATATTACCATACTCTTGAATGAGACATTGTGAGTTATGTAGAGGTAGGGATCAAGGCAAATTGGATGTTTTGGTTGTGTGCTGGGTGCACGAGACTTGGGTTTGTGTTTAGTACTTGCCTGGATCCTAAGGACCGGTTCATGGAGCATGTAACCTGGCTTTACAGTGCCAACCACATGCTGAGATGGGGCAGCTTGGCCAATTAATTAGGTGTATCCCCGGCGTAGTATGGGTGTGTTGGATGGTGCGGGGAGTAGGTGTCAGCTGGACTACCATATGAACCGCAAGGCTCAAGAGGGGGCCACTGCAGCGGGGTTGGAGCCTCTTGTATGCTGTTAGGGGTGAAACCTCAATGGGCCCAAGCTCGTCGGGAATCCCTTTGTAAAGGCTTCGTAGTGATCTCCTGGCTGCACACCTGGGAAGTGTGAATGTGGATCGTAGCCACTGGCATAATGGAGGTTCTTTTAGTCCACCCAGCAACGGGGGATGAAATCACTACATGTGGGTACAGTGGTACAAACTCTGCAGAGTCAAAACTGTCTTGACAGCCGTGCTCACGGTCAAGAGCGGCCTGGACTTATTCATGATTAGAGGATTGATGGTTTTGGAAGTTAAGCGGGGAGCTTAACATTGGTAATGATGTTATGGTTATTGGATTATAATGATGGGATGGGAGATTGGGATCATTTCACCTGTGTAGTAATGTAGGTGCTTAATAAGCTAAGGTGATAGGTATTAATTGCGTAGTGCTTTAACCATGAGTTCAACCTCTCCTTGTTCTAGCCATGCATGATAAAATTTTCCCACACTTGCTGAGTACCATTGGTACTCAACCTTGCATTTTTGTTGGTTTATATTGCTGCTCAGGTCAAGATAATGAGGTGGTGTATAATGACCAAGACTTTGGACCCGAAGAAGGTTTCTAGGTTCATGGAAGCCCCGGGCAACGCCTGTGATGGAGCCCTAAAGAATAATATTCTGCTGCTAGTTTATTTACTTGTGATGAATTTCTTATTGTCCATTGAGACATATGCTATGTAAGACTTATTTATATTCGACACCTGGCTTGTAATAAATGATGCTTCACTATTTGTCATCACATGTATGAGAAAATGATCCTGGCATACATGTGATATTCACTCGGTTGTTCTTCGGAAAAACTGGGTGTGAAAGATGTGCCCATGGTAATCCTACTTTTTTTCCTCTTACTTAACTATGATTCTGATGCAACATGTCCCTGTTGTTTTTTTGCTGGTATAATTATTGGTATGCTCGATCAAAGATTAAAGGAAAAGTAAAAACACTTGTACGTATGTTATCCTTGATGTGTCCCGTGTTACTCTGGTCCTGTTAAACTTTTTCACAGGTGGTTCTATATTAAAAACCGCCTGCAATAATACATCTTCGCAGGCGGTGTTTAATTCACCTTCGAGGAGGGAGCAAATTAAGTTCTCTGCAGCTCCTCCTCCTCGGGACGCTCTTATCACTGTGTCAACAATGGAAAGACGTGCTTTTATCTCACCCGTCTCTTCACCACGGGCCGCAATTAAGTTCTCTGCACCTCCTCCTCGGGCCGCGCATTTCCCTCTCTCTTTTTTCACAGGCGGTTCTATATTAAAAACCACCTATGATAATACATCTTCGCAGGTGGTGTTTAATTCATCTTCGAGGAGGGAGGAGGGTCTCGCACGCCGGTCGCACTTCTCTGCACCACCGTACCGGCCAAAATTAAGTTATCCGCAGCTCTTCCTCGTCAGTCTGCTTGTCTCCCTTTGTAAACAATGGAAGACGCGCTTTTATCTTGCCCGTCTCCTCACCACCGGCCACAATTAAGTTCTCCGCACCTCCTCCTCCTTGGGCCGCGCGTTCCTTCCACCCAACTCTAGCCACTCTCTCTTCAAACCTTTTAGTGATCGACTAACTCTAGTGCGATCGCCACCTGCCGTCCACTGCTTGCCATCGCCGTCGTCGTCCTCGCCATCATTACTCCCTCCTATTCTACATCGTCGTCGTCGTTCATGGCTGGGAACTTTGTTAACGACTTGGCGCGTGGCCGACTCAAGGAGGAGCGCTTGGCGTGGCGCAAGAACCACCCCCATGTATGTACATATGGCACACCGGTCGTTGTGTAGTTTTGCTTTTCCGTCTTGTTTGTTTTTGGTATTTTCAATTTCATGTCTCGCAATTCACGTCACTTGTTGTCCAATTTCTTTGCGTAGGGTTTCTCTACGAAGCCTGAGTCTGGAGACTTAATGAAGTGGTAGTTCATCATCCCCCGTAAAGAAGGGGTAAGTCATGATGAATAAGCACAATCCAATATAACCATCGTCCCCTTAATGAATTTATTTTGTAGACTAACTGGGAAGGTGGTACTACCCACTGACAATCTCCTTCTCGGATTACTATCCCTTGGTTCCTCCGAGATGCGCCTTTCCACCTGGTTTCTTCCACCCGAATGTCCATCGCTCAGGATTTCTGTGCCTTGGGGTTCTTGATCAAGAGATTGTAAGATAGACTTATTTTGCTCAAGTATTTAGTAATTGTTGCCGAACTTATTTGAAGTGGTTCCTTATGTTGCTTAAATTGATATTTCGTAGGGGTGGTGTCCTATTATTAATGTCAAAATTTTACTACTTGAAGTTCAGCGTTTGCTTCATAAGCCAAATGCGCCCTATGTTGAAAATGATTGCTATAATCTACTTATCAAGGTTAGTAACTTTGTGTTAGTGAGCAACCTGGATTATATATCATTCCTCATTCGACATTTGTCAACTTTAAAGAATGTCAATGTTATTTTCAGGATCCAGAGGAATATAAGAGACGTGTTTGGGAGCAAGCTCGATGGTACAGTTTAGATTGATCGATGGAAGCTTCATAGGAATACAAGTCTGAAATGTATAGTTTAGACGACACGCAATGTGTATAAACTATGAAATGTTAATGTTTATCTATAAATTACAATGTAATTGCGGTTCTATATGTTCATTGTGGCAATGATGCACATTTAATATCTCTACACGCGAAGTGACAATGGACAAATATAATTTAAATTTTTTCACATGTGGTGTTTAACTAAGAGCCGCCTGTGAAATATGCGCCTATATAAGACCGCACAGAAATAACATAATTTAAAATTTTTCATAGGAGGTGTTTAACTAAGAGCCGCCTGTGAAATCGTGCCTATATTATGCCGCTCGGGCGGTTCTAAATTACAATTTAAAACTCTCTGCCCTAATACATCTTCACAGTGGGTGTTTAACTAAGAGCCGCCTGTTAAAATCTACGCCTATATAAGGCCGCTCGGTCTCCTCGAAAAAAACTAACCCTGGATATTTGACTTAGATGCCGTCAGGCTGCCAAAATTTTCCTTTGCCGCCAAAACCCTCGCCACCGAGCTTCATCCTCGCCGCCGAGCTTCGTCCTCGCCGTCCATGCCGTCGCCATCTATGTATGTACGACTCTTTCCTCCCTTCTCTCCCTGCTCCCTTCTATGTACCCCGCGTCGCCTCCTTCCCTCCCCCTCCCCGTGTCGTCTCCCTCCTCGCCCTCCCCGCTGGCCGAGTGTCGTCCTCGCCCTCGCCGCCGCCTCCCTCCCCCGTTTTCTGTCCCCCTCCAGCACCATCGCTGTCGCACCCCCGCGCCTTAATCCTCCCCACGCCGCCTCCTCCTTCCCGGCATCTACCCCCACCGTGCGCTGCCCCCTCCCCACCATCCCCCACCGCTGATGCTCTCCCACTGCGCCGAGCCCCCCTTTTAGATTGTTTAGATTACTTGTTTAGAGACCTTGACAATTGCTTAGACTAATTGTTTAGATTTTGTTTGAAGGTAGACAAGAGAGCAAATTGTTTAGAGAGCAAATTAATTGTTTACATCAGCAAGCAAAGCAAATTTAGCTCAATTGTTTCTTCTACATTTTTGTGTGTGTTCATACCTGCACCAATTAGTTGTTTAGAATAGTTGTGTTAAAAGCGATAGTCTTGTTGTGCTAACAGGTAGTCCATGTTGTCTTTGTAATCACCGAGTACTATAACAGGGATACATGTTGTCTTTGTAAATCCACCATGTTCACTCTATTTTATATATTAGATGTGATTTTACATATTAGGATGTCTTTGTAATCACTGGGTACTATAACAAGAAACTCCTTCTGTTGGTTTTCAAGTTATAACATGGAAAGCACTAAGAAGACTGGTGTTGGTAGTAACAATGAATCCGACAATGTTGAGTTTAGTGACTCCAGCAGCTCAGGCTCGTATTACAGTCCATCGGATCCTTTTCCAAATATAAAAACTAAAAAGACTTCAGAGGATCTCGACATAAAATATGATCCCGCCGATGAGGTATGGATCACGAATATTTACTACAACAGTTTAAGTTAATATTGGTTGTCAAGTATATGAAGCCTTATAATTCTTTTCTACCTAGCTCAATTGCCAAGACAACGACGAGGTGACTTCGGCTCCTAAAACTGTAGAAGGAACTCCAATGGTTGTATCCTCAAATTCAGTGAAGCGAAAACGAGGACAACGAGGTCCCAATAAGGGTCTATTGAACCGCATCATATACATAACAAGTGTCGGTCCAGGAGGGCTTCCCAAAGAACCACTGGATTCAGTTACAAAGTACTGAAATGCATGCGGTTGTCTTGTTAGAGAGCTCGTGCCAATCATAACCAAGAATTAGAGAAAATTCCCTGAGACGGACAAGAATGAGTTGTGGGAGAAGTTAAAGAAACAATTCAAGTTCCCAAAAGGCACGAAAGAAAGCTGTAAAGAAAGCAACATTGGTCTCTTGCGGCAAGAAGTTTCGTGGTTGGAAGAGTGAAATGAATGCTTATGTTAAGGACAATAAGGTCCCTAGCCCGAGGAAGATGGGAAAAATCACACAAGCTCAGTGGAAAGAATCTGTTCATCAAAAGACCACACCTAAGGCTAAAACACTAAGTGAATCTAGGTCAGAGCTTGCCAAAAAGAACAAATACTATCATCGCTTGGGATCCACCGGATATGCTCCCAAAGTTGAGAAATGGAATAAAATATTAGAGGAAACTGTCAGTAAGGGCAATCCTGACCCGCTACAAGGCTGCGTTGAGAGAACTAAGTGGTGGGTCTTAGCTCGGTCAGATTTGACCAGCAAGGGCAAACTTGGAAAGCTCGACTCTGTGAACCAAGTAGAGCAAAAAATGAAAGAAGTAATTGAAAAGCAACAGAAGGGTCTCTTCAAGCCGAAGAGGGAGAATGAACAACTTACCGCTATCCAAGGCAACCTTGAACACGGTGGACGGGTTCGAGCAATCTCTTCTCAGATGTCCTGGGGAGATGGTTTCCCGAACGATAAAGAGTTATATAGAAGACGTGACGAGGTCAAGAAGACAATTGAAGATACGATTGATCAAAAGGTCAAGGCATCTGTGAAAAAAAAGATAGATGAACTTATAAAATCAGGACAATTAACGCCATAGAATAGAGCGATGGTTTCCATGGCAATGGAGCATTTGATATCTCCAACTTCCTACCCTAGCAGCGTAGGTTCTGTGTCACGCTCAGGATCAACCCATAAGTTCCCTGTCGATGATATTGTTAAGGACACATCTTGTTGTCTTCTTGTCCCGATCGGCAGAGCAGGGAACAAAACAAAACAGGTTGCCGCTGTTATGGCAAAGTTAAACCTTGTCTTCAACGGCAATCCACTTCCATTGTATTATGCCGTGGTGCAAGTTCTTCAGATCACTGATAATGATTATGAAGATTATGAAATAGACCACATCACACCTGAAGGGATCACGACTATGGGGCAGGCCGTTAACGAGTTAATCCTTTGGCACCAACGCGATATCGTGTTGTTAGATGATGAGTCGAGGTCTAGCCCCGTCGCATCTCGAAAGACTGCAGCCCCGTCTTCTTCACCGAAAGTCTAGGAAGATCCACTCCCACTATATCCCAGCAAGGATGATAATAACCTTGCTAGTAAAGATAACCAAGGGCAACCAGTTGAACAATAGCTTGAAGCAGTACAAGAGCAAGCCGCTAGTAGTAAAGAGCAATCAGTTGAACAACAGGTTCAACAACAGACCAATATCCAACTTCCGAGGACTGCACCTCGATCAGTGCCTGTGAATGTTAGCTCATACAAAAATAAGGAACCTTCTAAAGAAGTATCATAATTTTTGGAAAAAATGAAGAAAAATATTACAAAATCTTATGCATCTCGTGCTTTACAAGAGCCAGCATTAGAAAATATTAAGGAGTGGGAAGAAGACGGTGTGAAATATACTCGGGAGACGCCTTTTGTTCAACCAGGAGTTCCGGTATACAAGATTCAGGACGTTCCTCCTGAATATTAGAATGGAAATCCGTTCATGACATCAGCACAGCATAGCAAACAACATTTCCCGCTTAGAAGAATGCACGAGTGGTACATCACTGCCAGCACAGAATATGACATTATTATGTCACATTTCGTGTGCCAAAAGAAGAATTCTGGAGCGTTGGAGAAGATAAACGAGCCCTTCTCTTTGAAGATTTGAGGAGCCTTTTCTATCGAGGCATGCTTGAAATCAACATGCTACCCGTCTGGTGCTTGTGAGTGCCTCTAATATTTCGTATTTGCCTTTTCTTACTACACGCATACACATGTCATGAGATTATAACAATTCCGTACTTATTCAATAGGATGCAATACATGGACAATGAAAAGCTGAAGTCCAAGAAAGGTATCCTTGACCCTAAAGTGATTGCAAAGTCGAATTTTGACTTTCAGGTGCAACGAGACTCAGAACAGTACAAGCGCATGACAAGAAAACAATTTGAAAAATCAACCGCAAGCCAAAAGAGGGATAAAAAGATAAAGGTTGCAACCTACATAGGACATGCCATGTTTAACTTTGTTAGGGATGGAAAGGACCTCGTAAAGGCTTCGTACCACTTCAAGTAAGTTTGGCACATAGCATGGAAATAGCAATTATTGCTAATTTTTAACTTAACACGTGTGTTTGTACATATGCAGTAAACACTATATAATGATCTTCATCAAGCCAACGCAGGGTTTGGCAACGGTCTTGGACTCAGTCGATTACTCACAAGATACTTACAAAGATTTCCTTGACATTTTGAGAAAGCACGATTATTTGATACTTTTCATATACATGCATATATATATAGGTTGGCAACTCTTATATGACATTCCTTGTATGACAGCGCTTGGCGGTTTTACGTGAAAAAACTTGGCGGTCAGATACCTACGAATAAGGATGCATTGCATATATCAACATATTATCCTTGTCCCAAGCAGCCTTCTGGAAGCGCCTTATGCGGGTATTATGTACGTGAGCATCTTTGGACCACCTGTGAATGTAGAGTGAATCGTGAGGATGTAAGTTATCCTTAATGTCAATATTATATTTTCCTTACTTTTGAGTTTCATTTTCATTGTAACTAGCGTATTTTAATACTGTTATGTTATCGCTATCACCAACACATTCTAAACTTTGTTATGTGTTTCATTGCAGCACGCGAAGAATGTGGACGAAGAATGGCCGGTTTCTAGAGATATGTCTGGTGAAGGAGCCGAGAATATTGCAAAGAACTGTGTACCTTCATGCATCGCGGAATTTTCTACCGAAAAGGGCAGTTCTTCAATGACGCAGGTGTAATAGCTGATGTGACAGAACTTTGCCAGTATACTGATCAATTTGGTATATGAATTGAGATGTATTGTACTCACATATATGTATATGAGAGGACTTTTTGGTGATATTATGTCGATGATGCTGGTCAGAATATATTGTTTCTACTGTGTGTAAATGTGCTTATTAAATTGACCTGGAATAACAGCATGTAGTACCTAACAAACCGCCTGTGATAATATAATTTCATAGGCTAGTCGTAGATAAAGAACCGCCTGCGATAATAAAGTTACATAGGCGGGGTACTACTCTTACATTACAAACCGCATGTGATAAAGATTCTTCACAGGCGGCTAGTCATAGGTAAAGAACCGTCTGCGATAATAGAATTACATAGACGGATACTCTTTACGTTACAAATCGTCTCTGATAAAAATTCTTCACATACGGCTAGTCGTAGGTAAAGAATTGTCTGCGATAATAGAGTTACACAGGCGGATAATCGTACGTTACAAACCACCTGTGATAAAGAGTCTTCACAGGCGGCTAGTCGTAGGTAAAGAATCGCCTGCGATAATAGAGTTACACAGGTGGGTACTCTTTACGTTACAAACCGTCTGTAATAAACATTCTTCACAGGCGGCTAGTTGTAAAAGTCCCAAAAACGTCAATGCAAAGAAACATGTGATGGAACGTCATTGTGTTTCGGGTTCATGGAAAATGGGACTTACAAAAAACTTTCTTACACGGGATGGTTTACGTGAGGTTCAACAACACGGGTTCAAGCATTCATTTGAATGTGTTCGACCCACGTGGAGTTAAACTCATGTGTAATCATACATGTGCATGATAAAGAACAAAAGTAAGGTCTTTAGACTGAAATGCTCACCTCAAAGTACCGCCAAATTTTTGAACACACATGGAACCTCACACATTTGAAGGTGAGGAGAATTATGGTGGCAACTTTCTGTTTTGAGAGTGCGCTAGAGAGGAGTGGATTATGATCATGTTTGAATTCATGCTGAATTCAAACATGTTAAGGCAAGGGAATGACTTGAGTTATGTCACATGAAATGATAAACTTAAACATGGGCATGTGGGGAAAGCTAAAATTTTCTTTAGCTCATACTGAACACATGTTAACCCAGGGAAAGAATTTCACTCCCAAAATCTAACTCAGGTGCACATCCTCTATGAGTAGAGGGGACGGAAACTTAAACCGAATTTTGAACCCTTGCAAAGGATCCATGTTTAGATTGTCCAAAGGCCTATATGTGAGATGACCATTGCAGTCCTCAGGTATTAAAGAGCTTAAGTTCTAAATTGGAGAAATTTTGAGCTCATATACCATGTGTTCAAAGCATTATTTGAGATCACCTTCAAATTCAAATTTGTGGTGCATATTCAAACTGAACTGGGGAGGTTCAGATTAGGACCAAGAGTGATAAAGGATAGGCTAAGAGCAAACAAAAGTTTTTCACTCAAATTCAAATGGGTCATCACAAAAGAGGCTTTCAAACTGTTGGTTCAAAGTTTATGTTTGCAGCAACCAAATGTAAAAGTTGATTCCATATTTGAAATCCTCAGCCCCAAATTTGTGGGAATACAAATTTTTACCACATTTGGAAGTGTTTTGGCTAAGCTTTTGCAATAGGACATATATGGGCATTTGAATTCAAATTCAAATTCGAATTTGGAAGAAGCTTGGCCACATGTCCAAATGAGTTCTAAAAATTTAGCTGCCCATATTTGATTTGGTCACCTGCCAAAAATTGGAAGATCTTTTGGGAGTAACAGGGGTGGACCCCACTTGCCATTGAGCCAAATAGACTTGCTCCCTAAGTCTTCTCTGCCTGTTCACTGGGGCCCAGCTGTCTGTGAGATTAGCCACGGGCTCTGTTTTGCTTCTCCCGAGCGCTTGACAGCAGCTGTGCAGAGGCGACAGCGCACGCGCTCGATACTTCCCGGCTGCTTCCACGATTGAACCGACTCGGTTTCGATCGACAAATATTGCCCGGATGGCCACACCGCGCGGCAACACTTCGCTCTCAGCTGCTCACGCTTCCCCTCCCTCGTGGTTGCCTCCCGTGTACACAACTTCTCCCGCCGCTACTGCACACCATCGGAGCAACGGCGCCCAGACGCCTCGTCAACTTTCACGCCGAGCTGAGCTCATCCACGGCGTCACCCAAGCTCCCTCGACGTGCCCACAGTGAGAACAAGGTGTCAACTCACGGGAACCCTGGCGTCGAGCTCGTTTTTCCCTCCATGGCGCCGTGTGAAGTCGCCACCGCGGTTCCTCATCTTCTGGCCGGTCCAGCGCCTCTCCGGCATGACCAACATGACTCAAAGGTGCGCCATGGTGTCCAGATCATCATATAGGACCCCTCTTGCTCTTCCCTGACGCCGGCTAGCCAGAATTTAGTTTTTGGCGCTGGCGCACGTGACGAACCGACCTTAGCAAGTTTCTGAAATTAGCTCAAATCGCTTGATCATCCTTCTACAATTCAAAGCACAGCTACTAGGGTTCCTAGCGCCCTTCCACGCCAAAGCATGAAACAAACCGCCCCTCCTCCGCCCCGGGCGACGAGAAATCGCCGCCGGCGGTTAAAACCGTCACGGTCCACGGTGACGACTAGTTTGCCGCCATTTTCTGCGAGATTTGATCTCCGTTCCACGTTCCTCTACCACTAGGGATGCTTTAGGACATCATAGCTCGCCGGGAGAAGCTTCGTACACCCCGGAACGCGTCAATGTCGAGCTCCCGAGCCGCCCCGCCGATTGCGACCCACCTACAGCCGTTTTCATGCGGGGAAAACTTGCCCGGCTGCTAGGCCACGGTGTGAGGAGCGTGTAGGGCAAAACCGGAGTAAAAACGGTGGAGAGATGAGGGAGAACGGGGTGCGCCACCCTTCTGTCCGGCATGCACCCGCGGGCTCTGGCGGGAGGTTGAAGAAACACCTGACCTGTGGGCCCATTTTTGAATTATTCTGTGTAGAATTCAAACAGAAAAGTGTTCAAACTTTAGAACATCATAACTTTTGCTAGGAAGCTCCAAATTTAGTGATTCGAATTGGGTTGGATTCAAGTTGAAAAACTCTATCCAAATATGCAAACCAATTTGTATGAAAATCAATAGAAAATTCTTTAAAGTTTTTCAGCAAAAGAATTTTATAGGGAGTTTGGTTCATCCAAAAATCATAAAATTTTGCCAGGATATTATTTAGGATGTTAGGATACTCCTGTAAAAGTTTCAGCTCATTTGGAGTTGATTTAGTTGGGATAATTCTTATTTCAAGTTTCTGTGTTCAAATGAATACAGAAACAATTTCAGAGAATTTCCAAAACTTGGAAATTCAGTTCTGGGCAGTTCTTAACTCCAAAAATCCTAGGAAAAATTCATGCATTCTCCCTAAGCTATGTTTGAAATTGTTGTTCACTTGAATTTGCATGAAAGTGCAAATTTATTCAGAATTAATTCCTTTTTGTTTAAATTCTTAGGGAATTGTTCTGAGTGATCTACTCATTGAAAAATTCTGAATTTTGGTCCAGATGAATTTCTTGTGACAAGGAACTCACAAGAAAATTTTCAGCTCCATTGGAGCCCTGGATCAGTACTGTTCTGTTCAACCTCATTAGGTGATCAACACCCAAGTGATGAACCACACTTATCACTTGATCATAGTACTTAAACCCAAACCCAAACCACTAGCACCAGTGTCGTTTTAAATTATTAAACAGAGTTCCAGTTTTAATCTTGTCTTTAGAACTTGTTAGCAAAAGTTTTATAATTAAACATATATGCATATTCATAACGTGGCAAAGTGGAGAAGAAGTGAAGCTTGGATCAAGGAGCAAGAAGGCAGTGATTAAGTTTCAAGTCATCAGCAACTAACTTCATAATTATCTGACATTAGTCACCTGCAAAACCAAGGCAAGCTCCAGTTTGCATTTAGGTTGTTTTATAAAAGTTTTACTTTGTTCACAATTATGGTTAGAGTTTGTATGTGCATTAGGTCAAGTATGTTTTATACTCCACTTGCATAACCAAAATGAACCCTGGAGTCAAGGGTAGGAAAGTGTCACCGCTGTAGAATCAGGCCGTGCTAAATATCTTAGGACATCCGGTAGAAGTCGAGTAATTGGAATCTACTCACGAGTTATAGTTGGGATTTCATGGGTGTAGTTGAAAAGAGGCAAACTAAAGTTTATATTTCTAAAGATGAGACCGGGCAGGAGGGTAGGCAGCGACAAGACGAGGTCTTGGTCGAGTAGCTCTGCCTGTGTCGGTTAAGGACCGATGCGTGTACGACACCCATGAGCAAGTATTGAGTTGTGTACCGGATGCTTACTGCTATATGGGAACCAGGAAACTGATGTACCAGGTTAACTTGATTGTAGAGGCATACCACATCGTCTCTTTAGACCTATGAGCCCGAGACAGCGCGACCGGTTCTACAGTCGAGTGTTCTGCGAAAGGTTGCCACATACGACGTCATGAAGGACGCCAGATTTGGGTCTTCCGAGGCGGGCATATGTGTCGAGTTATCCGGGTAGTATTTGATTCGAATCACCATCTATCGCTGTTATTGATTACCGCTTGCTCACTATGTTGTGACATAGTAATCAAGTTGGGTGAGAACAGTTTGCTAAGTCTTAATTGCTGCTATGATTAATTGGAATTGCATGAGAACCTTGTCTGAAGTAGTGATAGAGCAAACTAAAGTTATTTTTCCACCTTGGGACAAGTAACATTGGAATTAAGCGTTTCTTGTTTGATTATGGAGTTCCAATGTTGCTGGGCGCAAGGTCACTACTGTGATGGCTAAAATATGAAAGTTAAGGACGAACATGTAGGCGAGTCTTTTTGCAAATTACATGTTTTAAGTCTTAAGTTACTTTCATATAGAGTTGCATGCTTTAGGCGAGACGGTTAAGTCTTGTTGAGCCTTTGTGCTCACTCTTGCTATATGAGTGGTTTTGCAGGTTAACCCGACGCTATAAAGAAGGTTGTCCGGTGAGACTCGGAGACTTCCGAGTCATGTTACACATGGAGAACCTAGCCGCTGCCATGTCTTCGTGTTGCTAGCGAGAGGAGTTCGCGAGCTGGACCTCTTCTCGGGTGCTCACTAGTTATTCGACGTGAGCTGTTTATAGACTTCCGCTGTAGCTATTTTGTGTAAATTATTTACAAAGAACATTTGTAAGCTTCTGCTTTGATTTATGTAATACAGTTTTCCTTATATGTGTGCTGTTGGGTGCCGCATAACACGGCTCCACCCAATGCGATTCCCGGACGAGGTGCCCCTGTCTCCGTGACTGAACGGGTGATCGGGGGCTCCTGACACTAGTCGTAGGTAAAGAACCATATGCGATAATGGAGTTACAGCGGCGGATAATTTTATGTTACAAACCGCCTGTGATAAACATTCTTCACAGACGACTAGTCGTAGGTATTGAACCGCCTGCGATAATGGAGCTATCACAGGAGGATACTCTTACATTACAAACCGCCTGTGATAAAGAGTCTTCACGGGCGGATAGTCATAGGTATAAAACCGTTTGTGATAACCTTTTTCATAGGCGGTTTAAGTTTCCGCCTATGAAAATTGCTAATTATCACAGGCGCTTCGTTTCAGACGGTTTTGAAAACCGCGTGTGATAATACGTTAGAGCCGACTGAGATAAAACTTGTTGTAGTAGTAAACATTTGATTTCTTAGTCTTCATCACAACCAGGACTTTGACTGGAGCGCTGGAATTTTCCTAGCTTATTTCTGGACACAAAAGTCCGAAGATTATACACAGTGAACCAGAAAAATTCCTAATGATCTCGAAAGAACTCCCAAGAACTTTGACTGGAGCGCTGGAATTTTCCTAGCTTATTTCTGGACACAAAAGTCCGAAGATTATACACAGTGAACCAGAAAAATTCCTAATGATCTCGAAAAAGGTGAACTCCCAAGAATCATTAAATGCTGATCTTTGGAGGCAAATCATGAACCTAAGATCAAGTACATTCGTTTCTATTTTGTGTACACCATCCAAGACAAACGGGTACTGTCTTCTCGAGCAATAGACCAACACATTCGTTTATATTTATTTGGGCCTTCTTTTGGGCTGCGTTAGTCCATCAATAAGGAAGCTAGTTGGATGGACAAGCAAGCATCCAGCCCATCATATCTAGAACCCGTTCGTTAAAATTGGATGGACGAGCAAGGAACATATTTCGACCAAAGACCAAATGCTAACTAATGCTTCTATGGACAACCAACGAACATATTTTCTCCCAGATCAGTCGATGTGACATCAATGTTTTAGGGGCTTTCGACATATGTTTTTTTAGCCACCCAGTTTAATACCTATCGTTAATACGGATTTAACTTTGTACTAAGACAAAAAGCATTTTGTCAGCACTAAAATGTGAAATATTTATTACACCATTTAGTACTAAAAAATTGTGCCAATTTTCATTCTAATTCTCGTGTCAATATTTTTAATTCCAATGTAAACTAGCAGTAGCTTATGGTGTAAATACATTCCTTGTGCTAGCAAGCATCAAAACACATGTTTACGACTCTTTGGTTAAGTACTCCATCTTTACGACTCTTTGGTTAAGTCCCCCACCTCTAGGACTCTTTGTCCCCCACCCCTAGGACTCTTTGGTTGAGTCCCCTACCTCTAGGACTCTTTGTTTCCACCCCTAGGACTCTTTGGCGGAGTCCCATGCTTCTAGGACTCTTTGTTTCCACCCCTAGGACTCTTTTTCCCCCCTTATAAGTATAACCCTCACCCCCTGGCCGCACCCCTCTCTCTTTTGGTCGTCCCACCCTGCTGCCAAGCCCCCTTTCTTGCTGCCAAGTCGCTGAGTCTCCCCCCCCCCCTTGCCGGAATTTGGCCGCCGTCGAGCCCCATCATGCCTCGCCGTCGCTGGAGCAGAAGCCCGACGATCTGCCCTAACATAATTTTCCATAGAAAAATCCCCTGCTGCTGCTGTTGCTAGGAGAAAGGCCCTGCCACAAGGAGGAAGTGAGGTAGGTCTTCATTACCCATCTTACGACGTCGCCACCGTTTCTACGCATCCGTTTTCTTCGCCCCCTTCGAGCAGAAACTTTTGCATGTGGACAGATCATGTTTTGATCAATTTTTGACGGTGGAATTGATCTAGATCTTGTGTCAAGATCATCACCACATCCACACTTGATCCCTACACCCTTGTTCATCATAAAATCCCATGAAAGCCCATTAAAATATGCAAGAACACGTACAAACTTGTTTAATAACACTGCACTATAGGATTTGCATTCATCTACCCTATTGCATCTTGAGTAAAGTTTGTGCATGATGATTGATTGCTGTAAATTTTGTATGTGCGTGATCATGAGTAGAAGGACAAGCTCAAGAGGCCGTCTACGAGGAACTACAGCACCAAGACTTTGAGACGCTTGAGCAACACGAACCACGGGAGCAAGGCAAGTGCCCCTTGACCATATTGATCCCATGTTTTGAAACTATTTTGTTTGCGAAAACTCGTATGCTTGATTCAACTTGATGGGACACCCCTTTTATAGGAGTTTACTAGTTTTGTTAACCATCATTATCGCCGGGAAAGTTAATGAGTCGGGTATGGTCGTTTTTCCTTTTTGCTTCATTTAATTTATGAGATACGGGAAGCTGAATTAAAACATGGTTAGCTATTGCACTCATATGAATAATGATGATGAGAACTTGATGATGTTGATAAGCATGGAATCGGGGAGATCTAGGCAAGCTTGGTTCGTGGATGTTGCTGAATGAGATGGTGGTTTACTTGCCATAGATCTAAGGACCGGTTCATGCAAGCACATGCCAGAAAAACAGTGCCACCACAAGGCCAAATATGGGTGTGGCTTAGCTGACTAATTAGGTGTGTTGCTAGCTTGTTATGGACCGTTGGATGGCGCAGGGAATGGGAGTCGAGAGGGACTGCCTGGGAACTGCATGGCACAAGAGGGGGCCCATGGGTGGGAGAATCGAGATTCGAGCCTACCGGTGAAACCTCAGTGGGTCCGTACATCCTAGTAGCCGCTTTGTAAAGGATATTTTGTGATCTCTTTGCCATACACCGACGGTTGTGTAATGGTATAATGGAGGTTCTTTTTAGTCCGACGGGTCACGAAATCACGAACTTGTGGGTAAAGTGGTGCCACCTCTGCAGAGCGTAAAACTATCATGATAGTCGTGCTTCCGGTCACAAGCACCTGCCCAACTTCCCTGATTAGAGGCAAAACTTGGGATGGTTATTTGGGTATGGTCATTGCGGTTGGTTTTGGGACTGTATTGGATCATGACAATGAATTTGGTTTTGGTTATATGAATATGAGATGGTTATGAATCATTATGGGTATGAGATGAATTTGAGAAAGATTATTGGCTGGATGAGACTTGATATATGATGAATTATGATGAAGGAATGTTGATGAATAACTTGGTTATGATGAGATTAAACTCACGTAGAGATAGTTGTTGTTTTTACCCTGTTTGAGAAATAAAATTTGCTTGCTGCAATTAGCCTTTTTATTCCCTACCTTGTTGTAAGCTACATGTCATACTTTTCCCGCACTTGCTGAGTACGACATGTACTCACCCTTGCATTCCCACATATACATCAGCTACAGGAGAAGAATATCTCGAGGAACATGTGGAGTATTAGGCGTGCGCACTACCGTCAACATGCATGTGGAGTTGAAGTTGGAGCCTGCTGTCTTTAGTTATTTCCGCCGTCGTTAGAATCTTCTGCTGCAAGAATAAGTTAGATTTTTATGAGTGAGACATTGAGTCATTGTAATAAAGTACTTAAACACTATTTATTCGTGGTTATATTCTGAATTCAGTTTGTGGATTACCTGTGTATGTGTGATGAACATCTTGGGCACACATATGCATTCACTTGGTTCTATTTTCGGAACCGGGTGCCACAAATTGGTACCAGAGACACGTTGACCATAGGACGAAATCCTAGGTAGAATGTACACTCTAAAACACATAGGAACACCCCTCTAAACTATTATTTTTGAAAATTGCTTGCTGCTGCACTTTACTTGTCAATTCAGCCACCGCAAAGTGCTATTTTCAGCCCCTCTTTTCTCTTCTATTGGACAGCAACACTTCTGCTTTCTTGCTTCATAGCTTATGAAGTTTTGGAGTTATTTCTTCCTTCTCTAAAGATTCTAATGTCCTATTTATATATGCCGGTGATCAGGAGCACAGCACGCATAAGGACTCGTCCACCACCACGTGGGAGTGCACTTAACCCCATTAGGTGTCCGATCGACCATATTGGGAGGAGGTGAAGATGGAACCTCATGATGACGATGAAGTCAATAGCTCTATGCATGAGGAAGAGGATCTGGAAGAGGTGGAACCATTCGAAGACAACATAGAGGATGATCCACAAGAACGACATTGGTACGCAACTCAGGAGGACTTTCACACGGGCTTACACCCCATGGAGCCTCATGAAGCTATGTCGGGAGGAGATGAATCCAAAGATGAGCCAACCCTTGCTGAGGCCAATAATGAAGTTGATAAACGGGTCAACCTTTCAGTTCAAAAATTCCGGTCCGACGGAATGGAAGGAGGACACATATCCAGGGAGCTCAAAGAATTTCTGGATTGCTGCAGCCTATACCCGGAGTATCTCCTCAAGAAAGTCCCTCGTCTCGGACATGAAGAGTCGAAGGCTGAGGTAACCATCCTATCTAACAGTAGGGTTGTTACGCAGCACTTCACACCCACATGGAGAGCTACAAGGGCAGAAGCTATCGATGATGCTGCATGTGATGCACTCACCGGACTGTGCTACGCCTTTCGTGAGCAGCTTGAGAACACTACTTTTGAGCTGCACCCATATCGGAAGAGTGGTACAAGGGAGATAATTGGACCCCATGTAGGAGCTCTTTCCAACCCACAAGCTGCTGACAAGTCTCAGAGGTTGCTCGTGGAGTTAGGAAACAGCTATGCTAGCGCACAAGAAGAGATCCGTTACCTCCGCAAAAAGATGTACTTGCTGGAAAAGCAGGAGGAGACTCGTGCCAATGCGGGAGCAAATGGAGAATCAGCGTCATCTATCCCTACATGGACTGCAGACTCACCATGGCATGCGCCCATGTATGGACCACCCTCGTCACACGGCGAGAGAGCACCGATTCACACGATTAAGTTTAGGTTTCCCATTGAATAAGCTATAATAGGAATGTTTAGATCGTAGTAGGATGAAATAAGAGTGGTGTGCAGAATTTAATGATGATTGCTTGAGTTTGTGTGCTTGGTGTGAGTTGTGGGACGCTTCAGCTAATGTACACATCCACACATAGTAGAGAGATGTGATATGCTTCGCCACTTGTTCACATCCTCATATATGCTGATATTAATAAAATAAGTTGCTTAGTTCATACACCTTGATGCATATAGTTGGGAAATCGCTTCTCTTAATTCTAAATTCTATTCTGAGAGTAAGCATTATGATAAGGGGGTAGACTTTCTTGCAAACTTTATTGTCTTGGATTCCCAAGGGATTGACATAATACTTGGAATGGATTGGCTAAGCAAGCACAACGGAGTGATTCAATGTGCTGAGAGGATCGTGCAGTTGACAAGTGAGCACGGTACTCGTATTGAGTTCGAGGCAGCCCAACCGAAAACTGAGAAGGCAGCGCTGAACCACATCGAAGAAGCAACATTGGAAAGCATTCCGGTGATTCAAGAATATTAAGATGTGTTCCCGGAAGAACTTCCAGGTATGCCACCTGACCGGGACATTGAATTTGCCATTGATTTAGTACCCGGAACTGCACCTATAGCGAAGAGGCCGTATAGGATGCCTGCTAATGAACTATTGGAGCTCAAGAAGCAAATTCAGGAGCAGCTAGAAAAGGGTTTTATACGCCCAAGCTCGTCACCATGGGGAGCCTCCATGCTCTTCGTAGACAAGAAGGATGGGACCCAAAGGATGTGTGTGGATTATAGGTCTCTCAATGAGGTGACGATCAAGAATAAATACCCGCTGCCCTGTATAGAGGACCTGTTCGACCAAATGAAAGGTGCCCGAATTTTCTCCAAGATTGATCTTCGGTTGGGATACTTCCACCTGAAGATTAAGCCCTCCGATATACCCAAGACTGCATTTCGAAAAGGGTATGGTTCGTATGAGTATACCGTTATGTCTTTTGGGTTAACGAATGCACCCACATACTTTATGTACCTCATGAATAAGGTCTTCATGGAGTACTTGGACAAGTTCGTCGTGGTTTTCATCGACGATATCACGGTGTATTCAAAGAGCGAGGAAGAACACGAAGAAAACTTGAGGTTAACATTGTAGAAACTGCGAGAGCATCAATTGTATGATAGTTTCAGAAAATGCCAATTTTGGCTAAAGGAGATATCGTTCCTAGGCCACATCATATCCGAGGGAGGAGTATCGGTTGATCCAGGAAAAGTGGGAGATGTTCTGAAGTGGGACCAACCGTAGAATGTGAGAGATATTCGGAGTTTCCTTGGGATGGCTGGATACTACCACCGGTTCATCAAGGATTTCTCCAAAATAGCGAGGCCTATGACTGAATTGCTAATGAAGGGGAAAGCATTTCAGTGGACACCAGCGTGTCAAGAAAGCTTTGAGGAGCTAAATAAGATATTAACCACAGCGCCGGTTTTGGTATTGCCAGACGTGAGAAAGAGCTCCGACATATATTGTGACGCATCAAGACAAGGGCATGGATGTGTGCTTATGCAAGGAGGCCAAGTGATTGCCTATGCGTCGAGGCAATTAAAGAAACATGAGCTGAATTACCCCACACATGACTTGGAACTTGCAGACGTGGTACATGCCTTGAATATTTGGAGGCATTATATCCTTGGCCACCGATGTGAGATCTGATCACAAGAGCCTCAAGTATATATTCACGCAAACTGATCTGAATTTGAGGCAACGTCGACGGTTGGAACTCATCAAGGATTATGATGTTGGAATCAACTATTACCCCGGAAAGGCCAATATAGTAGCTGATGCGTTGATCCGAAAGGGAGCATGTCACCAACTCACGGTTCGGGAGCTGCCACCCGAGTTGTGCAAGGAGTTCGAACGGTTACATATCGGGTTCTTGAACGAGATGGAGGTGATAGAACTGAACTCCCGCTGGAACAAGAGATACGAGAGGGCCAAGCAACGGATGAGGAAATCAAGGAAAGAATTCGACAAGGCATAGAAAAGGATTTCAAGAAAGACGAGAAAGGCACGCTTTGGTTAGGAAAAGGATTTGTGTGCCTAACGGGAAGCACATCCGCGACACGATATTAAAGGAGGCACATGACTCACCTTATTCCATACATCCCGGCTGTACAAAGATGTACAAGGACCTGAAAACTTGCTATTGGTGGGATGGTATGAAAAGGGACATACTGAATATGTTGCCTTATGTGACACGTGCCAACGAGTGAAGGCCGAATATCAAAGACCCGCTGGATTGTTGCAGCCATTGAATGTGTGACACCCGGTTCCGAAAATAGAACCAAGTGAATGCATATGTGTACCAAGGATGTTCATAACACATACACATGTAATCCACAAACTGAATTCAGAATATAACCACGAATAAATAGTGTTTAAGTACTTTATTACATCGACTCATTGTCTCACTCATGAATCTCTAACTTATTCTTGCAACGGAAGACTCTAACGACAGCGGAAATAACTAAATAGCAGGCTCTAATCTGCAACTCCACGGTCATGTTGACGGTAGTTCGCACGCCTAGTACTCCACATGGTCCATCGAAGTACTCATCTCCTGTAGATGATGTTTATGTGGTAATGCAAGGGTGAGTACATGTCGTACTCAGCAAGTGCGGGAAAAATAAGACATGTAGCTTACAACAAAGTAGGCAACAAAAGGCTCATTACAGCAAGCAAATATTATTTCACAAATATGATAAAAACAGCAACTATTTCTAGGTGAAATAAAGCCCAATATATCCAAGTAAATCAGAAACATTCTTTCATCACAATGCACCATTTATCAAGTCTCATCCAGCCATTAATCTTTCTCAAATTCATCTCATGCTCATAAATATTCATAACTATCTCATATTCATATAGCCAAAACCAAACTCATTGTCATGGCTCAAAACAGTCCCAAAACCAATCCCAATTATCATACCATAACCATACCGAATAACCATCCCAAGTTTTCCCTCTAATCATGGAAGTTGGCCAGGTGCTTGTGACCGGAAGCACGGCTATCATGATAGTTTTACACTCTGCAGAGGTGGCACCACTTTACCCACAAGTTCGTGATTTCGTCACCTGTCGGCGACTGCAGAACCTCCATTATACCAGGACACAACCGTCGGTGTATGGCCAAGAGATCACAAAATAGCCTTTACAAAGGGGCTACTAGATGTATGGACTCACTGAGGTTTCACCGACAGGCTCGAATCACCAATCTCCCACCCACGGGTCCCCTCTTGTGCCATGCAGTTCCAGGACAGTCCTCTCTCGACCCCCATTCCCCACGCCATCCATGGTCCATAACAAGCTAGCAACACACCTAATTAATCAGCTAAGCCACACCCATACTTGGCCTTGTGGTGGCACTGTTTTCCTGACGTATTCTCGCATGAAGCGGTTCTTAGATCTATGGCAAGTTCGACCATCTCATCCATCAACATCCATGAACCAAGCTTGCCTAGATCTCCCTGATTCCATGCCCATTAACATCATTAAGATCTCATCATCATTATTCATATAAGGGCAGTAGCTAGACATGTTTTATTTCAGCTTCCTGTATCCCGTGAATTAAGCGAAGCAAAAAGGAAAAACGACCATACCCGACTCATCAACTTTCCCGGTGATAAGGATGGTTAACAAAACTAGTAAACTCCTATAAAAGGGTGTCCCATCAAATTGACTCAAGCATACACGTTTTCGCAAACAAAACAGTTTCAAAACATGGGATCAATATGGTCAAGGGGCATTTGCCTTGCTCCCGTGGTTCTTGTTGCTCAAGCGTCTCGAAGTCTTGGTGCTGTAGTTCCTCGTAGATGGCCTCTTGAGCTTGTTCTTCTACTCATGATCACGCACATACAAAATTTACAGCAATCAAACATCATGCACAAACTTTACTCAAGATGCAATGGGGTAGATGAATGCAAATCCTATGGTGCTGTTTTATTAATCCAGTTTGTACGTGTTTTTGCATGTTTTAACGGGCTTTCATGGGGTTTTATGATGAACAAGGGTGCTGGGATGAAGTGTGGACGTGGTGATGATCTTGACTCAAGATCTAGATCAGTTCCACCGTCAAAAATCGATCAAAACACGATCTGTCCACACGTAAAAGTTTCTGTTCGAAGGGGGCGAAGAAAACGGATGCGTAGAAACAGCGGCGACGTCGTAAGATGGGTAATGGAGACCTACCTCACTTCCCCTTGGTGGCAAGGCCTTCCTTCTAGCAATGGCAGCAGCGGGGAATTTATCTATGGATGATTAGGGCAGAACAGATCGTCGGTTCTTTTCCGGCGACGGCGAGGCGTGACAGGGCTCGTCGGCGGGGCTCGACGGCGGGGCTCGCCGGCGGGGATGTACGGCGAGGCTCGTCGGCGGGGCTCACCGGTGACTGAACTCCGGCGAGGGGGGTCCATCTCGGCGAGTTGCGGGCTAGGGCCTCCAAGTTGCCGACTTAGGGGGGGGGGGAAGAGGGGAGAGGGGGCTGCTGCCAAGGGGGGGGGGGGGGTTGGGTTCTATTTATAAGGGGGGAGGGGGAGAATCCTACTCCAATTGGAACTAAATCCTAACAAACTTTTCCCTAATTGATTTGGTGCGGCAGCAATGGGGGAGAAATTCCCCGAATATGGGGAAAATTCCCCTTTTTGGGGGGAATTGGGGAATTTAGAGATTTGGGGAAAAAATTTGGGGAAATTGGAATTGGCTCATTTCAGCTATCTTTTTTCCCATTCCCCACCATTTCTATGTCACTTACTCCATTTCTACATTCCCCTCTCCATTTCTATGTCCCACTCTCCATTTCTACATTGCCTTTCTCCATTTCTATGCCCCATTCTCCATTTCTATATGCCCTTCTCCATTTCTATGGTTCCTTCCTCCATTTCTATGGTTCTTTCTCCATTTCCATGGTTCTTTCTCCATTTCTATAGTTCTTTCTCCATTTCTATGGTTCCTTTCTCCATTTCCATGGTTCTTTCTCCATTTCTACTTCTTTTATAATGCTTCTCTACATGAGAAATGTGTGCAATGCATGGGAATGATTTTTGAGGGTGTTACAAACCTACCCCCTTAAACTGAATCTTGCCCTCGAGATTTGATAGAGTAGAGAATAGATGAGGGAATTCTGCCTTGAGGTCTTCCTCACGCTCCCATGTAGTTTCGGCTTCCGTGTGATGGATCCATTGTACCTTGCACCAACGGATCACTTTGTTCCTCATGACCCTCTCCTTCACGTCTAAGATTTTGACGGGATGCTCCGCGTAGGTCAGATCCTCTTGAAGCTCGAGCTCATCCATCAGTACTTGTTCTTCCGGTACTCTTAAGCACTTCTTTAGTTGGGAAACGTGAAACACATCATGCACGTCGGAAAGGTGCGTTGGAAGCTCTAGTTGATAGGCTACTTCTCCTCACTTGTCCAAAATCTTGAATGGCCCGATGTAGCGAGATGATAACTTGCCCTTGACGTTGAACTGTCGTTGGCCTCGGATAGGCGATACTTTAAGATACACGAAGTCTCCCACTTCGAAGGTCAATTTTCTTCGCCTATTGTCCGCATAACATTTTCGTCGTGACTGAGCAGCCTTCAAGTTTTCTCGTATCGTTTGGACTTGCTTCTCAGCGTCTTGCAGCACTTCGGGTCTAAACACTTGACTCTCTCCGTCTCATTCCAGAACAGCGGCGTTCTACACCGTCTACCATACAATGCTTCGAAAGGTGACATCTTCAAGCTGGCTTGGTAGCTGTTGTTGTATGAGAATTCAGCGTACGGCAGGCTCCTATCCCAACTACCCCCATGTTTCAAGGCGCAAGCTCTCAACATGTCTTCCAAAATTTGATTTGTCCTCTCAATTTGCCCGTCGGTTTGCGGGTGATAAGCGGAGCTGAAATTCAGTCGTGTACCCATGGCTTCATGCAGCTTCTTCCAGAACCTAGAGGTAAATTGAGAACCCCGATCTGAAACTATCCTCTTCGGAACTCCATGGCGACACACGATTTGCTCCATATACAGCTCGGCTAGTTGTGCAACGTTGTACTTGGTTTTAACAGGAAGGAAATGGGCTGTTTTTGTCAATTGGTCCACGATAACCCAAATAGAGTCGTAACCTGATTGAGTACGTGGCCATCCAATGATGAAATCCATGCCGATGTCTTCCCACTTCCACTCGGGTACTTCCAATGGCTGCAACAGTCCAGTGGGTCTTTGATGTTCGGCCTTCACCCGTTGGCACGTGTCGCATAAGGCAACATATTCAGCTATATCCCTTTTCATACCATCCCACCAATAGCAAGTTTTCAGGTCCATGTACATCTTTGTACAGCCGGATGTGCTTCCTTTAATATCGTGTCACGGATGTGCTTCACGTTAGGCACACAAATCCTTTTCCCTAACCAAAGCGTGCCTTTCTCGTCTTCCTTGAAATCCTTTTCTATGCCTTGTCAGATTCTTTCCTTGATTTCCTCATCTGTTGCTTGGCCATCTCGTATCTCTTGTTCCAGCGAAGAGTTGAGTTCTATCACTTCCATCTCGTTCAAGAACCCGAGATGTAACCGTTCGAACTCCTTGCACAGCTCGCGTGGCAGCTCCCGAACCGTGAGTTGGTGACATGCTCCCTTTCGGCTCAACACATCAGCTACTACATTGGCCTTTCCGGGGTGATAGTTGATTCCAACATCATAATCCTTGATGAGTTCCAACCATCAACGTTGCCTCAAATTCAGATCTGTTTGTGTGAATATATACTTGAGACTTTAGTGATCCGTATAGATCTCACATCGGTGGCCAAGGATATAATGTCTCCAAATCTTCAATGCATGTACCACGGCTGCAAGTTACAAGTCATGTGTGGGGTAATTCAGCTCATGTTTCTTTAGTTGTCTCGATGCATAGGCTACCACTTTTCCTTCTTGCATGAGCACACATCCAAACCCTTGTCTTGATGCGTCACAATATATGTCGAAGCTTTTATTCACGTCCGGCAATACCAAAACCGGCGCTGTGGTTAGTCTTTTCTTGAGCTCCTCAAAGCTTTCCTGGCACACTGGAGTCCACTGAAATGTTTTTCCCTTCATTAGCAATTCAGTCATAGGCTTCGCTATTTTGGAGAAATCCTTGATGAACCGGTGGTAGTATCCAGCCATCCCAAGGAAACTCCAAATATCTCTCACATTCTGCGGTTGGTTCCACTTTAAAACGTCTCCCACTTTTCCGGGATCAACCGATACTCCTCCCTCGGAGATGATGTGGCCTAGGAACGATATCTCCTTTAGCCAAAATTGACACTTGCTGAACTTGACATACAATTGATGTGCTCACAGTTTCTGCGACGTCAACCTCAAGTGTTCTTCATGTTCTTCCTCGCTTTTCGAATACACCATGATATCGTTGATGAAAACCACGACGAACTTGTCCATGTACTCCACGAAGACCTTATTCACGAGGTACATAAAGTATGCGGGTGCATTCGTTAACCCAAAAGACATAACGGTGTATTCATACGAACCATACCGTGTTCGAAATGCAGTCTTGGGTATGTCGGAGGGCTTAATCTTCAGCTGGAAGTATCCCGACCGAAGATCAATCTTGGAGAAAATTCAGGCATCTTTCATTTGGTCGAACAGGTCCTCTATACAGGGCAGCGGGTATTTATTCTTGATCGTGACCTCATTGAGAGACCTATAATCCACACACATCCTTTGGGTCCCATCCTTTTTGTCTACGAAGAGCAGGGGGGCTCCCCATGGTGACGAGCTTGGGCGTATAAAACCCTTTTCTAGTTGCTCCTCAATTTGCTTCTTAAGTTCCACTAGTTCATTAGCGGGCATCCTATATGGCCTTTTTGCTATAGGTGCAGTTCCGGGAACTAAATCAATGGCAAATTCAATGTCCCGGTCAGGTGGTATACGTGGAAGTTCTTCCGGGAACACATCTGAAAATTCTTGAACCACCGAAATGCTTTCCAATGATGCTTCTTCGACGTGGTTCAACGCTGCCTTCTCGGTTGCCGGTTGGGCTAACTCGAACTCAATACGAGTACCATGCTCATTTGTTAACTGCACGCTCCTCTCAGCACATTGAATCACTCCGTTGTGCTTGCTTAACAAATCCATTCCAAGTATTATATCAATCCCTTGGGAATCCAGGACAATAAGGTTGGCAAGAAAGTCTACACCCCTTATTTTAAGATTTACTTTTGGACATACTATATTAGTCCTCATCTCTCCACCGGGAGAATTAACCAACATAGTGTGTTTCATGTGTGATATGGGCAGATTATACTTGGCAACATACTTGGATGATATGAACGAATGCGATGCTCCGGAATCAAATAAAACAGTGGCTGGGTTGGAGTTTGCAAGGAACATACCAATCACGACGTCCTCAGCTTGTTGTGCTTCCTCAGCGGAGACATGATTCACGTTGCCACGAGCGTAGTTCTGCTGCCCACGGTTACCTTGCATAGCTCCTCCATTCAGCCGTGGGTTCTGTTTTGGTGTGTTGGTCGGCTGTCCCAGGCCTTTCTTAGGGCATTGACATGCAAAGTGTCCCGCCTCTCCGCATGAAAAGCATGCTTTGCTGCCCACAACAGCAGGAATGTTGGGGCGAGGCTGGTTTTGAGCATCGGCGCCCATGTTGGGACGGGACGCAGGAGGCAAAGGCATACGAGGTGCTTCCATAACAGGACGGTTCTGCGGTGGCTGATTAGGGTGAGGTGGATTTGCAGGGCGGAAAGTAGAAGCGGACGAGACATACTGTGGTGCAGCTGGTGGCATGAAACGGGGACGTACATTGCTCCCTTTGTGGCTGGTATGGCATCTTCCTCTTGCCCTCTTGCTCGATCTCATGGATCTTGCTCTCAACCACTATAGCTTTGTCAACGAGCTTCTGGAAGTTTGCATAATCATTGTTGAGCAGTTGTACTTGGATCTCATTGTTCAATCCTCTCATGAACAAGTATTGCTTCCTTTGATCCGAGTTGACGTCTTCTGGAGCATACCTTGACAGCTGCATGAACTTGTTGAGGTACTCATTCACGCTTTTCCTTCCTTGGCGGAGACCTTCAAGCTCTTGCCTTTTAAGCATCATGACTCCAGCAGGGACGTAATGAGAGTGTAAACTCTCCTTGAATTCAGCCCAAGTGATAGTCTCCTGGTTGACATGAGCATTGCAAAGAGCGTCCCACCAGTCAGTGGCTGCTCCCATAAGTTGGTGCGATGCGAAGAGGACTTTCTCCCAATCATTGCACTGAACAATAGCAAGCTTCTTTTCCATGGACTTCAACCAATCATCAGCTTCCATGGGGTCATTAGCTTGTGCAAAAGTAGGCGGCCTAGTCCTCATGAACTCTCCCAATCTGTTGTGAGCCGCCGGTGGTGGCGCTGGTGGTTGTGGGGGTGTAGTAACGAGGTTAGGATTATTGTTGTTGTTGGCTTGAAGCTGTCCCAACGTTTGTATCATAGTTTGCATGGGCTGGTTCTGCATAGCCATCAACCGTTCAAGGTTGTTTGCATCAGCCCCGGGGTTAGCATTTTCAGGAACTTCAACGTTGCCATCCTCTTGTGGTTCATTGTTGCCACGAGCGTTCCTCCTTTGACGGCTGGCGTTTTCCCTCACCATCTGTGAGAGGGAGTAGAGTAGAATAGAAAATGGAAGTTTATATTGATCCCCCAACTATATGCATCAAGGTGTATGAACTAAATATCTTCTTTTATTAATTTCAGCCTATATGAGGATGTGAACACGTGCCGAAGCATCTCACGTCTCTGCACTATGTGTGGATGTGGACATTCGCCGAAGCGCTCCACAACTCACATCAGCACACAAACCAAGCAAACATAAGCAATCATCACAAAATTTCAGCACACCACTCTTATTTGACTTACTCCGATCTAAACATTCCTATTACAGCTTTATTCAATGGAGACCTAACTTAATTGTGAGAACCGGTGCTGTTCTCGCCGTGTGACGGGGATGGTCCATACATGGGCGCACGCCATGGTGAGTCGGCAGTCCATGTAGGGTTAGATGATGCTGGTGCTCCATTTGCTCCCACGTTGGCACGAGTCTCCTCCTGTTTTTCTAACAAGTACAGCTTCTTGCGGAGGTAATGGATCTCTTCTTGTGCGCTTGCGTAGCGGTTTCCTAACTCCACGAGCAACCTACGAGACTTGTCAGAAGCTTGTGGGTTGGAAAGAGCTCCTTCATGGGGTCCAATGATTTCCCTTGTACCACTCTTCCGATGCGGGTGCAGCTCAAAAGTAGTGTTCTCAAGCTGCTCACGGAAGGCGTAGCACAGTTCGGTGAGTGCATCCCATGCAGCATCATCGATATCTTCCGCCCTTGTAGCTCTCCATGTGGGTGCTAAGTGCCGAGTGACACCCCTACCGTTAGATAGGATGGTTAAGTCAGCCTTCCACTCTTCATGTCCGCGACGAGGGACTTTCTTGAGGAGATACTACGGGTATAAGCTGCAGCAATCCAGAAATTCTTTGAGCTCCCTGGACGTGTGTCCTCCTTCCATTCCATCGGACTGAAATTCTTGAACTGAATGGTTGGCCCATTCATCACCTTCATTATTGGTCTCATCAAGGGGTGGCTCCTCCTCGGGTTCATCTCCTCCCGTCATAGTTGCATGAGGCTCCACGGGGTGTAAGCCCGCGCGAAACTCCTCCTGAGGTGTGTACCAATGCTGTTATTTCATGTCGTCTTCGAATGGTTCCACCTCTTCCAGATCCTCTTCCTCATGCATATAACTATTGACTTCATCTTCATCACAAGGTTCCGTCTTCACTTCCTCTCAATACGGTCCATCAGACACCTCAATGGGGTTAAGAGCACTCCCACATGGTGGTGGACGAGCTCTTATGCGTGCTGTGCTCCTGGTCACCGGCATCTATAAATAAGATATGAGAAACTTTAGAGAAGGAAGAAATAACTCCCAAAACTTCAGAAACTATGGAGCAAGAAAGCAAAGGCGTTGCTGTCCAAAAGAAGAGAAAAGAGGGGCTGAAAATAGCACTTTGCGGTGGCTGAATTGATAAGTAAAGTGCAGCAGCAAGCAATTTTCAAAAATAGCAGTTTAGAGGGGTGTTCCTATGTGTTTTAGAGTGTCCAATCTACCTAGGCTTGCGTCCTACGGTCAACGTGGCTCTGATGCCAATCTATGACAACCGGTTCCGAAAATAGAACCAAGTGAATGCATATGTGTGCCCAGGATGTTCATCACAAATACACATGTAATCCACAAACTGAATTCAGAATATAACCACGTACGAATAATGTTTAAGTACTTTATTACATTGACTCAATGTCTCACTCATGAATATCAACTTATTTAGCAGCATAAGACTCTAAACGACAGCGGAAAATGGCCAGACAGCAGGCTTCAACTTCAACTCCACAGTCATGTTGACAGTAGTGTGCACGCCTAGTACTCCACCTGTTCCTCAAAGTACCCTTCTCCTGTAGTTGATGTATATGTGGGAATGCAAGGGTGAGTACATGTCGTACTCAGCAAGTGTTGGAAAAGTATGACATGTAGCTTACAACAAGGTAGGCAATAAAAAGGCTCATTGCAGCAAGCAAATTTTATTTCATAAACATGGTAAAAACAGCATCTATTTCTAGCTGAGTTTAATCCCATCATAACCAAGTAATTCAGCAACATTCTTTCATCATAATTCACCATTTATCAAGTCTCAACCAGCTATTAATCTTTCTTAAGTTCATATCATACTCATAAATATTCATAACCATCTCATATTCATATAACCGAAACCAAACTCATTTTCATGACTCAAAACAGTCCCAAAACCAATCCCAATGACCATACCATAACCATATCGAATAACCATCCCATGTGTTGCCTCTAATCATAGAAGTTGGTCAGGTGCTTGTGACCGGAAGCACAGCTATCATGATAGTTTTACACTCTGCAGAGGTGGCACCACTTTACCCACAAGTTTGTGATTTCGTCACCCGTCGGCGACTAGAAAGAACCTCCATTGTACCAGTACACAACCGTCGGTGTATGGCCAAGAGATCACAAAATAGCCTTTACAAAGGGGCTACTAGGATGTACGGACCCACTGAGGTTTCACCGGCAGGCTCGAATCTCCATTCTTCCACCCACAGGCCCCCTCTTGTGCCATGCAGTTCCCAGGGCAGTCCTTCTCGACTCCCATTCCCCGCGCCATCCAACGGTCCATAACAAGATAGCAACACACCTAATTAGTCAGCTAAGACGCACCCATATTTGGCCTTGTGGTGGCACTAATTTCCTGGCATGTGCTCGCATGAACCGGTCCTTAGATCTACGGCAAGTAAACCACCATCTCATTCAGCAACATCCACGAACCAAGCTTTCCTATATCTCCCTGATTCCATGTTCATTAACATCATCAAGTTATCATCATCTTTATTCATATGAGTGCAGTAGCTAAAAGTTTATTTCAGCTTCCTGTATCTCGTAAGTTAAGCGAAGCAAAAAGGAAAAACGACCATACCCGACTCATCAACTTTTCCGACGACAAGGATGTTTAACAAAACTAGTAAACTCCTATAAAAGGGTGTCCCATCAAGTTGACTCAAGCATACACGTTTTCGCAAACAAAACAGTTCCAAAACATGGGATCAATATGGTCAAGGAGCACTTGCCTTGCTCCCGTGGTTCATGTTGCTCAACGTCTCGAAGTCTTGGTGCTGTAGTTCCTCGTAGACGGCCTCTTGAGCTTGTCCTTCTACTCACGACTACACACATATAAAATTTACAGCAATCAATCATCATGCACAAACTTTACTCAAGATGCAATGGGGTAGATGAATGCAAATCCTATAGTGCAGTTTTATAAAACCAGTTTATACGTGTTCTTGCATGTTTTAATGGGCTTTCATGGGGTTTTATGATGAACAAGGGTGTAGGGATCAAGTGTTGACGTGGTAATGATCTTGACACAAGATGTAGATCAATTCCACCGTCAAAAATCATCCAAAACACGATCTGTCCACCCGCAAAAGTTTCTGCTCGAAGGGGGCGATGAAAACGGATGCATAGAAACAGCGGCGACGTTGTAAGATGGGTAATGAAGACCTACCTCACTTCCTCCTTGTGGCAGGGCCTTACTCCTAACAACGGCAGCAGCGGGGGATTTTTCTGCGGGGAATTATGGTAGGGCAGATCATCGGGCTTCTTCTTCGGCGATGGCGAGGTGTGACAGGGCTTGATGGCGGGTCTCGACGGCGGGTATTGATGGCGGGGCTCGACGGCAGGGCTCGACGGCGGGGCTCGACTACGGGGCTCATCGGCGGGGCTCGACAGCGACCAAACTTCGGCAAGGGGGCAACTCGGCGAGTTGGAGGGGCAGGGAGCGGCAGCCAAAGGAATAGGGGGGCTGGGGGTTGTATTTATAAGGAGGGAAAAGGAGAGTCCTAGTCAAGATGGTACTCAACCAAAGAGTCCTATGGGTGGGGGATAGGGTTTCCCCCTCCTCAAGGCTGCGGTCAATTTGGGGGAAAATCCCCCTCCCCCCCCCCCAAATGTGGGGGAAATTCCCTATAGGGGAATTTTGTGAAATTTGGGGTGATTTGGGGAAATTTTGGGGAAATTTGGGATGGCTCAATTCAGCTATCTTATTTCCATTTCTCTCCATTTCTATATTCCTATCTCCATTTCTATGTTCCCTTCTCCATTTCTATGGTTCTTTCTCCATTTCTATGGTTCTTTCTCCATTTCTACTTCTTTTCAAATGCTTCTCTACATGAAAAATGTATGCAATGCATGGTAGTAAAATTTGAGGGTGTTACACGTGGTGGCTCCGTATCCCTCCTCAGCAGGGAGGTTGGATTCAGAGCCCGGTTACACGTGGCAGCTCCGGACCTCGCCTCAGCGGGGAGGCCTGGTCCGGAGCCAAGGGCACGTGGCGGCTCTGAAACCCTTCTTAGCAGGGAGGTCGGGTTCAGAGCTCAGATACACATGGCAGCTACGGACCTCACCTCAGCAGAGAGGCCAAGTCTGGGGCTAAGGGCACGTGGCGGCTCCAGGACCCTTCTCAGCAGGGAGGTCTGAAAGTGCATCTAGGCATTCCCTTGTGGGTTTTGGATGACTGATGACAAACAAATTGAGATCCTAATGAACTTGTTGAGATGAATGCAGATTAACTCGTGTCAGGTAGGATTGGTGCACTCAAAAAGTGAAAAATGAAGTGATGAAGAAAAAGGAAAAGGACCGATCCATGAACAAAGTGCAATGTAGACTTACTTGTATAGGATGTGTGTGAGAGACACGTCCCAAGAGCTCAAAATTTTTGCGTAGGGGTAAGGGATTAAAACATATCCTAATCACTCACTGTGCATCGGACTAGTCCGCTTAGAAACCGGACTAGTCTGTTCAACTCTCTGTTGCTTCACAACACTGTGCACCGCACTAGTCCGCTCGTGGACCGGACTAGTCCGTTCAACTCTCTGGAACCACTTTTACACAGTGCACCAGACTAGTCCGCTCGTGGACCGGACTAGTCCGTTCAACTCTCTGGAACCGCTTTTACACAGTGCACCGGACTAGTCCGCTCGTGGACCAGACTAGTCCGTTCAACTCTCAGGAACTGGATTAACACAAGGAACCGGACTAGTCCGCTCACGCACCGGACTAGTCCGTTCAACTCTCTGGATCTGGCCATTCACCTTGCACCGGACTAGTCCGCTCGTGGACCTGACTAGTCCGTTCAACTTTCTCTAACCACTTTAAATTAGGGTTTCCACTGTGCCGCATGCCTCACGTGAATTGTACACAGCACACTGGACTAGTCCAATCAACAGAGCGGACTAGTCCGGCCGCCAGGAAACCTTAACGGTAACTTTTGGAATCTTTGTATAAATAGAGGTGCACGGCCACACATTTACAAAAACACAAACCCTAGCACCGTCACACGTTCCAAGAGCAGAAAAACACTTCTCTCCACTCATTCCAAGCCTAAAAAGATCAAATCTTTGAGGATTAGGGATTGGATGAAGGATAGAATCGTTCTTCTCGACATTGAGCTCTTGGTTTGTTTTCTCTCACACAACTACTGATCATTGTTCTCTCTGTGTGTTTGGGAGATAGTGTTACTCATTGTAATCTTGTGGGAGCACTCAAATTGTGAGAACATTCCACGTACGATTATTTACCCCTGTGTGTGATTAGTGGATTCGAATCGGCCTTTGTGGCGATTCAACGAGGGAAGGGTTGGTGAAGACCCGGTCCTTGGTGGATTCCTCAACGAGGACGTAGATTCCTGGCTGGAATCGAACCTCGGGATAAAAACCTTGTCACATGTCTTCTTATTCTTCTTTCAATTATCAATTAGGGTTTGCTAGTACTCATTTGATTTACATCGATATCTTGTGTTAAACTTGATAGTTGTTGTTTCTTACTTCATTATCATATTACACTCAAGTTGTCATTTACTTTCCGCTGCATAAATACTTGAAGTAAGAATAAGTCTAAATTTAACCTTTTAATTACGCTCATACCGGACTAGTCCGCACCATACCGGACTAGTCCGGCCTACCTGGATTTGATCTGGCCGCTAAGTGTTTCAGGGAATCGTTAAAAAATTCAAAGAGTCTATTCACCCCCCCTCTAGGCTACATCAATTGGTATCAGAGCCTAACTCTTCAAAAGAGAATCACCGCTCAAAGAGACGATGTCGGAAATCAAGGGTGAACCCAAGCGCTTCAACCATGAAAATGGTGGTGACGAAGGAAACCAAAAGTTGGAGAAGATCCTCAATGCCATTCAGGACTGCAAGGATGATGATGAGGAGATGCTCCAACTAAAGGCACTTATGCGGAAGAAGGCACTCTCCCCCATAGGGAAGAAGATTGAAGACAAAAAGCAAAAAGGGGGTAGTCACAAAGACTACTCCCGATATCCTTTTAACTATGAGCGTTTAAATTCAAATAACCATTACTTGTCAATTCCATTAAGCAAACCACCTTACTTTGATGGAAATTATTATACAATATGGAAACAAAACATGAAAATGCACCTTATATCTCTTAACCCAAGTCTTTGGCATATAGTGTGTACAGGCCTAGATGTACCTAATGATGATGAAGAGCTAACCCTGGATCCAGAACAAGCTATTCATGGGAATGCTCAAGCCGCAGCAGTAATCACCTCATCATTGAGCCGAGACGAGTTCACCAAGGTGGATGGACTCAAAATTGCTAAGGAAATCTGGGACACTCTCAAAACCGCACATGAAGGTGATTGTCATGTGCGTAAAGTTAAGATCGAAATGATAGAAGGTGAATTGGGAAGGTTTGCTATCGAAGAAGGTGAATCACCCCAAGAGATGTACAATCGACTAAAATCTCTCATCAATAAGCTCCGAGCCTATGGTAGCAAGAAGTGTACGGATCATGAGGTGGTCAAATTGATTCTTAGAGCATTTATGCCTCGAAACTTGACACTCTGCTCCATGATTAGAGAAAGTCCTGGGTTTCACAAAATGACCCCAGAAGAGATTCTTGGCAAGATCATCAACTTTGAAATGATGGAGAAGGAAGCCAAGCATGTCAAGAAACTTGTCGACCATTACTCGGCAAAGAAGAGAGGAGTTGCACTAAAGGCAACATGCAAGCCAGCATCAAAAGAAACTCAAGAAGCTCCTGAGGACGATGATGGTGATGATGAAAGCACTGATATCGATGATGAAGACATGATCTTGTTCATCAAAAACTTCAAGAAAATGATGAGAAGAAGAAAGGGTGGCAAGTCAAATGAAGTAAGATATAAGGACAGACAAAGACCCAAGACGAGGCGTGCATGCTACAATTGTGGAGAATATGATCATTTCATGGTGGATTGTCCACATGAAGACAATAAGAGGAAGAGTAAAGACAACAAGTCTCAACAAAAGAAAATATTCAAGAAAAGGAAGCAATATGGCCAAGCACATCTAGGGAAGGAATGGGACTCCAATGATGAGTCCTCATCTGAAGAAGAAGAGGAGATGGCCACTATAGCTATCCAGAAGCCTACCATGAAGTCCACTCTCTTCCCAACCATGGGAGCATGGAAGGACACCAACCACACATGCCTAATGGCCAAGGAAGGAAAAAGAAAGGTTAAAACTAAATCTTCCTCCTTGCATTCCTTTACTAGTGAAATTGATAATTCGAGTGATGATGAAGACATGCTTAGAGGTTTAGATAAAAATACTATAGCTAAAGTGAAAATCTAATGGATGAGATTGTTGAACGAGGAGCTAGTCAATTGCCAAGAAGATATGAGCATTCTCCGAAAGGAGAAATATCTTGAGATTAAAGGGCTTCTTGAGATTGAAAAGGAGTGAAGCAAATCAATTGAGCTTGAGTTAGCTTCAAGCAAGGAGACTTGTTTGAAGCTAAAAGACTCAAACATTGCACTCAAGGATGAACTTGCTAACTTAACAAAAGTTAACAAGGTTCTTGAGGCGCAAGTTGAGTCACTCAAGCAAAGTGGTTCTTTCATTCTCTTTAAGTTCACCTTCTCAACATGTTGAATCCAAAACTCTCATAACTTATACATGTGCTAAAAATGACACCAACTTGAAAGAAAAGTCAAACTTGACAAAAGACAAGCATCCCTCCCAAAGTGGCATGTCTGACAAGGAGAAGGTCAAGTATGCACGTAGTGCATACTTGGTAACAAGACCTCCTAATGTTAAACATGGCATTGGGTATTCTTATGGTGAAAGTAAAAACGCTAGAAGCCACAAGAATGACAAGAAATGCATTGTCTTTGTCAAGGGATACTCTTCCCAAGTTCGAAAACAAAATAATGTTGATAAAATTAACATTGAAAACTCATATGAACAACAAATCTTGTTTAAAACCTTTGATGCTTCATATGTTCTTATGAAAAATAGTCTTGGAAAAGTTCATGCTAAATATGTTGGGCCACGCCATGAGAACACCAAGTCTTGTGTGTGGGTGCCCAAGTCACTTGTCACTAACCTCAAAGGACCCAAGCAAGCTTGGGTACCTAAGACCAAATCATAATTTCTTTCTTGTAGGCATATGCATCCGGTGGAGCAAAATGGGTGCTAGATAGTGGATGCACCAATCACATGACCAGAGAAAGAAAAATATTCATGGAGTACAAACAAAATGAAGACTCAAGCGAAGGAATCTGTTTTGATGATAATAGTCAAGGAAAGGTGCTAGGTACCGGTAAAATAGCTATTTCCTCACAACACACACTTTCTCATGTTTTACATGTTGATTCCTAAGGTTATAACCTCTTGTCCACATCTCAACTATGTGACAACAGTTATAATTGTTTATTCACTAATGAGGGTTTGACCGTCTCTAGAAGGAGTGATAACTCTATTGCTTTCAAGGGTGTGTTAAAGGGAAAACTTTATCTAGTTGATTTCAACAAAGATAAAGCCGAACTTGACACATGCTTGATTGCAAAGACCAACATGGGGTGGTTGTGGCATAGACGGCTAGCACATGTTTTACGAGGAATCTGCAAAAACTTCTAAAGGGTGATCACATCCGAGGTTTGAAGGATGTTGTTTTTTAGAAAGACAGACCTTGTAGCGCGTGCCAAGCCGGGAAGCAAGTAGGAGCACCCCATCCCGCGAAGAATGTCATGACTACAACAAGACCGCTCGAGCTCCTCCACATGGACCTATTTGGTCCAATTGCTTATATAAGCATCGGTAGTAATAAATATGGTTTAGTCATTGTCGATGATTTTTCATGCTTCATGTGGGTTTTCTTTTTGTATGATAAGTCAAAAACTCAAGGAACACTCAAGAAGTTTCTCAGGCGAGCCCAAAATGAATTCTCATTGACGGTCAAGAACATAAGAAGTGACAATGGAACAGAATTCAAGAATACACAAGTCGATGAATATCTAGATGAAGAAGGAATAAAGCATGAACTTTTGGCACCCTACTCCCCACAACAAAACGGGGTAGCTGAAAGGAAGAATCGAACGCTCATTGAGATGGCAAGGACAATGCTTGACGAATACAAGATCTTTGATCAATTTTGGGCTGAAACTATCAACACCGCTTGTCATGCAACAAACCGACTGTACCTTCATCGCCTCATCAAGAAAACCTCATATGAACTACTCACCGGTAACAAACCAAATATTTCATTCTTTCAAGTTTTTGGTTCAAAATGTTATATTCTAAACAAGAAGCTAGGACCTCAAGGTCCGATGAGGGTTTCTTGCTTGGTTATGATTCGAACTCCTACGCTTATCGTGTCTTCAACAAGGTCTCCGGACTTGTTGAAGTGGCACGTGACATAGTGTTCGATGAAACTAATGGCTCCCGAGCGGAGCAAGTTGATAAGTGCGTGCTAGATCAAGAAGAGGCCCCATGTCAAGCATTGAGGAGAATGACACTTGGTGATATTCGACCTCAAGACCAATCACAAGAATCAAGTGCTCAAGATGAACCTCAACAGGAGAGCTATGATCAAGGGGGAGCTCATGCACAAAATCAAGATCATGAAGATCAACAAGATGATCAAAGCATTAATGACGGCAACGATCTAGGGGGAGCCAAAGAAGAAGATGATCATGACAATTCCACACCACAAGTGCCACATCCAAGAGTACACCAAAGCGTACAAAGAGATCACCCCGTCAACAACATAATTGGTGATATCCAAAAGGGAGTGACAACTCAATCTCCTATAGCTAATTTTTGTGAATAATATTCTTTTGTATCCTCTTTAGAACCATACAGGGTTGAAGATGCACTAAGAGATCCAGACTGGGTGATGGCGATGCAAGAAGAATTGAACAACTTCAAGAGGAACGAAGTATGGGAACTTGTTAAAAGACCAAAGTCCAACATTGTTGGCACTAAATGGATCTTCCGCAACAAGCAAGACGAACACGGAGTGCTAACAAGAAACAAGGCATGACTTGTGGCTAAAGGTTACTCACAAGTCGAAGGTTTGAATTTCGACGAGACTTTTGCTCCCGTAGCTAGGCTTGAATCAATTCGTATATTACTTGCATATGCTACTCACCATGATTTCAAGCTGTATCAAATGGACGTCAAAAGCGCCTTCCTCAACGGACCTATCAAGGAGGAGGTGTACATGGAGAAACCCCCTGGGTTTGAAGATCAAGAGTACCCCGACCATGTGTTCAAACTGCATAAGGCTCTCTATGGCCTCAAATAAGCTCCTTGAGCTTGGTATGAGTGCCTTAGACATTTTCTAATGGAAAATGGCTTCAAAATTGGTAAAGTTGATTACACTATGTTTACAAAGCACTTTAATGATGATCTATTCATTTGTCAAATCTATGTTGATGATATCATATTCGGTTCAACTAACAAATGTTTTTGTTAAGAGTTTAGTAAAATCATGATAGATAGATTCGAGATGTCCATGATGGGAGAGTTGAGATACTTTTTGGGATTTCAAGTGAAACAACTAAAGGAAGGAACGTTCATAAGCCAAACAAAGTACACCCAAGACATTCTAAAGAAATTTGGCATGGACAAAGCGAAGCCCATAAAGACTCCCATGGCAACATATGGACATTTAGACCTTAATGAAGATGGACCTAACGTGGATCAAAAGGTATACCGTTCCATGATTGGCTCTCTACTTTATCTTTTTGCATCTAGGCCTGATATTATGTTGAGTGTTTCTATGTGTGCAAGGTTTCAAGCCAATCCTAAGGAATGTCATTTGCTAGTCGTAAAGAGGATCTTGCGATATTTAGTTCATACACCCAACCTAGGCCTTTGGTATCCTAAAGGTTCAAAGTTCAATATCATTGGATACTCCGATGCAAATTATGCCGGATGCAAAGTGGATATAAAAAGTACCTCCGGGACTTGCCAATTCTTGGGTAGGTCCCTAGTTTCTTGGTCCTCCAAGAAGCAAAACTCCATTGCCTTGTCCACAGCAGAAGCGGAGTATGTTGCAGCCTAGAGTTGTTGTGCACAGCTCCTTTGGATGCGACAAACTCTAAGTGACTACGGTTAAAATATGAACCGTATTCCGCTCCTTTGTGATAATGAGAGAGCGATTAAGATTGCACATAACCCTATTGAGCACTCTAGGACCAAACATATTGATATCCGACATCATTTTTTGAGAGATCATTCAATCAAAGGAGACATAGCTATTTGCCATGTCAAAACTGAGAAACAACTAGCCGATATCTTCACCAAGCCACTTGATGAAAAACGCTTTTGTGAGCTTAGGAATGAACTAAATATACTTGACTCTCGGAACATGGCTTGAAACACTGCATAGCTGCTTGAATTCTCAAAATCTTACTTACTTTGCAAAAAACTATCCCTTATCTTGATTTTCTCTTGAAAACTATTTAAATTAGTGAATCTTGATAAATAATGACCATTGTCTGATTGTTGATTGCTTACTAGGCATGTTCATTAAGATTATTTGTGAAAATTATGTCCTTAGATCACTATTAGATCAAATTCCCAATATTTCCCTGATTTCTACTCTTATCTGTCCAGTTGACCCGGACTAGTCCGGTATCAACACCGGACTAGTCCACTCCCTCAGACTAGTCCGGACAGATCTGCCATACTGGACTTGTCCGGCTACACCGGACTAGTCCATATGTCCAGATTTAAAAAGTCTATACCCGCGCCAACCAGTGCTCTCTTCCCCTCACAAGCACTTTTGGCTTCTCACTCCTCAAGCCCTAGCCCCCAAGGTGATTTTCGATTTTGGCCAACGAAATCGAAGTCCTCTCCACGGGAAATCTTCTCTTCTCCTCGACGTGTGGATTCCTCTCCGGACTCATCCGGGTCAAACTTCGCGTTTCGACTTAAATCTTCACTTTTCGGTAAAAATCTCTCTCAACCCGTGTTCTCATCTTTCCTCTACTTTTGCTCAATTTTCCTGATTCCTAGGGCATGCATTACCTTTATCGATGCATTCCTAGTGTATCCCTCCTTGTTTTGCATCAATTTGTGCTAGATTTATTGAAAATAGGAAATTATGGTTCTTCAGCAGGTCCGGACTAGTCTGGTATTGGGTGCGGACAAGTCCAGTTACCTGTCAATTGAACTCTAACTTCTTATTTCCACAAAATCTACAATCCATCTCATCAATCAATCCTTGATTTTCCTATCGGGCACGATGTCGTCAGCCTCTGAGATCATGAAGAAGAGACAGGACCACATTGCTCAATCCTCTCCTCCTGATGATTCTCTTCCTAAAAGGAGGAGAGTGGTTGTTAAGACAGCACAAAGCAAAGATATTGTTGGAAGCTCAACGACTCCTAGAAGAAGTGTTAGCAAGGGCAAAGGACTTGCTAGTGGTCCTTTTGGTCCATTGAAGAAGAAGACCTCCATTCACCGCAACAGGCAGCCATCAAGTGATGACTTTACTGGAAGGGGAAGTGAACTTGCTGACAAGTTCAGAAAAATTCAAGTTTATGAGCAGCCAAAGCAATGTGCTGACCCAAGATTTTGGATCAACTTCCATGCTGACTACTATGAGCATGTATACATGAAGATGAAGAATTCTGTTGTTGAGAGTCAGTGGCTCAACATTGTTTACTTGTAGTCTAATAGATGCCAGGCCTATCATGAGGTCCTAGAGGCATTAGAGAGGCATGGCTTGAAGGATATTCTATCCTTTCAATATGACTGGAACAATGAGGTCATCACACAGTTTTACTCAACTTTTTACTTTGCCCGCGATGATGGGGATGAGATAACTTGGATGACACATGGATCCAAATACTTTCATAACGGAGGGCTCACATTAAACAAATCGGGCTCACCAGAATACTTCTGTGCCCCGCGGGGCTTCTTCCTAGCGCTATTGAAATGATATTCCTATTATTGGTCCTAGCAATATCCCTGGACCAGGGCACGGCACCTATCCAACTATGTCTTGTTTCGGTTTCGGATCCGGGTAGTAGAGTCCTAGGCATCGGCAAAGCCTACAAGGTACGGGATTCGGCTCAACAGCTACTTCCTTGCTTAAATCGAAGTGTCACCTATGAGGAATTTTCCAAGATACTTCACCATGAACATACCTTGGAAAATGATCTTGTCATTCACAACTTGAAGCCATTGGAGAAGAATGAGCTGGAATTCTTGTATGATAGAAGAATGCCATATGTACCTCCTGCTACCAAGTACTTGAAGCCATTATTTGCCGTGCTCAACAGGATTTTGAGAAAGACCATAGCTCCAAAGGATGGAGATGCAGGGACAATCCAAGGGACCCTAAGGACCTTGATGAAAGTGATAAGCAAGAAAAGGACCTTCAATGTCTTTGAGTTCATCTACAATAACATTGTGAACATCTCTATTACTCCCAATAGGTCCTGTGGCTATGCACCTTATATCATGTACATGATTGAGAAGGTGACAGGACTTGAGTTTGTCAAAGATGTCTCTCACACGGTTCTCAAGCCCCAGAAGCCTACACTCTACACTGTTCCCTCTGCTCCTGCCTCGCCTGCAGTGGAACAAAGATCCAAGCATACTCATGAAGGCTCAAGGGCATCGGATGCTACACCTACTCCTGTTCCTCCACCCTCTAGAGAGTCCTCCAGTGGTGTGCTCAAGATGCTCTCCTCTATCTTTGGCTTCTATCATAAAGTTGAAGTTAAGCAACACAAGGAGAGCTTGGCCCGGAAGAGACATCAAAGGTACATGAAGGCCAACATCAAAGCCATCTGTGAGAAGCTAGATATTGAGCCAGTTGGATCACCACAGATTTCGGAAGACTCTGAAGAAAACTTCACTGAGATGGCTCCACTCACTGAACAAGAGTTTAGTTCTTTTGGGATTGCAGGTGTCTCCGCTCCTCCTCCTCAGCATGGTCATGAATACAAAGATGAAGATAGGACAGAGAGTGAGGGGGGGAGTGGTGATGAGTGATTCCATTCAATTTTTCCCTTTTGGTGCCTTGATGCCAAACGGGGAGAGATTGAGATTAGTCTTATTTTCTTTATCTTCTTGTGAGCCTTAAGGACTAGTGATCATGGATATGTATTTTAAGTTTCATGTACTTTTTATTTCATACTCCTTTGGATGTGTGATGCTTAATTGATATTGATGTGATGATTACCTTTATTATTGATATGTTCTTATCTTGTGGCATGTCACATTCTTTTATCACACACTCTTTAGGCATCCCATCATAAAGGATGCATATATGTGAGAAGTTCTTGTTACTCATTTGTCATTCTCATATATGCAAACTTTATGAAAATCAAATTTTATTATTAATTTAATCTCAGTTGGTTGTCACAATCACCAAAAAGGGGGATTGAAAGTGCATCTAGGCATTCCCTTATGGGTTTTGGACGATTGATGACAAACAAATTGAGATCCTAATGAACTTTTTGAGATGAATGTAGATTAACTCGTGTAAGGTAGGATTGGTGCACTCAAAAAGTGAAAATGAAGTGATGAAGAAAAAGGAAACGGACCGATCCATGAACAAAGCACAATGTAGACTTACTTGTATAGGATGTGTGTATAAGACACGTCCCAAGAGCTTAAAATCTTTGCGTAGGGGTAAGGGCTTAAAACATATTCTAATCACTCACTGTGCATCGGACTAGGCTGCTCAGAAACCAGACTAGTCCGTTCAACTCTCGGTTGCTTCACAACACTGTGCACCGGACTAGTCCGATCGTGGACTGGACTAGTCCGTTCAACTCTCTGGAACCGCTTTTACACAGTGCACCGGACTAGTCCGCTCGTGGACCGGACTAGTCTGTTCAACTCTCTGGAACCGGCTTAACACAAGGAACCGGACTAGTCCGCTCACGCACCATACTAGTCCGTTCAACTCTCTGGAACCGGCCATTCACCTTGCACCGGACTAGTCCGCTCGTGGACCGGACTAGTCCGTTCAACTTTCTGTAACCACTTTAAATTAGGGCTTCTACTGTGCCGCATACCTCACGTGAATTGTACACAACACACCGGACTAGTCCGGTAAACAGAGCGGACTAGTCCGGCCGCCAGGAAACCTTAACGGTAACTTTTGGAATCTTTGTATAAATAGAGGTGCACAGCCACACATTTACAAAAGCAGGAACCCTAGCGCCGTCACACGTTCCAAGAGCACAAAAACACTTCTCTCCACTCATTCTAGGCCTAAAAAGATCAAATCTTTGAGGATTAGGGATTGGATCAAGGAGAGAATCGTTCTTCTCGACATTGAGCTCTTGGTTTGTTTTCTCTCACACAACTACTGATCATTGTTCTCTCTGTGTGTGTGGGAGGTAGTGTTACTCATTGTAATCTTGTGGGAGCACTCAAATTTTGAGAACACCCCATGTACAATTATTTACCCCTGTGTGTGGTTAGTGGATTCGAATCAGCCTTTGTGGTGATTCAACGAGGGAAGGGTTGGTGAAGACCCGGTCCTTGGTGGACTCCTCAACGAGGACGTAGATTCCTAGGTGGAATCAAACCTCGGGATAAAAACCTTGTCTCGTGTCGTCTTATTCTTCTTTCAATTATCAATTAGGGTTTGCTAGTACTCATTTGATTTACATCGATATCTTGTGTTAAACTTGATAGTTGTTGTTACCTGGGTGCGGTGGACGCGTGTCCTCTCTCGACTGGAGGGTCGTGGCAACGTGCTCGAGGGGTGGTTCCTGGGCATTGACTGCAGCTGTTCTTGGGTCGACCACCACAGCTTTACTGCGCACTTTTCTCGGGAACTGCTGGAGTCTTGTTCCTGAGACGTCGCCCGCCTGAACCCCAGTGTCTGACAGGAGGACCTGGGTCCCACCCGTCATTGGGAGTGTAGGCAGCGTGGGGTATTAGCAGCCCAAACACCGCGCTCGACGCCGAGCCAAGGGCCATAGGAATAGTAAAGGAAATCCTTTGGGGAAGTGTGATTTCTTCCTTACTTGTCTCCTCATGCCTTGTGATCTCCATCTTCCACCTCCGCGCTCGAAGCCTCCGCTCCCAAGCACGCGCAGCCACCACTTGCGCTCATGGCGTCCAACTTCCGCACGTCCGGGCTACGCACTGATGAAAAGCTCGGGCATGTAAGGCGCCTGCTATGGTGGCACTCGGCCGAGTACGATGGAAAGATCCACCGTGGGAGGACCCCGCTCACCGGCATGCGGCCCGGCAAGGTCGTCCTCTTCACCTTGTACGTGATGTCAGGGTTGGCGCTCCCGGCGTTGTCTTTTCTCCTGACGCTGCTGGAGGTGTACGAGCTCCAGATCCAGCACTTGATGTTGCACGCCCTCGCACAAGTGGCGGTCATCGTCCAATTTTGCGAGATGTTCGTGTGCGTGCAGCCCTCATTGTGGCTCTTCCGGGTGTTCTTCTCCTTGTGGGCCTCGGGAAGAAGCACAGACCACCTGAGGGCCGACTAATTCCAGCACCGGGGGCGGAACTCCGTGTTGTACATCTCGCCCTTCTCCCCCGGCAAGTGCGAGCACTGGAGGGAAGATTGGGTGATCGCCCAGACGTACATCCACGACCGCCTGGATATGCCGAGCGGCCCCCCAGTCAGCGAGGAAGCGCTCGGGGACGAGATCCCCGATCTGCAGGGACGCCTACAAGCCGGTGCTGGAGAGGATCCAGTTCCTTGCGCAGGAGGGCCTGACATCGCTGATGGTCCTGGCCGACTTCCTGTCGGGCCGGATTGCTCCTCTCTAGCAGCGCTCCCGGCCAGCCTGGCTGTACACCGGGGAGGGCGATCTCACCCGGTTGGAGCGCGGAGCTGGGTTGTCCCCAAATCTTCGGGTAATGCTGCAGAAGCTATCCTCCGACCCGATCTTCGATGACTCCATCACCCCGTCGGTGATCTGCCAGCCTATCTGCCTCAACCAGCCGGAGCGGTCGAGGTTGCCGAAGGAGCTGCTGACTCTGGACGACATCGATGTCGCCGTGTGGCAGATCGGTGACGCTTCCTGGGGCGTGGAGATCTCCGGCGGAGGCGGCACAAGCGATCAGGTGGGGCCCGTGCCAGACCCACTCCCCAACAAGGGGAATGGGTGAACGTCGGCCAGCGGACCCGCACCCACTGTGTGCCCCCGCTCACCGCCCAAGGATGCCACGGAATCAAGCAAAGCGCCGAAGTGGAAGCTGATCCGCTTCGATGGGAGCTTCGTCTCAGGCCCCAAGGCGGGGGGTTCTCAGGCTTTCCGCGGCCCGGCGTCAGGCTCAGCGACCGGCGCTGGTGGCAGTTCTGGAACTGTTGCTGCCGGGGCAGCCCCAACGGGCGCAGGGAAGTCACCCGGTACTGCTGCGGTTTTGAGGAGGGTTCCTGACGCTCCTACGATGCAGAATAAGTCCCTCGGCGAGTCACCGACTCCAAAGCCGTCGGCGGGGAAGACTCCTGATGCGACGTCGGTGACAACGAAGGTCCCTGCAGCACCATCGGCACTGCAGCCAACGAGGGCATCTCCATCAGCGGACGCGCCTCCGGCCCCGAGGCCGGCAGCAGGGAAGGCTCCTGCCACACCATTCGCAGCGGCGAAGGCTCCTGAGGTGTTGTCGGCTCCAAAACCCACGGGGGCGACCCCCAGTGCGTGGTGCGCCTCCGGTCGTGAGGTCGGCGGGGGCAAGTGGCTCCAGCCCTCCATGCAAGAAGCTCCACTCGTCTTGGGGCTTCCAAGCCTCCAGGTACGACGCAAACCTTGTAAGGTAGGTTGCAATGCAGGATTGCTAGCTTGTGTGATTGCCTTCAACGTTTTCTTCGCAGGGCTTCTCCGCAGAGCGCTCCTCCTCCTTCACAGCAGCCCAGGAGCCAGAGCTCCTTTGCCACTGAAACCCCGGCACCGGCGCCGGTGTCGGAGCCAGAGCCCGGGCCAGCTCTGGATGCTGACACCCGGGCCCCCAAGGCTAACCGGCCGGCGGACGCGGACGTCCCTGGTGGCGGCTCAGCAGCTGCAAGGCGGGCTGCAAGTCCTCCTCCTTCTCATCCGCAAGCTGCCGTGGTGGCAGCCTAACCGGAAGATGAAGAGCCAGAGGAGGTCGCGGCGGTCCCTCCCCTGCAGATGCCAGAGGCAATGCCGCTCCCCAAGGCCATGAGGGCGGCTCGCTCTAGCTTGGTCCAGGTGCAGGAAGTGCTCGACTAGGAGTGGGCGAGCTGAGGTCCGAGCGGGAGCGCCTCCACGACTGGGGCAATCTGCTGAAGGAGCGGGTCCATTCCGCCAGAGAGAAGGCCCGGGCACGGGAGGAGCGACTGGAGCTGATAGAGGAGCCCTTGAGTTGAAGGACGCTGCCGTCAATGAGCTCAACAGGAGAGCGGTGGACCTCCTAGCTGAAGCCAAGCAACTCCACCCTGCTGCTGATGCACGCACTGAAGCTCTGTCAGGGCTTCGGGAGATGCTTCTCCGGCGTGAGCAGGAGGTGCAGGCAAAGGAGAGGGACCTCTCTGACCGCCAGGCCGCCCATGAGGGGGAGCGGGAGCACATGAGGAAGCGGCTGCAGGGTGTATTCGACCAGGAGCTCGCTGTCGCGACCAAGGAGGCCGACCTGGACCACCGAGCTACAGAGCTGGCTGCCAAGGAGGAAGAGTTGGCTGCCCGGGAGCAGGAGTTGGCGAGCTGGGACTTGGTCGAGGAGCTGGCTGCCACCGCCAAGATGGTTGAGGAACTCCGGGATTCTCACGCCGCTGAGGCAGAGAAGGTCTGGGACTTCCTCGGTCGGGCAGAGACGGCGCTGGAGCCCTTCAGCTTCAGTCCTTTGCGCTCTGGCGGTCTGGTCCAGGAGGTGAGCCAAGTGCTCCCTGCTCTGTACTCAGCCGGAGCCAAGCTGCTGGCGCTGGAGAACGTCGTCGGGGAGCAGCTGGAGATCGAAGGCAAAGATCTGGCTCAGCAGGTAGCAGAGCATGTGCTCTCATGCCTTTGGAGCCGCGACCCCATTATCTCCTTGGAACTGGTGGCGCAGGGCCACAGCGCAGAGATGTCGGAGGCGGCAAGGTCTGCTGTGAAGGAGGTCGCCCGACTTGTAGCTGCTAGGTTCCAGCGTGGGTAGATTGTAGGTCTTCTGCTCGCCCTGTATGCTCCTTTATATGCCAGAGCCTCTCCTTGAATAAAGACTTATTGTTGAAGTCATGTCTTGTGTTGTTGGTGTAGACTTCGGGTCATTAGCAGCACAAGGGTCCGAAATGACTTAGCCGAGGTAGGTAGCTCGTTGCCGATGTTGTGAGCTTGTCCCTACGGATCCTTGGCATCGCAAAGACCCAGAGGGGCTCCGGCAGTGTGGCTAACTCGTCCTCCCAAGTCCTTGGCAGCGCAAGGACCCGAAGGAACCTCGGTAGTGTCATTAGCTTGTTGTAGTTGGAGCTCCGAGTTCTCCGCTTGTCGTCGTGGTGGTCCCGACGTCCTGCCTGCGTGGTTCACCGTGATGACCACCTGGTAGGTGTGGCACTTAGGTTGGGGCACACCTACCAAGCAGATTGGCTGGAGCAGGACGTTAGTAACGGACCTCCTGAGAGGTCCGGGACGCCAACGACCTGTTCAGGACCTGCACAGGCATGTAGAGGAAAGGAGTAATTCGTGCTCACTCGTCATTGTTTCCTGATCCTAGTTTCGCTGTGGCTTACAGTCCTTAGCCGAGCTACAGGGCATGGGCAATTTGGTGTGAGAGTATCTAGGTTATGGTTACAACTTTGCTCAGAGGTATGAGCCGTCCGGCTCCCCAATACTTAGCTGTAGCACTGGAGAGGCAGAGTGTGCACGCTTAGGGCACGGAATCGGACTAAGCAGGCTACACACCCTGGATCTCCCACTTGCGTTAGCCTTTCAAGGGAGAGACATTCGGCACCATAGGGCCCCTGAGCAATGATACAACCAAAGGACCCCGGGTACACCATAGATACCTCAAGCGGACCCGCCTGTAGAAGGATAGCACAACTCCTACTATAGGTAAGCATAGGAAAAAGTGCCACACGGCCGGAGCGGTATGGAAAGAAAGTACAAAAAAGAAAGGGGCGATGCTCGGGGTCCGGTTGCTCACTTGTCCGTAGGAGTGTGCCCTCCGGCCCCCAAGTACTCAGTTGTAGCGCTGGGGAGGTAGTGCGACAGGCTTAGGGTACGGAACAAGCTAAAGTGGTTGCATGTTCTGGACCTCCCACGAGTGTTAACCTTTCAGCGAGGGGACCTTCCGGCGCCACGGGACCTAGAACAAATATGTAGGGCGGACTCTGCGCATGCCATGTACAGTTTATATGCATGAGTAAGCATAAACTGTAAAGAGGGGGGGGGTGGGAGACGCAGGGTAAGATAAAATTTTCTCATATCAGGTTTATTCATAGGAGGAAATAGGTTGTACAAGAAGGCAGCGACCCGCTCCGGATGACAAGAGTAGCAGGACTCCTCCGGAGTTTAGCTGTTCTAAGCGCTGCTCCTAGACTCTATGACACCCTAAAAGAGAAAAAAGATCCCTACCGCTACACTAGGGATAGAACTTATAGAGGTGCTCTATATTCCATGGATTGGGTAGAGGTATACCATCTTCCTTGGCTAGGCGGACACACTCGAGGCAGCATATTTGTGTCACTCGGAAGGGTCCCTCCTAGCAGGGGAGAGTTTGTTCGCCCCTTCACGAGAAAGTATTCACCGAAGAACCAGGTCGCTCACCTCGAGCTGTCTACTCCACACAAACTGCTGATGATAACGCCAGAGCACCTGGTGGTACCGTGCGTTTGAAGCAGCTTCCTGCCACCTTCGCTCATCGACAAGGTCAATATATTCACGCCGGAGCTGATCCTGCGTGGCTTTGTCGTACGCATGGACGCGGGGGGAGCCCATGGTGATCTCCGGGGGGGGGGGGGGGGGGGGGGTCGGCCTCAGCCCCATACACCAGGAAGAAGGGCATTTCCTATGTCAAGCAACTGAGGGGGGGGGTCCGGCTAGCCCACAGTGCACATGGAAGCTCATCTACCTAATTGGCACCATGCTTCTTCAAGCTGTCGTAGGTGCGCATCTTGAGTCCCATGAGTATCTCGGCGTTTGCTCTTTCGACTTGACCGTTGCTCTCAGGGTGAGCAACGGAAGCGTAGCAAACTTGGATGCCGAGGTCTTTGCAGTAGTCTTTAAAAACTGCACTAGTGAATTGGGTCCCGTTGTCGGTGGTGATTCTGTTCGGGACACCGAATCGGCAGATGATTGACTTGATGAACTTGACTGCTGACTTCTTGTTGATTGTTACTACAGGAGCAGCTTCCGGCCACTTGGTGAACTTGTCTACGGCGACTTAGAGGTACTGGCACCCTCCGACGGATCTAGGGAATGACCCCAAGATGTCCAGCCCCCACATAGCAAAGGCCATGAGGGTGGAATCATCTGCAGCATCTTCGGCGGTTTGTGGATCTGCATGGCGTGGAATGGGCACGCCTTGCATCTCTTGACCAGCTCGACGGCATCCGGGAGAGCTGCCGGCCAGTAAAAGCCATGCCGAAAGGCTTTACCAACCAGCATGCAGGAAGATACATGGTTCCGACACTCGCCTCCATGGATCTCTACGAGCAAGTCGCAACCCTCCTCCTGGGTTATGCACAGTAATAGGACGCCATTGGCGCCATGCCGGTAGAGATCCCCTTCTACTAGCGCGTATCTCTTAGCCAACCGAACGATCTGCTCAGCGGATATATGTTCATCGGGAAGGATATTGTCTTTCAAGTAGTCCTAGACCTCCGGGATCCATGCGTCGGGACCATGTGCCGGGATCTCTACGAGCAAGTCGCAACCCTCCTCCCGGGTTATGCACAGTAATAGGACGCCATTGGCGCCATGCCGGTAGAGATCCCCTTCTACTAGCGCGTATCTCATAGCCAACCGAACGATCTGTTCAGCGGATATATGTTCATCGGGAAGGATATTGTCTTTCAAGTAGTCCTAGACCTCCGGGATCCATGCGTCAGGACCTACTTGAGCATCTAGATCTTGAGCGCCAGGTTGCACGGAGCCCCCGGTGACGCTTACGATCCTTGGCAGGATCCATGGTAGTAAGGCCACTGGGGCAGCCAGCTTCACGGTGCTGACCTTGCCCCCTTCGCCTGGTTTGGGCTAACCGCCGCTAGATCAAACGAGGGTGATGAACACAGGTGAACACGAGGGTTTATATGGTTCGGACCGCCAGAGCGTAAAATCCTACGTCCACGGGAGTGAGTGTTGTATTGCTTGCACGTGTGAGTGAGTGAGTTGGCTGGGTTGTGAACCCCGTGTCGGGTGGCCGCCCTGATCCTTTTGTCGAAAAGGCCAGGGCAGCAACAATGTGGCCCGGGGCGCGATAGGTGGCCCCGTGGCTATCCGTACCCTATACATGCTCTAGGGTATTTATAGCTACATGTGGAGTCGTTGTCGGTGGAGTTAAGGCACGCCGCCTGACGCGTCGGGCGCCTTTGACTGAGTAGCAGGTGATGATGAAGACGTCATCTAGTCACCGCGTCCTCTCGATCTGCTGGGCGGCACTGTGCCGTTGAGCAGCACTATGCTGCTTTCACGCCTCGCCGCCCTGTCTTGTCACCGTAATGATGAACGGGTGGGGGGCAGAAACGTGCGACACATGCCATACTTCTAGGGAAGGTGTGAGTCTTGAATGTGTTGTCTGGAAGCGCATGTCCTCCTTGACTCCGAAGGCCCACAGCCCACGACAAATCGTGGAACACGTGGCGGCTCCGGATCCCTCCTCAGCAGGGAGGTTGGGTTCAGAGCCCGGATACACGTGGCAGCTCCAGACCTTGCCTCAGCGGGGAGGCCAGGTCCGGGGCCAAGGGCACGTGGCGGCTTCGGAACCCTTCTCAGCAGGGAGGTCGGGTTCAGAGCCCGGATACACGTGGCTGCTCTGGACCTCGCCTCAGTGGGGAGGCCAGGTCCGGGGCCAAGGGCACGTGGCGGCTCCGGAACCCTTCTCAGAAGGGAGGTCGGGTTCAGAGCGCGGATACACGTGGCAGCTCCGAACCTCACCTCAGAGGGGAGGCCAGGTCAGGGGCCAAGGGCACGTGGCGACTCCAGAACCCTTCTTGGAAGGGAGGTCCAGTCTCGGAGCCTGGGCACACGTGGCAGCGCGGACCCTGCCTCGGTCGGGGGGCCTGGTCCTTGGACAAGAACACGTGGCTGAGTCCGTGCCCGCCTCAACAGGGAGGCGGGATATGGACTGTCTTCTACCCTCCACGCGGAGGTACCCAATCTGCAGGGTACCGACAGATGGCTTGGACTTTACCAATATATTTGGCTCTAAATGAAAGTAAAGTTAGGATCGGTACATTATGATATAAAACACAACCGTCCAAACACCAATGTGTGGTTTAGGAATTCCCTTTATTTAGTTATATCTTTTATTCAAATAATTGTACTTATTTCTACTACAAATGGCTCTTCAATTTTCTTTATCAAATATCATTGAGTTTTTGTGGTTCCAGATTCAAGAAAAATATATTAAAATATATTATTGGCCTGTTTGCAACATGAAAACTCATATGATTTGTCTTTGGGGGGGGGGGGTAATTCATATTTTTTTAGAAATAGTTATTGTATGGATAAAGAGGAGCAAACATTTTCATGAGGCTTCTGAAGTGCAAAATTGAGCATCTAATTAACTTGCCTTATCTAGTGATAAATGAAAATTAATGCTACGCATTCGTGGTACTAGAAATTATTATAAAATATAGACATATTTTCACTAGTCAAATTCTGTATACCTATTTCATTTATTTAATCTGATGGTTGTTACTAGAAAATATAAATAAGTGGAACATTTGTGAAATATAGCCTCAAACCCCAAAGAAACACATACATTGGTATATATATAAGAATATAGCAAAATTTAAAATTGGAACGGAGAGCTGCTTAATTAAAATGGGAATGCTATTTTTTAATCATCTACAGTTAGTATCTGCTTTTAACCTACATTCCAAGTCGTCTGATCTATTTTAAGATTCATGCGCTTGTTGTTAATTGTTTTTTGTTCTATAGGATAATATATTGACTATAAAAGACAAAAATGTTGATGTAATAACTATTTTAAAAATGTATGCTGTATCCGTTCGATCTAGATCCGAACACTCAGGGCATAGTTTGAAAGGAGATGTTAATTTTAGGTGCATGTAAATTAGCAACCCCATTGTTAAAAATTGTTAACTGTTTTTTTGGGATCCCAATCAAGCAAGAAAGACACAAATATGGCACTGTCGGTACCCTGCAGACCGGGTACCCACTCGTAGTGGGTAAAAGACAACCTGGACCCCGCCTTCCTATTAAGGCAGGCCCCAGCATAAGACGTGTGCCCTGGGCCCCATCGACAGCCCTCGGGCTACCACGTGCGTTGGGGCTCCGAGGTTGTCACATGTCTTCAGGCTCTAAGCCTTACCACCAGCCGAGGATAGCTCCGGAGCCGCCATGTGTCCAATGGTGTCGGGCCCGACCTCCCGCTAGGGAGGGCTCCGGTGCTGCCACGTGTCCGGAACCTCCGAGCCACGTGTCCCGGCAAGGATAGCTCTGGAGGTGCCCGTGTCCTACGGCTCCGGGCCTGACCTCCAGCATGGGAGGGCTCCGATGCTGCCACGTGGGAAACAACTCCCGGCGTCCCTTCCCTCCGAGGAGAGCTCCGGAGTTGCCAAGTGTCCTACGGCTCCGGGCTCGACCTCCAGCATGGGAGGGCTCCGGTGCTGCCACGTGTCCAACGACTCCGGACCTCTCGCTACTCCGCATGTCTGCAACGGGCAGATAGACAAGGAGTACTATGGAAGGTGCGCTGTCAGGCTGTGCATTCAAGGCTCGCGCCTTCCCCAGAAGCATGGCTCACGGCGTACGCCTCCGTCATCCGCCCGCTCACCATTACGGTGACAAGACAGGGCGGCGAGGCGTGACGGCGGAATAGTGCCGAACGGCACAGGGTCTCGGCAGAGGGAAAAGACGTGGCGACAAGACGGGGTCTTCATCATCACCTGCTACCCAGTCAGAGGTGCCCCGCGTGTTAGGTGGCACACCTTCACTCCTCCGATAGAGACACTACATATAGCTGTAAATACCCTAGCTCATGTATAGGGTACGGACAGCCGCGGGGCCACCTACCGGGCCCCGGGCCACATTGTAACTGCCCCGGCCTTGGGCTATAAAAGGACCGGGGCAGCCTCCGGGCAAAGGGTTTGCACTTCGGTTCGACACCCAGCCAACTTACTCTCTCTCACACACTCATATGCGCAAGCAATACAACAATCACACCGTGGACGTAGGGTATTACGCTCCGGCAGCCCAACCACGTAAATCCTTGTGTTCATCCTCGCCATCGTGCCCCGACGCTCGAAACCACTAAGTCTCTCCTAAAAAAGAGCCTCCGCGGGCTGCCCCAGAGCAGACTGGGGGAAGTGTCACAGGAAAACACTTCGACAGGCACCTTATGGCGATAAAACAATAGGTATATATGCATGATCTCATTCTTGTATGTAATTACTAATGCATTTGTTCTAACATGCTTTCAGATGAACCATTATCCTACTAGGATCATAACTGAATAACTAATTTGTCAAAGTTACTTATATATTAGAACATGTAAGCCTTGGGCCTAAATAATTCTAAATGAATTGGAAAATCTCATAAGGATAGAATAATCATACATGCAAAATGAGAGAAGAGCAATACCCATTTATTAGTGGAGCTCTTTTTCATGTGTGGAACATATGAGAGAAGGATGGCCTAGAGTCACACACATATTACATGCGCGTGCGTATTCACCTATTTTTGCGTGATTTACTGTGTGACTTGTGACTTGCAACTGACGTGAAAATTCTGCTCTCTTTTATGAGTCTGATACTAATACGATTTTAGAGTTTAGGGTTTTTGCGTGTCAGTTCATGAATGACAATTATGTTTCAGTTTTTACAGGCTAATTATGCGGCAAATAATACAGATTTATTGTTGTTAGCTACTAGAGCATATTTTTCCGGCTTGAATAGAGAATGATTACCTTCAATTACTATTCTGCCTTTAAATATAGAGTGAACCCACTACAGAAATCGCGATAATAGACGACATCCATGAACCGTCATCTATAAGGACTAAACCATCGTCTATAAGCTTATAGACAACAGTATACGCTTATAGACGACGGTTTCCGGCCGTCTACGTTTTTTGTCATCTATAGGCTTATTGAAGACGGTTACCGTCGTCTATAAATTAATTGACGACGGCCAGATTTAGCTGTCATCAATAAGTACCCCTTCCACGTGGCAGCGGGGAAAACTTCTCGATGACGGTAGACCAGACCGTCGTCTATAATATATCTTATAGACGACAGTTTATAGGGTACTGTCGATGATAGTGGACTGTTATCGTCGACGGTGTCCGAAAGCCGTCGAGCCGTCGACAATAACAGTCCGATATCGACGACGGCCGCCAGAGAAACATCATCGATAAGGTTTTGAAGTTCTTTTAAAAAACTGAAAATGCTGCCCTGGCTTCGAGGCCAGCCCTGGCTTGATGGCCAGATCACATAGGCATATAAAAACAGACATCACACAGGCATATATATCACAATAAGCATTTCAAAACACTATACACACGCCACTACACACTTTGCGAGTTCGTGACTATGAGACGCTACCCTATCCGCTGCCACCGTAGTTCGGAAAGTCGTCCTCCCGCAGTCGTCCAAGCGCTGAAATCTGAGGCGATAGAGTTTAAGCCTCCGTTCCCGATCCCTGTGATGTGCAAGTGTGGTTAGACATGTTACAAGTAAAAATGCATATTTTACTAAATTTGAATAAGTTTAACTAGTTTAAGATATTTTGAGTAATTTTGTACCGGGACTGCTGTCATCGGCACCGGTGGTAGCTCTATTGCTGGCGGCGCCCATTGCGGAAAGACAGCCGGCTGTCCTGCACTTATAGCCTACAAACACAAAGCAAATCATTATACATGTTATTTATATATTAAAAATGTTAAGTACATCATCTAGAATTTACCTGCATGGCAGCTAACATCTGTAGCATGAACGAGTTTTGATACTCATCCCTAGCCCTCTGCGCCTCGTCCCTACCCCTGATCTTCGCTGCCCACATCTCGTCACTAGCCCAGAGCGCTTCTTGCATCCTCTGGAGCTCCTCTCGAAGACTCTGGAGCTCCAGATCTCGGCTCACAAGGCTGCTGCTGGACCCGCCCTGATGCGATGAAGAGGCTCTCGAGGAAGCCCGCGCCTGCCTCGAGTCGACCACTCCATCGAAGATGGCTAACTTGCACAACGAAGTAAGATTATTAAATTTTTGTATCTCGAAGTTTGTAACAGTAAATTAAAAAAAAAAAGCTCATCGTCTGTGAGGTTTGCCACCACCGCTTGCATAAGCAGCTTTGGGGACGATTGGCGCGCTCTGCCAATTGAACTCTTCACCTCGAATCCTGCGTGCCTCCTCCCCGTACTTTGCCTAAAAATACAGAAAAACAACATCACTAGAACTATTAAAGAGAATTCAATTAAGTTGAAAAAATAATTCACCAAAGTCTCTGTCGTCGTTTGAGAAGACAGCTGGCCAGGCTGCGACGGGTCACTTCCCAAGTGACCCCTCGTCCACACCTCGATTGGTGCCGGCTGCTGACCACTCTCGTGCTCCTACCGATACATGTTAGCACAATGAAGATTATAAAATTACTTAATAGGATGCGAGTAGCACTTACCATCCGTTTAGAAAGGCGTATGTATCCGTCCCCACCCAAACGATGTTTTCCTCCCGTCCCTCTACTCTCTCGACAAGTTTTAAAAACTGCCTGGAAGCCCTCGCTCGCCCAAAGAGCACACAGGGCACGGTACGCGTCCGGACGGATCTCAAACCATGCTACGCCGACCTGCACACATTTATTATTTAATGAAAACATTGATCATGATCATATAATGAAGAAAAGTAAACTAAAAACTTTACCTCTACGTACCGTGCCTCTGTCAAGTACGTGTCGCCCGATTCCTTCCCCAGCTCACCCTCGTCTGGATGTAACTTGAAGTACACATTCGAAGCTTGAATGCGATCCATCGCGTCATTGGCGAAATCTGGATCAAAGCGGTCAAGCGCTTCCCATGCCTCACCCTCGGATGGGTGCACCATCATTCCGTCGTTCTCACGTAGACCTTCTTTGTGCCACCTCATGTGTCCGACTATTTTTTTAGAGAAACAAGCGCTTCAACCTAGGTGTGACAGGCAAGTAGCGAAGCTGCTTCTATGCGACTTCAGTCATTACTTTTGTACCGTCATCATTAACAACTTCGACAAATCTCGCTTTATCACATTTTAAATAATTATTCTCATTGGCATGCTCTTTCAAGAAAAGCATAAAGTTGTCTAGGCACATATCAATCTTCTCATAGTCCATACCAAGCCCAGAAATCATTTTCTTAGACTGATACATATCTTTAGGCAATTTATGAGGCTGTGGAAGGACATCGCTGATCAATTTGACGAGATCGTTGTAGCAGTTATTAGAGAAAGAATACTTTGACTTAATTACCATAAATCTAGTCATGAAACTGAGGATCGACACTTTGGTGTGTTCATGCAACGACTGTTCAGAAGCTTTGACAAGCTTGAAGAACGTTTTAACCTCCGTTGTAAGAGGATCCACCGTCAACTCAGTATTTATGGCTTCAAGCATCTCGTCCATCCTATCGACCAACCACTGTCATCCTCATCTCGATCTTCTATGACTTGAGAAGGTGTCTCGCCGTGAAATGTCAACAACTCATAACGTTGCATGAAACCGTTTCCACACAAGTGATACGTCAATGTCACTTTGTCAAAACACTTCACATTCTAACATTTGATACATGGGCACCGCACATTGCTGTTATTTGATAACGAGAAAGCTCATTCTATAAAAGGATTCGTCTTGGTGAACCACTCCTCTGAGTGTCTCCCATCCTTTTTCCAACCAGTATACATCCAAATGCGGTCTTCAGCCATGTTTGAGGGTATACCTTCAAAGCAGAAAAATCATTATTAGTTTCATTGTTATGTCATGTCACGGCCCTACAACTAGGCAGATAGGTCCTAAACCCACCCAAGAGTGACCGAGCAGAGCGTGCTCATGACGAGACGCGCGGTTCGGATCCACATGAAATTTTGGCAGCATAACCCCGTTGTTCTCCACTGCACGCGTGAAAATCGTGCAGAAGAGAACAATAGGGTTATACCATCGAAATTTCGTCCAGATCTAGACCCGCATCTCATCACAAGTTACACCCCCTCAGTCACTCTCAGGCTGTCCAAAAAGGGACAATTCCGAACCTTCACGTCGATCCGAAAGGGTGACACATTGCTATAGGTTACGTTACTCATTTTTATTTTTAAGTCATTTACGAGAGACGAAAGAACGAGAGAAAGAGAAGAAGGAAAGTTGGTCTTAGATGACAATTCCACGTTTGAATCCACCGTCCACGCAATCGTGGGTGATTGACGTCCTCACCATCGCCATTCGCTTCCGTGTCATCTCGACGCATACGTTACGACTACAACTGTCTATACGACACGAACGCATTTATTGCGTGTCGTTTCGGGTCGGACGGGGCCGATCCAAAACCCATTTTTTTACATATTAATAAGATAACTAACTAATAAACAATTATAAATATTAAACAATTATAATAAAGCAAAAATGTAAATCTCATATATATCATAATGCCTAATTAAGCCCATTGTTCCTCATACATGCAAAAATAAACTATAGAGCAAAAATGGCTAATCAAAGTGCTAATAAAGCAAAAATGGTCCTCATCAGCTATAGAATATGAATAAAGCAAAAATGGTGCTAATCAAAGTGCTAATAAACTCTATAAAACATTTCTAATAAAACATTAATCTCTAATAAACATTGCTAATCAAAGTGTTAGGCCACGGCGGGGATGGAGCGGCCACGATGGGGGGGAGGGGGGCATCCACGGTGGGGTGGGGGCGGACACAGTTGGGGGGGACAACCATGGTGTTGTGACGACTTGAAAACATTGGGTGGCGGGCCGGCGGCAGGGCACGCAGGGGCGGCATCGGCCGGCGGGGGCGGCCGCCGGCAGGGCACGAAGGGGCGGCGGCGACCGGCGGGGGCGCAGGGGCAGCGGCGACTGGGGGCGCAGGGGCGCCGGGGGGGGGGGGGGCAGGGGAGGCGACGCGGGCGCAGGGGAGGCGGCGGGGGCGCAGGGGCGGGCGGGGGGGGGGGGGGGGGGGGCAAGGGCCGGCGGCGGCCGGCGAGGGCACAGGGGCGGCGGCGGGGCCAGCGAGGGCGCAGGGGCGACAGGGCCGGGCGGGCGGCGGTGGCCGGCGCTACGCGCGCAGAGGCGGAGGAGGGGAGGAGGGAGGGAGGCAGCGACGGCGGTTAGCTACGATGACGGCGGCGGTCAGCGGCGACGGCGCGAGTGAGAGAGAGAGGTGGCGTGAGTGAGAGAGAGGGAGCGGCGACGCTGAGTATATCGGGCCTTAAAGACGACGGTACGCTTACACCATCATCTATAAAGCCCGAGCTTTTATTGTCGACGGTGTACCGTTGTCTATAAGTCCCGAGAACTTATAGACAACGGTACCAGGTTAACCGTCATCAATTAATGATTAATTGGTGATGGTGTTTTTCAGCCGTCGTCAATATGTTTATTGACGACGGCCCCGTTGTCAATAATTCTGGCCGTCGTCTATTGTCGTGATTCCTGTAGTGACCTTAATGTTGAATGATATGAATAGACTGTCTATTCTATGGTGTTGATCGTCTACTTCTAGTCTCTTCATCCCTCTCACCGTCGTGTCACCGGCGTGAGGAAGAGCAGTGTCTCCGAAACCTCACCTCACTGAACAATCTGCACGAATTGGGGCGAATCGGGTTTTTTGATAGCGTTCGTGCGACTGCTCAATAGAAGTTAGGTGTCCTTCTACTGCTTTCTTCTCCGGAACTCACAAGGTGGAGACATTTCCCTGTAAGTTAAAATGAGTTTTCCATGCGTGAATGAGATAGTATAATCTACTTTATATGCATATCATTGCTCATATTTTGTGGTCTATCTATTATGCGTATTGTCACAGTTTTAAAATATATTTTATCTCTAAAGTGTATTGTTTTCTAACATTATATTATAATAGTTTACAGTGACAGGATCATAATCAAATAAATACAAAGATGATATGATATAAAATAAATAGAGTAGTAAAGCACGCCACATAACCGAATAAATGATGACGTGAAAATTAGGAGGTCACTGAAATTATCCATTAAGCTACAAACATCACCACACTAGAAGACTCTCAGGGAGACGATGCATTAATATAATAATATACATCGATGTGGTGTGAGAGAGAGAACGGCTCATTAGTACACGCTGACATACATGATCTGGACTCAACAATCTGCTAATCAGGTGTTCATGCTTTGTAGCACACATATTGAAGCATGATGCCACAGGGCAGCGGATTAAGTCGATCTCGAAACCTACAAGAAAAAATATAATAAACCAATGTTCGTAAGTGGCATGTAATTTAAAAGAAGAGCGCGTCATGTTTGAAGGTCAAATCGCGCTGATCCTGAAACTAAAGAGGGAAATCGAAGTCTATATTAAACCAACCAGGTAGTAGCACTCCCCCATCTGCAAGCTCTTCATGAGGACGCCGTGCTCGTTCATCGGCATGATCTCGCCGGAGGAGTGCACCAGCACCGCGTCTCGCCCGAAGGTTCCTGCCAAGTCCAGCAATGAGCCACCGCCGGGCACCTCGTACACCATACCATTGATGAACACCTGGATAGAAGTCGTCGTCCCTGCAGACATTCCATTAATAAAAAAGACATAATTGAGAACAAACATACATACAATCATCAATAATAATGATCAATGTCATAGATTATATGTAGCACTAGGAGATTCGTTATGCAATGCTCATCGTCGCTACTAGCTCACCCGTTGGTTGGTAGCTCAGCTGGGCGGCGTCGTTGGCCATGTAACCGCCACAACTGTGGTCATCACCGGGCGGCAAGAGCCCCATTTGCCGGGAGATGGCGAAGAGGTCGTCGCCGCCGTCTCCGTCGTCCGCAAAGGAGTGGGACGCAGCTGCCGCAGACAACGATACCGGCGCGGAAGTGGGCATGCAAGCAGTGCGCGCCGCCGGGCCGTGCCCGTGCATGACGTAGTGGGAAGCGATGTCGTTGACGCCGTGTAGGTGGCCGGCGACGGCGGCGGCCGGCGGGAGCTGGACGGCGGCAGCGCCGCAGGCCTGCTGGAGCTGGCGCGCGCGGCGGCGGGATCGGGAGCGGCGGTTCTGGAACCAGTAGAAGACGTTGGCGTCACGAACGGTGCCGAAGCGCTCGAGAAGGCGGCGGATGCGCGCCGTCTCGTCCTTGGCCGGGTTCACCATGCCGCTGTTGAAGATGGACTCAAGGATCAGGATCTGCTCTGGCTTCGGCGCCCACCGCGACCTCGCCGTCGTGGGCTCTCCCTTGACGCAGGGGTGAACAGGTGGAGCTTGGCCGTGGTGTGAGTCCATGAGGTGGTGAAGAGAACAGTGAGCTGAGTTGGAAAATGGTCAAAGCTAGATAGCTAGGACGAGACAGAGTTGCGTGGAAAGGAACAAAGGAATAGAAGAGAAGCCAAGGGAAGACCGACACAAGCCGAAATGGAGTGGGGGCATAACTGAGAGGGCCTGTACTTATAGGCCTCTGTGTGTGTGGAAAGAGAGAGAGAGAGAGAGAGAGAGAGAGGGGTTCATTGGCTAATATGATATTTTGGTCATTAACGAAGCACAGGGCAAAGGGAGGGAGTGAGTGAGCTTAGACGACTGTCGACTGTCGTGATGTGTGAATTGTCAAGGGTTGTTAGAGCATCTCCAAAAGACGACTAAAATCCTAAATTAGATAATTATGGTTTAATAAAAATTGTCACCAACAGGGCCCAAAACCATCATCCCATTATTTAAGCTCCCACTAAACTCTAGCTATAAATAGGAAAAAAGTTTGTGCCCCAGTCCTTCCAAGAGAAGCAATGTTGTTAGGGTGCGTATCCTCTGCAGTACTGCACATGCAGTAGCAGTCACTGACATGTGGGCCCAGACCACGGGCCCACATGTCAGTGACTGCTACTGCATGTGCAGTACTGCAGAGGATTTGAGTCCATGTTGTTACGACACCAAATACCGACGTAACCTAATTTAAAGTTTCTTTATCCACATTAAGGGTAACTAGCACTACAGGAATATGAACAATTAACGACTGGAAACCGTCGTTAATAAAGGGTAAACCATCATAAATAGATTATTCACGATGGGAAAGCCTTATTCACGACGGTTTTCGGCCGTCACCGATAATTAGTCGTAAATAAGGTTATTAACGACGACTCCCGTCGTAAATAAGTTTATTCGTGACGGCTAAACAATCTCGTCGCGAATAAGTTCCCCCGACTGCCACGTGGCTCGGGGGGATTTATTCACGACAGGCCGTCATGAATAGTACCCATTATTTACGACGGCCAACACCAGCCATCGTAAATACTAATGGCTTATTTACGACGGATGGTCTTGGCCATCGTAAATACTAATGGCTTTTTTACGACGGTCAACACCAGGAAACCTTCGTAAATAAGTTTGGTGATTTTTTTTAAATTAGAAAATACTGTCATGGCTTCGAGGCTAGCCCTGGCTCGATGGCCAGCTCACACAGAAAGTCAACAACAACAACACTATGCAGTCAAAATATTATAAATATCAACACTAGCTAGGCACACACACCACTACACACTACCACGTGCGCTACCTCCAGAACCCGGGAACTCATCCTCCAGCCTTCGTCCTCTCGGTAGCTGCGGCGATGGCGTGTGAGCCTCGGTCGCGGAGCCCTATTATGTATAAGTGTAGTTAGACAAGTTATAAGTTTAAAAATGCATATTTGCCTAAGTGAGCTTATTATAACATAGAATTGATCAAGTTAAACTAGTTTTGGCTATGTTTGACTAAGTTTGGTGATATTCTAATAAATTTGGCTAAATTTCATCAAATATGGCTATGTTGTAGAAGTTTGAGTAAATTTGTACCTTTGCTCCTGTAAACGGGGCCTGTGGCTCCTGTATGGGCTTCCACTGTGGAAAGACGACCAGCTGCCCTTCCATCATAGCCTGTGAACAGAAAATATTATCATACAACCATCATTGATATGTTAGAAATATTAATTAAAACAACCGGTACATAACTACATTGCCGTTTGCATCTGTAGAGTGAACGAGGCTTGATATTCGTCCCGAGTCCTGCTTGCCGCGGCTTGACGCTCCCTTTCTAGCTGGAGCTCCTCCTGTGTCCTCCGAAGCTCGTCTAGGACACTCTGGAGCTCTAGGGAGCTAGGCTATCTCGATCCCACCTGCCGCGATGAAGAGCCACTCGAGGAAGGTCGTACCTCCCTCGAGTCGACAACTCCATCGAAGATGGCGAATCTATAAAAGAAGAAAGATTATTAAATTTTTGAATCTCAAATTCATTGACATTAAATAAAAAAAAGAACTTACCGTCCGTGAGGTTTCCCACCTCCGGTTGCAGACGCGCCTTCTGGGATGATTGGCGCGCTCTGCCAATCTAAGCCTTCACCATGAAGCCGCTCTGCCTCCTGCCCATACCTTGCCTACAAATACGGAAAGATAACATCATCAAAACTATTTAATAAAATTGAATACAAATACAAAATAACTCAACAGTGCATCCGACGCTGCCTGAGAACACAGCTGGTCAGGCTGTGACGGGTCACTTCCCGTGTGACCCCTCTTCCAGACCTGAATCGGAGTTGGATCTTGACCGCTCTCGCGCTCCTATATATATGTGTTAGTTCAATGAATAATTTAACATATTTCAAAACAATAGTAATCACACTTACCATGCGTTTAGCCATACGTAAGTAGCCGTTCGCACCAAACGTGTGCTTCCCATCCATCCCTCTGCTCTGTCGATGGGTCCTAGAAACTTTCTAGAACCCCTGACTCGCCCACAGAGCACATAGGGCACGGTAGTCCTCCGAACGGCCATCTAACCACGCTACATCGACATGCATACATTTATTATTAGGTTATAGACTATTTACCTATTGTGCTTCTTCCATATTTTAAAATAAATATTTTACAATTTACCTCTGTGTATTGCTCCGCCGTCAAATACCTGGGAGCCACGTTCCTGAATGCCCCCAGCTCGCCCTCTTCCGGATGTAGCTTCATGTACGCTCTAGTCGCTTGAATTCTTGCGTTCAATAGCGGTTTCGTAACGAGCTTCCGAGCGTTCTTCTGGAACACGGTTCGGGCGTAGTCCACCTCGGCCTCATCCTCTAAACGGTATCGTGCCTAAAAAAACATATTTATACATCATTGGTTTAACCATATTATAGACTTGTATTATAGAAATATATAATTCATGCTTACCATGAAGTCGGACCATACAAATCCTAGTGGTTGCCGTGAGCAACGTGCTGGGCAGTGGCGTAATCGTCCCACGACGTGGCGGGGACATTGTTCACTACACTGGGGTAGTGCAAACGGATAAGCCGCCCCAGGACAATGTTCACCTGCTTGTGGCGTCCTTGACCCGTGAATGAGTCATCGTACCAAGACCTGATAGAGAATGATAAATCAATACATCTATAACATTAAAATAATCTAATTGAAGAGTTAGAGATTTACTTACATATCGCCAACCGGACGAATAACTATCCAGTCATCTGGGTTTGTAGGAGCCGGAGGAGGACCTAGTCTGACGTCTCTGAGGTGGCTCGATGTCAGATGACCCAGAGGAGTGGTCATCGGAAGAGTCCACATGCAGGTCCACAGGCGGGTCCACAGGATGGCTACCCGACCCCGAAGGGTGGTCAACCTGTGCTGGCTGTAGAGGACCTCTCGTCTCTGAGTCCTCGGACCTAGAGTCCTCTTGATTATTTAAAAAAACCGTAATGTAGATGAATGAAGTGATTATTGACATTATAAGATTCACAAAATGTTATTTACCTCGTCTGACCGCTGTAAAGTGACTGTTGCGCCTCTCAGCTCCGGTAGCTGACTCATCAAAGCAGTCCGTCTAGCAGAAAGTCCGCTAGACGTACTGCCCTGAAAGACGTCAGCTGCCGTATGCAAGAAACCTCTAGCTAGACTCCTCGCCTTTCCCTTTCCTCTACCACTACTCGACGACATCCTATTGAAAAGAATAATTGTTAATGAATGTAAAGGAAAATATATAAGACGAAAGAAGAGATATAAGATATTACTTGAAAATATATAACACGTTACTTGAAATCTGTTTCAAAATTCATCAGTATCACGACCATGAAATCTACTCCTTAATCTGGGCCACCGATCTTCTATCGTGATTGTTTTTCGTTTTCGTTTTCGCATTTCACGAGTCTCTAAATCTTGATCATCTCCAACTAACTCATCGACCTAGACCAGTTCAATGACAAAAGAGTCTGGCAACTCTTGTTCTTGGTAAACCTCATCAATCTCAACGTTTAACAAACTATATTGGTACCCAGCATCATCTGGTGTACATAACTGCTCACGAGGATTGACCTTGTGTACAACCCACTAATTATGTAGATTTTTGCATGAGTAATATAAATAATACACCTGTTGGACTTGATATGCAAGGACGAAGGTGTTGTGATCTCGTGGCCTTTTATTGTGTTTGACTTCTATCATGCCAAATTGGTTATGTCTAGTTCTGTTATTATTGGCGAACCATTCGCAGTCAAAGAAGACTACTTTAAGCTCCTTATTCCTGGTAAAACTGAATTCAAGGATATTTTTAATGATTCCATAATAATTAGTTTCCCGTCCTTCGGTGTCAACAGCCATAGTCACAACACCGGTATTACAAGTTGCCGTAAGAGGATGAAGAGCTTCAAATTCAGTTGAACGGAATCGAAAACAATTGACGTCGTATCGACCATAGCTTCTAACTTTAATGGATCCGTAGGACAGCTGACGCAAGTCCTCATGGACACCGGCATCTTTTTTGGATTGTCCAAAATATAGACATTAGAAGACTATATCGCGCAATACTCGTAAATCATATGAGGATAAAGACAAGAAAATGTTACATGATCTCTAAACCAAGATTGAAAGTTAGGCCCTCCATTTAGTCCGTAATGTCGCATCGTTTCTACTTGCTTGCTCGTAGGTCGATGCTTAGATTTCTAATTTTAGCTATCAAACTCACTACATATATAATAAAAAATAACGATTAGAATATATGTATGACAAATTTGTACCAATTAGTATAGCTGGTGAACAAACACTTGAAATATTTATCCATCCCTTCTATATTAGCGTACATATAAAGCAAAGCAGTCGTCTTTTCTTCTGTTGTGGCGTCGTAGCTCATGCTACTACCAACGGTAGTGCCTCTCGTTTGAAAAATGGAGAGGTCGCTACAAGGGGGTGCTTCATCGACATTGTATCGCAACGTAGCAGCATTAACATTATGTTCTTCTGCAAAGTAAACACTTGAGAATTAGCCTATCTCCTGAAATGTAAATGCTTCGGGGATGCATCCTTCAACCCTTGCTCTATTGCGAACAATTGATTTAAGATATCCGAGTGCTCTTTCAATGTGGTACATCCATCTATATTGAACAAGGCCACCCATTTTAGCTTCATATGGAAGATGGATTAGGAGGTGTTGCATTGGGTTGAAGAACCCTGGAGGGAAAACTTCTTCCATCTTATATACCAAAACGGGTATCTCATTTTCCAACTTCTCCATCATCTCCTTTGTGATTTCTTTAGCACAAAGCTGTCTATAAAAATAGCTCAGCTCGGCTAACACCTTCCGCACTGCATCGTCAAGATAGCACCGAAACATAACCGATAAAAGTCTTTCCATGATTATGTGATAATAATGACTTTTCAACCCAGTGAGTTTTCCCGTATTCACATTCACAGCTCGTCTCAGGCTAGAAGCATAACCATCTAGGAATTCAACTTTTTCAACCACCACAAGACCTTTTTCTTTTCTTTAGGTCTAAGACAAAAAGTAGTGCGTGGTTTGCCACCATTTTATAGAGCTCAAGACTTGAACGGTTATAAACCTCTGCCAAATCTTTTCGAGCCTTAATATTGTCTTTTGTTTTGCCCATCAAATCCAAGGATGTGCTTATGATGCATTCGCTCATATTACGCTCTTGGTGCATGACATCAATGTTATGCATTAGAATTAAGGACTTCACATACAGTAGTTTTCATAATACACACACATGAGTACATTAGAATTAGGGTTATGCTGTAGAAATCACATCCAGATCCAGACCCCGTATCTAACTCGTCAAAAGCACGTCCTCGATCACTCTCAGACTGTCCAAAAAGGGACAATTCCGAACCTGCATGCCTCACATGCCTCGCATGTGAGACGTACAAATTCAATACGGGTAATAAATTTCTATAGGTTATGTTACTCATTTTCATTTTTCAGTCATTTACAAGATAGAAAAGAACGAGAAAGAGGGGGTAAGTTGGTCAGAGTTGAAAGTTCAAAGAGGCGACACGTCACCATTGAAAGTTCCAAGTCATTGTCGCCGTTCGCCTTCGTGCTCGTCTCGACACATAAGTTGTGACTAAAACTATCTAGGTCGTGCCGGATCGGGCCGGGTTAGGCCGTGCCGTGTCGTGCCGGGTCACACCGGCTTGAAACCCGTTAATATACATATAAATATTACATACTCATAATCAATCAATTAACTAATTATAATCTAATTGAACAAATCAAAACAAAATAAACAATTAAATAATTTAAACAATAGTAAGCTGGCGGACATGGCGGGCAAGGAGCCGGCGGGCAGGGCAGGGAGCTAGCGGCGGCGGGCGGGGCCGGGGCCGGGAGCCGGCGGTGGCGAGTGGGGCTGGGGCAGGAGCCAGCGACGGTGGGTGGGGCGGGCGGCTGGGAAGTGGCGACGGCGCGAGCAGGCGACTGCGTGGGAGCAGCGGAGAGCGGCGGCGGCGCGAGAGTCGAATGAGCGAGTGCGGCGGCCGCGCTAGGCACTTATTCACGACGGTGTCGATGCGCCGTGGTGAATAAGCTAAACTAAACTAAACTAATTTAAAGTAATAAAACTAAACTAAACTAATTAAAACATAATTACAAACTAAACTAAACTAATTATAGACTAAACTAATTAAAATAATCTAATTACAACTATATATTGAAAGTAAAGTAAACTAAACTAAAATAAGCTAATTGATTAAAACTAATTAAAATACCTCAATGGGCCGGGGAGGGGCGCCGCCGGGTCTACGGCGGGGCCGGCGGCGGGGGTCCGGCCGGGCCAGGGCTGGGCGGCGCCGGGTCGGGCGGGGCGGGAGGGGGCGGGAGGGCTGGCCGGGGCGGCGACAGCGCGTGGGGGCGGCGGCGGCGGCGCGCTGGGAGCAGGGGTGGGTGGCGGCGGCGACGCAAGGATAGGGCAGGGTGGGCGGTGGCGGCGGCGCGCAGGGAGGCCGGGGTGGGTGGCAGCGGCGGCGAAACCGGTCGGGGTCGGCGTGGGCATAAACCGCTTATTTACGACGGCTAGGGTCTGGCCACCGTAAATAAGACTTTAATTACGATGGGACCAGACCCGTCGTTAATAAATATACTTATTCACGACGGTGAGGGCCTGCCGTCGTGAATAACGTACTTATTCACGACGGTCTAGGTCTACCGTCGTGAATAAGTGCATTATTCACGACGGCCAAAATCCACTGTCATGAATATTTTTATTATCGACGGCACCGTCGTTAATAAATTTGGCCGTCGTTAATTTGATACTTTCCTATAGTGTAGTGAAGGAGGAAAGAAAATCATCCATTAATTATATCTATTTTTAGTGGCTCCTCAAAACTGATTTTACATGCATATTTGATGGGCTCTTTTGTAGATGCCTTTTACTAGTCTAACTCTGGTGCTGCTTATTTGTTTGAATTTATAATGCATATTTTAGGTTCTTATTCTCAACCTACAAAGGTATACACCATATTCTAAGTAGAATTCTAGTGGTCATGCTTGATCAGTTCGTAGAATCCTAGTGGTTATGCATGCATGACCTCGTACAGCAAAAGAAGAAATCTGTGCTACCCTTTTGGGTGTATAAAGTGAATTAAATCGGCCGTGAGTGGGTGTGTTGGAACAGGTAGTACCCACAAAATTCGGCAGGATCAGCTGACCTCTCTTTGGGGAGCCGCCGTGAGTGCCCTAGTAGGGTTTCTATGTCGTTGGGAGGGACAGGTGGGCTCTTCATGTGAAAGCGAAGGACAAGGTCCCTTTTTCTCCTTGTTTACTGAATTTTAATTTGTTCGACTAAAATATGATTGCATGTGCGGGGTTTGGACGTTTCTGTGATTCAAAGTGGTTCATGCATGAATCTTTTAAATGGTAGCTGCTAGGTCCCCATGACTAAATAAATAAATATATACATACACTACGGTAGGTTCTAATCTAACCACTGATATGACTCGTAGGCATACAAATGTCGCATATTAGCTTACATTAAAATAGTTTAGGGCACAAGTCGGTGCGTCGTCTTGTATGTTTCTTCCCTCCAGGTCCGTGTGCTCCCTCTGATGCATGAACCTGACTCGATACATGGCAGCCAGCAAGAGAATCCGCAATGTAGTCGTGGCGACTCGTAAGTGGTCAGATGGCCGATACGACCAAGGAATTGTCGCTGACACGAAAATCATTATCATGCTTCTCCTGTGCATTCTTAATTTCGTTTCATACCGGCCAGTGCAATGAACCTTCTTCAGCCACATCCGAAATTGCATATTCCGATATGCATGTGAAGTTATCAGGCGCTCGCCACTCCATAAACACCACATGCGCATTACTGTGCAATTAGCATGTTGCCTATCTTTAAAAATCAATAAATAATCGTAAATGCATCATTTCTGCTAGATCAGAAGACTCAAACGACGACCCGCCTGTAAAAAGTTGTCTACGGCAAGGAAGGACCTAGAATCAGCTGAGTTCTCCGATACATTCCAGGTGGCCTAAAAACCCACTGTACATTCTTTGTTCTTCCATGCACGTGAGGTCTAGCCAGCTGTAGCTATACAAAGCCCCTGTAGACTAGCTTTCGGCGTAGCCATATCGCACGGGTCCATATATAAACATTATCATGCACTGCTGGTGTACATGTGCTGCACTGAATGACCTCTTGTGTTGGAACCACACTGTTTCTGAACATTCGTCGGCCACTGCGCTCGTACCATACTGTTTGTGCACATGCATCATACGCAGGCATGAGCACACTGGCTGTGTCATCATGCATCAGCTCGCAGCTACATAAGATAGGTCACGGATAGACTCCATCGTAGGTTTCATATCCAGCTCAAAGCATTCTCGACGGTTGGCCCATAGGATCGGCTATTTTTGTACCCATTCCGTTGTTGCATATATTCTGATGCTTCCATTCTGATATATATACATATATATGGACTGACTCTCTGACACGTTTATATGTGAACCACGAAAGATATATTTCTTTCAGGTTGAAAGGACGTGACACACAGAACACATACATGGTCCACGGCGGCAGGTCTGTCAGTACACGCGCGAAGGAGAAATGGCTATCGTCTGCCTTCGTCGCGCGCGTGCATGCATGCCGCTAGATTCCCGCCCAATAATCATGCAAGACCACCAGGCGTATATGTGGAATCCATCTCGACGAGGGACGTAGGTCCAAGACGAATAGCGAACACAAATAAACAGATGTTCCAAAAAGGAAAAAAAATATTATACGCTTTAAATTGTTTACGTTCTGCTACATGCATGTAATAGACCATTTGATGTCTGCTACGAATTCAGTTCAGCGTCATTAAATAAATCGCAAAGATGTTTCAGCAGCTCGACCAATAGATATGCTCCCAAAAGATTGCATCATACAAATCTAGCATGACCCAAAAGTAGATGTTTTACTCAACGTACGTGTGACCAAATAAACGACAGTGGTCGATCTAGCACGTGTGGTCATCAAAAGAGAAACTTTTACCACTTATAGGAGTACTATGCTCCTTCCTTTCCGTTAGTTTCATTTGCATGCTACGCCGATTTTTTACTGACCCAGGCCGCGACACGGTACACGATTTTCACTCGCTGTGTGTCCCCCGGTCTGGTCTCAAATGGTAAAAAGTCACATAAAAGCAAACACGCCCCTTTTACAGAAAGTACGAGTTGTTACTGTGTGGGAATGAGTATGTGCGCGCGATAGCTTGTTTATTCACCCATCCCTGCCTCGGAAGTCGTGATTCACTTCTTGCCTAATTTGTCTCCTTTCACTGTATAGATATATGCGGTATACTATGTGCATGCATGCTGCCAGTGTGACAAGAACAATAAGCATCCATGCATTGTATGCCTTTTTAAGAAAAACACCGAATGAGTCCCCTAGATCTTAACCATAAGGTCAGACTACAAAAAACATATAGAATAATTTGTGATGAAACAATGTTTTTTTTTCAATTTCTCATGTTGACAGTGTCCAAACTGATTCTTCCCACTATATGTAGTTTATTAGTGGCAAATATTTTCGTTGCAAAAGCCATTTTCCCTTTTGCAGTGCCAAAAAATGAAATTTGTTTTCATGCTATGGCGCTTTGACTGGACTAATACTGTATCTATGTGGGTATTAAATGTCATCGAAACTGCTATGCATAATTAGACATGTCTTGAACAATATGCCATACCCCTTGAATCACAACTATATAATGTATTAAGTTGTGCAGTTCATATATGCGTAAAGTTTGATCATAACTACATATCTTAGGTATCAAGATTGGTTATTTAGAAATGATATAAGTATCCAATATGATATATATTGCTCCAGTCTTCTCCAATCCCATATTACATATCATATCCAGTCTTTATTTTTTTTCAAATTACTTGTCATTCTCGCTTTTTCAATAACTATCTCTATCCCTCTCCTCTTCCATCCCTCCTTGTTTCACTTGCACCACACCTTTTTCAACTCTTCTTAATTCCAGTGCCCAGAGCTAAAACAACATATACATTGGAACGAAGGTATTACTAGATATAGTTATGCTATACTTTACAATTATACAACCATAAAATAATATCATTGCTAATAATACACCAAATGGTTTGATGTCTAAAGCTTCATTTGGTTGTAGCATGATCTTGACAATCGTGAAAGAAGGGTCAACAAAATGAGTATATATTGGCCAACTTGGACCATTTGGATGATACTGTGGTACAAATATGCCATTACATATTGAACTTTGCACGGTTATCGTTGTCCTTTAAAATTGTTTCTCTGGTTCACCACACATCAAGAACATATCAGCACTTTCGAGGCCAGATAATGGTGTTGCTGTTGTGCTTGACAGTAATCTTTTAGAGACAAGTGGTTGTAAACCTATTAAATTTATGGTTTTGATCAGTATACCGTACAGTCCCACTTTACCCAGGAGACCACGTCATTGGAAAATTGTTAATGCGGACAAGGCGTATCATCATATATGGAGAGAGGAAGAAACACAACTCTTGTCTCTTAATTCTGCTGTATTTTATCCGTAAGAAACATGTGGAAATATTGTTATAGAAGGTAATTTATAAGGCAGTATACACTTAAATCTACTCTCTTGTTACTTCATGTATATGCACCAATCTTACAAAAATAGAGCCTCTCTCACCTTACTATATTAGACAAATTGCTATTTGTGTGTGATATTAACTAATTGAGCTAATAAATAGTGCTATCCTAAGGCCCGTACATGTATGTGTTTTTATGGTATTTACAAATGTTAAACTATATTGTCCTATATATTAGAAAATTTTAACCCATCATTTGCATTTATCTATAAAAAATATTTAACACAATTCATCATCTGCAGTGAGAGTATAAAGTTATTTGTTCCGTATTAAAAAACTTAAGTGGATTGAGGATCAAATATAATTGTTCACATGATTCGGAGAGGTGTCTGTAATGATCACTAGGGGTGAAATCTCAAGTTGGATGTGTTAATAGGATTGAAGCACAGTGCCCTCTATGGGGCAGGTCCTTTCATATATATAGAAGATGACATATATGGTAGGTTACATGCGTGACCTTTGGTACACGGCAAGAGGAGACACAACTCCAAAAATAGATGATGTCCTTCTAAGAATAGATATGCACTTCTATATTTAAGATATACACTTCTATGTTTAATAATTCTAACACCCTCCCTTACTCTATACTTGCCGATGATAAGTTTAGAGTGTCACGAAACCTTGTGAACAAGGGGGCAGCCAATGGCTTGGTCATGATATCAGAAACCTGGTCTTTTGTTGATATGTACCGTATATCTAACTCCTTTTTTGTTACTCGATCTCGAACGAAATGGTAATCTACCTCAATATGTTTGGTCCATGCATGAAAGACATGATTAGCTGATAAATATGTTGCACCAATATTATCGCACCACAAACTCGGCGGTCTTCTTTGATCAATCCCAAGTTCTCGCAGCAATACCTGAATCCATATTATTTCCGCTGTGGCATTAGCAACAGATTTATATTCAGCTTCGGTACTCGATCGAGAAACCGTGGGATGCTTCTTTGAACTCCAAGCGACAAGATTATTTCCAAAATACACAGCATAACCCCCGGTGCTTCTTCTGTCATCACAATCACCTGCCCAGTCGGCATCAGAGAAGGCGCTGAGTAGAGATGATCCTGACTTGCTTATTGACAAGCTGTAGCGAGCAGTTTCCTTAAGATACCGTAAAATTCTTTTAACTGCGGACCAATGAGTGCGGGTCTTGTCAAGGTTAAGTATTTTAGAGCTCCCACAACGCTCCGATATCTTGTTGCATCTTCATTTGATAATAATTCACCTCCATGCCGAGATAGCTTTTCTGTTGCCGCCATGGGTGTCGACGCACCTTTTGCATTGAGCATATTAGTGCACTTCAGGAGATCTTGTATATATTTATATTGAAACAATAGATACCATCAGCGATCTTATTAACTTCAATTCCAAGGAAATAATGAAGTGCACCAAGATCTTTAACTGCAAAATCCTCCTGAAGTTACCTCAACAATTTCTCAGTTGCATAAGAGGAGGAACTCACAATAATTATATCATCAACATAGACCAGAATATACATTTGAATCCCTCCCTTGTTGAAGATAAATAAATATACATCTGCTCTGGAGGCCTTAAATCCCAACTGTAACACTTTAGTACTGAATCTTGCAAACCATGCCCTTGGTGCTTGTTTTAATCCATAAAGAAATTTATCTAGTTTACAAAGATAACCAGGAAAGTTTTGATCCTCATATCCAGGGGGTTGTTTCATATATACCTCCTCATTTAGTTTGCCATGCAAAAAAGCATTTTGGATATCAATCTGCCTTAGGGTCCAGTCTTTACTAACAGTAAGAGATAACAATAGTCTAATTGTGGTTGGTTTAACGACAGGACTAAAAGTATCATCATAATCCACTCCATACCTTTGTTTGAATCCTTTTGCAACCAACCTTGCTTTATACCGATCAATAGACCCATTATGTTTGCACTTCAATTTGAACACCCACTTGGAATCAATAACATTAAGCCCAGCCTTTGGAGGAACCAGATGCCATGTCTCATTCTTTACGAGTGCCTAAAATTTATCATTCATTGACTTACGCCAATTTGGATCTTTGATAGCTTCTTGATAGCTGCTAGGTTCTTGATATGATGAGCGCACCACCGAATATGTTATTATTCCATCTGTACGTTTCTTAGGCTGTCTAATATTGTGTTGTAGGCGTGTACCATATGGGTGCATAGCAGCAGCTTGTTTGGTAGTGGAATTGACGTGGCCTTCTTGTACAGAGGGAACGGCAGCAGCTTCCTCATGTGAGTCGACGTGAACTGCCTAACTGCTATCAATGTGCAGCGAAGAAACACCTCCAGCAGGTGCGTTGTCCCCACTCGGCACGGCATCAGGAGACCTCGACGGCACGTCGGCAGTGCCACTCGCCTGTGAGGCTGGCGATGCAGAGCCCGAGAATGAGACACTGCTGAAGCTGGTCGGCGATGCATTATCTGCAGGCAAAAGATTAGGAGAACCAGAAAGCACATTGATATTGCAATAAATTAAACCACTGCCAGGGACCCAACGAAGGGAAGCTAAATCATTAGAGAAGGACTGGTTTATGGTAGATATAGTTGAGGAGTCGGAAAAGGGAAAAATCCTTTATCAAAAACGACATCTCTAGATACATAGATACGGCCGGTGTCAAGATCAATACATTTATAACCCTTATGGAAGGAGCTATAGCCCAAGAAAACACATCATTTAGATCGAAAAGACAATTTGTGGCTGTTGTAAGGTCTACTCTGCGCCGTCCGGTTGACCCCAAAAGCTTAAGTTGATGAGGAAGGGTGAGCAATTCACATATATTTCAACACCCCCCTCACGTGCAGGCTCTCTTGGGCCGCAAACCTGGAATAGGAGTCGACTGCAATTTATTTTAATAAATTGCGCCCGCCAGGATTCGAACTCGAGACCGCTCTGATACCATGTTAAGCTACTATGCACCAACCAATTGACCCCAAAATCTTAAGTTGTTGGGGTCAATCGGTCGGTGCATAGTAGCTTATATGGTACCAGATCCAGAGGTCTCGAGTTTGAATCCTGGCAGGCGCAATAACCCTATTTTGTTAGTGTGATACTAGTACTACCTCCTACTAGCATCCAAATGTTTACTGCTAAGAAGAATAGCTAGTCTTTGGATGGGAGTCCGAGTTCAAAGAGTAAGGGATCGGTGAGATTATTTGATACCGGGATAAAGAGATGAAATGGAAAGAAGAAAGAAGTATGAAGTGTTTTTGGTTGTGGTATTGATGGAGGTTTTTACAGAACCGAAAGATTCACTCTCTCCTAATAATAAACTAAATGTAGTCTCTCTTCTTAGAATCTCGCCCCTATTAAAAAATTAAAATAAATTGCAGCCGACTCCGATTCCACATTTATGGCCTAAAAGAGCCAGCATGTGAGGAATATTAAAGTATATTAAAGTATAAGTGAATTGCCCACCATTCTCTATTAGCTTAAGCTTTTGGGTTTAACTGGTTGGTGCATAGTAGCTTAACATATTAAGCTACTATGCACCGACCGATTGACCCGAAAAACTTAAGCTGATAGGGAAAGGTGAGCAATTCACTTATACTTTGACACCACCCGACACGTGCAGGCTCTCTTAGGCCGCAAAGTGGAATAGAAGTCAGCTACAATTTATTTTAATAAATCGCGTCCGCCAGGATGTGAACTCGAGACCTCTGGCTCTGATAATATGTTAATAGGATTGAAGCGCAGTGCCCTCTATGGGGCAGGTCCTTTCATATATATAAAAGATGACATATATGGTAGGTTACATGCGTGACCTTTGGTACACGACAAGAGGAGACACAACTTCAAAAATAGATGATGTCCTTCTAAGAATAGATATGCACTTCTATATTTAAGATATACACTTCTATGTTTAATAATCCTAACAAAGTTACTATGCACCGACAGATTGACCCAAAAAAGTTAAGCCGATAGGAAAAGATGAGCAATACATGATGTGTCTATTTGTTCAATTGTAGACGACATGGCCATCAGCAACGACGTGCTCTCTTTATCAATCTCAAAATCTGTTGGTGTAGTCTCGATTCCCCGTGGAGGTTCTTTGTCGTGATGTGAATGATTGTGAGTGTCTTTTATATATGCTGTGTGTGTCATTAGAAGAAAGAAAAACTAGGGACATAGAAAGGCGAGTATTGGTAGCACAATTCAAGTCGCCTCTTAGAACTACAACCCATAAACATTTATAACAATGCATTGAAAGATAATAAAGACATATGTGCATCTATATAACTGTGTTGGATACAAATTGGAATTCGAAAGAAGGCATCACAACAAATGTAGTCAGCCCTGTCCTCACTCTACAAGTGTATTTTAAAATGAACATTTTGTACTTTTTTCCTATGCCAAACCTATGCAGGCAAGACACCGTCAGCCAGCAGCCACGAACTAAACAAACACGCCGAAATAATAAAGAAGATTAAAATTAAGCGTTCATGAACCAACCGTGCGCCACTTGATTGAACACAATGATTTGGTCTAACCTAAACCAGTCAATCAACCAGTCTGTAAGAGGGATCGCTCGCAAAGAGACAAGCCAGAAAAGATGCCAAACATATCCATCGTGTCCTTGATCGCACGATTACACGGGCGATTCAATTCGTTAATTACTCGCAATTCTTTTTTAAGTAGCATACCTCGAGCTAGTTATTAGTCGGGTTTCCGGACTGCGCGGCGGCCATATGAGTGACAACTAACGGCGAGGGACAAACCGTCCAAAGCGAACAGCACTATCATCACCTACTAGGCAACCTACGCGCGTCTCGGTCCCTTTGATTATAACACATTAATTATAGGAGAAAGTCTACTGTAACCCCTTCAAACTCAACTACTAAATCATTTATTTAACTCACAGGATTCTTAACACTGGATCACTTTTTACCTTTAGTCATTAACCTAAATTATTTTTGCTTGCGTGGATGATATTTCCATGTGACTGCCACATCGGTCTTCTCCCCCCTTGATATTGTAGCCTTCCTTGACTCTTCAGTCTTCAAAAAGATGAGAGATGTCATCTACAGTGACCTTGGATGTCCTGGAGGATGGAGCAGGATCAACACAAGCGAAGGTGGAGGCTAGCAAATAAGGCTGCCCGCAGTTGGCGCCCTTACCAGCGCCGGGCCGCCAAATACAGCGACCGCGCTGGTACCGTGGGTCTGCAGCGGCGCCAGCTAGCGGTCATCTAAATTACAGCTCGCTACAGGGCACCTGCAAATCAACCGTGGCGCTGTAGCATCTGTATCGCCGGGAGTGAGCAAGAAAAGAGAAAAAGGAGGAAGAAAGGAAAGAAAAAAGGAAAAAAGAAGAGGAAAACAAAGAAAGAAAAAAAAAGAAGAGAGGGAAAAGGGAGAAAAGAAAGAAAAAAAGAAGAGATGGAAAAGAGAAAAAAGAAAGGGAAAAGGAAAAATATGAAGAAAAGAAAGTAAAAATAAAGCAAAAAGTAAATTTGGTGATTTTTTGTAAGTTGTTAATATAATACTAATATATAAATAGTTATATGAAATAATATAAAATATTATATAGTTGTATTATCTAATATAAAATATGTGATAGTTGATATAGAGGTCTGATTTAGAGGTGAACGAGTGCGGATAAACTGTAAAGGTAGGAATCTTTTAGAGTTGACTGTAAAAGGCTAAAAATATTCATTTAGAGATCCGATATAGAGGTCCATGAGTGCGAATAGCCTAAGATCCACTCGAGGCTAGTCGTGTCTCCAGTACGCTGCCACTACACATCACGAGCTCGCCATCCCAGTAGCAGCCATCGACACCAAATAGCACCGCCTTAGGTGCCGCCATGATCATTATTGCGATCTTGTGCGAGAGACGATGTCGTGCTAGGGCCGGAGAGCTGCGGACAACAAGGCGCATGGTTGGTTGATTTTGAAGACGTAGTGTCAGTGTTTTTTCCACCGGCTAGTAATCGAATTCTTCATGTTCTACGTCTGGATGGCTAGCTAACAAAGACAAGAATTTGTACTGGTTCGGACAACGAGTCCTACGTTCACTCCGTGATGTTCAATGGTTTTGTATTAGCTCAAGCGGTCTGTGCAACTGCAGTTATAAACGAGGCTTCCTCATGTGGTAGAGTGCGAGAAAAAAAGCTAATTGTTGTGCGTGAGTGTGCTTTGAGCCATCTGAGAGAAGGTTCCGATCCCCCTCTTTTATAGCCCGGACGCGTCTACCTGCCCGCTGATTCCTCATAAATAAGGCGGGGGTTTACATGGTGTGTTTGCGCCTAATGCGGTCCAATGTGGTTCGGGAGCGATGAGTACAGTTGCTCCCGTCTAGTCTACGGTCTTCGTCTACTTTCTGTCTCTGTACACCCGCGCCAACCGGGTCGGGACGGGTGGTGATGATGACCGACGTCGTGCTTGTCTTGTTATCTATAACCTCCCACCCCGTATTGAAATCCTTCTGTTGTTCTTTCACGTCAGCATTGAAGTCTTCTACCTGTCTCCGGCCCGAGCTCTTAGCTTGAATCGCTCCTTCTCCCGTCATTGCTGGCCGGGCTCGGAGGTCAGCCGTTTCTTTTGACCTTGAGGGTCGATGGATTCCTTGTCCCCGACAGTCAAAGGTTGGTTGCTTTTGTCCCAACCTCGGGGTCGGGATTTGTGGCGTCGTCATCCTTGGCCCAGGCCCTAAATGGGGACTCTACGTTGATACGTCTTTGGTAGCCTAGCTGGGGCCCGTAGAATTGTGTGTCTTCATGCGATTGGTTGAACGGTTGTCTCTTGGGCACCCGAGGTACATCACCATGTCAGTAGCCCCTGGGCCTCTGGACGAGTTGCTTCTGAACTGGACGGGGCATATCCTGCTTGTGATGGAGGTCCTGAAAAGGCAAGAGAGAACAGAAAATGTCACGCGAGATAGTAGTTTTGTTTCAATTTGGGGCTACTTCTGGATTCAAATCCTTAGGCGACGAGCCTATCGCTACATTGAATCGTTTGGTAGCCCCCGAGCCCTTCCTTCGTAGGTCGGGCTCGGTTCGTTTAGCGAATTCTCTTCGCTCCCCGTCCGCAAACTGTTCGCGGGATTGGAGGGGTTGAGCTGTCTGGGGATTTTCCTCGATGCGAATTCTCGAGCTCGATGAGCTGCCTAACGGGTTAACCGAGTGGAAGCCCGTTGCCTTTTTGCAAGGGCTGTGGAAACTTGTTGACCTGATCTGGGCTTGATGCCCACGTTCCGTAAAATCCCTCTTAGTATACTCTCGCGGATCCCGGGGCATTCACGGGCTCGGGCGGCTCGATGCTGATCCTTCGGGGGGTTACCGTGGAGTTGCTAAGGTGATACTAAGATATAAGAGTGTTGGAGACGGGAGCGTTCGCAGCTCCCGAGTCCGCCATTTGCTGGCCATCTCACATCGTCTATCGCTCGCTTGGGTTTGTTCCGGGCGGTCCTTTTGACCTGCATGTTACGTAGACATTAGAACCTAGAACTTTGATCGGACCCCAAAAGTGGACCATAAATACTTAACTACTTACCTGGGCCTTTGAACCGTACAGCCCGTCAATGTCGCACCTGGGTAGGCGAGAAGACGAGGAGGAGAGGTGGTTTGGGAAGAGGAAAAAATGGTGCGCGGCTCTTTGAATCGTCGCGGATTTTGAAGAGGCGAGTCTGTCTGATTGATATTATGACGGGCGTTGTGTACTAAGGTCTCAGGGGGCGTGCGCCCACTCTACGGACGGGAGGCGTTACTGCAGGGCACGCACGTCCGTGGGCCCGGCACCTTTACTCGTTGCCTTCGTGCGCCGGCTATATAAACGGTCTTCAAGACACAAATTTTTAGCCATGTATTTTCCTCTTCCACTTCGGCCTTCTCACGCTCCTTCTTCCCTGCATGTCTTGATAGTGTGAGTTAGAAAAAGATCGAGGGAGGATATGAGTAGTTCCCCCTTCTACAGGGCCCTGCTTCGGGCTACAACGAAACTTCTTCTGGGCGCGGCCATCGACCACCGACTCCTTGATCCCGGGGACTAGCGGTGCCTACATCCATCTTCGGAGGGTGTAGTCGTGGCGTTTCGTCCTGTCGCTGCTAAAGTCTATGAAGAACTGATGTCGAGACTAGCTCTGCATCCGCGACGGGGGTCCGGTGCTTCCGCTCCTCATGGGCTGGCCTCATGTCGACCGGTGGCGCTGGGGCGCCGCAGAGGCGCACGGGCAGTGATTTGTTGTAGTCCAGATGTGAGTCAAGGCGTTGGGAGCGGAGAGGCTGACCAGAAGCAAGTGAACTTGCAAGAAGGCTGATCGAACGCAAGTGAGCTTGCAAGAACGCTGAATTGTGGATGTTGCCTGTAATAATCAATTTTCTTATTGACATCAACCATACTTCTGTAAGCCTTTGTTCAGTTTTCCAACCTTTTGCTTTTACTGTAAATGTATTAGCCCTCGTCTGCCCTTTTGCTTTGTAATGTAAATGTATTAGCCCTTCGTGGCTCTTCTAATGGAAAAAAGCAGAATTCTTTTATGCACGTGAGATTTTCCCTCTGCGTTGTGTTTCTGACCCGTAGCTTCGAGAACTTTCGCAGCTCCAACCGTGGGTTGCCAACACCCAGTTAGGAAAAACAATATGTTGCTTTCGTTACAGCGCTTCGCTCGATCTGTATCTTCAAGAACTTTTTGTAGTTCTTAGCCATAGGATGCGAGGCGTGGAAGAAGTACTAAGAAACTTTCTGTAGATGCCTTTAGTGTGATTCTAGAAGGGTGTTGGCCCTCGAGTGGCACATGGCGGCCGAACCGTTTGGCACGCCATGTGGACTTGAACCACGCGGATTTGCCCGGGCTCTGACCATTCAAGGTCGGGGGTACCGATCTTTTTGACGAGATGATGCACCGGGGTTTGAGCCTGAAAGGGGAGGGCTATACTTTGCATGGGAGTAAAAGTTCAAAGAGGGGAGTACGTCAACTTATCTTTTGGTTTCCCGGCTCGCTTCCTTTCCCTCGGAGGTCGAGTTCGCTACGGATAAAACTGTCTAAGGTGCTCGATGTTCCAAGCATTGGGGAAGATGTTCCCATCAGCGTCCTTTATTCGGTATGCACCGGGCCGCAGGACGTTCGCCCCCACGTATGGGCCTTCTCACGAGGTGGACAACTTGTGGTTTTCCTTGTTGGTTTGGATCCTTCAAAGGACCAGATCGCTGACCTGGAAGGCTCGAGGTTGGACCCGTCACGAGTAGTAGCGACAAAGTGCTTGTTGGTGCTTTGCTGTCCTTAGGAGGGCAACATCGTGAGCTTCATCTAGTTGATCAATGGAGTCCCGCCTAGCTTCTTTGGACTGGCTTCATCATAGACCCTCATTCGGGGAGAGCCGTATTCGAGCTCGGTCGGAAGGACCGCCTTCGACCCATACGTCATGAAGAATGGTGTGAAACAGGTCGTTCAGTTGGGCATGGTGCACAGGCTCCAAAGGACGGAGAGAAGCTTGGCGACTCATCGCCCAGTGGATTTTTTGAGTTGACCGATGATGCTGGGTTTGAGCCCTTGCAGGATCATGCCGTTGACTCGTTCAACCTGCTCGTTGGTCTAGGGTCTGCCACCGAGGCCCAAATGATCTGGATGTTGAATTCGTCGCAGAACTCCAGGAATCTCTTCCCAGCAAACTGTGTCCCCTTGTCGGTTATGATGGAGTTGGGCACCCCAAAACGGTAGACTATGTTTTAGAAGACGCTCGCCGCTTGCTCAGATTTCACCAAGACGAAGGGCTTTGCTTCTATCCACTTCGTGACCTTGTCGATGGCCACGAGGAGGATGATGAATCCCCCGGGCGCCTTCTTGAAACGTTTGAGGATGTCGAGTCCTCAAGCGGCAAAAGGACACGTGATGGGGATGATTTGGAGGTCTTGCGCCGGCACGTGGGTCTGTCGGGTGAAGTATTGGCAGTCCTTGCAAGTGTGCACGTTCTGTTGGGCGTCGCTAACCGCGGTCGGCCAGAAAAACCCTAACGGTATGCCTTTCTGACCAAGGAACGAGGCGTGGTGTGGTGGTCGTAGATGCCTTCATGGATGTTGAGGAGGGACCATCATTGGTCGGTCGGGATGCACCGCTGGAGGATCCCTGTGATGCTGCGCCAAAAAATCTCATCGCCGATGATAACAAACAACTTGGCCCTCCGAGCGAGGCGGCGAGCTACGACTTCTTTGGTCTAGAGCTCGCCGTGCTTTAAATACTTGATGAAGGGTGCCTCGCAACTTCGCTCGGTTGTGAAGACGGAGGAGTCGGGGAGGGAGTCAGTCTTATCCTCGTTCTCCTTGATTTGGGGCTCTTCTTCGCTCGAGAACTTGAACCATCCCCTTCGGCTCGGGCGGATGGCTCATGAATATCTTCGGCAAATACACCGGGAGGAGGGGTCTCTCGACTTGAGGCTATTTTGCCTAGAAAGTTGGTTGTCTCATTGTCCCTTCTGGGGATGTGGCAAAGCTCAAGTCCTTCGAACCAATCTCCCATCTTTTTGGCCTCAAGGTAGTACGCGGCCATGCGTCGACCGCGGAAGCTTGACTCGTTCATAACTTGGTCGACGATGAGCTCGGAGTCTCCTCGCACGTGGAGCCACCGGGCACCAAGCCTGACGGCTATCTTGAGTCCGTTGAGGAGTGCCTCGTACTCGGCGACGTTATTGGTCGCCTTGAAGTAGAGCTGCCACGTGTACCGTGTCTGGTCTCCTTCGGAGGATACGAGTACTAAGCCGGCCGCGGCACCATTGAGGGTTAGGGACTCGTCAAAATACATTGTCTGATATTTCAGCGCAATCGGTTCGGTGGTGGACTGGGTCTCCGTCCACTCAGCAACGAAGTCCTCCAGGATCTTTTACTTGATCGTCGTGCGGGGCACGTATGACACGTCGAGACCCATGAGTTCGAGGGACCACTTGGCGATTCTACCCGTAGCATCGCGATTGTTGATGATCGCCTCAAGCCCATGCACCGTCACTACTTTTATCGGGTGAAACTTGATGTAATGAAGTAGCTTGCGTTTTGTTATCAAAATAGCGTACACAAGCTTTTGCACATGGGGGTAACTAACCTCGCTGTCGGTCATAATTTTACTTACAAAGTAAACTGGCCTCTGGACCGACTGAGTGTGACCAAGCTCCTCCCTTTCTACTACAAGGTGGTGCTAACTACTTGGCTTGTTGCCGCTATGTATAGGAGTAGGGGTTCATCTTGCTTGGGTGAGGTCAGCACAGGAGGACTGGTGAGGAAGGCCTTCAGTCTGTCGAGGGCTGCTCGCGCTTCTTGCGTCCATCGGAAGGGATCGGACTTCGGCAAGAGTCGGTAGAGCGATAGACCTCGCTCTCCGAGTCAGGAGACGTACCGGCTTAGAACCGCAAGGCATCCCATCAACCTTTGCACCCTTTTGACATTGTGGATGGCTGCCATGATGGCAATGGCGGTTGTCTTCTTGGGGTTGGCTTCGATGCCTCGCTCTGAGATGATGAATCTGAGCAACTTGTCTTTGGGTACACTGAAGATGTACTTCTCCAGGTTCAGCTTGATGATGTACCTTCGGAGGTTCTCAAATTTTTCTTCGAGGTGGGTGACGAGGCTGGTCGCTCGCTTGATCTTCACCACGATATCATCCACGTAAACTTCGAGGTTTTGCCCGATCTACAACTGCAAGCATTTTTGCATGCAGCGCTGGTACGTGGCCCCCATGTTTTTGAGTCCGAACGGCATTCTTACGTAGCAATAAGAGCCGAAGGGAGTGATAAACGCAATCGCTAGTTGCTCTTCCTCGACGAGAGCGATTTGGTGGTAGCCTAAATACGCGTCTAGGAAGCTTAGGGACTCACTCCATGAAGTTAGATCGATTACTTGATCGATACTTGGCAGCGGGAAGGGGTCCTTGGGACATGCCTTGTTGAGGCCAGTGTAGTCCACACACATCTCCACTTCTCGGTCTTCTTCTTAACGAGAACGGGATTGGCCAGTCACTCAGGGTGCTGCACTTCCCTGATGAAGCAGGCTGCGAGGAGCTTGGGGATCTCTTCACCGATGGCCCGACGCTTCTCCTCATCGAAGCACAAGATCTTCTACTTCACAGGCTTGGATCTAGGCCTGATGTAGAGTGTGTGCCCGGCGACTTCCCTTGGGATGCGTGGCATGTTGTAGGTTCACGTGCAGGAAGCCGACGAGCGCACTTTCCTATTTGGTGTCAAGGGCGGCACCGACTCGCACGGTCTTGGCCGCATCCTGTGGATTGACTTGGATGGCCTTCGTGTATTCTGTGGGCATGAAGGCTCCTGACACTGAAGCTCGATTCGAACTAGGTCGGCTGCCCTCAATCGCTCGAGATAACTCAAAGAGCTCAGCTGCCGCTACGGCCGCGGTCACTTGCTCGCAACTGCATTTCTCACATAGGAGAGCCTCTCTGAATTTGGCATCTATGGTGATGACACCACGTGGGCCCGGCATCATTAGCTTGAGGTAGGTGTAGTTGGGGACATCTATGAACTTCGTGTAACATGGTCGCCCCAAGATGGCGTAATACACGCCGTTGAGGTCTACAACCTCGAATGTGAGCGTCTCAGCATGGAAGTTGGCTGCGTTCCCGAATGTGACGGGGAGGTCGATTTGCCCTAGGGGCATCACTTGTTTTCCTGGGACAACCCCATGGAATGGTTTCTGGGTCGAGCGCAGCTGGGATCGGTCGACCCTCATGGCGTCGAGCGTTCCAGCGTAGAGGAAATTGAGGCTGCTCCTGCCATCCATGAGTACCTCTGTCAGACACTTAGGCTCAACGATCGGGTCCACAAACCAGGGGAAAATGCCCTGGTTGCAGGACGTGGTTGGAGTGGTCCAACCAGTCAAACGTCACGGTGATCTCGGACCACCGTAAGGAGGTCAGGATGGTGGACTCGGCAGCGTTGACCTCTTGAGCCATCAACTTCTGTCTTCGGCGGCTTTCCTGAGCATGGGTCCCGCTAAAAATCATGAGGCAGGCGGTCGGCTCGGGATACGTGGGTGCTTCCTCCTGCTCCGCGACCACTTGCATGAACCTTTTGCCTTTGTCGTTTGGGAAGCCTAACTCCTTTCCCAAAACACGTTTCAGGAGGACGCACTCATTAAGGGCATGCTTGAGCAGGAAGGCATGATTGGTGCACGGTTTTTCTAGCAGCTTTTCAAAATGACTGATCCGCGTCCGGGCTTGCCTCTCGCCTTCGTGGTGTTCGAACGTCGCGACCAAGTCCGAGCTCACTTCAGCTTGGTGTCGTTGCTTGTTGGCGCTGGCACCCTTCTTCCCTCTGTCCTTTCGACGAGGCCTTGTGTCCTTTCGCGTATCAAGGATCCTTGGCGTTGCCTGATCGAGAGATGCCCCCACCGCTTTCCTCTCATAACGTGGTTGGCGGCGACGCTTAACAGGTCCTTAGCGGCTCTCAGTTCGGTGCAGCCAAGCTCGCACATCAAGGACCTGCGCACCCTCTTCCCGGAGGCTAGGAGCCTTGGAGCGTCTGGGCTCAGGCTCTGATCCTTGACATCATCGTAACGTCCTCCTCGGTGCTGTTGGCACTGGCGCTCATGACGAGGTTCCGCAGCTTCCTCTTCGGCTCTCCCGGAGACCTCAAGAACCCAGCGCAAGTCTGGTGAGTGTGCATGCTCGCGTATCGGTCTGCGTGCACGGTAGAGCAACTGGGCTTCTCGGCCTGATTTGAATCGCAGGCTCATGGCATCCCCGTGACTCTCCGTAGCAGGGAGAAAGGCTCTCGTACGTCCGTCGTGCCTCCGGCTCGTTGGGTTCCGGGAGGCTGCGCACCATGGCCGCAGCAGTTGCCACGTTTCGACTTAACTGCTCGAAACGGGTCGGGTTGCACGCGGCAGGGATGACGTTGGTCCAGACCTTGTGGCCACACGGATGTGCGCCACCAAATATTGGACGGCGACCACACGATGTTTTGAACGCAACCTTGTCCACGTCTAGCTGCGCCTGGTCCACTTCGAGCGTGATACAACGCACTTCGAGCTGTTCGGCCAGCTCTTGCACGACCGTCGGCTCCCTCCCGTGGCATTGGTGTGAAGCTTCCCACTGCATCGGTGCTAGCGAAAATGGGGTATGAATGGGAGGAGCCGCTGGGAAGTTGTTACCGGTTTCTGTGACATAGCGCTCGCGGGAGGGATGATGGTCCTCGTCGAACCTGGATTCGGTGCTGTAGTCGCAGCCGGTCAGGTCCTCCAAGAGAGGGAGAAGGGATGGTGATGCCTCATCAATCATGCCCACAAAACTTCCCTCGAGGACATCATCGATGACGTGGATGGCCACGTCATCCACCAGTCGCAGGATGCCACCATCGTTGGTGACAAACTCCAGGCTTTCAAAATGGAAATCCTGGCATGGTGTAATGTCGGCCGTGAGCTTGTCGTTGGGGGTGATGACAAACTCGAGGCTGCCGAAATGAAGCTTTCACCGACGCGGAAGCTTAAGCTCACGAAAGCCATCACAGAAAGAACGAAAACACGAAGCGGCCCCCTTCCTAGTGCGTCAACTGTCGATGTTTTTTCCACTTGCTAGTAATCGAATGCTTCACGTTTTACATATGGATGCTTAGCTAACAAAGACAAGGATTTATACCCATTCAGACAGTGTGTCCTACGTCTAGTCTGGGGTGTTCATTGGTATTGTATTAGCTCAGGCGGTCCGTGGAACCGCGGTTACAAACGAGGATTCCTCCTGTGCAAGAGTGCGAGAAGAAAGCCTAAGTGTGTGCATGAGTGCGCATTGAATTGTTCGACTCCTCATAAATGGGGCAGGGCTTTACATGGTGTGTCAGCGCCAAAGGCGGCCCAATGTGGTTTAGGAGCGATGAGTACACTTGCTCCCATCTAGTCTACGTTATTCATCTACTTTCTATCTCTGTACACCCGCGCCGAGTAGGACGGGACGGGTGGTGATGATGGCCGGCATCGTGCTTGTCTTGTCACGTGTGGCCTCCCACTCCGTATTGAAGTCCTTCTGATGTTCTTTTACGTCAGCATTAAAGTCTTCTACCTGCCTCGGGCCCGGGTTCTTAGCTCGGATCGCTCCTTCTCCTAGCATTGCTGGCCAGGCTCGAAGGTCGGACGTTGCTTCTGACCTTGAGGGTCAACGACTTCCTTGTCCTCGACGGTCAAGGGTGTGTTGCTTGTGTCCTGACCTTGGGGTAGGGAGTTGTGGCGGCGTCATCCTTGGTCCAGGCCCTAAATGGGGAGTCTACGTTGATACTTCTTGTGTAGCCTAGCTAGGGCCCGTAGAGCCGCGTGTCTACGTGCGATTGGTTGATCGGTTGTCTCTTGGGTACACAGGGTATGTCAGCCCATCACGTAGTACCAGTGGGGGCCGAAGAGTTGCAACAATTGTTGCACTATTCATCTCAGTAGAGATTGAAGAGACAAGGTAGGTTATGAGGTCGAGATCGAGGTGAAGAAGAATTGTTGCGCTATTTGTCTCAGTGGAGATTGGAGAGACAAGGTAGATTATGAGTTCGAGGTCAAAGTGAAGAAGGATGATAACGACAGCCACATGGTAATAGTATTGTCCAAATAGGTAGAAGTGGTTTAACTATGGGTTAAGTAAATAGTTTAATAGTTTAGGAGGGTTTAGTGATTTATTTTGTTTCAGCGGTATCTCCATTTGTTTATAAATATTACTACTCTCTTCAATTTTATCTAAATATGTTTGTGGCAACTTGTTTGGTATACTTTTGAGTTATGCAAGATAGTTTTTTTTTGCAAAGTAGAGCTATTAAGAAAGTTATCCTAATGCCATCAACTAAAAATTGGAGGGTCTTTTATTCTTGGGCTATGTTTGGTACAACTGCAACTTATACAAAAGTTGCCTTATTTCTGGCTGTGCGGAGAAGTAATTGTTAAAATAAGTTGTATGTTTGTCAATCTTCTTACTGAATGAGCTGGTGAGTTGTTAAGTTTTGTTGCAAAGTGAGAAATATCTGAAATGTCCATAATTGTTCTTTGACATATATATTTACTAAGTCAAGGTTAGTGTCATTTCTATTGTATTTGCCGCATTATAATAGCTAAATATTAATAGACATGATGGACAAAATACACAAATATTTATGTGGGTGAGACATAATTATAATACAATGCAAGGTGGGGGCATGGCGGCTCCGGCCGGGTGGAGGAGTGGTGGAGCTACCAAAGGAAGCAGAGGGACGTCTGCCATATCCGCGTGCGTGTGGTGGAGGAGGGTTGCCACTTTTAATAATGGATATTGTTGGTTAATAAACGTGTAGTTCTAGGTTGTCACAATGTCGTTGTTCTCGATATCACCGATGGCCCAAAATTTGTTGGATTCACCCGAGTCGTCCATATTTAGATCTACAGTATAGATTAGATAGATGATAAGTTTGAATTCACCCGAGTATAGATTCACCCGAGTCGTCCATATTTAGATCTACAGTATCTCGATATCAGTTTGAATTTTTACACGTAAGGCTCTAAGATTTCTATACATTCAAACTAAAACATATAAATTTTTTATAAATCACAATTTATCCCTATAATATTTAAAATTGCAAAAAAGATCACAAAACTTCTATAATTATAATATAGGCCCTAAATCTTTACAAATTAGCCCTTGGAACTTTCTAAATTATAACTAGGCCCCTAAGACCTACTATTTTTACGATTTCACGCATAAACATTCTTATAATTATATTAGCTCGCCAAAATAATTTGCATTAATATTTAACCCTAAATATTTACAATAAGGTGTCTTATATTCTATAAACTTATTAATTAGTCCCAACTAGCCCTCATAAGTTTAAAAAATTTTATAACCTTATATTGCACTAGTTTGGCCCTATATGTTTTACAAAATAGTCATTGCACTTCACAAATATTTACCAATAAGGCCAAAAAACATTTGGTTAGCTATAGAACCTCTGTAATTAATTTGACATTCAAATCATTAATAGTTAATCCACATAATTTAATCATGGAACTTAGAAACAATATAACTCTTGAACCATGAATCTAAATTTGCTTCCACGGTGACCATGTTTTACGTTGTCCAGATTTACCATTACATACCCCTTTGGTATCAAGAGTTTATTGAAGGGAAAATAATCTCGATCAAATCATCGTGAAGCTTTGTTGATTTCTCGAGTCAATGACCTTATGTTAAATTCTATTGAAAAATGAACAAAGCTTTATGATTGTGTCTCGGGCCTTATATGGTAGAATGTTTCTCATTGCAACAATAAGCACTTGTACCATGGTCATGTGAAAATTATGGGACGCTCAATTTTATCCTTCAACTTTGAAACGGTCCAGTTTAGTCCCTAAACTTTGGTTTTGATTTTAAACTCATCTCTGATCCAAGGTGGCAGCCCATGTGGCATGTTCAATCATCAAAATTATTTTATGGTGAGTTATTACATAACTATTCATGCATATAAGTATATATATATGTTGTTGTAAATGGTAAATGCAGAGATATTGTCTTGTTCGCTAATAATTTTTGTTATTTTTTATTAAATTTGACAATAACATGGCTTATAGATAGGACTAAAATAGGTCAGATAACGATTCAATATTACTCTAATTTCGTTCTAATGGAGATTTTTTCTAAAGTGTCAAAAGTTTAATATTATAGTAAAACTATGGGTTTATCGCACTTAGGAGACAAATCTCACTATTGGGCATGTTGATGTGGATTGCCACCTCAGCTTATGGATGACTTAAAACTAAACTTCAGGGACTAAATTGCCCTCTTTCAAAGTTTAAGGACTAAACTGAGCTTATGACTAAAGATGAAGGACGGATTTAACTATTTTTCCTTTTATAAGCAAAAAATATCAAAATAATTTCTCCTCGATGAGTCCTCTTTTGAGATTTTTTGTCCGTTGTTAAATTGGCTGTGCATTCAAACTTTCAGAGTACAATAGAAGGGTCTGATCTGAAGTGGCTAGCTGATAGTGTGCATATATAGATGGATGTCATGGCGTAGCACATTGCTGGCGGGATTAGCTGCCTAATTATGCTTCTGATATACGCTTGATTTTATTATGTTTGGTGGTTGTCGTGCACAGAAGGAACACCTGTGATCGCTTTTAGAGTGACACGGAGCCGTCGTGATCTTATTACATCTAGTCTTTGCGAAAAGGTGTAACCTAACCAAATTGCTCCAAAGCTTGTCGGAAGAACGTGCACGAGTGGAATCTTTTGCTAAAAGGCGTATATTTTATTTTCCAGCATATTTGACGTGTGGCCTGTATTGACGATCTGATCTATTAAAGTGAAGCTGCTGGCTAGCTGCTTAGCTAGCTCACACATTGTCTTTTCTCCTTATTTTCGGACACCTGGTTTAGAACTTTCTGAGAGGTGGAGATAAAAGTGTGCATTTAATAAAGATTAGACAGTTTTAAGTATCAATAGGAGTCGAAAACGTAATAAGTTTCTGCTTTGAATGTTCCTGTATTGCCAAAATAAAGTTTCAGTGTATGCAGTGATTTACAGTAATAAGACGATGTCAGACATGTGCTCCATAGGGAAAAAACTTAGTCATTTTGAAACTAGAAAAATTTATTTTACTCCCCAAACCCCAATTCACTTTGTCTTTTTCACCCCTTAATTAAACAAAAATTATGGCTCAATTTATTCCATCGAACAATTTAAACCGGTGCACTATACCCCAATTGAAGTTTGTCTTTCTTTTTTAGCTCGACAAACAAATTGAATTTGATGCTAAATTTTGCATGATGATATTGATGATAATTGACACAACAACTTTGTTAAAATAATTATAACATATTTTTATACTATTTTTATTGTCCAATACTTGCAATTAATGATACATACATATAGATAATATGAAACAAACCATGTTATAATTATTTTAATATTGGTATTGTGTGAGATATCATCATGTTAAACTTGAGCCTCAAATTCAACTCATGTGTGGAGAAACAAAAACGAGAAGTTGCAATTGAAGGTACATTGCACCAACTCTAATTGTACAGTAGAGTTAATTGAGTCAAGATTTTGTTTAATAGGTCAAACAAACACAGGGCCCAGAAACCTGAGCCCCTGAGCTCGTCCACGCCATGGACTTGTGGCTGAGTTCGATGCCGCTAAAATTGCAATCTCCTCGATCTGGACACCCTCTCAAAACCTAGGATTCGATTCTCCTCCTCGACGTCTATATATTGTTTCAGCCAGGTTGCCGTAGCCAATGTGAGCTGTTGGACCCGTAGTTGATCCCTCGTTGCCTCATGGCCGCCGCCGTTGAGGAATGGATGTTCTCCAGTTACAGTTCATCGTCTAAAATGGTTATTTCTAAACAGTCTTATTTTATTTTTTAGAGATGATGGTTTGAACCCAGAACTTCATGACACATGTAGAGACACACTATTGCTGTTATGGTGCAGAAAAATAGATGTGAATTCGAGAATAATAGGAGAGATAGGGCAGATAATCAGGTACGAATTCACCCTCCTTTAGGAGGCTCTAAATTTACTAGATTAATTATACTTGCCTTTATTCATTAGGGCCGACTCCTTTATATAGACAAGGCTACTTACAATCTGATCAGATTAGGACTCTTATTCCTGATTCCTTAAAAGATTAGAACTCTTATTCCTAATTCCCTAACAGACTAGGACTCTTATAACCTCAATTCCCTAACTGACTAAAACTCTTCTTATATTAACTAACTGACTCAACTGTGAGTCTAATTAAAATACGATTACAACTCTGACTTATTCCTAACTGGAATGTGGTGGCCTTCTTTAGACTTACCACTAGTTGACTATAAGTCCGGCAAAGAAGGAGATCACTACAAGAATCGGGCAAAAGGCCGTCGGCCATATAGTCGTCGGTAGCCTACTAAAACCGACGCCCATACTGTATAGCCGGCGGTAAACCGACATTCATATCTGACGCCTTAGATTCGACGTTTTTAACTCATATGGGCATCGGGCCCGACGCTCATATAGTTTATAGACGTTGGTCACTAGCCCGACGCCTTTATGGCGTGTAAAACCGTCGGCTGGGCCATCCAGCCTGACGCCTTTATGTCACGTAAGATCATCGGCCGCGCCCGGTACCCGACGCCTTTATGGGAAGTAAGACTGTCGGCCAGCGTGGAGACCGACGGTCTTACAGCACATAAGACCGTCGGGCCGCTTGGACACCAACGCCTATAGTTGAATTTTTTTTTATATAGCTGGTTGTTTCTGCCTCCCCAGCTGGGGAGCCTCCAAACAGCTCCAAACAACGCACCCCACACAGCAATTAACAGCACACAACACATAGAAATTGCACAATTAACAGCACACATAAATAATCCATAGATTCACAATAGCATCACAGAACAAATTCACAATAGCAGCAGGCAATAAACGAAGGTCACATGTTCAAAAACTGCATAACATGTAAATTGGAGTTTACAAAGTGAGAATGAAAACAACATTCACACATCCATGTTCCAACCTCCGCCACTCGCACCCGCCTCGTTCAAATTCAGAAAATCATCACAACCTTGTGGATGGTCTGAACCCTGCAAGATACAAATACAAGTTACACTTTGCATTTATACTTATAATTCGAGTGTATTAATCTCTCTAAAATATGCTAATTGACTTATTTGTTAGAAAACTCACAAATATGCTTTGACTCAAAGTCGCTAAGTGTTATTGAAATTAACCTATGTTTTTATGAGAAATAATGATTTAGAAGTCATACCGCTGCGGCCAGAGTTGTTGATGGTTGAGTCTGTCCCAGAGCAAAGGGCATCGGTGGTAGAACACCTAGATACAGCTACAATCCAGGACCCAACAACGACATAAACCTCTGAGGTTGTGGAATAAATGGTTGACCACTCTCAGAACCCTGTTATACATATGGTTAGAATTTTGTATTATAACTCAATGTAATAAGACATGCGGTGATACCTGCGACGAGGAGGCAATATGCCTTCATGGCTGCATTGGACGAGACATACCACCTTGAGCGAAGAACTGCATCAAGTAAAGATATTCAGTTAAATTAATTTAGCACATATAGTAAAGAGTATTATAACTTGAATAAAACAGACGAGTATACCTGCGACATCATGTCAAACTGAGGTGGTTGTGATGTGCCGAATGGAGAACCGGTGCTACCGTGACCTAAGAACTGCATCAAGTAAATTATTTGTGAGATCTTAAGTGAAACATTTTAAAATCGAACAAATAGCTCAATTGTTAAGATTACATGTTACCTGTGCCATATACAGATACTGCATCTATTGCTGCACCTGTTGTTGTATCTGTTGCTGCATATGCAACCCTGTTTGGTGCTGCTGCTGTTGCTGTTGCAGCTACGTCTGCATCTCTTCCTGAGTGCATCTCAATTCTTCTCTTAATGCATCCACCTCCGCAGTAGACCGGGACCTGTTAGAACTAGCACTGGAGTGCCGTCGCCTAACATAGGCCTCATGCTCCACATACCCGTCGCCCAACCCAAGTCTACAAAAGATACAAGTGCGATGAATCAATATTCATTAACTTCGAAAGATCATTATTGTCGGTACCTGCGATATGGGGTACCCCCGCGCACAGGGGAAAATGCCTAAGGATCTCGCCCTTCTCCGCAGGGAGAGCTCCGAAGGCGCAACGTGTCCGGCGGGGCCGGGCCTCCCTCTCCTCAGAGGAGAGCTCCGGGCCCGCCACGTGGCCAGCGGCAGCCGGACCTCCCCCTCCGTGGGGAGAGCTCCGAAGGCGCCACGTGTCCCGCGGGACCGGACCTCCCCCTCCACAGAGGAGAGCTCCGGGCCCGCCACGTGGCCGACAGAAGCCGGACCTCCCCCCTACGCGGGGAGAGGTCCGAAGGCTCCACGTGTCCCGCGGGGCCGGACCTCCCTCTCCTCAGAGGAGAGCTCTGGGCCCGCCACGTGTCCCGCAGAACAGCGCTGCCTGCCCCCGCGCGGTAGGCAGCGAGCGTAAAGACGCACCATACCTTGCCCGTACAAGGTATTCAAGGCCCGCGCCTTCCCAAGACGCAGAGACGCGGAGCACGCCTCTGTCAGGTGCCGTTGCGCCCAGTCGCATCGCAGACTGGCGCGCAGTGTCAGAACCTGCCAGCCAATAAACACAGCGACAAGACGTCCCCTGCCGTCCCCGCCGTCATCAACCACTACGACTAGCATGCGGCATGGGCAAGGCGGCAGAACGAAGACTCGAAAGCCTTCGGCAGAGACAACTACCGACATAACTGCGGATACGATAGTCGGTAGGAAATCTCCCCGGGACCACCTGTCGGGTCCCGGGCCCCCCTTGTAAGCCACACGAGCCTTGGACTATAAAAGGCTCGGGTAGGCAACGTTAGCAAGGGTTTGCACTGCAGCAACTCACACCCTAGACATCACTCACCCTCAAGCTCAGGACTCCGGTTCTGAGCAGCAAGCAATACAGCGAGCACCTCCGCTCACCGTGGACGTAGGGTTTTACGCTCCGGCGGCCCGAACCACGTAAAACTCGTCATGTCAAGCTTCTCCCTCACTCGTCCCTTACGCTTAAGTTCTCCGCAAGCGACTAGCCCCTCCGAAAAAGAACCTCCGCGGGCTGCCCAGAGCAGGTCCGGGGGAAGTGTCGACCACACACTTCGACATTTGGCGCGCCAGGTAGGGGGCTTTTCCCTTGCGCGACGAGCTTTTGCCGACGAAGATGACCAAGCTTCCTTCAGCGGCAAGCTCTCCTCCCCCGCGTTCACGACGAACCGTGACTAGCGGGGAATACGTGTCGACACACTCAGGATGGAGTGTGTCGGCGCAAGCTGGAAGCCAGCAGCCGACTCCGGCAATGTAGGCTCCAGCTAGTGTGAGATCTTTTGCAACCCTGAGCGTTCCCCATGGGGGTGCACTAGCTGCAGCAAGAGCGCTACTGTGCAATCCACCTGCTGGGGACGCGCCCCATTCAGCAAACCAGCAGTGGATTCGCGAGGTAGACCGTCTCGTCGTCGCCGCTGCAAACCCTCGACTTCGGCGGGGACGACGCTCCGGCCAACCGGTTGTGTCGCTGACGCGCACGCCGACGGTTGACGGACAGACGGCGGATTCCAGCTCCACCAAGCTTCCGTTGACGGAGCTGAGGTCTGAGCTGGAACGATGCCACTTGGGCCAAGACGCCCGAGTGTTCCTCGAGCGACGACGAGAAAGGCGTCGCAGCCAAGAGGCCGGCGTCAGCATGACGTCTGCCTCAACCCTACCTGAGGCGCAGACTTTCGCCACACGAACTCTGCCCCAGGCATACGCCACGCAGCATATGCCACAGCCATATGTCCTGCAAACGGCGCTCCCGGTCTATGGTGCAGCCTTGCCCATACCAGGGTATACTGCGCCAGCAGCGAACCAAGCGTTCGCGGCACCAACGCCTGCAGCGACAGGGGCAGGATGTGCGGCCCTGGCGCCCCACCTTCGCTTCGCGAGGTGGTCACGCAAGTTTCGGCCGCACCTGCCTGAGAAGTACGAAGGCAGCGTCAACCCGACGGAGTTCCTCCAGATCTACCCCACCGCCGTCCTTGCTGCAGGAGGGGATGAGGCCGTCATGGCCAACTACTTCCCCGTCGCCTTGACCGGCCCAGCCCGGTCTTGGCTCATGAACCTCCCCCAGGGTTCCATAACTTCCTGGGGAGAGCTCTGACGGCAGTTCATCGCCAACTTCGGCAGCTCCTACACCCGTCCTGGCACGGAGCTTGACCTCCACGCCATCAATCAACAACCTGGAGAATCACTGCGCTCCTTCATCCAGCGGTTCTCCCAGGTACGCAACACCATCCCGCACATTCAAAGTGCTTCTGTGGTGGTGGCGTTCCGGCAGGGTGTCCGGGACGAGAAGATGCTCGAGAAGCTCGCGACTAGAGAGGTACACGATGTCTCCGAGCTCTTCAGCCTGGCGGACAAGTGCGCCAGAGCAGCAGAAGGGTGGAACTGGCACTCACTGCCAGCCTCCGAGTCGGGAGGATAGCCCGGATCTGGCGCTGCTTCCTATGGAGGAGGCGAGAAGGCCAAGAACGGGGGCAGTGGCAAGATGAAGTCACCGGTCGCGGCTCCCGTTGCCGCAGCAGCGACACCCAGTGAAGCTCGGGGACCGCGCCCCGACAAGAGGCAGCGACAGTCGCCAGCCCCAGATGGTGACCAAGGTGAGCTATGCCCCGTGCATGGCACCAACAGTCATACTGCTGCTGAGTGCTGGGACATCCAGAGGCTCGCAGAGCGCTTCCGCAAAGGGAGGCAGCTATGAGCTGGCG